>CM069082.1:43896528-44567134 GCA_035578085.1 Solanum pinnatisectum | reverse complement strand
AATAATATTGGAAGCTTGGGAGGTCTTCAACATTTGAGTTGAAGGATAATTGATAGATCAAGTGCATGCAGATTACAAAATTTGAACTTTTTGGTTAATTTGTTGCTCTTCATCTGTAAAGTTTAGCCAGCTAGGAGTTCATGGATTTGATTAAAAGCAAGTCCACTGCTTCTCAATATAACCAATTGTAGTCAAGTCAGGCTGTTGAGTTGCATCTTAAATGTCGAACTCAGTTCCCATTTTTATCTCTTTCCTTTCTGCTTTTAGATGGAAAAGGCGCAGGAGTTTTCTCTACCCTCTGCCAGCTACCCATCTCAACGGTCTCAAATAGCAATGGGTACAGCAACTGAAAGCCATAATGCATCACATATTAAAATGTTTCCTCAACCAAGCCATGCAGTAAATTCATCAGGCAGCTTACAACCTGTTTCACCTATGGAACGTGGGACTCCAATAAGTTCTGCATCTTTGCCTTATCAGCTGCCCACCAGTGAGGTCAGGCCTTTAATCACCGGTGGGGTGGTCTCTGTTAATCTTGTAAGGGATTCTTCTTCAGTAGCACCTCCCAGAGTTGGAAGACATCATTTCCAAATGGATGGACGGCAAAGTGGATCTTCCCATGCATTGCAAGTTCAAGGTAACCAATTGTGTTCCTCTAAACTGTCCAAGGTGCTTCAGGATCTTTGTTTGTTAAGTGATTCCCACAATGAAGAACTTTACCAACTTGCCAGAATAAATAGAGGAACTTGTCTAAATGACGTTCAGATTAGGTATGGAGCATAGCTTGTCTAGGTTGTACAATTTCTTCACTTAGCCCAGTACATCTTCTAGCTTCAAACAAGTAAGAAAGAACCTAGGTGACTATTAGGTCGAACATGCTTACTTATCAGCATGGTTATCATCTAGGTTCAGAGTTGACCATTGAGTGCCATTTTACAAGTAGCTTAAGTGATCTTTCATTCGACTCTAATTCATCTAGCTGTTCTCTTTTTCTTTTCAACAACACATATCCGGACCTAGTTTGCTGGTCATCCATCAAGGAAGTTGGCTTTGCTAGAATTGTTTTCGCGAATGTTTTCCCTTTATATTTTACTCTTTATTCATTTTTTCGTTTTTAACCATCTGAAGCTTATTGATTTGTAGCAACTGCTGGCAATCACTCAACTGTCAGAACTCCAACTTGGTCGGTGCTACCTGCATCAGTTTCAGCAGCTCGACTTGGGGCAATTCACAAGGCGACACCACATGCAACTATTAAAATTGAGGGAGGTGCTGATGTCAGGTCAACAATGGCACCACAAGTGACAACATCTAGGCCATTTATTACTCAGAGCACATCTGGAAATTCACCAAGCACATACCCTCATTTACAAGGCACGAGCTTTATTCAGGCTCCTCCTCCGAGCAGTACGCATTCTGAAATTGGCAAGCTTGTTCACAAATTCTTACAGCCTCTGCTTCCTGAGCGGCCTGCATGGACTCTGCCATCCCGTGATTACATGAATAAGGCTTTGTCTTGTCAAATGTGCAATTCAACAATAAATGAGGTTGACAACGTACTTGTGTGTGATGCTTGTGAAAAAGGCTACCACTTAAAATGTCTCCAAACAACAAGTCAAAAAAGTGTACCTAGAGGGGAATGGCATTGTGGAAAGTGCTTGTCAATAACCAATGGCAAGCCGCTGCCCCCTAAATATGGTCGTGTGATGCGGAACATCAATTCCTCTAAAATGCCTACAATCGCAGCAATAGTTCAATCATCTCCAGATAGAAAAGCTTTTGGTCCGGATGAGAAGGTTCGTCAGTCGAAGATAATGAGGAATGGTAATGTCGCATTGCAGAATTCCACTACCAATGGCATGGCAAATAGTCTTAACCAACTACCATCTGCACCAAAGATGCAAAATGACCAAAGAATGGGAGGAACTGATAATGTGTCCGGTAAAGGAAATATGGAGGGTAAAGTTGCTTCTGCAGCTTCTTCCAGTAATTTGACGTTGGGAATCTGTTCAAATAATTTGGCAGTGTCTTCCAATGATAATAGTTTCTCTCCGGTTTGCTCAATGATATCTTTTGAACAGAAGGTGGTTGGAGTGAAATCTCAGCCTCCTGCAATACCTGAAACAGTTTCCATCTCATTTGATCACTCACAAGCGTTGAATCACCTGCAGGTCAATGGCCATACACAGCTAGCGAATAGTGTAGAGATACCTTCCCAGCAGTTTCCTGGGAGTCTGTCCATGGTCAGTGATGCTAAGGAATCTAGTGCTAGAGCAGGTTTAGCTAATAGTTCAAGCGATGAATGTAAAAGAGAAAATCAAGGTGTCGGACAGACAAATCTTGTCGAAACTCCTATTGCCAGAAATGGAGATGCTGAATGTGTTAGCTCTACATCAGATCTCTTTCATAGTGTTGATTGGATTGGCGATGTGCTTCAAGTTGCAGATGAGAAGCACTATTACCAATCTTGTCGCCACAATGGGTTCATATACAATGTTCAGGAATATGCTGTTATCCGTTTTGAGGATGAGAGATTGATTCCTTCAAAGCTTCTGGTAAGAATTTGATTTCATTAGATTTTAAACAATAGCCATAAAGAAGTCATCTGATTCATAGTCTTTTCTAGTCACTACTCTAGTGAATAGACCTAATTTGGTCTGGCCCTTCCCCAAATCCCCACAATAGTGGGAGCTTAGTGCACCCTACCCTTTAATATTGTTCCTATCTCTACTTTCATTGGAGTTATTACTGCTCCGAATTGTATATGGACTAGGTTCACCAATGATGTTTTACCTGTGTCATTTGAAGCTTCTTGTGGAGCTTATAGCCTATTTGGCCAAGCTTTTGGGAGGCCAAAAGTGCTTATTTCAAAAAAAGAGGTGTTCGGCCAAGCTTTTGGGAGAAAATAAGTGCCTTATACAAACTGCTTCCCCCTGGAAGTACTTTTTTGAAAAGCTTTTCAAAATAAGCTGATTTTAGAAGTTTTGGCTAAACAGCCTATTAGTCATTGATATGTGCATGTTTATTTGTTGAGTGCAAATTTTCCAGTTCTTGGCTCCAAGTTATCACTGGCACTTGAGCAGATGCAAATTTATACATGCATATCCTAAAGAGACAGTGCTTATGTATATATTGGTTGTCCCAATTTGTGATCTTCTTTTCCTAAAGTTAAATTTTTGGATCAGCAATGATTCTTGTGATACTATTCTTGTTAGGACAAGTTTCTCAGAGGAGCAATGGTGGAGAATGTTTGCTCTTTGCAATAAAGTAAATGTCTATGATAGTTTTTGCTTCCAAATTCATGCCTTTGATAGTCTTGCTAGCACACACACATATTATATATATATATATTCTTTTGCTATGTGTCCTTGATGCTCACGTGGAGAAACCTTTTTCCCGTTCTTTTCAGGCTATGTGGGAGGATATCAAAGCAGGGAAGAAATGGGTTACTGTTAATCGGTGTTATTTTCCAAGGGACTTGCCACATGCTGTAGGCCACCCATGTAGCTTGGAAAGCAATGAGGTAAATAACATATCATGTAGGGTACCCATGTAGCTTCGACTGATTTTATTTTTAAATTAAAAGAGAAAAGAACAAGTGCAACTTCATTTTTATGGCTCAGAAAGAAGAAAGGGTAGATGAGCTAGGCGCTTAGGCTAATATGTTTGGACTTTATTTGCTTTTGGGTCATATAGGGTGTTTCCTTCTTCCGGTCAGATCGTGAAGTGAGTGTATTTGTAATAGTTGTTCTCTTTTTGTATCTATATTCTGGCCCGTAAAAAGGGTTGCTTTCCTTTGGGTGAATTTTACATTTACCTTGATAAAATAGTAGAAATTTCAAACATGAAAGTCAATCAAATTGATGGAAAGCCCAACAGTCCTGAAGTATCAAGTAAGCATCATTGAGGTTTAAAACATTTCGAAACGTGAGGGTCATACAAATTGAAATTGAGACGATATTTCATTCTTCCTTGTGGGTAATGTTACAATTTGTGTTTGTTAGAAAGTTATAATATCACCTAGAAGATAACTTTGTGTTTGCCATTCATCTTATTAGAAAGGAAAAAAACAATCATTCCTAAATTTCATGCAACACTATTTGAAGCAGTTATTTGATTGTAGCAGAGGATCTTCCATGAGATTCTAGTTAATTTGTTGATGGAGCCTGATCTTTTTGAGAATGAATTGCATCTTTGCTTACCCACCCCATGCTATCATACATGCTATTTTCCTACTTTAGCATGTAGGTGATAAAGTTGCATGCTATAAGACTCGCTGCTTCTTCTTCTACAGGTTTATTTGTCTAATTGTAGCACCATGGTATTGGCTGGCCACATACAAGGTCCATGTGAAGTACTTCCTCTGAGCAAGTTTAATGAAGAAAGAGAGAGGATATCTCGCCTAGAAACAGGGCCTAATGGTGGATTACAGCCTCTCTACCTATGCAAGTATGTCAATTAATCTGCTTTGCAAATCTCTTGTTGATATGGAACAGTTCATTGGATAGTGCATGATATATATGATTCTCCTTTTCTCTTTTACTTTGATCTGACATGAATAACTGAACGTTGTTTAGTCTCAATGGGGCATGCCCGAATTTAACTCTGTTTCAAGGGTTCACTTGGTGGTAGTTTAATACGAACTCATATTTAATCCCTGATTAGTGGCGCGATGCAGAAGAGATCCCCTTAAAACGCTGGAACATGATTTCATAGTTCAAGCATAACTCTCTTTTATTATCTCTTCCGTAGAAGTGATTATTTAAATGCAGAGGAAATCTATAACGTGTGGTATAGCCTTGGAGATCCAGTTTTTCAGATGACATTGCTGACCGTTTTATTTAATTGGTAAGTAATTTAGTCAATTTTTGTATGCAGATGGATTTATGATGAATCGAAAGGGCTATTCCGTGATGTCTCATGTTGATCAAGAGTCAGATTCTATCTTCTCTGTGCTGCCATTGTTCGAATTCAGGCAAACCTTGGTATTTAAGTGGAGAAAGGTAGAATGGCTGGCTCGTTATCCATCCAATTTCGAGCAGGCGACAAAATCCTAGTATTAAAGTGGAAAGGTAGAGTAGCGGGCTCATTGCCATCAAGTTTCGAGCCAGTGACAAATCCTGGTATAAAAGTAGAAGGGTAGAGTAGTGGGCTCATTGTCCATTGAGTTTTGAATTATGCGCTCCGATTGGTCCTCGAGATTTTTGACTAAGCTGCTTCATTCTTTTTTGTTTAATTTTTGTTTGTGCTAAAGTTTGAACATGATGTTATTCTTGAAGCTATGAGCCTATATGTCTGCTACTTAATTTGTAGTTTGAATGAAAATTCCCAGAAATTGATGCTTCTTTTGCTATTTCCTAACCCTTAAAGACTTCAAAGAAAAGGCTAATCATAGGGTGATATAGAAATATTGCCATTTTATTTATTGCTTCTTGATATGCGTGTCAAGTTAATATTGAACGAGTAAAAATTAACGGAAGGAGTACTAAGCAACATGAATAACATGTCCAAAGACCCATTATCCCGGGACGGAGCTGTATGACTCGGAAGTGTCAATGTATAGTTTTTCGAGAAGGGTGTGATACTATCACCTATCAAGCCTGATGAGCGATCTACCGAGCTACATCCCTAGCCACATGAGTCTATGCTTTTGACTTTAGAAACATCAAATTAGTCTCCTTTTTGGGTAGCAGAGAAATTTAAGGTTTCGCATTTATTGGAATCTTGTTCCCAATTCACGTTAATTATAATTCAATTCATACATATATTAGATTATATTTGAACTTTGAAGATGAAAAAAAAAAAAAATTTAAAGAAAAGAAAAGGGGATGTGTATTAAGTTCATGCATTGAAGTCATCACCACAATCGTTTTCTAAACCAAAAACTCCGTTTCAGTTTACACACCCTTCAATTAATTTAACAGAATATCTGTTATTTCCTTCATTCATGTTTATTTGTCTATTTTTAGCATGATACACTCCTTAAAAGTCAATAAACAAAATGATAATTTTACTATATAACTCCTCATTAATATAAGTCATCTCACTTAATTGAGAAATGCATTGAAACTAATTAGTACTTAATATGGATGGAGGGAGTATCTTCTATTAAGAAAGATATCATATAATTCTATGCATCAAAATTTAAATAGGTGAAAGGGGATAACCAAATATTTTTATTTATGTTAAAAATTTAAACCTGAAACCTGATGATTTTTGATTCCGATAACTATTGCACCACCACAATTGTTATGATGCTTAGGAACTCACAAATTTCTGTTGAAGATCCCAATTTCTTCCAGTAATGGTTGCTTAATTATACAAGTCCAAAAAGTCTTTAAATTCTTCAATTATAAGTAATGTTTTTTGTGAACATCATGTGCAATGAGATGATAGACCAATAGAGTCCATCTCTACAACAATAGTGGTGACTTTAATTAATAAGTTATTTATAGTAAATATAAAACTACAAGAATTTTCTCTCATTTTGCCTGATAAATCCAAAACCAAAACCATCAGTACCTTCCCCAGTTCAATAAATTAAATTAATTTTTCTTTAACTAATATATATGTTGGGGTGCGGACTCAGTCGTGGAGTCAGAATTTTCATTAAGGGGTGTCAATAGTTGTAGCAAAAAAAATAATTATGAGGCTAGCAGGGCTAAAACATGCGACCACAAGGAATTTTTGGAACCCTCTTAACCACTAGACTAAATCTTTAACTTGTACCAAGAGGTGTCAATACTTATATATATATTTATTAATCCAAAATTTTACCTCTATATAAAATGTAATTTTTTGGCGAAGGGGTGTCAAGAAAGCGTGGCTCCACCCCTGTGTGTGGTCTTTTCTCCGACATATCGCGAGATAATTTGTGCATCAAATATCTCTATAATAGAGTAAATAATCATGGTAAATTAGGTTACTTGTCTTATATATTTTGGGTAGCTAGTTTTACTTATTGTACCCTTCAATTGATTCGATTTTAACATATTATTTAGAATTTTTGTGTTTTTTCGCTAATTCACCTGATCATCAGATTATTAGTTATAATTATCTTTTTGAAATTCTGAATTTACCCTTAATTATTTGTAGTTATCTTTTACAAAATGTAATAATATAAACAGTACTTGTTTTCCATTATTATTGTAGCTAGAGTAAAGTAATCTTCAAAGTTTCCAACACGCCATGAAAGTAAAAAACTGTAGACGTGTTTTTTCTTGGACCATAACATACATACATACATATATATATATATATTTCTATGAGTTCGTTGCATTATCGATCGTCTCAAATACGAATAAAAAAGGTGATTTATCGAGGGTCCGTCAGAAACAAAGTTTCTACCTATAAACATATATATAAGAATTAAGACGGTATACATTTTATTTTTCTTAGACCCACTTATGAAATTATTCCGCTCATTTATTGTTGTTATTGTGTATATATTTATGTATCTTCATATTGAAGCCATGCATTGCTTTCTTGTGCACCTCTAAGGTGTCATATATATACATTGAATTGAACAAGGTGTGACCCATAGAAAGATAAAATGTTTCTTTAGTTTTTGTTTTGGATAAGAAGAAGAAAAATTGTAATAGTTTTCTCTATAAATAAACGTGAAAATATAAAAATAAAATAAAGGGATAAGGATCTGAAAAATACTCTTAACTTTGGTCGAATTTACTGTTGCGATACTAAACTATCATGAGGACCTATTACCTCCCTAGACTATTTAATACCGTATTTTTTACCCTCTAAATTATTTAATAGTGTATTTTAAAGGTATATTTTTTTCCCCACGTAGACACATTACTATTTATAATTTTGCATTATTTTTTATGTCCGCGTGGGCAAATATATATGTTTAAAATACGGTATTAAATAGTCTAGGGAGGTAATAGGTCTCATGAAAGTTTAGTATCGCAACAGTAAATTTAACCAAAATTGAGGTATTTTTGAGACCTTTTACCCCTAAAATAAACGTGAAGATACAAATATGATTAACATATGCTAGCTGAAAAAGTTAAGACATAAAAAGTCATATGGGGACACTATCATGATTATACTTAAGACCTATAAATCAAAGTAAAATAATATATATAACAAAACTTTATATGCAAAAAAAAAAAAAATTACTAAAAATATATTTAATGATATTCTACAAATATGTTTTTTGAATTTATTGTGGTCCAAACAGAAAACACGTTAAGTTAATTGCAAAACAAAGGTTTCACTAAAGGAAGTCAATATATAATTATACACATAATTCAAACATATAATATATATAGACGAATTGCCAATATAATTGACTTTTTTTGAACAAGAATAGTTTTGCGCCTTTGCTATTGACTGGATTGCGAAATGAATATACGAAAAAATCAACGAGATTCAAAATTTACTAAATATAGCGTAAATTTTCATTAAAGAAGATTCGGATGAACCCCTTGCTCCTACCTGACTCCATCTAAGGACAACAATATGGAAAGCTTAAAAAGAATTATATGAGAGGTATAACATGCCTTTTTGTTTTTTTATATGTGTAAAGTGAGTAACAACATCAATAATACTCTTATAGGTTTTATTTTCTGTCAGTTAATTATTATCATAGCCTTTTCTTTTGACCTCTTCTTGACAATGAAATCTGCATGCATGTGTCTAAATATTTTTCCAGCCTTTTCTAATATACTTTCTTTCTTTTAATAAACTCGATTTGTGCCCCTTTTTTTTGTAAATTAAGTTAAAAAATTAAGTTATATACTTTCAAGATTTCTTACGTTACTAGTGTATCCCAACACTTTCCTTCTTTTTTTTTCCAAAAAATATATTTTCTGTTGCCGGGACTTGAACCCGGGTCTCTCGGGTGAGAGCCGAGTATCCTAACCAACTAGACTACAACGGAATTTATGTGGAAATAAAATTCCACGCTAAATTTATCGGTTTGAACCCCCACTATTAACAAAAGTTTTTTTTTTAAAAAAACTTTGTAATATTTTTATCTTCTGTTAAACTCATAATTCTAGCTCTGCCACTAAATAGAATGACCATTTTCAAAAAATCCTCAGGTCATAAAATACTGTTAATTAATAAATAAACATAATAAAAAATAATGAGTCTCGTCAAACTAGAAAGCTTCAAAATTAATTATTAAAACCTGTAGAGGCATGACCAATTATTGTGTAAAGTAGTAATAAGGAGAATTATTGTTACTTTTACAAAGGAAAAGACAAATTTTGGGGAACCTTTAAGGTTAAAAGTTAAAATAAAAAATAAAAAATAAAAAAAGGGCAATTAGCATTTCTGTGATACTGTAAAATGTAAAATATTATACATTCGTGTTAATGCACTTTTTTTTAAAAAAAAAATTATTTAATATTGCGTATCTGCTTTGAAGTTTCGATTGATAAGTGAGAATTCACTCGACATAAAATATGTGAAGAAATCTTATCCATCCACCATAATTTTTAGTGCGATGTTAAACTTAAACTCGATAATAATTTTGCCTATACTATATATGCTCCAACCAAAAATAAAAGATAAAGTAGACCAATAGGAAAACATTTTCATGCCTGTAAAGTAATCAATTATATTGCCTATACTATAGATGCTCCAACCAAAAATCAAAATAATATAGACAATTATATTCCTATTTTTTTTTAAATTGTATAATATTTTGTGTGTGTGTTGGGAAATAGTAGTCTACTAGTATCACATGTGATTTGGCTATTTTCACGTTTTCGTTGTCAGGTGAATATAGTAGTTTTTTTTTAAAAATCTAATCAGAGGCGGAGTCAGCGAATCAGGATTTAAAATTTATAACTTTGTGATTCTAAAGATCAAAGTTATTAAATACGGCTGATTTTTTGGAGGCCAAAAGCTAAGCTCGGCCTCTCAATATATAGAACTTTATATATGTATTAAGAAATCTATTACTTAAGTACTTATAATTATATTAGATTGTGAATTCGATCAGTTATTATTATATACTTCAAATCGATGTAGAAATTTATAAATTTTAAATTCAGAATATATATCTGATTGCTATTTTTTTCCTTAAGAGATAATTACAAGCAATTCTCTATCAGGATTAAACAAAAACAAAGAAACATACATGGGTTTTCATATAAACTTTGTAAGAAAAGTTTGTTTTTTTATAAAGTAAAAGACCAAACCTTTTTAGAAAAAAAAATGCTTTTACTTTTTACAGAGAAAAATAGAACTCAAATTCTCTTATTTTAATATATATGTTCTAGGAAAATTTATCAAGCACGTTTGAACAATTTCTTAATAATTCCATTTTTACAAAACTCCCATGATCAGTCTATGTATAAACCCTATTAATTCATGTGTTAATAGGCTAATAGAAACAAATTAAGCTTGATTTATGGAGATCTCATGCTAAATTTCGAGAGAAAAAATAAAGACTATTGATGAAAACATAGTTGAATCTTAGTTGCACATATCAAGTAAAAAGCGGAATTAAAATTTTTGTTAAGAGGGCTCAAAATATACAGAAGTGAATACAAATTAGCATAAACATTTCAACATCTACTATATATTTATATATACACAAAAGATAATTTTGGATTTATACTTATAGTGTAACTTTTCAACAACGAGGCTCAAAATAATCCCTTTTGCGCTCCTAGATCCATCCGGATTCTCTATAAATATAGGCAATATATTCTATCTACAAGTACTAGCGGATCAGAGATAGACTCAATATTTTACTTTATGAGTACACTAGTTCAAAATTCAGTTACAATTTTTTTGACTTAATTAGTCGATTCTGTATTTTTCAAATCTGCACTTATGAAAACTCTTTTTTTTTTTTTTTTAAATCGAGGGTCTTAACAATAACAATATCTCTACCTTATCAAGATAGGAGTTATCATTTTCAGATTTCACATATATAAAATCACACCGAATATATTATTGTTGAACTAGATTCAATATCAATAATATTTAATAGATTTTCTACAAAATTCGATGAACCTATACCTTTTAACTTTTTATCAACCCCTACTAGCCCCTACCACAAATGATACAGATATTAGATATGATTATTTTAGAAACACATAAATTAAAGAAATAATAGTTTGAGTTGAATCTCATTTGAAGTAATACCAAATCATAGTTTAGGTATACAAATATAATAATTTGTTGTATTTTTAGGAATCAATAGTTCTTGTCCTCATACATTTATAGTTGAAGTATTATATTATTAATTATAATATACTAGCATTAGTAGTCAATGATTTACCCAATTCAAAAGTAACAATAAACATACACAACTAACAACAAACACATGTTATAAATATTCTTTGCTAACAATTTTAGTTTTTTTCTAGTATGCTTTTGGTCATTTTTGTGTATATATGCTTTGCACTTAGGTAGTTGCATGAGAAGCCCTTTTTTTCCCTTCCTATTTGTTTGGGTAAGGTATGTCCCTTTTTTAAAAAATTATTTTAGGTTAATTTCACTTTTGGTCCTTAATTATTGATAAATTCTAAATTTAATCCTTATAATATCTGACAAAGAATTTGTAATTGAATGTATATTTCATTATTTTGATCCCTTTGCTTGTGAATTAAGTTGAACATAATTGTCATCACTTACTATACAATTAAGTGATAGTCGATAGGTTAATTATTTTCCTTCGCTCATTATAATTGTCTTTCTTTGAATCTTTCATACTGTGTTCATCTAAAATGAAAGATTATGAGTGGCGACACCCAAATATTTTCATTTTTCAGAGAATCGAGTTATTGCTTGTGTCGTGCGTGAGTTGATACCATAGAAATGAGCGCAAACTCAAGGGCGCAACAAGAACATGACTACTTTTTTTTTCATCGATCCAAGATTTGCTCTTCATAAATTTATCGCTATTATTAATTATTCACCAAATATAACATCTTTTTCTTTTCAAAAGAGATCAAAATCATACATTTTAATTAATTGAGGGGTTAAATTATGTGCTAATAATAAATTATAAGGACGAAAATCAGAATTTTACCAATACCCTAGGGACTAAAAGTGATATTATTCCTATTAGTATTATTTTTTTATTTTTCTCTAATCATACTGTTAAGTGTTGACCATAAACGGTTACTATTATACATGGATTAACGAGATCGTGGAGCTAATTAAGTATATTAATAATTATTTGCACTCATGTACTCACAATATTTTAAGTGATTAATTTAATTAATCCTTAATTATTGCCATGCACGTACAGACTATTTAGCCACTACACTTCCATTTTGGTATTTTTTGGATAATTTTTTTATTCTTACTAAAGATAATCTTGAGATTTTATTCCCTAATTTGAGATTTTTCTATTGAAAACATATTATTCTTGTTTTAACTATTTTAAGTTTGTTATTTAATGAAAATATCGGAATTATTGGTAATAGTTATTACTTATTAGCATATTGTATCATGATAATGTGATAACTAATATAATTAAGGATATTATTAAAGTGATAAGTGGGTTTGCTATTTGGGACTTAATTATCCCATTATTCTTGTAAATTTCAATTAGGAAAATTCTTGATTTTTTTAATTTCTTGATTTAATTAAAGGTAATCGAAATCCCTAATAAATGTCCTTCCCACTTTACTTGACAATATTTGTCTGATCACGAAATTTAAGAAAAAAATAAAATGAAATTTATGATGTAAAACAAGTCTGAGATGTTTGTATGACAATAAATAAAGGTAAATTGGAGTTGCATGCGGTTTGTGCACTTGCTTTTATTGAGAACATACTTACCAACAAAAATGACGATTGTAATGAACGACAACACTGTGAATACGATCGGGTGAAAATTGGATGGAGTTGATTTCTCAATTGGTCAGTCAACTAATAGTTAATATCAGAGAGACAAAAGACTCACATTTCTTCTAGATTCTAATTTAAAGAAAGTGATTAATAACTATTAATTGAGTGATTATATGAGACATCAACTCATATTTATGGTATAAAATAAATCGGAGACGTTTGTATGATGATAAACAAGGGTACGTACGTAGAATAAAAAAAAAATATATTTGGAAGTATAGTTTAGCCTTGGCTCAATTAATTAACGAGATTATAGGTATATGTACAAAGATGCAAATCCGGCGTGAATCTTGGACCTACTTTGTTATAACTGTTTCCATGTGACCTTTTCTGCAAATTATTTTTCATTTATGTTTTTGATCCCTCAATTATTGATGAACTCTGATTCTAGATATTTTGCTAAGCACATTTAATATTGAATTAACAATTTTGGCTCCTTTATATTGAAAACTTTAACATAATACATCGATAATTGTATTGTTAATTAGTTCGTAGTAATTTGTTAAATTTGTGAAGACTCACACTCAAAGGCACCAAAAGTGCACATAATAATTAAATAAAGGTTAGAGATGAAAACAACAATAACAATAAATTACCTGGTGTAATCTTGCAGAGTGATGCCTTTAGAGATAATATAGTGTATGCAGACGTTACCCTTAAATTATTTTCGATAGATTCTCGGCTTAAGCAAAAACAGTTCATAAATTTACTTTTTAAAATATACTAGGATCAAAATGAAATTTTGTCAATATTTAAGAGAGAACAAATATGCTAAATTCTCTTACACTTTTAACCACCACCCACGCACCTCTCCACTCCACCCCACCCCACCCCAACCCCAATACCAAATTCAATTCACCACCTTTATTTTATTTTTTTGTCTATACTTTAACCTTTATGTTTCAAAATATTGCATAAATAGGCATAATCTTTAATTATTATATATGTATCCAAACTAGTACAACACAACTCATCAACCTCTATATATACCTACTCCATCTCTTGTCATTTTTATTCTCAACACATTCCATATAGTTCTCTTTGTTCACTAGCATAACATTAGAGACAATATGGCACCTTTAGGAGACAATAATAACAATAATGTTGTTGTTTCAAACTTGAAACTTGAAAGAATGCTTAGTATGAAGGGAGGCAATGGAGAAGCTAGCTATGTCAATAACTCCCAAGCTCAGGTCCATATTTTTTTTTTTTGAGAATTTAATTATCACTTTCAAGTAATTTTTTCTAATTTTGTAAAATAAATTTTCCACTAATTTAGAAAGATATTTAAGTTTGAGTAATTTAAGTGCTAACAATTAAATTTAGTGAGAAAAAAATAGAATGAGTTACAATAACGAGAATTTTTGAAAAAAATATTTATTTCTATTGAAAAAGAGATGATGAGAATCAAATCCATATACACATATTGTATATATTGAGACTTTCGTTGATACCACTAGTCATTTTTTCTGTTATATCTCATGTGGTAGTTGATCAAAACTCTAGTTGGGAGCTATTTCCTTCTAATGAGAGAATCATACACTCGAGACTTTCATCTCATACGACTTCATCCTCAGCTTTCGTTTGTCGGTCTTGATATTAAAGTTTTAAACCAAATATACGTATATCTTCCGCCTAAATTCTAAAATCTTTTGTTTTTCAAGTGATGCTCAAAATTTGGTGACGAAGCTAAATTTTTGAGTGTATGAGTTGTGGATTCTAAAAAAAATAGTAGTTTACTAAACTTATTTGTCCATATTGAATGAGTTTTTAATACAAATACAAAATTTCCACTAAAAATTATTGAATTCGGTTAAATTAGTAGCTAGAACTCTAGTTCTAGAGAACTAATTTTTAAATTATTTGCAAAAATGAGTCCTTCTATTATTCCTTAATATAAAATTGAACCTTGTGTTATTGTCATATTATTCAGGGGCAACATGCACGATCAATGCTACACTTATTGAAAGATACTCTCGACGGAGTTCAGCTAAACTCGCCGGAGATTCCATTCGTAATCGCCGATTTAGGCTGTTCATGCGGTAGCAACACAATTTTCATTATCGACGTAATCGTCGAACACATGAGCAAGCGTTACGAAGCCGTCGGCCAAGAGCCGCCGGAATTTTCAGCTTTCTTCTCCGATCTACCGTCGAACGATTTCAACACTCTGTTTCAATTGCTACCGCCTTTAGCTAATAATGGCTGTGGAAGTATGGAAGAATGCTTAGCTTCTAATAGCCACCGCTCTTATTTCGCCGCCGGCGTTCCTGGTTCCTTTTACCGGCGTCTTTTTCCGGCCAGATCTATAGATGTTTTCTATTCCGCATTTTCTCTGCATTGGCTCTCTCAGGTAATTAAACTTTTATGTGTCTCTTCGAGTTTAAGTTATATTCACTCGTATTTAGTACTCTCTATATTCCAATTTATGTGACACTTTTTATTTTTCGAGAGTCAAACAATTTAAGTTTGTTCGGAAATTTGCGCATGAAATCTTCAATTTTTTAAAAATGAAATTTATATATTTGTAAACTACATAAAAAAATACTATTAGTCACAATAATTGATAGTTCAAAATGTTTAAAAGATCTTGAAAAATTTACGGTCAACTTGTTTGAATCTCGAAATTCGAAAAGTGCCACATAAAGACGGAGGGAGTAATTCAATTTTTTCACTTTTATCTTCGTGGTACAAATTACCCTTGTTTAACGGTTCATCTGGATACAGGTGCCAGAGATAGTGTTGGATAAGAGATCACCAGCATATAATAAAGGGAAAATATACATACATGGAGCAAATGAGAGCACTGCAAATGCATACAGAAAGCAATTTCAGACAGATTTGGCTTATTTTTTGGGATGTAGGTCCAAAGAAATGAAGAGAGGTGGTTCTATGTTTTTAGCTTGTTTAGGTAGAACTTCTGTGGATCCTACTGATCAAGGTGGGGCTGGACTTCTCTTTGGTACACACTTTCAAGATGCTTGGGATGATCTTGTCCAAGAGGTAAACATCATGTTCCTATTTCTTCAATCAGAAGTCTCGACTCGAGAAAAAGAAAAACCCTTTTTGATGGAGTAATCCCTTTATTTTTAAGTGGACCTACTCAACCTAAATGCTTAATAAGATCCTTGAGTGAGTTTCAAATATTAGATGATTAAGTATTCAGTCTGAGTAGGTAGTGAGTTTCAGATATGAGATGGTCAGATATAAGATGATTAAATGAAAAAAAATAGTAATTAAATATTAGATGTAGAAAAATTGATTTATTAGTCATTTCTAATAATCTTTTTTTTTTTTTTTTTTGTATGAATTACAGGGCCTAATTACTAGTGAGAAAAGGGACAAGTTCAATATTCCAGTGTATGCACCAAGCATTCAAGATTTCAAAGAAGTGGTAGAAGCAAATGGCTCATTCAAAATTAACAATCTTCAAGTTTTTAGGGGAGGAAGCCCTCTTGTGGTTAGCCATCCAGACGACGCGGCTGAAATAGGACGAGCACTAGCTAACAGCTGTAGGAGTGTCAGTGGGGTGCTCGTCGATGCCCACATTGGTGAACAACTCAGTGATGAGTTGTTCACTAGGGTGGAGGAACGAGCCACGTGTCATGCAAAAGAGCTTCTTCAGAATCTTCAGTTTTTTCATATTGTTGCTTCACTTTCTCTTGTGTAGAGATTTGAATGTTTAATTAGAATTTTCAAAAGAGAGACAAAGGGGCTCTAGTGAAAGTCTATATGTCTCTCATCTATTAGAATGAAATATTGTTAGAGAAATTAAGACTGACTTGTAGTTTGGTTTGGTTGATAATATATGGTTGGAAAATTAGATGTTTAAATTTGTGATCTAAACAAACCTTAGATACTTGTCATTTGTTTGATTTTTTTATCTATGCAAATCTCGCATTGTTAATTTTGTTTCATATTTGTTCCTCCCTCAAACAATTGTCTAGCTTGACTCTGACATTTAGTCCGAATATATCTTTAGCATTCGAATCCAAAACCACATCATGTAAAGCCCTTAACGGAATAAATGCTCCTTACTATGATTTTTTGATTGTCTCGAATTCAAAATCACTTGAAAAAGAAAAAATTCGACATAAAAAAGTGATACCTAACCTCTCACAAGTAAGGTAGTACAATATATAGTCTATAAAAAAATTCCTATTCAGGCAAAAATAAAATTGATGATTTTAATTACTAGTTGTGTAGTGGATATAAGAGTACAATACAAGGGCCCTGCTTTCATTTTGCCTGATAAATCCAAAGCCAAAACCATGAATACTTTGCCCAAACTCCCACTATAATTTTGTTCCTTAGAGAATGATTTACAATGAGGCTATAAATAAATGATGACCAATACTAGTGGAGTCAATAAATACTCGTAATTAAAATTAGAAGTCTCGAGTTTGAGGTCATTTTGAGTATATATGCAGTCATTTTTATTAGAAAGTGTTTTTAGCCCAAAATGTGACTTCCTAATGGTGTGAATCAGGATTTAGTTGGATGACAATGTAAATATCAAACAATGGGGGAGAAAACCAGAAAAGAAAATGATGATTTCAAAATGAAATGAAAGTTAAAATTGTGAACCACCTTTTTTTTTAGAAAAAATATATTCAAATACTAAATCCAATTTCTATATACTCCCTACATTAAGGATTCTTCCAATAAAGTATGAGCCCGATCGTTTCGGAAAAGTGCTTTGCAATTCATGCGAAGATTGGTCATTGAGATCTCTAGAAAGTTCATTTTATTAAAAATTTAAGTCGTCTATCGAGATTCGAATGTCTCTGAACGAAAAAAAATTACTATTTGATTAAATGGTCAAATTAAGATAGATTCGAATTAAACTAAAGGTATTAAAGCATAACAAACTTTCTCTTCTTGAAAATAATTACATTTTAATAACTCATTGATCGAACGCTCTTGTACCAAAGATAAACGAGGCCACGTAATTTGCTTAAAGTTATGTGATATAAAAGTAATGACAAATAACTAGAACAGACAAATTTTCAAGTTTTCTTGTCTTTTATGAATAATGTTTAATAGGAACATATTGTACTATTGGTGACACCATTTTTGATATAATTGCCTGACAAAAAAGAAAAAAAGAAAAGGTAAAGACATTTTGCAAGTTATAATAAGTTGAGGGACATGCTATTTTCTTAGGAAAATGAAGTGACATATAACATTAATAATTAAAATTGGTAATTCAGTAAGTTGTCTCATTTTCTTTTCTGTTTTGTCTCTTCTTGACAATGATATATATGCATGCATGTCAACATTTTTCCCAGCCTTTTCTAATTAACAATTATTACTACTTCATTCGTTTTAATTTATTTATTTAGCTCATTTTGCTTTAAAATGATTTTTTTTTTAAAAAAAAATGAATATTATTTATTATTTTAAACTAAAGACATGTAATATGTTATCTAAAGAACTATTATAAAAAGGTTAGATAAATAAAATAAAATTATTAGATAATTAGCAAGAACAAAACAAGAAGAAAAAAATAAGGTAACGATACGATTAAATCAAATCGAACGTTACATTAAATGAGACTTTTCATCGTAACGTAATGATATATTTTACGATATTATACAATAAAAATTTAATAACAATCAAAACAAATATTATATTTAAACTAACAATACAATACGTAACACCCATCAATTCATTTAGAGGCAATAAAGCACCTTATTGATTGTAGCCAGTGATCATATAGTGACATAACATTATTATTCAATTGTCCAACTCCAATATGAATACATCAGACACCTCAGGATATCTAAAACTCACTTTTTTCTTCAATTTTCCACTTTGGCTTCTACAAATTGAAGAACAATTATCTTCTCTTTGATCTTTAATTCCTTCCATAACTTCACTATTACTACAACTATCATTTTTTTGATAGCTAATAACTTCAACATTATTAGTACTACTATTATTGTAAGATAATAATAGTCCTCCAAGTGAAGGATAAACTTTGTTAGAGGATTGTTTATTGAACCCTGGTGAAGCCAAGATACATTCCTCTAATGTCACAAAATCATTTTTACTACTATTAGTAGTATCCTTCAAGAATTTATTTTTCTTCTTCTGATTATGATGATGTTGATTTTCTCTTTGGTGTGAATGATTTTGTCTTTTTTTCTTCTTCATTGATATCCAAAGGCATTTTAGACTGATTTGTCCAAAACCACAAAGAGTGCTTGCACCCATGACTTATAGAGAAAAAAATCAAGAATTTTGTACCTATAGAAAGTAATTGAGGAAGAGTAAGTTACATATGGATGATTAATAGTTATATATAGTTTTCCTCAACTAAGAAATCTAGAAAAGTAATTTTGATTAGTCTATGTTTTAACACTACAAAAAAAGATACTTGTTTTTCCTTGGAGGTGTCAATAATACCCTAGATGAAAAATGAGGTTGATGATAAACATAGAACTTGATAATAACAAGGACAAGACTGATAAATGTTAGTTGCATTAATGCATCGACTTAACTATAATCTCATCGAAGAGCTTAAACTGTTAGACATACAATATGAGTAGTCATGAGCACTATCTAGTACCAGTTGAATTCTCATTTAATCACTTCAGGCGTTTGAGAAAACACTTTTATTTACTTAATTATAGTAAAGTGAAAAAAAAAAAATGACTAAAATTTGTGCATTACTATGATCCTCTCCTTGTACTATGGAGATATATTTCTCTTGTTTCTTTTCTAGGTGCAATCAAATTGATGAATATTCCAAGGAACATAGTTCATCAAACAAATTGAAGTACAGAATCACCACATCTATATTAGCTCTCTGAAGAAAAAAAGATGATGGGACTCGTAGACGCATACATAACGGCAACACTTTTTCAATATAAAACGGTAGAGCAGTCGATGAAATCCACAATCTACAAATAAATCAAATAGTGAAAACACAGCAGAAAAATGTTTACACACTTGATTAGTCCAGCTGTTTAGCACAATACACTTCATTGATCAGCTGATGGGTTTGTCAGCAACTCTAGTGATTTTTTGAGGTAATCTACAGCGATAGAGACGTCATCAAATGCCAGAGCTCCGACAGCAAACCTTGCAGCCTTGTGTGCTTCAGCTATTTTCTCCGGAGGGGGCTGGTAATTGCTGTCGTATGTGTATGTTTTCACAGGAGCAGCTGCAACTTCTGATGCCGACCCATTTCTATCATTTGAGTTGTATTGAGTGCTTGATGGATAGTTTGCAGTGTTAGATGCAGGCAATGTGGAATACGAAGCATCAGCACCTTGGTAGTAAGAAGGGTAATGTGATGGTGCAGAAGGAAGACTGCTCTCGGAAAAGCTAGGATACGATTGGAAATTGGGGAATTGTGAAGGGTAGTGCGGCTGTGGCAAGTGAGACTGTGGTTCTTGTGCGTAAGATTGCTGGTGATACGGCTGGGGGTAAGAAGAACTTTCAGATGCATCAACGGGTGGAGGCTGCTGAAAATTATGAGAAGAATAGCTATCATGGGAAGGATACTCAGCACCAGGATACGAAGGAGGTGATGGAGGGACATGTGAAGAAGGTGACTGTGTGGTTGCTGCCGGAGGTGATGGAGGGATGTGTGAAGGAGGTGGAGGAATGTGTAAATGAGGTGGTGGTGGGGTGGCTGCTGGAGGAGACGGTCTATTTGCAGGATACTGTGCACTGTCATACATGTGATTGGACGAATCTGATTCTGGTGCAGGTTTGATGATTGAATCAGTTCCACTAGATTGAAGATCCTGCAATGATGCCATAGGCGGTTAGCAACAATAGCCTGCAATTATTTATTTTGATGAAGTAATGTGTTCCATAGACAGGCATCAAGGAAATGCAAAGTTACAGGAGTCTAATTACTAAAGAAAAAAAGTGTAGGAGAACATTGTTTGCCCGAAATACAATGTCTCAATCAAGAACTGAAGTGCTATAAAATCCAAAAACTGTACTGAACTAGTTAATGGGGACAACATTGTCCAACAAAAGAAATGAATTAAACATTAGCTTTAATAATAGCTTGCAATTATTATGTCTTCTGATGCTCTTGAAAGAAACTAATTATTTCAAGCAAGAAATCTAAGCAATTTAACAGCCACATGTTTAAAGCTCAAAACTCAATATATTAAAGTGTTAACAGGGAAACACACACTAAGGTAAGAGCCCGTCATTGGTCCTAAAAACAAGAAACTTTGAATGTCTACTTTAAGGCTTTCCTTCAAATGACAGTGTTATAAGATCTTTTAGATTACACTTCAAAACGGACAGAAGTAGCCCCCCATCTGTCCCATTGTTTTCCGTCTACTTTCTGTTATAAGCAGCTCCAGAAAGAGAGGTCACATTCAAACTTATCAATAAAGAAAGGTCTGTTTTCACAAATGCAACAATTAATCAGTGCAACATACGACCATATGTGTTACTTGAGCTGAGGGTCTATTGGAAACAACTTCTCTACCTTCACAAGGTAGGAGTAAGGCTGCGTACACACCACCCTCCCCAGATCTCACTTGTGGGATTACACTGGTTATGTTGTTGTTGTTGTAACATATGACCATAACTACTCTGCCTCCCAAAACTTTTTGAGAAAGAATAATACGCTAGGCAACAAATTACGACAAGCATGAAACCTACATATGTATCACTTGGTGCACTGGACAACTCTGAAGTATCTCCTTCATCACCGGGAGGCCCTGGTACAGGCCTCCTTCCTTCTTTCAAAGCTTTCCTTATGTCTGCTGCCTTCCAAGCTGCATACTTCTGCTTCTGCTCAAGCTGATAATAAATATAAGAGGTCAACCAATCTGGCAAACAGAGCTCCATATCACTAAACATATTCTCTTATACATATAAAATACATGTGACCATACAGATGAAAAGAAATAATGTATTTTCAAGTATCATCATAGAAAAGTAAATAAAAGCTAAGGGAGAGAAAAAAGTTGATCAAAGCTTGTCACAACATAATTGAAACTCACATCAGGCTGGAGTTCACCGAACTGATTAAGGATCTCAAAGAAGATACTCGCAGCATAAAACGTCTTTGCTGTATTCCTGTAGAAACCAGTCAGTCATTGCAAAGAAATTCCTAACCATCAATCAACAAACAAGCTTCAATGCTTTAACAAATATTATTACTAACATCATTTACATTAGTATCATCAATTAAACATGACTTTGATAATCGATGAGCATAGCTAAGGTCAGAAGACAGCCACCATATTGAACCTTTCAACTATTTAACCGAAGAGGAAGGGGGGAAGACAGTAAAATCTAGAAATGAAGCAAAGCTATCTAGTTGAAAGAGATCAAAACAGATGCTGGAGAAAAGCTAGTACCAGTTAACATCCTAATCTTAACCATGTCTTATTCCATGCAGCATGAGGATGACAGATTTAAACCAGATAACACAGCCAAGATGGTTTTTTTTTTTTTTTGCAAAAAAACCATGCAGTTAAGATGGAATCATTAGTCAATGAAAAGGTAGTACTACTGATTCCATATAAGAAGAATGATGCAAGTGCAAAGCAAAAGTTGCAAGTCACTCAATTGACAAAGTCCATACAAGTCTGCTCGCCCAGCTCGATCTTGTTTGTCAGCCTTTGCGAAAACATTCAAGGCAAATCCCTCCACATGCAAATGATCATCAGGCCCCAATTTCAGTGACTTCTTATCCTGTAGAAAGAGGGCAACAAAGATGACGCACAAGAAGATGAAAGGACACATCCAACATAAACATCAAACAGCTCTCTAGCTACAAGCTCGCATAGTGATAACCATTCAGCCAGACTAGAAAATGTTTTTCTTCTAAAAGATTAGCGTGGCCGATACAAGCAGAAGAATGTTCAATTGCAACAGAGAAATTCAGATGCTAAATATTTCATCAAAATCTCACAACACCCACAACCCAACCATATTTCTACCAGAAATATCTTGGTATTCAGTTGACAAAGAAAAAAGGAACAAAATTTAACAAAATGTTCTCAATGTTTAAACATTAGTCAATCAATTAATCAACTATTCATCAATCCCAAAATACTTGGAGTCCAACAATATGAATCCTATTTCAGTATTTATTAGATAATTCATCAATTAGACTATCTTTACACTAGCTGCCAATATTTCCTTCAGATTTCAGCTCAACTATACTCTAGGAAGCTCAGGTAGACAGGCGTTATGCTCAGCAAAACAACAACAACAATAAACCCAGTGTAATCCCACAGGTGGGGTCAAGGAAGGGTAGTGTGTATGCAGACCTCACCCCTACCATGAGAAGGTAGAGAAGTTGTTTCCGATAGACCCTTGGCTCAAATACAAATGAAAAAGACAACAGTAGCAACAAGCACGAACAACAACAACAACAATAAGCCCAGTGTAATCCCACAATGTAGAATCCGGGGAGGGTAGAATGTACGCAGACCTTACCACTACCTTAAAGGTAGAGTGGCTGTTTCCGATAGACCCTCAGCTCAAGATAAAAAACAGTCCAAAGTAGATTAGGGAGAAATAACGTAAATGAAGACGATGGCTAACAACAACAAAGAAATACAATAATCAAGGCAAACGAAACAACTGAAGGAAGGGGTTAAGGGTTATGCCCAGCATTCAATTGAAAAGAAGAAATTCAAATATTACTAATTATTTCATGAATCAATCTTACAGACAAGAAATATTTGGGTATTCAGCTCATGAAGAAAAAAAAAAGAACCTTCTCAAGTTGATTTATAAGCGAAACAAGGATGGAACTAGTGGTTTTTGTACGCTCATTTTGAGGAATCCTCAATCCTCGCTCCATAGCATACAATCGACCTGCACAAAAAAAAATCATAATTTTTTTCCAAATTAAACAATTTTTAACCAAATTCAACATGATCAAAATCCCAATTAAACAATTTTTAACCAAATTCAACATGATCAAAGTCCCAATTAAACAACTTTTAATCTAATTCAACATGATCAAAATCCCAATTAAACAACTTTTAACCAAATTCAACATAATCAAAGTCCAAATCAAACAAATTTTAACCAAATTCAACATAATCAAAGTCCAAATTAAACAATTTTTCACCAAATTCAACATGATGAAATGAAATAGGGTTTAGGATGAATAAAAGGAGTTACAGTAGTAGGCAACGAGAGGTTCGTGTTTCTGCAACTCATCGGCGCGTTGAAGGTAAGGTAATAGGAGCTTCGCTGGTTCGTTATCCTTCGACATCGCTACTTCTACGAGCTTCGATTTATGAGAACTTCAGTGCTGTTTTGATTAAAAATGGCTTCCTTGTATGACGAATACTCTTGAGCTAAACGACGTCAGGTTTTATATTGATGCGACTTTATTGATATTTCTATGAAATTGCCCTTCGCTTCTCAAGTAAAGAATTTTTTTATTTTGGTTTCCTGTACGGGTGTCCAAAAAAATATGAAAAATGAACAATCTAATTATATCGAATTGATTTATATATTTTTTTAATAAAATTGTAGACTTTTACTGAAGCGTACAATCGTTTCGAAACAATTGGTATGGTCCATTTAGTTTATAATAATAACAAAAAAATCACAAATCAAATTGAATAATCTTACATGTATATAAATATATTTTATATATTAGCCATATGTTGAATTTAATACATAAATATATTTTTAGATATATTTTAAATATAAACATAACCTAGGTTGTAGATACTATAATAGATATTCCATCAAAAAATACGATAAAACATATGCAAGCACTCCTATTAAATATTTAAGATCAAACAATAGAGAAAATAACATAAATAGTCCATCAACTATATAAGTAAGTCTAAAATAGTCTCTTACCTATACACTTAACGGATTTAGTCCTTTAACTATTCAAAAACTTATCATCTTTGGTCCCTGAACTATACACTTATCGGTTTTAGTCTCTTAACTATAAACCTAAGTTATTTGTATTTAAAACATGGACAAAGATCAAACCTGATAAGTTTTTGAATATTTAAAGGACTAAAAACGGTAATGTATAGTTAAGGGACCAAAACTAACAAGTTTTTAAATAGTTAAAGGACTAAATTCATTAAGTGTTTAGTTAAGGGATCATTTTTACCTACTCCTATATTTAAGGGACTATTTATGTCATTTTCTCTCAAACAATACGATAACAAGGTCTTGTATTCTTGATATCTGGTGAACAACTGAAGTGGTTCTTGACATTTTTACTCCAGCAGAATTTTTATTTTTGACTAAGCTACCTGATATCCCTAACCCACGGGCCAGGCTAATCTGTCTAGTTGCACTAAGAAAATATATAATCAATTTACAAGAAGATAGGATTTAACCGAACTTGTAAGGATTGAGCTTGTTCACGCAGTAACTAGAAATTCTATTGTCTGAATGATTCAAGGATTGGTATATACTCAAATATTTTTGCTATATCTAAGTTGAACCAATATCTAGTTGTCGTATCTAATATTTATTTTCCTTGTTGTCAAGCCAACATTTCCAAATATTCTGCCCATATATGTCAAAGTCGAACAAATTATAATTACCAATTTACCATACTATAAAACATCAAATGAATTTGATACGGTAATGATAAAATATTGTTAAGAGAATGAGAACCAAAATTACCGAACGAAAGTTTTTAATACTGTACCATATGATGCCCACCCTACTTGTATCATTACATTTTGGAATTGAACTTTCATTTCTCAGAATAGGCGCCAATATTTGGAGTAACTTTCTAATATAGCACAAACTAATTAGGTCTCTACTCTGTGATCACTTAGGGGTCGTTTGGTTACCGGTTAGAGTTATGCAGGTATTAGTTATGCAGGGTTTAGTTATGCATGTATTAGTTATGCAGGATTTAGTTATACAGGTATTAGTTATGTAGGGTTTAGTTGTGTTGGGTTTAATTATGTGGGTATTATCTATGCGGATATTAGTTATGTAGGTATTATTAAGTTATGTAAAGATTACAATCCATGAATTATTAACTATTGAATATTAAACTTGTTGTAAATTATTAATATATATTATTTACAAAATAATAATACATGCTAATAAAATGTGGAATATATTGAATAATATATAATGCTAATATTTGATTAGCATATGTACAGTCAAAAAATATACAATCAAATTTTTAATATCAAAAATATTTATATTTACATAAATAAATAAAAACTATAAGTATATAAAAAGAAATGAAAATGGTCTTATATATAAAAAGAAATACAAACAACAAATGTAGATAGGAAAACAGTAAAGTTTTCAATTAAAAAAAATTTAAAAAAAATTAAAAGAAATGAAAATGGTCTATATATAAAAAGAAATAAAAACAACAAAAGTATATAGGAAAACAGTAAAGTTTTCAATTAAATAAAAATAAAATTAGTTAATAGGGTAAATATGTAATTTATGTAATTTATCATTTTAATACATGTATAACTAATATTCACATAACTTATTCCATCTTTTACCCTGCATAATTTTATACATAGATTCCCTCATAAGTTATGTTGGTATTAATTATGTAGGACTACAAAAAATGCAACCAAACACCGCATAAATTAATACATGAATAATTTTTATACAACATTTAAATTCTTACCAATCAAACATGATATAAGTTATGTTGACTTTTATACCTAATACAAAACTTCTACAAAATATGGTAAAGCTAATACAATTTTTTATACATGAATAAGATGTCTCTTATACAGTAACCAAACGATCCCTTACTATCCACATACTATATAACAGAATAGCCATACTAACCTCATAAGTCACCCAAAAATGCTGAATTTAAAATATTCACCCAAAATTTGTACTCCACGTTGAATTGAAAAAGGAAAAAAGAAATATAAAAAATAGAGACTATATTATATATATAAGAGCTGGAACGTTCATTCCTAACAGATTTTCAGAAGTTTTACCTCTTTCTTTTTATCTTTTCTTCTAGTCCAATTCAATTTGATCTCTTTTTCTATTTCTATTCTAGTTCAATTCAATTGAATTTCTTTATATCTTCTATTGTAGTTCAATTCAATTTGATTTTTTTGTATTTATTTTTCTAAGATTTTATGTGTTTGTTTTTAGAGTTTTACAATGAGTTCCATATCCTCGCACCAATTTCTAGGATTGAATGGTTATCGAAAATGGAGAAGGAGATGGAGATGACTATGAAGATGGATATGTGGATGGAGATAACAATGGAGATGGAGATGGAGATGGAGATGACTATGACTGACTATGGAAATAGATGTGAAGGTAGTTCAACGAACCAAAGATTATTGTACTCATATTCACATATTTCATCGCTAGATTTAATATTCGGTTCGTTGAAAATTCGATTTACTGGTTTTGGTTGGTATGAAATTCATGCAAACTCACCTCGATATTCAAAGCGAAGAAGCATTTGGCGAAATTCTATAATAGTCTAATGTATATGTCTTCAAACTGAATGTATATGCCGTTGATATTATGTATCTAATTTTATTTATTGTGAAATATTTTATGAAAGGTAATCATCATCATATGTTACTAAAAGTGGGAAGACTCTAAGTCAAAAGTTGAATCACTAAATATTCTTTAAAAGTTGAATAATTATTTTATTCTTTTATCAAAAAAATAATATTTTATTAAAATGAATAATCATAAATAAACTTAATTGAAAAGTCATTTAATTGCACAATTAATTAAATAGTAAATAGTAAAATTTTAACTTCTTACTTATGCGTTGTATGAGATGTGGGTTGTATGTAATGGCTCATAAATTGTTATGGGACTTAAATGGTCAGTAATTAATCAATAAATAGACAGTAAGAAGAAATTATGGGCATTAAAAAAGAAGACTTGAATTCCCTCACCCTTATAAATAGTACAAATTTTAATTTCTTACTTATGCTTTTTATGAGACGTGGGTTGTATGTAATTACTAATAAATTATTATTGGACTTAAATAGTCAGTAATTAATTAATAAATAGACAGTAAAAAGAATTAAATTATGAATATAAAAAAAAAGAAGACTTGAATTCCCTCACCCTTATAGGAATCAATGAATTGTAACGTGTATAATATTAAATTTTAGGAATAACAAATATATTAATCATATTAGCTTATATAGCTACAATTTTGCTATTTGCGCTCCATAGCCAAATTTTGTTTGCTATGGAGCATCTGATTTGTATAAATCGCAGTTGTATAAATTGGGCGCTAATTCATTTGTGATTATGAAAATTGTGTTTGTATATATATGTATATGTTCTATGTGTTAGGCTAGAGTGGCGGGCGAGATTGAGAGAGAGAAGAGAGATGTGAGCGAGAGAGGGAAAAGAGTGGAGAGAGGTGAATTGTATATGTATATCGGTTAGATAATTGTATATATGTAACTACTATGTATATGTATTAATGATTGTGATTGTATATCTGTATAAAATTTGAATTCGTATATAATGGAATCGAGTTAAAATATTTTTATTTGTATATCTAATCTCTCTCGCTTTATACAACCATAAGAGAACTGAGAAGTGGAAGATTTGTATTTGTATAATTATAAGTGTATAGGACGGAGAGATATGTATTTGTATTTGTATTTGTATATACAGTGTTTCTCATTTTATACAAACACAAACACAAATTATACATCTGTATTTGAAAAAAAATAAAAGTGACGAGCGAAATTTATAGACTTAGCTCATTGATGAATATTAAAGACAGATAAATCACGCTGCACATGAAAATTGGTCAAAAGTATTGAATGAAATGAGGTAGACTAGGCAAGATTGTTGCAACAAGAGTTTTCCTTTTTACTATTATTTTTGTTGGATATCCTCTTTGTTTTTGTTCTTTCTTATCTACATATATTTTTATAATAGTTATTATTATCATAAAATTGGATTTGGTTATATAAATTTTATCCTGACTAAAAACGATTAATTTTAATACTAGGCCAATTACCAATGGACATTATTTGAGAAAATGATCAAAATGATCCTTCATGTATAGAGGTTGCTTTATTTTGGTCCTTAATATATTCTGGGTGATTGAAATAGTCCTTCATGTATGACAAAATGTGTTCAATTTGATCCTTTACCCTAAACTTAACAAATTTGTCCCAAAAAATATTAAATATAACGGCGGGCCACTCATAACCTACAAATCCACTATTTTTCTCTTCTTAATTTATTACTTCAAAATCTAACACTATTTTATCAAAGAACAAATGCAATACTAGCCATATTAGCATTTACAATCGCAAGACATAATCAAGCACAACATAGCATAACTTATTCACACACTGAATCTTGTCAACAAGCAAACAAGGACGATATCAAAAATTCACAGCAAGAGCCCCAATAACATGAAATTCAAGAACCCCAATTCACAAAGTAAAACTTGTTCTAGATTACCCACCAAAAATCCCCACCACCCCACACGTTGACCTTTCTTGAGAATTAATCACTCCAAACAAAAAAAAATTAAAATAAACAATAAACAAAAGAGGATTATTATAACCAAAGGAAAGAATATCAATAGATTAACAAAAGCAATCATGTATATAGAAAGTACCAAGAACAACGTAAATGCAAATATTATACCATTTAATTCATAGATTATACAATTAACTTAATTTTCTATCTTGGTTTCATTCTACCGACAAATCAAATTCTCGACGATCCATTTCATTCAACCTTTTTACAATAATTATTTTGTGAATTGTGTGGTTAGATGTTAGAGAAAATGGTGTTAGAATTCATGAAACTCTTTCTTTGAGGTAATAAAGATGGTAAAATGGTGGATTTTGTAAGTTATGTGGGCCCCACAGTTATATTTAACAGTTTTGGGGTAAATTGTTAAGTTTAGGGTAAAAGACTAAATTGAACACATTTTACTATACATGAAGGACTATTTCAATCACCTAGAATATATTAAGGACCAAAATAAAGTAACCCCAATACATCAAGGACCATTTTGATCATTTTCTCGACATTACTTCTTTACTTCCTCTTCTGTTTAGTTTTAGCAGCAATAAGTAATAAATGATGTGAAGTTTAAATATATAATTGAAGAGAATTGAGAGAAGAAAATTTAAATTTTGATTTGATTGAAACTGTTAAGATTTGGGAGAGATTGAAATCAACTAGATTAGTGTGATTTGAAAACTCACATTCAATTTTATATTCCCTTTCCTTTTTAAAAAATTACTCAATTTGTGTTTAATATAAGGTTGCCACTTTTTTTTTCTTGTAAGAAGTAAAATAGACTTTAATAAGAAAAAAAAAAGTGGCAACCTTTTAGGGAAATTCATTCAAGTTACAACTAATGGATCAATTCAAACAAATAATGAAAATTAATACGATAAAAATTATTGTGTCTTTTTATTAATTGGTAGTTTTTGATAATTTTTTTTAATCTTCTAAATTAAACTTGTGTGTGTCCTTTTATTTTTAGGGAAAAATTAATAAACTAGTCACAATTCCTAGCTTAATTAATAAAAACATCTACACTTTAAAATAATAATTTAAAATGTCAAAATGTCAATATTTTAGAAAATAATTTGTATACAAATATTATTATTTGTCTTTCCTTTTATTTCTCAAAACAGTCCAAGCTATCCATTTACACTTCTTCCTAGGCTTTAATACCATTAAATTTATTTTCCATCTTTCACGTTTTCAATTTTTTTTTTTTCTCTTTCATCAACTTTTCAATTTTCACCATTTCTCATTTTTTTTCTTTTTCATCAAATTTTCACCATTATTCTCTCCCTCATTGTTGAAGAAGAACTAATTATTCATGTTCATACCAATTTGTTCCGATCTATCAATTAATTCAAGAAATCTCTCAATTGATAAAGGTATTTTCGAAGTCATCATTTATTTTGCGAGATTTCATGAGATTTTGTTTTCAAAATCACAAATTATGTTGAATTTTGGATTGTATGTATTACGGATTTTTCATCATTTTTCGATTTTTATGTGAGTTTGTTAACATACTCATCAAATATTTATGCATTTCGGATTTTTAGTATTTTAAACACTATTGTTCGATTTTTTTGTGATTTTGTTTTCATATTTTAGATTTAGTAGATTGTAATTTGTAGTAATCTACATTAGTATTCATACATAATATAATGTTTGATTTTTTTTATATATTCATATTTAATAATTTCGAATTTTGCTTATAAGATTACCAATGCACAAGTGAATACAGATTTAGATTGGGGTTTGGTGAAAAAAATCGGGAAAAAGGAACATAGTAGGAGGAAGAAAGAGAGAGTCAGAGAAGAAGGTTGCAAAATTGTATTCATACCAGAATAGTATTCATATTAATTTTTGTTTGTCAATTGTTTTTCTTTTACTCATCATTTGTATTTTTATTAAGAATATTGTATTTCTTTTTTAGTTTGTAGTCATTCAAATAGGTATGTCAAATGGATTTGTATTTCTTAAGCATATATGTATCATATTTTTTAAACTGTCAATTTGTATTTTTTTTAGAATATTGTATACTTCCTCAACAGATTGTATTATTTTCACTATGTATGTTATTTGTTTTCCAGAATCTTGTGTCCCTATTTCTTTAGTCAATTTGTATTTATTTTTTTAGAATATTATATCCTTCCTCAACAAATTGTATTATTTTCACCATGTATACTATTTTTTTTCCAGAATCTTGTATCCTTTCATAAATCATATTCATATGTAATGATTAGATTATATTGAGATACAATCAGTAATATTTTTGTAATACAAATAAAAGAAAAATATATTTGGCAATCATGTAATACAATTTTGATCACTGAAATACAATTTGTAGTTCTCACTATGAAAGTAAAAAAAATCAATTTAAATTTGAATGGTAAAGTGAGCACATAAAATGTAAAAACTATTGGTATACAATTATAATTAAAACATAATAAAAAGGAAAGTTGATCCAATCGAATGAAAAAGGGAATTTTTTTGAAATTGTAACTGATGAGAATTTTAAGTGATATATTCCTTTTTTAAAAAATATTATCTCCCTTGATTTTCTCCTTTCTAAATAATTGTAATCTTGAAAATCAAACAAATAAAAAATACATAAATCAAATACATAGCAAACTAAAATATTGACATTTTGGATAAATATTGAAAGTGTGGCTAAGAAAACCTATTAAATGTCAAAATATTGACATTTTAAAAAATTTCCCTTATTTTTACCTATTTTATTGTGTTCCCTATATTTAGAAAAGACTAGATGAGTCCCATTAGTAATTGGATTTATAATTGTAAATTATTATCTCATTCAAATAGGATTTGGAAAAAGGTTTATATATGACATTTTATTTATATAAAGGGTATATATTTTATATCAAGTATTTTTTTTTATTTTGTTATTAGGTTTATTGTGAGAATGTCAATGGGAGTATTCAATCGTGTTGCCCTTGGGTTGAAGAGTGTAGTATCAAATCATAGAGCTTTTGGGGTTAATCGTGTTATTGCAATAACAGGGAAGAGTGTATAATCAAATAACATAGACATACCCCTTAAGCTGTCTTTATCAATTGGGTACGAATTTATGTTTTCTTCAAGTTATACATAGACATCGCTTAGCTTATTTTATTTTATATTTTCTTCATCAATTGTGTACGAACTTGAAAAGCTTCATACATAATCAGCTGAAAGTAGCAGTATTCTACTGTCTGAATGATACAAGGATTTCGTATGCACTCAAATAACTATACTACATCTAAGTTGACCCCTGTAATGGTTTTCTAGTTCTCGCATCAAATATTTATTTCAGAATTTTCTTCTGTCAACAAATTAAAATTACCAATTTATCATACTACAAAACATCAAATTAATTTGATATACTACTGATATATCAGTATTGTTAAGAGCATGAGAACCAAAATTACCGAATCATACCATGACCACCCCTACTTGTAACTTTCTCAGAATAGGCGCCAATATTTGAAGTAACTTCCTAATATAGCACAAACTATTAGGTCTCTACTCTGTGATCACTCACTGTCCACATATTTATCCTACTACAAACTAGACAAGTAATGACAACAAGACAATGGTATACGAGTACACATCTCTTATTCAGCAGTTACTATGGGGTGCTAGGAATAGGCTCAGTTCCAGAAATGTGAGACGCTGCATCGTCTTTGGTCATGGCAACATAGTTCACAGGAGCACTGAGTCTCGCGTCTCTCTTTCCATCTTTAGAAGTTGACCTGGAACCGTTTTGGTGGGAATTAAGAGACAGTCTTCTGCTTGCCGGCCCATTGGCACTGCCATTTGCTCGTGGACCTGTTACCTTCTTTGGACCAAGTGGTCGAGCAGGGCTCGGCGTTGATCCAAATACTTCTGGATCTTTGCTCATCTGCTCATGGAACTTCTTCTGGTCCTGCCAGACACCAAAAGAAACATTTAGTGAGGCCTTCAGTTAGTCATTCCTGGTATGATATTAAGCAAAAGCTAATGCTAGGTTGAGCCTTTTTTCGCTAAATAACTTGATAAGAGGTTCTGGACTTACCCTCAACCTTCTTTTCTCTTCTTCTCTATCATGCCTGAGCATCATATATTCGTCCAGCATGGCAAGTAGTGGAACACCATCATAAGTGAATGTGGTGTCCCGCTCTTGTTCCCATGCTCTAGTTTTTGCAACCAAGGAGTCCACAAGAGCTGCATAACCAAATTTTATATTCAGACTCAGCATCTTATATGCACCATAAAATGTATCGTATTTTCACAGAAAAGCAGTGTATCTCAAATTATTGAACTGCCCATCAAGCAAGAAAGAGTCCTTAAGCTCCTTGGCAAAACTAAGAAAACACTAGATAGATAATTAAATAAATCCTTGTTTTCTTGAATTGGCTGGTAATGCAAGCAAGGATCTGAAGTGAAGAGATCACACCGAGGCATTTGCAACTGGCCATTCGTGGGATGTTACAACTGACAACAAGTACTTGCATCATCCCCAAACCATATTTTCTTTTTACGAGTCTCATCCTCAAAAAAACATATCCAGCACTAATACCCACAATACTCAGTTTTAACAGTGATGTAACAATAATTCGGGATTTACCTGGAATTTTGTTGACCAATATCCGAGCCTTTTCAGCTCTCTTCAAATTCAAGTGTGCCCCTCTGCTTGCATTATACCGGTTATCATCCTGTTTCACCATAATTTATGACATGTTATCATCATAATTTCCAGGGAGAGATACCTTTATGTTGATCTGATGAACTACAGGCATGAAGACCCAAATTTTTACCATTAACAGTCAAACTTCACTTACAGTTTCTCAATTACAAATGACGGCCTGAAGAATATATCCACACAAGGAAAAAGAAAAAGAAAAGAGGAAAGACAACATGATGAAAACGAGGGAATATACCCTGTTATAGTCTTCAAGCCAGCTCTCTTCTTCACAAGCTGCCATCCATTTCTCAACTTTTTCCAATATTTCTTTCCTACTGTGAGCCTCTTCTTTTGCATTTACAATCTGATTGTCCATGTCAGCTAGTAATTCTGCAGGATCAACATTACCAGAATCAATTAGTCCCATAATCTTTTCTCGAGCAGCCTCAGTATCAATCTCTACGTGGGCACGAGCATAAATGTCTTCCAGTTCAGCCTGTCTTTTGAAAGAAATCTCCTTCATCTTGCTAGCTTTAAGTTGATCAAGCCTTTCAACCTCCACTTCAGCCTAGACAATAACAATAGAAAAGCAGTTAGTGACAACTGACAAGCTACAAAAGCACTTGAAGTGGATTCTAAGATCTATCTCCAGCTACCTGTTCAATCAAATCAAGAGCAAGAGCCCCTGGAATGGCCACTTCATCTACTGAAGCTGATATGTTGCAGGTAACATGGTCAAACAAGCTCCTTTCTTCTTCTGGGGTATCCATCAAATTCCATAAATCAATTAGCTGAGTTGCTAATTCTTGAAGCTGCAAGAGAAGAGAATTGAATTCAAAAAGAAGTGGACTGAGTGTAATGTTCACCACGTGAACATGATATAGCAGGCTATAGCATGTTTAAAGTAAGTGCTAAACCAACTACTGTCTATTGCTACGATGTGCAGTTGAACGTCCATATAGACTGAAACAATTCCAAGGAAAGGAACTCCAATCATGCACATAGTATAGGATGGATACGCAGACTTGTTTGTGAGCTATTCAAATTAATCAATATAGACGAGTTGTGCTTGGAGGATCCAAATTCTGAATAATATACATTGCAGAATATGTCTGAGGCATTCTAAACTTGATGAGAAGTATAATTAGGAAAAGCAAACTGGTATACTTAAAACAGTAAGAATATTTACCTTAAGCAATCTCTGCTTCTTATCTTCCTTTAATACCAAGACAGTGTTAGCCAGATTTGACAGTGTATCATTGCTAATACTTTTTGATTGTACACCAGTAGAATCATCCAGGCTTGGGTGAACTTCTGTGACAGTACTGAAGAAGTCCATGCCAAGAACAGCACAAAGGTCATGCACAGTACTCACAAGATCAAGGACCTTGTGTAATCTGTCACTCTGCAAGTTCAAACAAGACTGTATTGAGTATCTGACAAGCAGGATCCAGATAAGCAGATTATAAGCATTGTCTTGTGAATATTGACTAGACCTTCTCCTTTTGGAGCTCTTGAAGTTGCACATGAAACTCATCCAACTTTTTTACAGATAAGTCAGATTCGTCCACTGTTAGACTCTCAACTTGCTCGCTATCCCCTGCAATCTCACTGCTTATCTTCTGAATTTGTGATTGTACATCAAAGAAGTCTTTTATCCTATCATCTTTCTGCTTCCATAGTTTTTCCAGTGTTGGTGCTATAGCTGCAAGCTGTTCCTTGATTGTACCTGAAGTCTTCTCAGGCTAGAGAATCAACCACAGAAAGGAAAACATGCATAAGAAAAGGAAGAATTATGACTTCCAACTGCAACAAAAGAAATTTACATATTTCTGTCTATTTATAACAAAAATGAAGTATGGTTGCTCACAATTCCAACATATGTCTTCTCTCCGAGGGCCAATAGCAGCCTGGAGAGTTCAACTTTGGCATCTGCCAATGCCTGAAGAAGGTGAGCCCGTGACTTCACAGCATGGTCAACCTTTCTCTTGTAGACATCCAGACACTCTTGATCTATCTGAAGAAGCATCTTGTCCCGCTCATCATCAGTTTCACCAACCTCATCCCAGATTTGCTGCATCAACAGACAAGTTTATTTTATCCATCAGCTACATACATAGTATATACATTAAAGAGAATACTTCATTGGTCCATTTTAAAGTTAGTTAAAAGATTGAGGCAATCCACCAAAAAAAAAAAATTGCCTGCAGCTTTTGTAGTAGGGTGCCGCAAGTTGTTTCATCAAGAACAGGAGGAGTTTGATCATCCACTGCTGCCATCTTCAGTCACTTGAACCAAACCTGAAATTGATTCCAAAACTAAGCCAAACTTTCAACCTTAGGTCATGTATTTCAGCAAAAGATGATAAAAGTTTGCTGAAATTTCACAGGATAAATAGCATAACCACAAGTAGGAACCAGAAAGGCCAACTAAAATGAGCTATTGGGCAGTCATCAACATTACTAAGTCACTAAATATTCTACACTTGTGAAAAATGTTTTATGCACCTATACTAAGTTCACACAAATGTACACAAATGCACATCAATTTAAAGCCGAAATAGCACATTCACAACAATCAAAATGCCACAATTACTCGAAAAACACTTGGATAAAATTTGACCAAAGAAAAATAAACAAGAAAATCATCCAACAAAGAGAATAATTCCTACTCCAAGCCCTTACATTCGTACACCAATTTAAAGCCAAAACACTACATTCACAGCAATCAAAACTTCACAGCAAATGTACATCAATTTAAAGCCAAAACAGCACATTCACAACAATCAAAACACCACAGTTACTCTCGAAACACTTCAACTAAAACTTGAGAAAAGCAAATATAAACATGAAAATCCTCTAACAAGGCAAAAAAATCCAACTCCAAGCCTTACATTCACACAAATATACATCAATTTAAAGCCAAAACACTACATTCACAACAATCAAAACACCACAGTTACTCTCCAAACACTTGCAACCAAAACTTGAGCGAAGCAAAAATAAACATGAAAATCCTCTAACACAAAGAAAAAATCCAACTCCAAGCCTTACATTCACACAAATATACATCAATTTAAAGCCAAAACAGTACATTCACAACAATCACACAAATACACATCAATTTAAAGCCAAAACAGCACATTCACAGCAATCACACAAATGTACATCAATTTAAAGCCAAAACAGCACATTCACAACAATCAAAACACCACAGTTGCTCTCAAAACACTTCAATCAAAACTCGAGCAAAGCAAATATAAACATGAAAATCCTCCATCAAAGACAAAAAATCCAACTCTAAACCCTCACATTCACACAAATGCACATCAATTTAACGCCAAAACAGCACATTCACAACAATCAAAACACCACAGTTTCTCTCAAAACACTTCAATCAAAACTCGAGCAAAGCAAATATAATATGAAAATCCTCCAAAAAAATCCAACTCCAAACCCTCACATTCACACAAATGTACATCAATTTAAAGCGAAAACACCACAATCACTCTCAAAACACTTAGATCTCATTCCAAAATCGATCGAAACTAACTCAAAAAAGCCATAGAAACACGTGCTCATTGCTCATCCTACAGCTAAAAACAAACAAAAAGGAACTAAAATGAAGAGAATGCTTACCCAAATTAGGCAGTTTCTGGTGAGATTTCGTTCTCAGATCTACGAACTTTCACTTCACAGAATCAGTATATATGAGTTTTTGTATCAATCAGAGAGACAACTGGGGTGGGTGGGTAGGGAGCTAAGTAAACAACTGAGAAAAAGGATATATTCAGACAAAAAGAAAAATAGAGGGGAGGGGGTTGGGGGCCAATGAAAAGATAAAAACTTCTTTACACTTTTGCCACTGTTTGTAGTTCAAATTTACCAATATGACACTGAGGACAAGAAGAAACGAACATTTGACTGATTTGACCAGACGCTCTTTGTGGTTAAAGCGTAACCGAAAGGTCATTTCGGGTAAAACTCGATTTGTATTAAAGCATATTATTATGATTAAGTTAGTAAAATAAGATTAAAATGATTAATAATTAACTATAATTTTGCTATAATAATATATTTTGAATTGACGTAAATGTCGAGTAGAATATTATAATGTGATTTGGCTTAGAAACAAGTTGACGTACAGTTGTAATTAAAGACAATAAGAATGCAATGATTAATAATTGAAAATTTGACACTTTTAAACGAGGCTATAATTAAACTACGTAGCTAAATAATTTCAGTAATAATCAAACCTAGCTGATTATATTATCGTATTAATTACTAGCTATTAGCTACTATGTTTGATTCTTCTCCAAATATAAACAATCAATTTACAAATTTCACCAACTACAGAATTTAGTGAGCGCCGCCAAATCTTTTTATCGGTTGCTTTTTTCATCTTTTTCGTCATAAAAGTGTCTATGGTATTCCATGTCTCCCTCCATTTCAAATTAATTGAATTATTGAGATATTTCATATCCTTTAAGAAAAGAAAATTAAGACATAAATTAGGCATAACTCAGGGCCGACTCTATGCTTTGGGAAATTAGGCTTTTGCCTTAGGCCCCAAAATTTCGGGGGCTCAAATTTTTATCAAGAATAAATTATGTGTAAATTTCTATAGAAAAAATTGATTATTTATGATAAAAAGTATAATTCTTTTTAAAATATATTATTTTACCCACTTTAACATCTTTTGTATTTTGTTAAAAATAAGAATTAATAGTGAAAAGTGTTGAACAAAGCGAATTACAAATTCTTTTTTATTTCTTTTTAAATTTTACTTTCAAGCATTACTACAAGCATATTAAAATGGGGTATACCAAGTCATCAACTTCTTGCGTTAAATTATATGGTTCTAGCTCTTATCTTTATTTAATATTTGTCAACTTATTACTTATATAATTATGTTAACAATTCATATAATAATTGTCTCACTGAAATAATGTTTTTCAATGTTGAGTTGATAAAATCTTACCTAAAACTAATAACTCAAAAAATAATATTTAAATACTAATAATTTTCATCTAAATAGTGTAAGAAAAATAAATTTTGAATAAATACGTATATGAAGCTTGTTTATATTTTAACCCCCGAATTGAAATTTCGCTTTAGGCCCCCAATCACGTTGAGCCGCCCCTGGTATAACTTTTCATTTTTACTCTTATTAACTATTGTCAAATTTATGATTAAAATAACTAAACATTAATTAATAACTAATTCCACTGCTAATTAATGAAGGGTAAAATTGAAAGAACATTTTAAAAGTATCTAAAAAATTGAACAATTAAGTTAGTTTAAAAAATGAAAAATATCTCAACAATTCTATTAATTTGAAACGGAGGAAGTACCAGTTTATATTTGGTTACCCAAAGCTTATGTAGAGACACCTACAGTAGGATTCGTCATCTTGACAAAAATTACTTTAAAATTCGAAATTTACACTAGCTAGATTATACTCGCAATATATTTGTGTGATACTAGTTAACGCAAGGATCTAGCGGGATTAAATATGTGGTCCATGAAGTTTATGCAATGTGATCAATTAATTAGTGTAGCAAAAGCTAATTAATGATCAAGTAACCGATTTTTCAAGTCCTTGAGAAAGGAAAACATCTTGGAGGAAGCATTGTTTTCATAAATGGTTCGTGTAATGTATAAATTTAAATTTAAATAAGTTTCAATATGAATATAGAATATCAATAAAAAAATCCATCAAAAAATATAGTAATTACTAATTAGCGTCTAAAAAAGTTAAAAATTCTAATCAACAATATATAACACAAGCTACAATGTGACTTGACAAAGCCACACTTTTTGTCTTCTATGTGTAAACTATATATATATTCAACAATATGAATGTAATTTTTCACTAAAAGTTCCAATTCAGACTATGAAAAATAAAATTGCTTTTAATATGGAACATTTTATCTTTGAGATGTAATTTTGCAATGCAAATTAATCTAAACTAATTGAGTCTAAATTAAAAGGAGAATGGACACCGATTTTTTTTTTTTTAAATGAAATGTTTCCTGAAATATGTGCATGCATGCTAACACATTTATTAAGTCGACTCAAACTCTCTCTCCATATATAGAAGAGATTGATGTAGCATTTACCCATAATTTTTTAACACAGAGTATATATATACACACTCTTTCAACAAATACAAATTTTAAACTAATAATATAAATATTACAACGTATTCCATGTCAATAACTTTAAAAATTAAACTCATTAAATCATAATTTTGATCTCGACTATACATAACAATTGAATATTTACATTAATTAAGTCCAAGCCATTTATCACAAAAGAATAGAAGGCACATTATCAACACATGCACTCAATATTGCTTGAGATCTAAGTTTTTAAATGATATATGCCTTGATAAATAGATTACTTAATTAAAAAAATAACGTAATATAAAATATAATATTTGTTCAGAATGGTCGGAACTCGGAATGTAACTCCATATATAGAGGCACTTTTAGTACGGTTTATATGCCACTTTGATTAAAAATCATATAAACTATAGTCCTTGTGAATATAAAATTGATAAGTTGTTTGACTACTTTTAGATGGAAATTGAAATATATATACTAAAGCTTAAGTTAGGATCAAACAACTTACTAAACATATTAATATATATTGAATTAAATATGTACATTAAAAAAATAAAAAATTCAACATCTATTTTATACATATAGTATAATAATTTTAATCTTATATATGTAGGGGCAAGTACGCAATTAAGGGCAACAAGAAGGGCATATTAGTAAAGAGCAATTGCATGGATTAGGGGCGACATCGTAACAATTGTGTTATCATGTCTTGATGAGTTGCTTGCAAGTTTTGTTGCAGAGTGAAAGCTAAAACAAAATATTGGGACGACCCAAAATAATAAAATGAAAAAGAAATATCAAATTTTTTAATTAAGATTTTAGTATCTAATATTTATAAAGTTTTGTCAATTTTATATTGAGGTAGTTTTAAATATATACAATAAAGTAATTAGTTTATGATAAAAATAGACATGCTTTATTTACATAAAAAATAGTAAAAAAAATCATAGAAAATATACGGTCATGGTACAATATAGCTTGTCAAAAGTCAGAGAAAATATATACTGACTATACAATATAGCTTTTCTATACATGAGTTATACACTGATTATACATTATGATACACTCAAGAAAATGAATATAACTTAACTATATATGAAATATACACTATACATGAGCTATTCAATCTCGATCAACTCAAAATCATCTCTAAATATTCCCTAAATTCAACATTGGTGATGACTATATTATGAAAGTAAAGGACAAATTACTCTAACAACATGAAATATTATAACAGTTGTTTTAACTTTTATAATCATTTCAGGTGATGACTATATTATGATCAGTTTCACAATTCATAGATATAAATAAATATTGTATTTCATTTTTCGTTTCTAAGATTATATTAAAAAAAAGTATTATTTTCTTATCGCGAAAATAATGTAAATAAAAAAACAAGACAAGACAAGATAAAGGAAATTAATTGTCACGGACAGGATATCAGAAAGCAAAATAAGAACTATGTTTCATGTGACTGCACCTGTATTTCGACATCACTATGCTTAATCCTACTTGTCATTTTCCCAATTGTTCATCCTAATTCATTTTTTTTTTTAAAAAAAAAAGTAATAGAAGAGAAAAATTCATATAAGTGATATTTATTAATTGAGGATAAATTTTAGATTTGTTATATTATTATTATTATTATTATTATTATTATTATTATTATTATTATTATTATTATTATTATTATTATTATTATTATGTTTTGAGTTTTTTTTTTTTATTTCGAATCATGAGAATATAAAATGAGCTTAAATGAAGAGATGAAAATTTATATAGTCGATCTTAACTTGTTTGGAATCAAGATTGTGCCTTTAAAAACTTCTTGCTCAAATGTTGCCATGTATAAAATGCCAGATTCCAATTAAATCTCTCACCTACACACAAATTCTTAAAAATTAAAACGTTTTGAATTTTCTTTCAATTTTTAATTAAGTGTTATAAATAAATATTAAGTATGAAAGAGAAATATTAGTGCCCTTAAAAACCTTCTTGCTCAAATGTTGTCATATTCTATAAATAACCAGGTTCCAATCTTAATTGCACACCAAATTCATAAAAATTAAAACGGTTCATTTTACTCTATTATTTTTGCATTAATTTCCTGTCTTTTTCTTCTTTTTTATATAATGATAACATAATAATATACTAATATAGCTTTTATGTATAAAAAATCAGCCCACGTAATATAGTAATAAATCATGCCTTTAATAATGAGTTTTAATTCTTTAATAAACCGAATAATTACTGGACAGTGAATGTCTATATTTCTTCATTTTCCCCCTTTCTATAACCCCCATATATTCAACAATATAATTACTCTTACATTTTCTTTTTGCATTAAATTTTGGGAGCAATGATCATTCAATAATATTTTTGCATATATATACTTTTTATTCCTTTTCAACAATAGTGTATGTTATGCTTATTAATAACATAGTGTATATGTTATGCTCATTAACAAAAGAAAAGATAATGAAAAAAGAGAGGCGATTGTATAGGTACGTAATTTTTTTGTCCACGTTTGATTAATTAGTTTTTGGCTATGATGAATGCTTTTATGATAGATATGAAAAAATTGCTTAATATCTATTTGATATATTATTTCCCCTTCTTATAAAGCCATCTTATTTTTACATTGTTATCCTTTTATTTTAAACAGAGAAAGATGCAAGTAATTGTTGCAGTGTTTCTATTTTGACACTTATTAGTTATTTTTTAAAATTAATATATTTTTAATTATAGTATTAGTTTATGGATAGTGAATTACATTTGTTCATGTTATAGATAAAAAATGTACAAAATGATAGTAAATTAAAGTTGTTATCATGTTTAAGGGGAGATGAGTTTACTAGTATTTTAATAATTAACAAGAATATCTAGAGACTAGTTAAGTTAAAATGAGTGCCACTTGGCAATGAAAAGACCAATCATAACATGCAAGTGAAGCGGACAAAGTTTTAATATTCAATTGTAATTTTATTACACCTTAGCGATAAATCAGCAACTACGAATTACCATTTTAAATTTCATTTTTTTTTTCATGATCTAGCTAAAACTGGATTAATTAATTTTCACGTAGCTTGTGATTAATCTAAGAAATTAACTTACACAAAGTGATCACCTCATCTTTAATTTGTTCACAATTAAGGTAGAAGAAGAAGGAAAAATAAAATTAAAATTAACAATGCATGATCATATGATGCCTTCATCACCATCAACACCAACCCGAATTCGACGTAGACGGACGCAAGACGTGGTATAACAACTTCTTTCTTTCCTTATCATATTGTAATTCTGATATTTCTCACGAAATATTGTTAATAATAACATAACAAAGATCGATTTCACAGAAAATATGATTGTTATAGTGAAATGTTCTTTTATGTCAGATATTTCCCGAGCTAAGCAAATTAAATGGAGGTCATTTACTTATGGATGATCAAAACAAATACAGAACAATGTGGATTCGAACGTATTCGTCTCTATGGATGCTTATAAGCATTATAATCATACTTTACTTGGGTCATTTGTATATTTGTGCGATGGTTGTTGTGATCCAAATCATCATGACATCTGAGTTGTTCAATCTACTTAGACGAACGGATGAAGATAAGTGTCTTCCTGGATTTAGGCAACTAAATTGGTAAGAATTCCTCTCTACTTTACTATGATTTCGACTACTCAAATTGAAAGAGATATATAACTAGAGTTTGCATTTGTATTGTTCGATTCAGGTACTTTTTCTTCACGGGCATGTTGTTTGTATATGGACGTATACTCAGCCAACAACTTGTGAATACTGCAAGTATTGATGAATTCTCGTATAAGTTAGTAAGCAAGGTTATAAAGTATCAGATGGTCTTTTGCTATTTTCTGTATATTGCAGGTTCGTTCATCTTCTTGGAAAGTTCGATATAATACATTTTGGTTTTGATGCATCACTTGAGCCGAGGATCTTTTAGAAACCGCCTCTCTACCTCCATCAGGTAGGGGTAAGGTCTGCGTTTACTCTACCCTCCTCAGACCCCACTTGTGCGATTACACTGGGTTTATTGTTGTTGTTGTTGTACTTGGGATAACATATTTCATTGACATCCATTCGTTTTCAATTTTGTTTCTGTGCATTTTTCGGGTCACTATCATTTATGACTTTAAGAACTTAGAAATGGAGAGCAATTTGAAGAAATGACCTTAAATCTTTGTGTATTGATACCACTAATCGAATTGTTTGGGATTCAGAAGTGGAAGAAATCGTCTTATATTACCAAATAACGTCCCTATTGTCATAGCTATGGATATAGGGATTTTGAGAATACGCCTCAACTTACCTTATTGTGTTTCACAAGCTTTTTTAACAGGAGATGTTAAATATGTGATGCTTGTTTGTATTTGCAGGACTTGTTTGGTTCATTCTAACGTTAAAGAAGAAGACGTACAAGTATCAATTTGGTCAGTATGCGTGGACGCATATGGTTCTATTTGTGGTCTTCACACAATCCTCTTTTACTGTAGCCAACATATTTGAAGGCATTTTCTGGTAATATATAAGTTCTCAGGAAGTTAATAAATGATGATATAACAGTTTTTTACTCATGTAGAGTGCATAAACATTTGATTCTTCTGTTGCAGGTTCCTTCTTCCTGCATCACTTATCGCGACGAATGATGTAGCAGCTTATTTCTTCGGTTTTTTCTTTGGGAAGACGCCTTTGATCAAGCTGTCTCCGAAAAAGACATGGGAAGGCTTCATTGGAGGATCTATTGCCACCATGATAACAGCTTTCTTGGTCAGTGGCACCTTTTCAGGACTTCCTTTTTTTTTTTTTGTCTTCCTACTATTTTCTGATCAAACTGATAATGTTAGGTCCGTCCTTGTTCAGTAATATGGTATCAGGGTCAAGTCCGTCCTGTTTGAGCCCCCATGTTATATTGTTCACGCTCCTATTGGTGGTCTGGGCATGTGGGGTAGGGAGTGCATTAGAGTCCTACATTGGTCGGAAAATGGGCTAGTGGTCTCCTTATACAGACTTGAGTAGTCCTTCATGAGCTAGCTTTCAGAGTTGAATTAGGCATAAAGTCCATATCTTAACGTATCCAATACTTAATGTAGCTTTTGGCATTGGTTGTATTGCATTCATTAGGTGGTATATCATATATGGCTTGTTACTTGATCTCCCCTCATCTTTTTAGACAGAAAATTGTAATGTGAAGTATACTGTAACACAATGTAAGTTTTGTATAATTGAAATTTTCAGCTTCTATGCAGTTTGCAAATGTCCTTGGTCGTTTCCCATGGTTGACATGTCCAAGAAAGGTGAGATATTTTATCTAAGTTAAAGAAAGATATCGAGTATGATTATCGATGATTACTAATCTAACAAAGCAAATACAGGACCTATCGACTGGTTGGCTTCAGTGTGATCCTGGTCCTCTATTCAAACCAGAATACTATTCCATTGCTGGATTGACTCGATGGGTGAGTCTGCATCCGAGACGTTTATTGCTTTTCTGTGAAAACTATGATCTTGCTTTTCCGCGATGTATATTAGCTAAAGTTGTACCCTCTCTCATCGCGAAATTAAAAGTATAAAACTGTTCTTTCAGCCTCAAAACTCATGGTATAGATCATCCTAATGGTAACTTGAAAAGAATGAATCCTCTGCAACTGTTTTGACAGTTCTTTCTACTAAGGATATGTGGTCTTTCTTACTTGCTGAGTTTTAAGTTTGATCAAATATTTTGTTTGATTCATATTATCAACAACAACAACATTATGCCTAAGTCTCAAAACAAGTTGGGATCGGCTATATGAATCCTCATTGTTTCATTTAAGCTCAACTCATGTCAACGTTCATTTAGCACCAAGCAAATGTCGTAAACTTCCTCAGCACTCTACATTTTACTTGAAATTGCTCTGTTGCTTACAGAACTTACATACTCATTATCATTTAGTGAAATCTTACAGTTCCCTCTGAAGGAGATATCGATACTTCCTGTGCAATGGCATGCTTTATGCTTGGGTTTATTTGCATCCATTATCGCTCCGTTTGGGGGATTTTTTGCTAGTGGTTTCAAGAGAGCCTTTAAGATCAAGGTCTGTACAACTTCTAATGGAAACTGAATGTTATCTTTGTACATTTTAGTCATTCATTTCCTTCATTTACATGGAATCGTTCAGGATTTTGGCTATTACATTCCTGGACACGGCGGTTTCACTGATAGGATGGATTGCCAGGTAATACTCAAGAAGCAGATAAAATACTTGATTGTTCTTGTTTTGAGACCAAAATGGTTCCTATTATGTGAAGGTCAACAGTGTAAGATAAGCTAAGGTTGTGTTGTATATGTGCAGATGGTGATGGCAATTTTTGTCTACATTTACTATCAGTCATTTGTTCCTCAAGACTACTCTATTGACATGATTTTAGATCAGGTACTTACTGATTCTACAATCAACAGCAGTGCGTTGTCTTGATGTCTGTTCATATTAGTTCTTGAACCTCAATTATTGTATTGTTTTGTTGTAGTTTTTGTTACTCTCTACCCTCTCCAGACCCCACTTGTGTGATTATGGAATTACACCGAGTATGTTGTTGTTGCTGTGCCTAAGTAAGCTAACCGATTACAATGTTTGCTGCAGATAGTAAGGAATCTCAGCTTTGAGGATCAGAAAACACTTCACCATAGGCTGGGTCAGATATTTAGGCAGAGGCAGATGACAAATTATTGAACAGTGTTATCAACTTTGCACAGAGTATTTTTTTTATTGGTTGAGATATGAGGTGTCCCTTTCTTGCACATTTTCTCTTCTTAAACTCATTCTCAGAGAAAGTTTTGCACCAATTTACTATGCTTACTTGCCAAGATCAACCTTAAATATTATAAGGTGCTTCAAATACTGACAAATGCAGTGATGACTTAAGAAGAAAATTAAAATGATTTTATTAACCAAAAAGAAGGAATAAATTGCTTAATCTCATAATCTAGGCAAGCATAAACACACTCAGACTAGGTAACAGAAGGTTTGAATTAAAACTGAATTGGTTAAAGAGTATACATATAAACAGCTGTTGAGTGCCTCTCAAAATAAGTGTAGTTTCAGTTCAACTTTACCAAGGCGACAATTCATCATCCTGGAAATTGCATTTGGAGATCAAAAAAGATGCTCAAGATTTTGCAGAGCTCCTTCAGCTCGAGCCAACAATCGTGCAGCAATATAAGTTCTGGAAAATTGATACTGCTGAAACTTGCTTGAAGCATTTATCACATCAGTTGCTGAAATTCTTTGAATAATTTGGGAACACCAATGTTGACGGAGTTCTCAGAAGCATCAACACAAGTTGAAGCTTACCAATGAACATTGAACATTTTCTGTCTTTTCACCTAGTTATGTACTGAATCTCTGCATTTTCCCTTAGCCATTCAAGTACTTTAGCCCCTTCAAGTACCTCTTGTACCTGGTCAACATTGAGGGACCATCAGACTATATGCACTTTACTTAATATGGAGAACAAACACGAGACTTGCTTAACTGGCGCAATTTTTGGTAAAGATAGTTTCCGCGTTTCTATCATGATCAAGTCGCTTGAAGTTGTGCATCAATTACATTTAACAGGTTATTATCAGAATGATTCAGTTAAATACCAACCTGTAGCTTAACTCGGTCCTCATCATACTCCTGTTGATGCTGTTGGAATTCTTGAATTGAGTTCTGAACCTCCTTCACTAGCTCCTCTGTTGAAAACTGCAAAGTCCAGTAAATGAATAATGATCAGAAAAGGTAAGCTGCATTATCAGCATGCCGAAGTATTTGAACCTTTCTCATGGCTACTCGCGGTAAAATGAGGATATCATTACTAGTGAGCTAATTTACTTTTCAATGCTCACATTACTTGGTCAAAGTAAAATGAATTTCCTTCCCATTTCTTTCATTGTTTTGACTAGTTCGTACGTAACCAACCACTTAAACAACTACTGTAATAACTCTTAAAAATCTTTAGACAGGAAAAAAAAAAGAAAGGGGAGGGGGGCGGGGGGGATACTCAGATCATAGAAATTAACAAAAACTTAAAAGAAATATAATGTTGGAGTTCTGATAGGTGGATCACAAAAAGATGAAGAAACGTACCTGCAAATTTTCACGTGTAAATATGTCACCAACAGCTAAATTTTGTTTTATGATACTTATTATATTTTCTTTTTGTGTCTCAAGGAACTCATTCACGGCCCTTGGGCTTGATAACGATGCCAGCTGCTGTTCGTTCAGTTTCATATTTGCCTAAACAAAGATAATGATTAAATTAGAGCATGCATAGAAGTCCATAAATGGAGAGACAACTGAGTGGTGAATGCTGGTCTGACCTGCAATTGTAAAAGTTGAGCTCCATATAGTTGCCTTCCTTGCTCTTGGAAGAGAGATTGAGGAATATCAACTTCAACCATCTAGGGAGTAAGAGAAGATGTCATAAACAAATAATAAAAAGTTCAATAAACAATAGTCTAATACATGCACGGAAATAGTCACCAAACTTATGGTCTATGCAATAAGTGCGAGTCTGTGGCATCACAACATTATAATATACTCCCTCTGTCCCTAATTACTTGTCCATATTTCCTTTTTTAGTTGTCCCTAATTACTTGTCCATTTTGACAAATCAAGAAAGGACAATTTTTTTTACCTATTATACCCTCAATTAATTACTCTGGAAAAGGTAGAACTTCTTGAAAATATTAAGTTTTTAATTCATCATAATTAATAGGGATAAAATGATAAACTCACTATGTCAATTATTGATTTCTTAATAGGTGTGACAATTCAAAAGTGGACAAGTAATTAGGGAAAGAGGGAGTATCAAACATCAACATTCTTTTAGTAGTGAGTAGAACTGGTACCAATAAACCTAAGTGGTTCTCTCTAAATGGGGTAGAAAAGTTGCTCGACGAATTTTGTTACATACGAAGTGGATAGCGCATTCATATGGTCATAAGCCCATGATCACAAATTGAGGGAAAAATCAGCTGGTGATTCACAAGAATGAGCTGATGAGAAGATATTTGTCAATCAAGCAACACATGGTCGGTACGTCTTCCATGTTGTATTTGCTAAATGCGACTGCTGAATATAAAAAAGGAAATGGAAGGGAACCTTGTATAGCTGGTCAAGGATGGCATTATCAGTTGCTTGGTCTTTAGCTGCCTGTTCAACTTCAAGACATCTTTGTAGCAACGCTTGCTTGACCTGCAAATTATGTATCAGAAAACTAAAACTTCCTCAACTGCTACGTGATTCGGGAAAATAAATTGCTTCCCTGCAACTCCTCTGCATGCATGAAAAAAATATAAGTCCTCACCTCCTCAATGGAGCTGCATCCCGGGAGAAGCCTTTCAGCAATCGAGTCATTCAACTCGGGCAAATCTCTGTAGAACAGTTCCTTACATGCAACCTGATAAGAAAAACAGAAGGAAGGACTTGAACTGAGAAGCTCAATACACCTAATTGCCAAAAAACATGAAATGATCTCAGAAAACCGTATGATCAATCAGCCTTAAAGTGATCGAGGAAGTTGGAATTTCATTTTCTTAGAAACACCAATTGAAGTCCTTATTTAGACAAGGGAAAAATGTCCCACAACTAAGAGTTAAATTCAAGACTAGATTACTTATCCATTTCAACTGACCAGTAAGATTATGCAATTCTTCTCTATAGAAACCACCAACTAAATTGTTTGAGGAACACAAGTCGATTTTGGCAGTCACCTACTTCTTTGCAGAGATAGTGGATAAAGCAAGTTTTTTTTTCCGCTGCAAGTATTAGTAGCTGCCACTAGGAGTGGTTTAGCATTTCAGAGATTTATAAATTTCGGAATATATAGAGAGCATCTACTGCTTTTTATTTTATTTGTATAACATTGGCATGAAATGAGTTTTCATGGAGTAACATAGTCAGAGAGGATTTCGTAAAGCCAACCCTGAACATTGGGCAGCCAGACAGGTTGACTTCACTTGAATTCTTTATCAGGCAGCGTAGGAACTCACAGTGAATTGAGCATGAACACCACGAAGATCTTCTTGTTTCCATGAGTCTGGAAATACCAAAGGGAATGACTTCGTTTCACCTCGTTTAATACCAATAATTGAGTCACGAAATCCGGGAAGGACATTATCTCCCTCTTCTGTATCAAAATTGAAACCTGAACCGTAGATACAGATACAATCAGCTCAAACACTTTAGAGAAGCAACTTATGTAATCAAACATTCAAGCAATTGGAACTTGAAAAACTTCAGTCATATGGTTTACAGAAGCAACTAAAAACCTACTTGGGAGACAGTAATTTCATTACAAATAATCTATCAGAGAAATAACAGACCTTTACTCTCTGCAGCTGGTATGGTTTTAGCGTCTGATCCATCTTGCTCAATCGTAGTTGCTGATATATCAATCACTGCGACATCGCCAACCTGGAAATTTTTTGGATACTTATGATAAGCTACTATGCACAAAAGAAAATCCATCTCAACTACTTATGTTTGTCCGAGGGACTTAAATCTCCAAAGTTCATGTCAAATGCACATAAATTGGACAAAGCAACAGTACCGACATGATCAATACTCTGTAAATGAGTAACCTAGGAAGGAGACGGGAAAGAGTTGTAAAAATTGCACATGATTTTGTTAACTCTTTAGCAAATTAGACATGACGGCTTTTTTCTCATAAATCATATTTAACATGTTCAATGTATAATCTAGACACTTAGGGGTCATTTGGTAGAGTGTATTAGCAAAAATAATGCATGCATTAATTATATGTATTAGTAATCCCTTGTTTGGTGCATTTTTTCATGCTATGTATTAGTTATACACTCTATTGTGTATTGAGGAGTGTATTACTAATACCTAGAAATCCATGGTATTAGTAATGCAAAGGATTTAATGCATGCATTAGTATGGTTAAAGACTCAATTACCCCTCAAAAGTACTTTTACATCTTTTCCACCATAATTGTGAAGGATACTTTTGTAAATAAATATTTTTATACAATGCATAATATTTTTAATACACCAAACCAAACAATGCATAAGAAATAATCTATGCATAACTAATACAAGTATAACTAATACATGCATTACTAATGCTTGCATTACTAATACACTCTATTGGGTATTATTTTTATACACTCTACCAAATGACCCCTTAATTAGTAAGGAAGCAGAGACAAGTTATATTGCTCGGACTTTTCAAAAATGTCAACCGGTGCATGTCGGATTCTCCAAAGTAGCGTATTTTTGGAGAATCCGACACGAGTGCAACGTAAAAAATGAAGAGTCTGCGCAACTTAGGAGAAAAGAGTTAAGTAAACTCAATTGCAGACTCTTCAGATGCTTTCAAGAAGCTACCTGACTCGTCTGAGCCTCTGAAGAACTAATAGTTACCTGTAAACCCCTATCAGTAACAATTTTCAATGCACCCAGAGACTTGTGACGCCGTATCAACTCTTTTTCTGAAGCTCTTTGAGCATCCATATCGCTGTCAAGCTCAACAACCACCTTAATATTCTTGTATGCATCATCAGGTTTCCACTTGATTTCAGGAGCCACATCAACAACCACATCATACCTATAATCATCATTACTAACAGGTCAAGAATTGCCTTCTTTTCATGACCATAGGCCACACCAGATATGATATGTCAAGTTGACCAGTATCTGAATGTGACATGTCTTCCCAAAGGCCGTACACCTGTACTAGTATGCCTCCGTCCCAATTTATGTAGCATCATTTGACTTGACACAAAGTTTAAAAAAGAAAGAAAGATTTTTGAAATTTGTGATTTAAAACACTCCTTGACCATTTGTGTGGCTATAAATCATTTCATTAAAGGTAAAGGAAGTTAAATTATTTCTAATTATAGTAAGGAGACATTCTTTTTGGGACAGACTAAAAAGAAAAATGTGCCATTAACTAGATCAAACTCTTCCCACCTTTCAATTTTAAAGCTCATTTCATAGGAACGAGAAACTCTAGATCATGAAACATTCAAGTTTAGCAGCTGTGGAAATAAAGTTATCAACTATCTTCATTTTTGAGTGTTTAACAAACCTCAAGCAATTCAGAGACAGATAAGTCTTTTCCATGTCTTCAAATTTGGTCACAATGCGGATGGAGTCTTCATATGCGTTCCGGGTAACCTACAGTTTAACAGCATCCATGCATCAAACTTAGTAAACCAAGAAGTGGAAAGCTAGTTAGAACAATGTAAATTCCCTATTATTACTCATAAGCAATCAAATATATGCAAAGCAAGATATAAACTACATCCTAGAACTGCCAAAACTGTATTAACAGACACTACTATGGCCCTGCATTGTATTTATTTTTCTTGATTCCAACATTAGTGAGATATAGAGGTCCTAAAAGCTACAGGTACACAAGTGTTTGACAGGACGTGACTACTGACTAGTAACAAATCCAAACCTCAAATTTGAAACAACAGTTCGAGAAGCTTAAACTATTACAAAATTAATCAATGGTAGAAGTAGTATGACGCACCGAAGACATGGCATGTGGAAGTGTTCTTTTCAGAATAGCTTCAACTACAGCGTTTTGAATATTTTGCTTCCCGACAAAGCCAACAAGGATATCTTCTGGAACATTCTTCCCTGGACGAAATCCAGGCACCTGAACATGTAAAACCAAATACTTCAATTCCTCTCTATAACAGCTGTGGAATTAGAATTTAGAGATGGAATAGATGGTCAAGAAGAAATTTAGCGAAAAAGGAAGACACTTCGCCAGTATTTAGCATGGATCATACTCAATAAAATGATATGGATCATAGAAAATCAGAATGATATCCAGTATAAGAAAAAAAAAAATTCAACTTAAATGTAATAACATTTATGAACAATCATAAGGTCATAGTCTTCTCCTCAAGGCAATAAATTTGCTTAAAATAGAATGTAGCTACCCAAGTTGTTGGAAACAATAATAAATTAGAAAAGGTTCTCGTTTTTCACCTTTGAACGTCTCATGAACTCTTTTATGACTTTTTTGTAGCAATCCTCACATACAACAGTTGGAACTTCTACAGTCAATCTGATCTGTAAAAAAGAAAATAAATGATGGACATGATAATGACACTCTTTGTTCGAGGAATTAAAGCAAATGAATGAGAGCCTTCAATACTTTGGATACTTAAATTACTATAGATACGATCAAGCTACAATTCAAATTCGCAAATTGACTTTTCCCATGTATTTGTACGCTTTTTAATGCATCGGCTAAATTGATTAATCTTCAAAGCTAAATTGGATTAGATCAACTCAATATTTTAAAAGTATTCAAAAACTATACGAAAAGTACTATATAAGTTGCAATTATACTCGAATACATTTCAACACATTGATCAAAGTTCATATAGTTTGAATATCAAAAAGCAAAAAATGACACATAAACTAGACCGGAGTGAGTATGAAAAACACAAACCTTTGTGAAAAATCAAAACCATAGGGTTGAAAAAGAAAGCAAAAAAGATCTATAAAGAAAGCCAAATAGTGTACCCTTGTTAGGGACGAAACCAAAATTTGAAGCTTATGTATTCAAGATTCTAGTTCTTTTTAAAGTTACTGAATTCAAAATCAATAATTTATACATATTCAATAAATTTCTTAAGACAAATATAGAATTTGAACCAAAGTACTGAGTTTGGCCGAACCCATGATCATACTCTAGCTCCAACCATGCTGAGTTGTCACTATGTTAGCCTAAAAATCAAATCTTTATGAAGAATTATTTCGACCTCATCGCACTGGACTTTGCCTAGTGCAATTTACCTCTCTCATGTGATTGGCGAGTTATTACACTGGAGCGGGGTTAACCCTAAGAAAGAAACCAAATAACTTACCCTTGAATTGGGTTCCTGTGTTTCAGTAACATGAAGATCAGCTGGAAGTTTTTCTTCAACAGTTTCAACAACACCAGAAGCTGCTGCTGCCGCTACCGCCACCAATCGAGCTGAAGCCAGCTGATGCAGTGGGAGCTGTTGTTGAAGAAAGGAGGAGGAGAATTGGCGGGAAGATGAATTGGGTTTTTGTTTAAGCAAGAATTTATCATTGGGTTGAAAGAATTGAGCTTTTGTAGAATTTGATGGAAATGAGAGAATTGAAGGATTCAATTGGATGGAAATTGGAGTCGCCATTTTCTTTTTCAGTTCTAAGCAGAAATGCAGAAGTGATGAAGATAACACTACTCCCCTTGTGTCTCACTCTCCAAGAAGCAATTTTCAATATAGGATAAGGTAAGAATTTATAACATTAGAAATCATAATTACTTCATTCATATTGTTTCTTTGACCATCTCCGACCAACACTAAATTTTACACAAAATCTTAAATTTGATGTAAAATTTGATGTTTTGAGCTCCAATCCACACCAATTTTTACACCAAATTTGATGTGTGAACAGTATTACAGCAAATTTGGTGTACCACTATTATCACACCAATTCACTTTTTAAATATTTTAATATTATTTCATTATACAAACTTTTAATTAAACATTATATAAATTATATTTTTTTAATTAAATCTCTTGTATATTTAATTATTTTTTATGTAATATTTTTATAATATTAATTTTAGATATAAAATTTAGCTTTTTTTATAAATTAATTTTTCTATATATGACTTTTAAAAAAAATAAATTTTATGTTAATTCTACTATAAATTATAATTTGATATAACTACAATAAACCTTCACAAAAATTAAAAATGCAAATATTGCTCATTTTGAACTACGTAATGCATTAATCGAGCATTTATGGGAGCACCGTAGTGATCTTGAAAGTTGAATATTTATGTAGAATTTAAAATATTTTTTCCAATTATGTAATGTTTATTTAATTGTATTTCATTAATGATTTCACTTTTATTTGTATTATCCATTATTATATAATGTATAATATTTGCTAGCAATTTATACTATTTAAAAAATTATGGTACAAAATAATTTTATATCAAACGATTATAAAAGGAAATAATATGAATTATATATAGTGAATATTTTAGAAAGAATTTGTTTTATGAAATAAGAAAATATAAATGAAATAAGAAATAATAATATAATAATGAAGAAAGAGAAAAATATTCATTTTTGGTGTAAAATTTGATGCAGTGGGTTGGAGTTGATTACACCAAAAAAAGTGCTGACACCAAATTTGTGGTGTCGGATTGGAGATGCCCTTAGCAAAAAAAAAAAAGAAAATGATCTTTATGAAAATGGAAAAATAGGGGAGTTGATTTTATTGTACTTTACAAACTTATTTTTAATTTTATATTAATTTTATGAGAATTTTCTATTTTCACATAAAAAAAAGTTCTTTAATTTTAGATATAAGATTAATTATATTTTGATAAGAAATTCGAGGGCGAAAATAAAATGTGGTAGTTGAATAGGACAAAGTTTCAAGGAGGAAATATTTTTACCCATAAAATGTTGAATATTGTTAATAATATGATTTTTCAATGCGGAATTGAGTTAAAACACAACTATAAAGATCATGTTAAGTATATTTTTCATCAATTTAACCTAACAGAATAAAACATGGATTGAATCCAATAATTTTGTTTTGGTCCAAAACATTTCTAATATAAGTTGTTTTTTCTAATTAGTCTCGAGTAATATGAATAGAAAGAATGTTTCTTGCTTGTTTAATAAAGTCAAACTTTAGTCATAAAAATGAAATGACTCGCTAGAGCACCTTTATATATGTATGAATAAAATATTAAACCTATTTAAATTCATTACTAACCCTCAAAATCGATCATTTCTAAACTTGTAAAGTTTAAAATATAAATCCGTTTCACGAAAAATCCAATGGTAATAGATAGTAAACGAATACGATGCCGTTTTAAATGGTCAAAAACAGTACTGAAAAATCTACAAAAACAAACAAGCATCTATGTCCACTAGCTCCAAGATTTTCGCCATTTTCTCAAATCAGTGAAGGTAAAGAAAAGCTTTTTTCGCCATGGCTAAAGTGGCTTCTAGTTCTATTGGACTACATAGACCGAAGCCCTTTCATTTTCGACCTAATCAAACTTTGCACTCTGTGAAACCTTTCAATTATCAGCTGAACAATCTTCAAAAGTATCAAAGAATATACTGCCAAACAGAGCCCAAAACAGGGGATTGCTGTCAACCAAACTCTGACCCGTCTGAATTTGCAGTAAAGGTTTAGTCTTTTCACTTTCTTTGTTGTTTTTGTTGATACCCATTAAGGTTTATTTGGGTGGGTTAGCAGTGGAGTAAAAAAAGTGTGCAGTTTTGTTAACTTTTAAAAAGGGTATTTTTGTTTTAGTGTGATTGAAGATGGAGGAAATTGAGCAACCCCTTTACTTAAAGGACATTTTGGGTCAAATTCCCATGTTAATAATACTCTTGTTAATTGACTTAGTTATAAAGAAGATAGAGAGTGATGTGGTCTAATGGTCAATTGAGGGATGAGAACCGTGAGATCTTAGGCTCAAATCTTGTTAGGTGATTTCTTCCTGCCCATCTAAGCCTTGGTGGACAAAAATACCGCTATTTGTGCTAGTGAGAGCTAGTAGATACCCCACAGGAATTAGTCGAGGTACGCCCAAGTTGGCTCAAACATCAAGGTTAGTGAGAGGTATCAAGTATCCTATGGAATTAGTTGAGATGTGTGCAAGTTTGTCCGGCGGACGACATTGTTATGAAATTATTGAAAGTTACTTACAATAAGGCAACAACGTACCCAATGTAGTTCCACAAGTTGCATATGGGAAGGGCAGTGTAAGCCATCTTATCTCTACCTTATGAAGGTACTGGGGTTGTTTTAGATAGACCCTCGACTTAAGTAAAGAATAACCATAACAAAGAAAAACAACAGGTAATAATAAAATCAAAGAATAAGATAGTAAGAGAGTAATAATAAAAATATTGATCAGAGAAACTGGAAAATCGCTCAACTACCTACTAGCCATTTACCCTAATCCTTGACCTCCAAATCCCCTCCTATCTAGGGTCATATCCTTTGGTAAGTCACCTCTCCCCAATTAAAATAAATAGAAAGGTGTTAATAATACTTGATGAAAAGGAAATATACAGTGTTAATAATTACCAACCATACCTATATGTGAAAGGCTCTGGTGTTATAGTTCCCTGTATAATCTGTTGCACAGAAAAAGAAAAAGAATAACAAAGAAGTTAAATCAGTTCATATCAACTTTTCAATGTTTGTGATTTTGCTGGTGAGGTGATGCATTTACAAAGAAAGCATAGCTAGTGGTGCAATCTAATCTTCAAGTTGATATAGATACATCATTTTGATGGCATTTCCGCTTTCTCAATGCACACTGACCCATTCTGATAATGACCCCTTGGATATTATTCATGTCTGGTGTAATATTTTGATTAGAATCTGATGGTTCAGCTAAATGTGTATTGTACAGGAGAAGTCCTCAATAGAACCAGGTGCCGGCGCTGAGAGTAGTAAAGCTGAAGTCTCTCCTCCCTCTACTGGCCCAGAATATCCGACCAGAGACTTTAATCGGCGAGTAGCACTAGTGTCTGTCCTTGCAGCACTAGGACTTTTCTCTTCACAGAGACTAGATTTAGGTGTTTCTTTGAAGGATATCACGGCTGCAGCACTGCCATATGAAGAGGTTAGTGTACAAGCTTGACCATCATTTCTTATGATAATTTGTTTTGTTGCGTCCATTTGTTTTCGCCTTTGCTTCAATCTACTTAGCAGACACAACACAAGGCTTTGTTATTTCTTTAAAAATTTGATAACACCCCCTACCCTAAGCAAATCTAAGCTTACCTGTTGTTTTTTTAAAAAAAACTCTCTCCTCTAAATCACAGATATGTACTTGAACTATTGAGTTGTTTCAACTGTAATTTCTTTCTTATGTTTTCTTTTGGATCTCTTCCCTTGCAGGCTCTTTCCAATGGAAAGCCTACTGTTGTAGAATTCTATGCCGATTGGTGTGAAGTTTGTCGAGAATTAGCTCCAGAAGTCTATAAAGTTGAACAGCAGTACAAGTAATTCTCCTTTTTGTTATTGATTCCTGATAACCAACTCTTTTTACAATCAATATAATAGAGCTGTCTTTTAGTTTTTTCTTTTAGAGAGAAATTTCCATTTCTTCAATAGCATGTGCATGTTTGAGTTTCTGCTTGCTCTTTGAAGCATGTGTTAGAGTTAGCAATATGCATAGCATAAGTCCGTGAACAATTTCTGTTAAGAAGGTTCATGTTCTTGTCTATCAGGAACAATCTATGTATATCTCACCCTCCCCAACCCCGCTTGTGAGATCACACTGGGTGTATGTTGTTGTTGTTAAGGTTCACATTGTTTATGCAGGGACCGCGTGAATTTTGTTATGTTGAATGTGGATAACACGAAGTGGGAACAAGAGCTTGATGAGTTTGGAGTTGAGGGTATCCCCCATTTTGCATTCCTGGATAAAGATGGAAATGAGGAAGGTAATGTTGTTGGCCGCCTTCCAAAACAGTATTTGCTTGAGAATGTAGACGCCCTTGCAAAAGGAAAAGAATCAATACCTTATTCTCGCGCTGTGGGACAATATACAAGTGCTGAATCGCGCAAGGTCCATCAAATTTCTGATCCAAGAAGTCATGGTTAAAGCTCATACGCACCCAGATATATTACCCAGACAAACTATCATCAATTCTTGTAATACTTACATTTGAATTGAGAAAGGAGTGACAAATACCACTTGCCAGTCTGTAAATTTGGCACTATTGTCACACACTTCGTTGTATATATGAATATGCAGACTGCCATAATGTATTGCACAAGTGACCCTCTTCTTTATAGCTAATTCCACAGATTAGTTTAGTGAGTGTTCTAATATTCGTTGTTATCAATATAGAGACTGCTCTCCACAATGATGTTCATGTTCCTTGCACGGTGGGGTTCTTAGTGGTTAAGTCAGGTGAGGAAGCAGATCTTGCTTCGAAGTCTGAATATCGTATTAAAACATATTTCTGTAAAAATAACAATCAGCTAGCAAATGTTCCCCCATCTACACAGACGAAAAAAAGAAAGAAAAATGCAGCAATATCCACACAGCCACAAAAATACATGAAGTTGGTTATAAAATACTTAATCAGATACTGAAAGTATGTTTCTTTATTTTCACTGTTACTGAAAAAATAATACCGACTTCTTTCACTCAGAGATCCGGTTTAGCAATGACAGAAGCGCTCTGTCTCTTAAGCAGAATAAGTTAAATCCTCACTTAAAAGTACAAAACATATAACAACACTTGTGTATTGGTAAGGAAGTGGAGAGGGGAAGCGTCCACCCACAATAAGAATAGCCTTATGAATCAGAGGGTTCTGATTGTTACAATTTTAACACAACTCTAAATAAAGGGCAAAAAAGAACATTGAAGCTATAGCTTTAACATCTGCACAATTAACACCTTCCCTGAAATAGAATGTAGAGCTCAAATCGCCTAAGATCAAAATGTTCTGATTTTTAGAACTGCAAGCGCTCTAAAACATTAGAGAGCCACCAATTTGAACGTTGGTAGTTGGATCAATTCCCTGTACTCTCCACGGCTACTGTCACACCAACTTCAGCAGGTCGGATAATTCGGCCATGCAACGAGTACCCTGGCTGCAAACAGAAGTGCAATTAAATTGTCTGCTATTCATTTGAATTCTAATGTGAGGCATTTCCATTATATTTGAGTTGTGTGAAGACCACAAATGCTTTTACGATGTTGCTTCAGGACTATGCAAAAGAACAATCAAATTACTTGTAATTGAAAAGAAAATACTAAACAATACCTTAAGACAAACAGCAATCATTCCAGGAGCCTTTTCAGGATCAGGTACTTGAAATACTGCATTATGCTTATTTGGATCAAATTCTTCATTTGTAGGATCAATTTTTTCAACACCAAATTTTTTGAATACCTGAAAAGCCGAAAGAAGCATCTTAGATATAAAGGGGAACCTACATGCGGAAAGGATTAAAGATCCATAACATAGTGCAAAAGAACATTTACAATACCCCCTGGACCTCAACAACAAGTAGTATGAAAACAACATTGAAGTTTGAAATAGGACAAAAATACTCTAGGCAGATGGACGATGGCCGATAGCCAAAAGCTAATGGCTACTATCATTTCCCAGAGGTATGTTCCTATTTATTTAACCTTCAATGTGAACTTGTAACTGGAGCAACTAGCAAACCTACTACTGAGATTTTTCAGTGTCCAAGATCTTTTTCTTGCAACTCATTTACCGCAGCTGCACACGAACATCGCAAGCCTGTTTTTGCGTCTTATATTTATTTCAGAAGCCCACTGTGGCATTTGCCTGAAGAAAATCTAAGGCAATGGCCCCCTTTGCCAAAACTTATCAGCCTAAGAGTATATTTATGAAATAGCTAGTAGCTTAGGTTGGTGAATATAGTGGCATGATTACCGTGCCCCATTCAGACCTTAGGTTGGGGTATATGGATTCACACTACACTTGAGTAGCTTAGAGTACACACTTCATGTCAATTTCACTGACCTACTTTATATCTTAGTGCGGCTTACAAAGCTGGCAAATCTTGTCGCCATCCAGCAATTTTAATACTATTCTATAAATACACCAGTTGGTGGATCCTATATAACATATTTACTATATGGAGAGTCAAATAATCCTTTGAATGTGATATCTCTGACAATTGTCAAAATATTTTATATTATAAAAGAACTTGTGATTCATACTAATTCTATGTTTTAAATATGTGAATTTAATTCTAACAATAATTGTTGTCGGATGGCTTCCCCAGCATAAAGGGGAGTTCTTTTTAAGTGGATTGCTTTGAGCTCACAACAAAACTGAGAGACTTCGCCTTCATGCTCCAAAACCCATCCTCCTTTCTTTTTGAAATAAAGAATTCTTCAAAGTTGATTGTCTTAGCATATTTTGACCTATTTTTTACTTTTCAAACTTCTCTAGACACGTTACCAAACTTGAGTTAATAATGTGTCACATACTTGACCCTAATGTAATATCAGTTAACCAATAGAATACAAGACAAGGTTCCATAGTGCATGCTATTTGCAGATGATTTTGTGTTAACTGAAGAAACAAGTGAGGAAGTCAATGAAAGTTAGAATTACTGAAAAGCACTCAAGACTATGGTTCTCATGATAAGTAGAAGGTAAACGAGACATACTCAACAGAGGATGCAAATGGCAACAGGAAGGATAAAATAAGTGAATGTCATCTGAGATGATTCCACCGTGTCTTAAGTGTGCCTTAATATGCGCCTTAAATATGTGCAACAGTGTGATTATTGGAAGTGATAAAAGGAAAGAATATGTCTCCTATATCCTCTCAAATTAACATAGTTATAGCAAAAGAACATAATGCAATGCATCGGGCGCTATTCAAGCATTGGGATTAAGACAATTTATTTTTTTGCAAAGGAACTCTAGTTGGGACTAAGACTTAGTTGGTGTTACTTCTGTAGCGGGTAAAATATCTGTTAAAGTTCATTCAATTCATTTTAGATATGAATACTTGTGTTGGGGTGTGTGAGATTAAAAGAACCTGTACTTGATTGATTTAGCTTTTTAATTGTCTTTTTTTTTATGACCGTGGTGTCCAAGCCAGTTTTCGCGCACCTCGACTAATTCCACGGGATACCTGCCACCTCCCACCAACAACAAATACCAACAACAAATACAGGTAGCTCTGTCCACAAGTAGCCTTTAGTTGATAGACTTCCCTTTTATTTAAGCAAACACGAACTAGTTGGAATTGTGACTTAATTGTAGCTACACTTGAACAAGGTTTGATGTTTTCCAGAAGTTCTTTATATTTTTGTTAAGACTTGTATTTTTGTGAAGGGATTTGGAAAGCCTAAAAATTATAATTGATTAATTTTGTTTCTGTTCTCCCAAGTCCCAACAAATCAAAAGGATCAAACACGAGACATTCATTTGTTATTTCTCTTACATAGAGTACTAATGATTAATTTCTAATTATTAGGTATGATTGAAAAAAGCGCATACTAATAGAAAGTGACTCTTCCATCCTAGAAAGCTGAAATTTTGCTCTCCCTGCTCTTTCACGGCATAACCAGACAAAGAGAAAACATGATAACCTAATTTTACTTCTTGCGTTCAATTCCCCCCGCCCTCTTATTTGCCCAAGAGGGCACAAACAAGTTGAAGTGCTAGATACTTGTTTTCCATAATCCACGGTAAAAAAATGAGAGATGTGGTACAATATATTTACAGGGTAAGAGTCTACCTCCGCCAGCTGTTTATCAGTCATTTCAACACCTTCCAGAAGTGTCTTCAGAAGTGGCACGGCACCAGTTGTGTCTTTAGATACATCAATTTTGGAAAAGCTCTCTTTTACAACGGAAGAAGCCCTGCCCAGATTATCAGAAACATCTAGAAGGGCTTTCACAAAATTCTGCAGCATTATTAGTACAAAAGATGAGAGAAATAGAAGGGCAACTTAGACTGCCGAAAATTAATCTTGCTTATGTAGCATAGCCTGCGCTTACAAATACTAACCTGAATGGCAAACTTCTTAGTATTTTCTGCTTCTCGTCTAGTTCTCTCCATGACATTCTCCATCTCTGCATAAGTTCGAAGAACCTTATCCTGCATTTTCTGAAACTCCTCATGTTTCATCTTTAGGAGTTCTTCCTTCTCAATTACATATTTCACCAGGTCATCCCTAGAAAGGTCCTCCAAATCCAAATCTGAATCAGAACAAGAAAAAACATGCTGTTTAGTAGATCTTCTGCTTATGGCATTTTCAGTCATGTTAAACTGGGAAGCATATCGCAACCTGATTCTTTCTTCTCATCCTGAACGTTAGAATTAGCAGAAGCTGAAGCTTTCTCTGCTCCGCCTCCTCCTCCACCTTGGGACTGAGATGTTTCTTTTTCATCAGGTTGGGGGGATGCAGAGGATGAGATTCCAAACCGTTGCAAGGCGGATTCAGGTACTAGAGACACCTAACCCATAAACACAGTCAGCAGAATCAGCAATATTTAGGTAAACATTAGAGATTCAAGTTATAAGAAGAAAAACAATAAAAGCTCGAGAATGTATATCAAACCACTGCCCATGCATCGTTTTACAAGACGAGCATATTATCATTGTTTTTCGCAAACTTGGCTGCTTACAATGAAATGAAGCAATTAGGAATTTTTTTTGTTTTTTCAAAAATTACGAATCATTTTACCCTGCATATAAGTCTTGCCCTGCATTTTCAGTTCATTCGAGAGCCAAAAATATACAATTACATACTGCAGATTAGACAAGGCAAAACGGTTATATCTACACTGCTTGAATTCCAAACAAATCTCAACTCCTTTCCTACTTCTACTAAACTATATGTGAGACTTCCCGATGTTGCTAATGAATCAAACCTTCCCAAGATTAAAATTTTGGGAGCAAGCCATTAAAAAGCAGAGACTTTACTAGATAAAACTTAAGTTAAAAATAACATCAAATTATGGTCCAAACAGAAGCCTACTGTACACGAAAATTAAGCTAAGGCAAAATGGTTATCTACACTTTTTGAAGTCCAACAAGTTTTAACTTATCTCCTCCTTCTACTAAACTATATCTGAGAGTTCCAAATGTTGCTAATGACTCAAACACATCAAATCCAAAATCTTCCAAGATCAAATTTTGGCTACAACCCATTTAAAAGTAGAGACTTTAATAGATAAAACTGAAGTTAAAATAAACATCAAGTTGTGGGTCCAAAGAGAAGCCTATTGTACAGCTAAATTACAGTTTCCGCTTCAACCCCTAATCCACAAAAAAGGGAAAGAATTGAAAGAGAATTCACAGTTCTCAATGTTGCTAATGACTCAAAGATATGAAGTCCAAAATCTTCCCAAGATCAAATTTTGGCAACAACCCATTTAAAAGTAGAGACTTCAATATATAAAACTGAAGTTAAAAGTAGCATCAAGTTGTGGGTCCAAACAGAATCCTATTGCACAGCTAAATTACAATTTCTGCTTAAACCCCAGCAAAACCCTAACCCACAAAAAGGGAAGAACTGAAAAGAGGATTGGGGCAGCACAAAGATTAAACCTTTTCTCTTAAAACCTTTTCTCTTATATGACGAATTGAATGAAACTGAGATGAAAGTATGGGAACATGGTGCTGTTGATTCTGTCGATAATAGAGTAGTAGCGAGTTGCGGCACTGTGTCAACATATTCCTTGAGAACCGAGATGAGATTCTACTCAACACCATAGCTGAATTTAGGGTTTTTGCTATGAAAATTGCAGTGAGATTGTAAATTTTAGGGATGGCGGTGGAACAATGAAACAGAGAAGGGTTTTAGGAGAGAGAGAGAGAGACAAGTGAAAAAGGAAAAAGGAAATTTTATTTGGAACACAAAACAAAATAAAAAAAATCTTGAATTAAATTTTGCAGCCAAACAAATAATTAAAAATCAAATGTAACCCCAAAGTTGTAGAACCTTATAATTTATTACTAATGATCACAAAATAATATTGGATCTCTTTTTTGGACATAATTACTCATACCAACAATAAATTTAGTGTAATCTTATAATGGAAGTATGGGAGAAGGTGGTGCGTCTTAAGTTGGATTTATGGCAGATTATGTATACGTAGTCTTATTTTTTATCTTAAAATCATAGATAGATTGCTTCTGATAGTCCTGATCTTGAGTAAAGCATATCAAATGACAAGTATGTTAAGTAAAAATAACGAGGAAGAGATTAATAACAACAACAAATAATATACTAATTACTTAAGCAAAGAAAAACAATAGGTATTACTAAATTCGAAGAATAAGAGAGTAGGAAACTAATACTAGTAAAACTTAAAAAGAAAACACACTCGATTACCTAGCCTTCTAGTGTAATCCTTGAACACCATATCTTTTAATCTAGGGTCATGTCTTCGGTAAGTTGTCAAAGCGTCATGGCCTATTTAATCAGCTCGCTCCAGTACTTTTATCGAACTGCGTCTACCTCTCTCATATTCACTTAAGTCAACTTCTTGCACCTCTCCACTTACGGCATCTGGTGCATTTTCTCCTAACATGCTTGATCATCTCAGCCTTGTCTTCTTCATCTTGTCTACCATGAAAGTCACTCCCACATTGTATCGAATACCTTCATTTTTTTTATCATATCTCTTTTAATATGTCAACATCCTTATTTCTACTCCTTACATCTACTAGACATGTGAGTTCTTGAGCGAAAAACACTCGTTTTAATACGATACAGCTGTTCTGACCAACACTTTATATAACTTGTCTTTGAGGCATGGTAACATTCTTATCACACAAGACATCGAGTACAAACTTTCATTTCATCCACCGTGCCTCAATACGATATGTAACATCATTACAAATGATCATTTACGTTGAAATTATATCTCCTATAAGGAAATTTCACATTGAGCAAGTACTAGATATAGATATCCTTTCTTAAAACTATGAAATCTAATATTTGGAGATTATTTCAAATAAAATGGACATCTAAACACAAATTCAACTCTAAATGCTATTTTTTCAAACTTCAACCAAATTATGTCCAAATGTCTAACTAAATATGAAACAAGTTGTATCAGGTATAGAGGTGTCAAATAGGCAGGTTGGGTTGAAATTAGAGATATTAAAATGGGTTGAAATAGAAATCGGGTTGAGTCTTGACCCGCCCAAGTTTACTTTGGGTTCAAATGGGTTGGGTTCTAATGGGCTAAAAAACGGGTTAGGTCTTGACCTGCCCAATTTGACCCGATCAATCTCAATAATTTTAACATAGTGATATTTAACTTTTATAATCACAATTCGAATTTCGGCTCAAGAGTTTTTTTAGAAAAAGTAACAAATAAATAGATAAATCCTAAAAGATGTTAAATAGATAATAATTCATGCCTTTAATATAGGAACATATCTTAGTAAAGAGTTTTAAAACGGGTTGAAATTGAAGATTGAATGGGGCTCAATTGAGGATTCTCTTAAAATGGGTTAGACTTGAATGAGTTGAGATTGAGCTCAATTCAAATTATCTTGAGCCTAACCCTTAAAATGCTGGGCGGGTTACCCATGTTTGGGTTCATTTTTGACACCCCTAATCAGGTAACTTCATGGTCAACTAACAACATGAGGCACCAGTGGTCTAGTGGTAGAATAGTACCCTGCCACGGTACAGACCCGGGTTCGATTCCCGGCTGGTGCACTCTGAGCTGTGAAGAAATTTGCATTATGCGGTGATTAGGGTCTCCGCAATTGTCTGATTAGATGATTAAATAGCGCATCTGAGCTCTTAATTTTTTAATTTTTTTTAAAAAAACTTACTTATATTTTTGTGTCATATTAATTCATATATGTTTGTATTCTTAGGATAGTTTAATTTTCACTTTGGGTGACAACTAGATGGTTCACGTGTATACCACATAAACATGATAAATTAGTTCGATTAGATAAAAACAGTAGGTGCAGGCAAGTATTCGTCAAAATGTATGTTTGTAATTGCCTTATTTGTACATCACTTCTTTCCTAGGGAATTTTTGTTGAAGGAGAAGTTGCAACAACAACAAACTCGTGTAATTTCACAAATGAAGTCCAAGAAGGTAAGATGTATGCGGACCTTATTCCTACCTTTGTAAGATACATAGGTTGTCTCTGGTTGACCCACAACTCAAAAAGTAGGTATCCGACACATAAAAGAAGTTAATACTTTGAAGCTCCACTATGTGAAGTGCATATACTTCTATACAACAACATAACCAGTGCAATCCCACAAGTGGGGTCTGAAGGTGATAGAGTGAACTCCGACCTTACTCCTATCTCGTGAAGGTAGAGAAGTACAATACTTATAATTCCATAATACGGCAGAAAAATATGGCAAAACGCAAAACTCGCTGCTTCTGCAGTTCTGCTTGCAGAACTTTGACTAGTAACTAGTAAGACAAGTCATTTTACTAGGATACAAAATCAACCTAACTCTTCGTAAAATCTGTGGAGTCTATTATAATGTTCGAAGATTAAGCACTTGAATTAAACATTACAATAAACTCAATCATCTTGGTTGATTGGGGAAGTGCAACTTGATCAGCGTTGGTAGTTCAGTCAGCTCAACCTGGGGCTTACCCAACAAGACACTCTTCAACTTTTCATCGCAATTAACCAAGTTCTTGTTGTTTGGATCCTAAAAGCAGAACATCACAGAGAAGTCATGATAAAGCTAAAATCATTGCAGTTCTGTCAAAAACCGATCGACTGTAATATTTGAAGCACCTAACAAGTGGGGAAAATATCTATAACAGCTTCTCACAGCCTAGTTAAAATGTGTATAAATCATATGAGAACATGAGAAGGACTGAGTGAACTAAATGAAGGGAGAAATCAACAATTATTTCCTCTGGGCATAGGGAAACAAATTGCTTCATAAAAGGAATAATTTAACGGATGTGAGAAATAGAGATAAACCACGCAGAGCAGTGATCCAATAGTTCACCTATACATGTTGGAGTTGCATCCACTGTTACAGACGCAATGAAACATATATACCCATTAGTTTAATGGTGCTTGCTTAGCTATAACCTTTAAGCAGCCTCCTGGTTCTATGCTAGACTTTAGTGCTGTATATCCATGTCCTCACTCTATCTAAGAAAAAAAATTCAGAACATCGTCTACAAGAAAACCATGCCAGAGATCAAACAAGCAGATTCTTAACAATTAGAATACCATTTACTAATTAATATCACTAATGCGAAAAGCTACTTGTCCTAACTCCTAAGTTTAATGGGAATCATTCCATTTTGAGATGTTCAAAATGTTAGGCATCATTCCGTTTAAACTTTCAGAACTTTCAAGAATTCAAATTCATTACACTATTCAAACTTTAAACTTTGATCTCGATGATTTCTCTATCAAACCAACTTCTCAATAATTAATTTACTACTTTCTTCCTTTTTAAATAACGTAATACATAATTCAAATAACATCTTAAACTCCCTAAGAAGTCAAATACTTGTAATACAACATCGGCCGGAAGGACCATCAACCATGATAAACCCCCTTTCAAGTTTATCCTTGTTTACTGATTCATGTAACTTAATAAAATGGGCGTAAAACACAGCTAAAGATATCCCGGATATGGAAGGGGTTGTCTTTGAAACGGAGTAAATATGGAAATATAGTTCTTTGACCAGAAACCATAATAGTGTAGAGGCTAATATAGGTACCTGGAGATTGTTCTCTTTGATGTAAGACCATACACGCTTAAAACAACCCAAGCGGGAGGTCTGTGACTGACCCATGAACTCTCTAAGTGTTGAAGGGAGATTTACTAGGTCAATCAAATTGGCTAACTTCTTTGGGTTGTCTGTCATAGCCTTTTTCATCCGCTGTGGCAGCATCTTGTTAGCTTCTCACTTCCCTGCAAGGAGAAAATAAACCTTCCCATTAGATTCTCGTCCCCGCTGGATATAAAAAAGATTCTTGCTTCCCTCCAACACAATAAACAGAGCATAACCAGGAAGAGTTACAAGCCTGTCAATGCGTTTGGCACAATCCAGTAGCTTTGGTGAAAATCTTGTATTTGTCTTAAAATCTCCTTAGTAGGCGTTAGGAATAAAAATTGTGAAATTCGGAAAAAAGTGCTATTATGTGCTTTTTCAAGTTGAAAATGGTAACATGAATACAAATTGGAATTGTTTTCAAATATTTGTGAGTGATTTGAAGCGAAAATTGTGAAAATAACTTGTTTGGATTTTTCAAATTACGGAAAATTGTAACAATTCTATGTCTAAACAGTTTCCCATATTAAAATTCCATACAAGAGTGAAAATTATACATAGCCAGCCAAACGGGCACTTAATATGTATAAATAAGTTATCAACAACCCACTAAGCTATATTTTCTAGAATCTAAAACCCATAAACTCAAAATCTTATCTCCACGAGATCATTCATGCTCAGACCAAACAAAGAAAGGTGTCACTTTTCAGGTATTTTACAAAAGCAAAATCATATCTTTACTTAGAACTGCGGTTGGAGAGCTTAAAAATGAAACGCATAAGCATAATTGAACACTACAATTTGTAAGAGGCATTTCATCAAACACATTGAGTTCAAAAAAAAAAGTACTCTACTGAGAAACCGCAAAATAGAAAAATGAGAGACAAAGTCAGTGTTGCAGAAGTAGAAGATCGATAACAAGGAGAAAGACCACAGACCTCGGCAGGAATGGAATTTGGGAGCAATGGATTTGGTGCTCGTCGTTCTGCCAATTCCTTTTTGTTTCCTCTTGCAAGGGGCTTCGCCGTATAATTAGCAGTAGTTGGCTTAACGCTTAATAAAGTGTTTTTACTTAGATATTTTTTTGTGTGTATTTTTTAGTGTTTCCATTGTTAGTTATAACTCAACAATATATCTAATGAGATTCCACAAGTTAAATTTGAAGACGATGGGTTTGCACATGTCTTTCCTATGTACCTTTGTGGAGATGCATTTGTCGAAAATAATAGTACTCTCGTCTAAACATGCCTAATTTTGGAGTTCAAATAAATTTTAGTGTGTTAATGTTGTATAATTGCATCTCTCACGTAACCATTAGATATATTAATTATTTAAAATATATTTTTATCTACCTTAATAAGTCATAAAATCTTAATGTCGGTTTAGCTGAAGGTGACGTTTATTATTAAAAGGCATGATATATTTTATATCTATCTAATAGATGTTTGAAAACACACATAGAAGGTTTTTTCCAAAGTTTGAATTGAAAGTATCAAATAGAAACACTTTATCGTGTTTTCAATTGAAATAAATCACAACACGTCTAAATAAAATTAACGGATAAATTTAAGTAGTTGTCGATGTGTTAAAAATATTAATTTACCAACCTAAGTATTACACAAGTTGCACCAGTAGTCTAGTGGTAGAATAGTAACCATTATGCTAACACAGAAATAAAGATCTTCATGTATTCAAAATTTTGAAGAAAATATGTTTATATGTGCCACCATAATTGCCAGGTGATAGTATGTGTTCATTAGTCCTTGTTGAACCCAAAATTGAATGTAGAAATTCTCAACGTGAGAGACCAAAAAGGAATAAGGTTACAAGATACAATGACTTAGTTGTATATCAAACCAAATTCAGGCAGTAATAAACTTCAAATTCTACCAGCTTTAGGTCGCGATTAGTCATAAGGATTCCTGAAATTCTTAAGAAGTTCAGGGATGTCATAACCAAGCATATTGTCAACATCTTGTATCATCTTTGGCTTCAACTTCTCGAATCTGTCAAAGCTATAACCACCGAGAACTTCCCTGAAGTGTTCGACATTTGGAAAATCTCCAGCAGGCAGATGGAATTCCCTTTGAACCTGTTTGGATGAGTTGGGCATTAACACACAAGACTAGTGCTCAAATAATAGAAATTACTCCCCTGTTTCAATTTGTTTGTCTGGTTTTGACTTGGCACAAAGTTTAAGAAAGTAAAGAACACTTTTGAATCTTGTGATCTTAAGCTAAAGATATGTAGAACATACTAAAATGTCTTCTAATCTTGTAGTCTTAAACATGTCACGTGGAAAGTAAATTAAAAAGTTGCCAAAAAAAAGAAAGGAAAGAGACATTCTTTTAAAAACGAATTAAAAAGAAAAGTAAGACAAACAAATTGAAACAAAGAGAGTATATACATATATGGAGCGGGCATGTACATGACAGTTTAGTGCATATGTAAGTGTGGTAATGAGAGAGTGATACCTTTCCAAATTCGTTTTCCAATTCATCGATGAGTCTCTGTTGAGTCTTGGCTTTGCCTATCATAGCAGGCATCTCTTTTCTGAGATGACTGATTATGTAAGCATGTATCTTGGCAGCTCTAGCACGTTTTACAAATTCATTGATCTGTACACGATAAAACATGCTTCTCAGTCCTTGTTTGAAAAGTATAGCTTGAGTAGAATATACGAGCAATAAAAAAACTCAAAAGTTAAGATTGTGGATTTACACGACGATCACAAGCCTTCTTTGGTATGTTTTTCAAGTCTGTAAGGAGATCATCTTGCTCCTTTTCAAAAAGTTCTTTCCCAAGTGGCCCTGCTGCAGCTTCTCTCATTGGTTTGTCATTAAATGATCTATGCAAGTGAAATACCAGAGTTAACGAAAAATGTAAAACTCTAAAAAGGAAAATGAAGTTTTAGGTATAAGATATCTAAACTCAATCATCATCATAAGGACTTGAAGACATTATCTGAAATGAACATGCATATTAAATATTTACTTTCTAGGGACCATATTACATCTGACTTAAGTATTAGAGAGAGGAGCGACGGAATGGGGTGGGAAATTGTCTTAAACACAAGATAGCATCTAGTGATCAAATGCGACGTCCCATAAGGAGTATACTTTCGAGTCCTAAACATCCCAGTGATTGATCTAGACTTGGTATCAATTACAATTTACAAAAAGTTTATCAACATTGAGAAGGAGTTCACCATGTTCTGAATCCATCAGGTCACAGAGCTAGTCTCTTCCTCATACTATCGCTTAGGTGCAACCCAATTACATTTAGTTGGCTAAACCCATTTAAATCAAGTATTGGACTAACTGGAAATATGTAGTTGTCATACCCAATGTAGACGCGAGCGACCTCAGGAGTATTTAGAACTTTCCCCAAAGACCACATTAATGCTCCATAAACCCTCATAAGCTGCAATTGAAACTAATTGATGAATTTACCTTGCAGCATAGTCTAGAAAGAGGTGGAAAACGTAAATGATGGAAAGAAAATTGCGTTACTTGTTGAGTATCAACTTGGTCAGCTTTGTTCAGAACCACACGTATCTTATCATCATGGCCTCGAAGAGAAGCAATGACACGTTTGAATTCATCACTTATATCAAGCTTGTGAGGATCAAACAATAGAAGGATGAGATCGCACTTGGCAGCAAACCAGGAAGTCACACCAGTAAAATCATAGCTCCTTTGTGTTCTCTGCTTTTCCCCAGATAAAACTCCTGGCGTGTCCACCAATGTAAAATGCTCCAACAACTTTTTTTAACATGAGAGAGGAAAAGTTCAGGGTAAAAAGGAGTTGAAAGTGTTCACAGTTTTGTTAAAGGTTTTTTTGACAAGTACAATAACTCACAGGATGAGCCATTTGAGAACACTCAAACTTTGACAAAAACGCAGTTCCAAAAGTTGTCAGACCACTAAATGGCATATCTGCTTGAACAGCAATTGTGTTTCCTGGAATACTTCTTTCATCAGGCCCATTCTGTAAAACACACAGTTAAAAGTGAACACCAATCTAACAAAAGATTCAACATGCAGCAAGTTTTGAGAAAAGTATTAGCAAGCATGTATCACATTGGTGAAACTATCCCCAAAAAAGCATCAGAACAGTGAGCTCCTTAACATGGTAAATAGAAACATATATGGTAGACTGTAACAGAGAGAGAATAATATACTGTAGTGGTTAGTAAGAGTAAAGAAATGGGAACGTACCATGACAACTACAAATCTGTCTGTTGTAGGCTCTGGTCCAATGTGAGCACCTATAGACAGACATATGGGATGCAGAAATGTAAACAAGAGCCTTTTGAATTCATGAGCAAGACACTTACACAAGCAAAAATGAGTTTTAGCTAACCTGGATAACTCAATTTGAGTAAATGTTTAATGAATGTTGTTTTGCCAGTGGAGTATTGACCCAAAAGCATCACCATCGGCTTGGCATCAAAATCACTATTCGTCTATTATGCACAGCACATATCCATAGCACCTCAGCTGTTTATTTATCAATATATTTCCCTACCAATATAAAGGAAGAATAGTGAAGAGAAATGCACCACCTACCAACAAAGGAGAGACGAAATCATTAAAGTGATATGCGACTTCTAGCGGCTTTAGTTTTTGGGTGTACAACTTCTTCAGTCCATCAACTATTGATGTGACGGAGGTTAAAGAGATCTGCAGGTAGATGACAGGAGCCAAGTATCAGGAGCAAACAAAGAATTAAGCATTAACATGCCGTAAACTGGTGTAGGATGTGCTTGGGGAATTTGGGGATAGGAGAATCACATGCAATAATTTCAACTAATATTCTAATAAATATAATCAAACAACTGCATACTGATGGACAAGGACAAAAATACTTCTTGACAACTTAGTTCGATAGAAAAACACCACATGCAGAATCCGAGCATGTTACTGGAGCTTTTGGAGGTGGTATAGCATATTTAACACTTAGAACGGTGTTCAGTCATCTGAAAAATGCAAGTTTTGACAAAGAGGACATACCTTCTTTGAAGATTTTGATGATGAAAACCAACTAGTTGTTGGTGCAGCCGGGACAGGAGCACTGCCTGCTTCTCCAATCAATAAGTTAGATGCAACCATACCATCTACCTCCTTTCTCCACACTCCAAGAGTATAAGGAAAGTAAAAATAGAATAACTACTTGTATGCAATGAGGTATATTACCATTCTGATCCTGTTCGCTTTTAGGCATCAGCTTCTTCTTCTGTTTTAAAATACTAATATAAATAAGGTAACAGTTCAGTGTTAAATGAAAAATAAGGTAGAAGATGAATCTAGCACACTTACAGCAAGAAGAACATCCAGACCTTCCATCGCAGGAGGTGGCAAATTTTCAAAGTCAACTGCAATGGATTCACATGCGTAAAATCAGTATATGAGAAGAATATTGTAGGTTATAGAAAGTCATACAAGGCAGGAGAAGGAATCATTCACAAATTCATTTCAACACAGAAGGAATTACTTAATCTGCTAGACTTCGCTAACGAGTGAATAAAAACATAACTAGAACACATTATAAAATAAAAAACTCGAAACTATGCAAGTTACCATCAGCATTTAAAAGATCACTTGTTACTGCATGGCCAGCTTGCGCCAAAGTGACCAACTACATAACAAAAAGCAAAGAAATATCTCTTATTCAGATGGATTAGAATTAACACCCAAAAGAAAAACTGAAATGAGAGCATGGAAAAAAGTAGTACCTGCATTCCAACAACAAAATCTCTAAAACTGAGAAAACCTTGTCGCTTGGAATCTGCAATTGCCCACACCTTAGGAAAAGAAGAGAAATGAAACAAATTGTTGAAATAATTTTAAGCAGTGGAAAATGACTTGTCAAAACTGGGAGGAGGAGACCACAAATTTAAGGGGTCAATCTGATTGTGTTTTAATCAAGGACAATTGTTGAGGTCAATCTGTTTCAGCACAAGCTACTACTTTTAGGTTCGTACATATACACATCCAATGAACTACTGGCCTTAAGAATCACAGAACAGAATGGTAAGCATTTTGTATCAAGCATCCTACTTCAGAAGAAATTTATCAGCACCACGCAAGTCTAAGTGCTTAAAATGTCCATGAATTGGAAACAACAATACACAAAAATCAGCTCTGTCTGTCAGCTTTCAATAGCTACCATGCATAGTACTTGAACTGATTCGAAGAAGAATTGAAAATTACCTTTACTGCATGAGCACCTAGAAGCTCACTAGTTGATAACTTATCCTCATATACAAATACCAAAAGATGAATAAGGCCTTCAACATACTTCTTCTATGAAAAATATGAAAGATTGAATATGTTCAAATCCCAACAGAAATGCTGTGATTTCCTTACCATCTGTCTAAATCTTGTTGGACAACGTTACCCGATATCTGCTAGTGATGGATAGTAAGCAAGGGCGGAAGCAGAAGGGTGCAAGAAGGTTCAATTATACTATGTAAATAGGGTAAAAATGAATGTTTGAATTCCTTGCTCCGCCGCTGATAGGTGGAATAGTCAAGGTACGGGTAAGCTGGTCTAAACTCAAAACACTACCATTGTAAAAAATACTACTATTCAAGATTGAAAATGATAGCAGTACTGGACATCAAATAATCAAATTAAAAGAATTTCAAAGTTTTGTACTCAATTAATATCTCACTGTTCAAGCATTTGACAAACATGAAAAGATAGAAATGAACCTGCTTGAGTTCTGGTCGAGGCAAATTGGACATGGCAAAGAATTTGGTAGCATCTCCACCAGTGAGACGTCCATCTCCATCTGTACAAAATTAACAACCCCATTATTCAAAAATCATTTCTTTTTGCTCTTATTTGAACAAAAACACTAAAAAGGATCAATTTTTTTTTTACCAGAATCAGCAAAATTGAACCATTGTTGATAGATCTTCTCGTGTTCTTTTGAACATCGATTAATGGGACTTGTATCAAACTCCATTTCCCTTTAATGTCTAATGATTTCTTCTTCTTCTTCAAATGCCTGCAAGATCTACCTTCATTTGCTTAACTATTAACACAGATCACTTAATTAGTACTCAAAGTGACAGTTTACACAGCAAAAGCCCATTGGGCCATCAAGCCACAAGCCATTTATAACTGTTGTAATTTTACTTGGTCATCCCCTTTTGGAAATATACTGTATACTCCCTCTCGCTCTCTCTCCTCTGGTGCTGTGCTGAGTAGGGGGAAAAAAAAAACGATCATGAATCATCAAAAAAAAAAAAAAATATTATTGATTTATTGTATTAATTTTATTTTAATTAATTTACAAAAAAAAAAAAAAAATTATTGGTATCTTTTTTATTATTTTTTTAATTTTAATATTGGGTTATTAAGTTAATATAATTATTTATTATATATTTTTATTTTTTATTTTTAATATTATATATAATATAAATATATTATTAAAAAAAAAAGTATTATAGAACTAGTAGTATAAAAGACTAAAATATAAAAAACACACTAAATAATTAAACACTCCTTAATAGCTAACTCTCCTTCTTACTTTTTAGTTTCTTTACCTTTAGGTTTACTTTTTTTAGTATTACTTATTTACTTTTTGTTAGTTTATAATTTTAATTTTGTTTTTTTGATTTTGTAAATATGTGCAATTTGATTTTTTTTTTTAAAAAAAAAAAAAAAAAAAAAGTAATTTTTTTTTTTTTCTTTTTTTATTTTTATATAATTTATTTTGATATTTCATTTGTTTTTCTTTTTACTTTTTATTTTTTTTTTTTTGATTTATTCTCTTTTATTTGCATAAAGTAACCTCGTTTATAATATTAATATTATTAAAATGAAATTTGAGAGAAAAAATTGGCGGACTAAAAAATATGCATGTTGATTATGTTATGATTGTTATGATTTGATTGATTTATGAATCGATTATTCAAATTCATATTTATATTTTTGTTGTTTTGTAATTGTTCTTGGAATTAATTAACCGTAAAAAAACCAAACCGAAAAAAAAAAAATCAAATCAAAAATCGAAAAAAATAAGATACATTTTTATTTATTATTAAATAAACCCTAGTGCTGAGGTGGCATGTCACGTGATATCCATCTCATCGAAATGTCAGGCCACGTAGGATTTTAAAATGTCACGCTGGAAAGCTGTTAAAAATGAGGCATGTATGATAAGTTTCTTGACAACAGGGTTAGAAATAGTTATATAGTATAACAATAGACAAACTTAACTAGTGAATGAAAGAAAAGGAATATTTTAGATCCATTTTCATTTCGGTCATCACATTATTTTATTGTAGTTATCGTTCTTTTTTTTTTCCTTCAGAATACTTTGTCATACTTTTTATACTTTCTTCACTTCCATTATCTCTTTTTCAATTCTATTCTTTTCAAACCTTACTTATATATTGTATCCCTTTTGGGCAATAGTCTTTTCAATGACTTGATAATATAAAAATTTCTTTAATTATCAGTGTATATAAGTTAAGCTCTTTTCGATATTCGATTAAAAAAACGCCAAAAGAAAAATTAAGATTGTGATCATAAACAGGAGCAGGAAAAAATACAAGTAAATAACATCATTTTACCTCTTATAGATTCAGTATAATATAATACCAAATTGAATAAATAAAATAGCTCTATACATATTCACCCTCATATTCCACACAAGCATCTTAATTTCTGATTGAATATATAATATGTTACACTCTAAACAATAGCACAAGCAATAACAGAACCCTTCTCAATTCAACCAAAAGTTGATCAAACTCTTCAAAAATGTCGTAGGGTGCGTGTCGAATCCTCTAAAAGTAGTATATTTTTGAAGGATCAGACACAAGTGCGGCATCATTATTGGAGAGTCTGAGGAACGTAACATTTCACTACCCAATGATTCAAGCAATGGAAGCAACAGTTTTTCCAAGCAACCAGAGGACCAGTGCTAGTTCCATACCAAAAATAGTGTGAAGATAGGATCTATCCAGCATAAAGCCATATAGAGTAATTCCTGCTCTGTTGTGCTCAAAATATGTCACTGTAAAAGCAAAAACTATAGTTAGTCGATCCGAATTATACACGTAATAAAGAATCTTATTAATAGTATCACGCATTTTTCAAAGGAAGGGATGAACAATGTAGTTAAAAGCTATCACTTTGTCGCTTAAAGCATGAAGTGATGGGAAGGGAGAGGTTATCGCTTTATGAGCTATGATGCTTGGACTCTCCTAAATGCTGCTGCACTGGCGCACCCATATGTCGGATCCTCAAAACAGAACACTAGTGTTGGAGGATCCTGCACTCAACTGTCGACATTTTTTAAGAGTCCGAGCAACATAGTTTATGGATGAATGATCCATGCACTTAAGAGATGTGTGTGTTTCGCTTCTAACAAGGACGTAAAAGTGATTCTAATGAGAAAATCGGTTGCTTATTTGAATCTCATATTTGAGGAGATGGAATGGTATTGAAATAATTGTTTCTTAGAACTCCAAAAAGGTTGTTGCATCCGTGTTGGATCCTCCGAAAATGCACTAGTTTTGGTAGCATTTTTGAAGAGTCCAAGCAATATAGGCTAAAAGTCTGAGCAACATAGCATTTTTGAAGAGTCTGACCATCATATGTAGATGGTCTTTAACCTCACATATCGTACACATCATATCGAAGAGGTGTACGTTTCACCACTTGTTTTTAGCTTTCAAGTCCTACGTATCGTTGCATTTTTGCTTTTTTTCTGAAAATACTAGGGATAGAAGAAACAAGTGAAACCAGCATACCTAGTGCCTGCCTTTTCTGGAATGAAATTGTGCTATATGCATATGAGTGGACAAATTTCGTGTTGTCGAGCTCATCTTCCTCATCCCCAACATCATCAGCATCAGATGACCCTTCGGAAGTCACAGGGAAAACTTGGTTGCTGGCTATTTGAGATATTGGAGGAGTTTCACCCTCAACTGCTTCAAAAGAGTCTATTGTTGCACACACGTGCCACTTAGCCGCCAAGCATGTAACAGCTTGTGCCTTATGGGTAATTCTGACTGCACTTCTCAACAGTATCAACAGCCCGGCAAGAAGGCTCAGAGAGCATAGCTGCATGTCAAGAATAAGATGTTTACGTCTAGTCAGAGGAGTACCAGCATTTAAAAGATGATCCAGGAAAAGATAGGCAAAAAGAGTGTTGAGGAACTGTAGCTTTCCTGAACAAACATGTCTTTTCGAATTTAACTTTAAGAAATAACAATAAGTATTACTCTTACTAAACTAAATATAAGCCCTCTTCTTAATTTCATATTTCTGTTAACTTTAAGGACATAGTAAAGAGAGAATTTGAAGCACTTGAACTTCCGTTAGTCTAATAGGGAGATTCTAACGGTTCATAGCCAAAATCTGGCTCAACAATGTCATTTGCCGGTTGATTATAGCACTGCATAGCTGAAAATTGGCTCTGCAGTGCCATTGCTAGATCATATCCCAACTGTCCCGAGACATTACCCTTGAAATCTCCTTATTATTTTCACTTCATCAATACTACAAACTGTGCAACATCCCACACAAGAGAGTATTCGTCTAGGATTAAAATCGTAATTTGTTATAATTTAGTATGTTTGTCTCTTGTTGGAAATGCTTGGACAGTGAAGTATTGCATAAATTACGGCATACTATCAAAAGAATATGTGATCAATGACAAGTGTAACTGTAAATCCAATTTGTTGACTTAGTTCATTAAAGAGGCATTCAAGCAAAGAAATGCAAGGGATTTCGTTAAAACAATTTTAAAAAAACGAAGCACAAGACTAATATTTGACAAATAAGATAGCTGATGAGAAGCCATACCGCAAGTTCACCACTCTTGTAGATATGAAGATCAGCAGTTGATCGCGTAGTCATGAGAAGGGACGCAAATTGACTTGCTGTGACAAATACCAATGCCAACAAGATAAATCTACGGTACCTATGGCTAATGATCCGCAAGTGCCTCCTGATTCTAAGGTGCTCTCTCAACACTGTCTCAACATCAGAATCAATGTGGAATATCTGAGCAAAATCTCTCAATCGGAGAATCTGAAGGTAACAAATCAAGCGAAAAAGGACACACACTAGGAAGAACACAGTCGTCCTGTAAAGCCATGAGCTCAGCTCTAGAAGGCACGCGACAATGTCACTCACAATGACATTGCCTAAAAAGGGGATTTGAGTTCCACCTGAACTGTACCACCAAATCTTATATATGCTTTCAGCAGCGAAACATGGCAGAACAAAAATGAATAGGATCTTTAATGATCTCTGCATATCGAGAAAAAAGATTACCATTACATTACATCCTGCAGTACGATATACATTTCCACACCAATAACCAATTTCAACATAGAAACCAACTTGTGATGAACCTATCATGACACTTCTTTGTAAAAAGATCCAAAAAAAGATATTCATAATCTGATTCTCAAACTCTTAACAAAATTAAGAAAAATAAAAGATAGTAATTCCAGCAATAATATAGTGTGTAACAAACAAAAAGATCATCAAATTTACACAAACAAGTCAGCTAATTTTGACTGATATTGAGCAAACAAAGAACCACCAAGGATTGTGATCGATCAATATAATCTCATCAGACTCAACTAGAGGTTTCGGGTTCAATACTTTCCTCTTTAATGAGCCTTACACAACATGAATCTTAATCAGACTTGAAACCATACCACGCGTGACAGAACTAGGATTTTCACTAACAAGATTCAAAATTTTAAAAAGAACAAAGATTTTCACTAACGAGATTCATAATATAATATAAAAGACACAAACACATGAAGAATTAAAAGAGATTCTACTTTATATACATAAAAATATGGGAAACCAAAAAAGACAATAAAGAAAGAGATAAACTCACATTGAGCTCATCCATATAGCATTTTCTTACAGTCTCACTTTCATCACAAAGCTTATCAAGAAACAAGAACCTACGAAGCCCAAATTTCTTCACAAACCCAGTAAGACAAATAAAAGACAGAGCAGCAACACCACTGAGAGACAACTGAACAACATTATCATAAGGTCGATCATGATTAGCATCACAATCTGCACAAGCCAATAGAAAATGGGACAAACATGGAACAAGAATTGCAAATATTATAAAAACAAACCAAGACAGAACAGTAGATAATGTATCAGATTGATCCACACACATCCACTTCAACCATCTCCTAAAAACACGCAATTCATCGTAAGCATGTGATTTACTACGTCCATATAATATACTTTTCTTGTTCAGTAAAGATTGGCTTTGGCTTTCGCCTTTACTTTCATCCCCCATTGAAAAAGATCAAAAAATTTCTGGGTTTTTGATGAAATTGCAGAAAGTTTAAATCTTTTTTCTGGGTATTTGATGAAAATGAAGAAAGTTTCAATCTTTTTTCTGGGTGTTCGATAAAAATGGAGAAAGATTAAATTTTTTTTTTTTTTTGTGGATGTTTGATGAAATTGAAAAAAGCTTAAATCTTTTTACTGGGTATTTGATGAAAATGGAGAAAGATTTGAATTTTTTTTCTGGGTGTTTGATGAAATTGCAGAAAAAATATTTTTTGTTAGATGAAATTGGAGAGAGATTATTGTAGAGCACCGGGATTTGTGGGTCTGGTGAGGTTTAGTTGAGATTGATTATTGGAAGAGAAAGGTTTATATACATGTGGTGGGGTAATGTTGATGTGAAAAAATATAGTACTTAATAGATATGGAAACTAACGTGAAATCTTAAAATGAAAGATCATGTTTACACTAGTTGTTTGGTTGGGGGATTTTGACTTATTTACGATAGTGACGGAGTTAAGAATTTTTTATTAAAAAGGTTTAAAATAAATGTTCTAAAAAACCAAAGAGTTCCAACTTTTACTATAGGTATAATACATTAATATATCTTTTAATTTAGCTTTATTTTACATTTATATCATTCAACTTTGAGTGTGCATAAATAAGCTCTTAAACTTGTATAAAGTTGAACAAATAGGCACACGAATCCTACGTGTCACAATACACATAGGACACAAATTTTCATACAGGACGTTTGTGTCTATTTGTTCAATTTTATACAAATTTAAATGTTTACTTGTGCACACCTAAAGTTGAAGGGCATAAATATAAAATGAGACAAAGTTAAAGGACATATTTATGTATTATGTCTCTACTGTATATATATACACACATAAAAAAACACATTTTAATCACGTATAACTTGTGTAATTTTCTGTCGAGATGAACACTTACTATTCTATTTTATTGAAGATAGTCATAGTTATAAAAAAATTATAATTTATTTTAAATCTTGATTTTAAAAATTCTCCCTTTTTTTTTATTTGAATTTGTATCGTATGAAGTTCATGATAAATACTTCCTGTCAAATATTTATCAAGAGGTTTTAAACCGTCCTTTGTTCCTACATTCATTAATTTAATTTTCATATATTAATAGGCTTGTTATAGACGATAATTCTATATAAAAGATAGCTTCTTATAATTGTATTCGAATTTCTTTTGATTCAAATTATTATCTATAAAAATTATGGTAGTGTGACTAAAAAGTTACAAATTCAAGCTGTAAAATAATCGAAATAAAAGATATATAAGACTATTGTTTACATTTTTTATGGGACGTGGAAATAAATAAAATGGTAGAGGAGTACTAAATATGAAAAAACTCTTGATAAGAAGCACTTCCTTTCAAATGAGATCTTACTTGATGTGAATTCAACATAACTAAGCTCTGATGTAAATATCAAACACGCGGTAGAAATCAAAACAAATTTGGCAAAGGAAAGTATCATGTGGTCGAGGACAGTTGCCAACATATACAGTAGTAGACTGTATTTCTTCTGGATTCTTCCATGTTCCCATCAACCTCCATTATTTGGAACCATCTAAATGGTGACAAAACAAATTTTATGTTCAAACATCTTATGATTGAGCTTCTTTTGTACAAATAATACTTACTCCGTTTCCGCTTCAATTTCTCTGTCCTACATTAGCTTAACATATAATTGTATAAAGTAACGAAAATTTTTAAATCATATAATCTTAAATGTGTAATGTGAAAAGTTAAAATTAACAATTGTCAAAAAATAAAATGGACATTATTTTTTAAATAAATTAAATATGATAAATAAATTGAAACCGATAAAATATGTTAGCCAAACATGTCACTTTGAGATTAGGAAAATTAAACATTTTGTGTTAATATTTTGTGATAGTGAAGTCAACGGAACTTTAAGCTAAAGATAACACAACTGGCGCTTAAAGACGTAACGGAGTCGTCAGTCACCTAAAACCCTATGGGAACATATTTTTGTATTTTATTTTAACTGTTGTTTTAATTTGTTGTTAAAAATTATTCTATTTTCATTTAGAAGATTGGGTTGGATCAGATCAAAAGAGAAAATCAGGTGATCTTATGTGAAATAGAATGATTTTACCAAGATTGGGTGGTAACAGAACAATGGTCAAAACAGTAGATTTCATAATCACGGTTCTTCCTCCATCAAAAACTTCTGAGCCTGCTACGTAGCTAGGCTACGAGATTGATAATTGATTGGAAGAGGCTGTTCAATTATGTATAGTTATGTTAGTAGCGAAGAAGATATAAATAACTACATAGTATAATAAAGAATAAAGTTAACCAATAAATAAAACTAAATAGATTTTTTAACTCTTTTCTCTTTAACAACGGTTGATTATTTTTTTTTTATATACTTTTTTAGTGATAAATGTATAATTGATTTAATCTTGAATTCTTACAAAGATAATTATGAATTGCATGCCATAAAATAAAAATAACAGTATTCATAATTATAGCTGTTTCTTCTGTTTTTTTTTTTTTTTGGATGACGACAAATTATTTTGCTTCCTTGCACAATTATTGATCTTGATTCTTTTAATTTAATTTATAAATTATGGGATAATATTCGTAACAAAACTAAAGTTTAGGTTTGTCACGTCTTTAGCCACATGCTTTAGAGGATTCCTGACCCCAAAAAAACATCAATATTATTTTATTAGTTAATCTATAAATCTAAGTTAAACTAAAGTATTTAAAACTCCAACATAATGACACGAATATTCATTATTTAATGTTTTGATAGAGTACTAGAAAAATGACCAATCAAATTCAGACTTTAGGCCCCTCATATTTATTTAGTATTATTCATGGCTATTATTTTATTTATTATTGGTTTACTGACACTTGATATCCTATTGAAGTTCAACTAAATTTAAATTCAGACATTGTAAAGTCGACCCCTTTAGTGTTTCCAACGAAGAGAACTTTAATGGAAATCACTCGAATTTGAAATTTCTAATTAAAAATTAAGAAATCTCAATCACCTCGTGACAACTCGATTGATAAAAAAAATAGATATATACGAGTACACAAATGAAGTGTATACTTGTCTTTATTCTCTTTGCCTTTTTTTTTTTTTTTTTGGATGAATAAATACTATTTAATTTATACTTACTTTTTTTTCTTCATATTAGCCAGTTAATACTAGCCAATATTTTATATGACGTTTTAGGGAAATAATCTTTTATCAAAAATCAACACATCTTAGGCAAAGCGCACTTATCAACAAGTTTTATGTATAGTGATTTTGGTTAATTAATTAAAATTCAAGCATTAAAAAGATTTAATTCTTATAATACACATTAGTTGGTGAATACACCTTTTTTAGCTAGAACAATACAAGATAAATATCAATTTCAGATAAAAATAAAAGCTTAATCAAAATTAATTATAATCTCGTACCAAATCTACTCATGAGGTAATCTCTTATGATGATAGATCGACACCACTTGCGTGAAATCTTGCATCTGTAAGTGTTTATATTCCACGCAATGTTTATACACTTATAATTTATATATTTTTGTTATATTATCAAGTTACAAATTAACTACATATAATTACTATTCAAATGTTAACAGACATTTCATAGTGTTTGGCAACAGTAAAAATGAAACCCAGGCAAAAGAACAGTATCAAGCGACACTTCTTCGTCAGAAAATTATAGATTAAATTTTGATTTAATAAATATATATACAAATATGGACACTTCTTCATACCAAATGAAGGTGGTTTTGTGCTCTGATTAAGGTATTGCAACAGTTCCGCCATTGATGTCAAATATTTAGTTGTAATATACTATTAAAAGATCCATCGTTATGAGTACGATGTTATTTTTAAAAAACATGAGTGACATAAGAAATCATATAATTAAAGAAGATAACATGTTGATTTATTAAAAGTCGTGTATTTTTAAAGAATTCAATACAAGTCGAGTTCAATAATATTTTTTAAAAATAAGAATAACAAAAAATCAAATGGTCCAAGAGACAACATCGCATTATACTTTGCAGCTGGTACATGTGTCTTATGTCTACAGGCAAACCATTCAATTAATCAGATGGCCAACCTGCCCACTTCTTATTTTAACCACATGTGCTGTCGACTATTTGTTTCTCCAGTCAATTCTTTATCAAAAATATAAGAATAAGATTTATGTATATCTTATTTTTATTATAATTAATTTATGAGATTATACTGAATATATTGTTATTATTGTTGATGTCGACTTCATATCTTTAAAGATGCATTTAGCAAGAAAAAATAAGAGGAAAAGTAGGGGGAAACTGTATTCTTATGTACATTTGTTAAGCAAGAAATTGATGATATTCAAGGGATTAATTAAACTATTTTGTATGGAAAGTGATGGTCAATAATTTTGTTAACACTTGGTATAAAACTATTGGGGTCAATGAAATAAAATTAATCAATCTTTAACTTGTACAGATAAGCAAAGGTTGTTTTTATCTCTTGATCCACTATATTGAAAAATAAAATTAGACAAAATAAATAAATATTACTAGGAATTAAAAAAAATGGCATCTCTACTTCCCCAAATGATATGTTTACAGCAAAGATGTCATTGGACGGCTCAGATCATTTCAATTTATCTAATACTTTGGACAATATCAATTGCATATGTCGACTAAATAAACAAATAAGAAAATTCATCTAAACATTTAAAAAAAAAAAAGTCTTTGTTTGATATATAGTTGCATAAATAGCCACAAATCTTGCAAAAGTCATAAGTATTCTCCTTCCACCCCACACCCCTCTTGGACTTGTTTTAGATTATTATGTTTGTTAGGAGAGATAAGGTATAATAATCTTGAGACGAAATATATGACTATTTTATCTTACGTTTGGTTAGAGATATTAGTTATTTAGGTAGTCTCAGAATAATTCATCCCACCATTTATACTATAATGATGGGATAACTGATCTCATAAGATATCTGTATTCATGAGATAACTTTGTTTGTCTCGTCCTCGTACCAAACAACCCCTAGTTATAATGCTTTGTTAGTTTTATTGTACTATAATTGAAGTTAGTTAATCTTAATCAAAATTGATAAATAGCTACTTTTAACAGTGGCTATTTTCTAAAGATAAGGCTGAAAAGTGAAAGTGAACACCTAACTCTTACTCAATGGATTAGAGGAGATTCACACGCAAGATTTGAACTTCTATAATAATGGCTATTATTTAAAAAAAAGCCAAAAAAAGTAACAAGTGAGTGCTACTTTTACGAAATTGTTACTTATATTTTCTCAAACGTTAGTTAACGTTTTCAGACCTACAAGGATGGTAGTGGATGGATAGAATCTCGTCTCCGAGTCTTGAAAATAAAAAAAGAAATCCTTATTGAAAGCTCTTTTCTTTCTAATGGACAAAATAAATCGGAGCCCAAGAAAATACATAGTACCAAATGGGGGCAAAAAGATGCAAACAACCACCAAACGCTAATAGTAGAGATTGATATAATCCCTCTCCCTCGAACCTTAACTAAAAGTCTCAAGTTCAAAAATCTAAAATCATCTATGGTAACGGGAGCATTTGGTTGACAATATATTAATCGTCATCCACCCCAAAACATCAAAATAAACGGTATTAGTCATGGTGAGTTAGTCACTAGATCGTTTCCAATGGATCCACCAAATTTTAGGTCAATCAGAGCCAGTCAAAAACTATGTAATTGGCCTAGTGACGTAGCCAATACTAAACTCAAACAGGGAACTGACTGGTATGTCTAAAAGGTAAAAGCAAGCATATGCTCATTCAAACAACTCCATCAACATGGAATCAAAAACAACAAAAGCTGCAAATGCATGAAAAATGTGGGAAAAGTAGGAGCACAAAGGCTCCATCGCATTATTGTTGGTGTATAAATCTGTTCACAGAAACACTTTCTACAAATACATACACCAGAGAATAGGTAACAACTAATAAGTCACAGGATAAAAGCAAGAAACAGAATTTAGATAACTTCTTGAGCGATAATCGCTTACAAATAAACGTTAAGCCATTGAATAGCATCTAGACAGCACTCACATGTACAAGTACATCAATACTTCACGAGTAGCTGCATTAATGAGACCTAAAATAAGAAACATATTAAGGCAACTACAGACATCAACTTAACAAAATAAGAATCTCCTAAGCCACATATAAATGACACGATCAAAAACAATCCAAGCAGGCCCTATGAAAATGTAACTACTACGTAAAACCATGCACCAGAAAAAATCTTATGTGCCAGAATATAATGCAAAATGGTTACACCAATAAACATTGCATGCAAGTTGAATACATACAAGCTGAACACTAACTACAATCCTACATCCAGATTACTTGCAACTTCTAATGCTCATATCAAAAGAAGATCACATCTTTAGCATTCATATTTATACAACGCTATAAAAAACCACACAAGGCCCACGGCTCAAGAAAGTAACATGAGTGAAGAAACCAAGACAAAATACTACACAAGACACCTACTCTAAAATTTCCAGTCTACAATCCACCAGTTTCAAATTGTAGTTGATATATGATCTTTTCATTCCACTCTACTACAGCACCACTGGTTACATTCACACAGACGCTTTCAGGCAAAACTAAATGATTATCATTAAGCGTCAAATACTCAAACAAATAGCAGAAAACTGGTATTTAGTAATCACCAATTTCAATCACAATATAAGCAAAAGAAAGTTCAACTCTTCAACACTCAAAAAGTAACACAAGTGTTCCAAAGCAATGAAAATACATCCATACAGAAAAACAAGCAAGTATTATTCAAAGAAACGCAAAACAAGTTGCCCAAAATACGAATACTTCTCAACTGATATATGATCAGATAAAGTCTCAATAGTTACATAGACTGAAAGGGCAGATGAAAACAGCATACACACATGATACCAGCAAAGAAAGAACACAAATTACCCTCTAATCTTCCATGTCAATATATATAAATTCGACTTCGAACAACAAAGGGCACCTTCAGCTGAGAACTCACATATAGTTTTAAGATACACAATCAGAACAAATTTGACATACATTGATCCATCCACCTGTCAAGAAATCCCATGATATAAAATATGAGAATTAAATTAAACAGGTGAATACTCTTACAACAACAGATTGACTCATAGCAGACATAGTTTAGCTTATCTTCTATGGTTCCTTTCTCTCTTTTTTTGCTTTTTTTTTTTTCGGTCACCCAAAAAAAGAAAAAAAAAACTAGGTAAGCCAATGGTATCAAATGACAGGTGGGTCACAAACCATCATTTCGTCAAAGACATAGCGCTGTGCAGTGAAGATCATCGGCATATGCGTCGGCGCCGAACTCATCCATCGGCGCCGGTAAGTTTAGATCGAAAGGCAACGGCTTTCTGAAAGAGGAAGAAGCGATGTTGTCGTTATCACATTCACCGTCTTCAACGACAGAAGACGACGAGTCACAATCGCTATGGCAATCGTCCGGGACAACAGGCGGTGACCGGGGATACTTTCTGGAAGGCACGGAAGCTGCCGTCTGCTGCCGCGGCGGTGGCCGTGGTCCACTGAAGGACTCCACCGTACTACTCATGCTGCTTGAAGTAGGTCTCTGTGAAACTATCGGGTGGTCCTGAGAGTATAATCGGGAATCAACAAAGGGATCGTTAGGGTTGATGCTTTGATTGAACTGATGATGGTGAGGATAAGGAGGTAGATGATGAGAAGAAGGTAAAGGGAAGTTAGTTTTAGCTTTAGGTCCACGAAGAGTACGAGCTGCTGCGTCATAAGCACGAGCAGCATCTTCAGCAGAATCAAAAGTACCCAACCAAACCCTAGTTTTCTTCCATGGATCTCTAATCTCTGCTGCAAATCTTCCCCATGGTCTCTTTCGTACTCCACGGAACCTTATCTCCTTAGATCCTCCAGATCCGTTGAGTTCTCCGGCCACCGGCGCCGGTACCGGAACTTCCGTTGCCGGAACTTGTCTCGCCGCCGCGGCTGCTCTACCTCTCCGCATGATCGATGATTCAAAAAAAAGTTTTTTTTTTGTTTTTATTTTTTTTTGAGATCTGAAGAGAGAATTAGGGAAAAATATGAAACGTTAAAGCCATGGAAGAACAGCTGAGGATTCTTATCTGCAAAAGCTTCACACTTTCTCTCTCTAGAAATCTCAGTTTCTCTCTCTACTGTTTGTGGTCTGTTCGGTCGAAAGAAAAAATAGAGAGAAAGAAAGAGAGAGACTCTCTCTCCTTCTTTGTTTTTTTTCTTTTTCTTTTTTCCTTTTATTATTTCTAGGGTTTTGTGAATTTTGATTTTTCTTGGGAAGTGGGAAATTGGTATGGAGAGAGGAAAAATCAGGGGGTGAAAATATAATTAATGGATTTCTAGCGGTGGGTGGGTGAGTTTTCTTTGGCTTTTCGGAGAAATTTTTTGTTCATATTAGAGTTCTATTGATTAAAATTTCATATGGATATGGCTCATTCATGTGTGAGTTTTTGGCCTCTCAAGATCATTTTTTAAAAAACTAAAAGTTATTTAGTATTTGTATTAGAGATCAATTATTTCAAATTCAAATCAACTAGGCTTGTGGGTGAATTTTTTAGGTTTCTCGAAAATTCTTTTTTTTTCTTATTTGATTTTGATATTCAAATTCGTTCATGAGCTTTTCTTTTGCCTATCTTGAGATCTTTGATTTTTCATTTTATATTTTTCAATAGCTTATATGAATCTGGTGATTATTGATATGTTTAATCAGACGACAACTGTTAGTATTAGAAATTGATTAATCTAAATTTGAATCGATAAGTCTTTTTTGGAGTAATCCTCTCAAATCTCAACTTAAATTTTTTTTATATATCTAAAGTTCGAAATCAAAAATTTTAAATTAAAAGACGAAAAAAAGGTCCATTGGCATCACATTTTTTTGTGGTGCTTTCTCGAGAACTCTACCATGTCTTTGACCCATTATTTCTTCTTTATTCCTTTTCACGCAGAGTCCTTGATTTCTTTATTTATTAACTCTATGCACCTAACATGAACATTGAAATGACATAATAGTCCTCACTTTTTCTACTTTTTTTTTTCAAAGTGATGTATGCCAGTTGGCCTTCTGGAGTTGTTGTTGCTATGAATAATGAATAAACATTCTGTTTAAATTTCAAATTATTAAAGTTGGTATGGAAGGAAATTAATAAAATTTGAAATATGGAATAGTGTGTAGTTGGAGAAATAAATGGAGCACATTGAGGACTTCTTTTGATTTTTTGTTGTTGTTGCTACTTCTTGCCCTTTTATTAATTTTTGTATGAAACAATAATTGGGAGCATCACTCGAATAATTGAATGGTTGAGTAAGGAATCTCTTACTGAAAAGTTTCAAATTTGCGGTAAAGTGGTAAGTAATTTCTTTCATTCTTAACTGGAGGTTGAGTGGGGAGCATCACTCAAATAACCGAATTGATTGAGTAGGAAATCTCTTACTAAAAAGCTTTGAATTATGATGGAGTAATAAGTATTCCTTCAGTTTTAACTAGAGTTTGAGTAGAGAGCATCACTCGAATAACCGAGTTGGTTGAGTAGGAAATCCCTTACTGAAAAGTTTTGAATTGTGGTGGAGTAGTAAGTACTTCTTCATTTTTAACCAGAGGTCTCGGGTTCAAGTCTTCTTAGGATGAAACCGCCTTTGTTAGGGAGTACTTTACCCTACAATGTGAAATTTTCAGACAAACAAATTTAGTCAGGACTTCATGTGGATACCGAACATCGAATGGATTACCAAAAAATAAAATCATGTTTGAAATTCTTTGCCTGATTCTTGATTGAGCTCGTCACAATGGAGTTTGTCTAATACAGTTTATGTTTTTATTTAATTTATAAGTTATTACATTGGAGCGGGATTTACTATATAATGATTATGAAGAAAAAAAAAAGAGGAAGCATCCTGCCTCTAGTTTCTTTTTGCTCCTATAACTTCAACGACACAGTTATAAATTTTAGTGGCAATCAATTCAACGAATTTAAAAATATCATATTTAATATTTTAACCACTTTATTGCTCTATTAAATGATTTATTAAAAAATATTGAAAATTGTATACATGTATATCTTGTGACACATAGTAATATAATTTCTCATAAAGAATTCAATTTTATTAGTACATCTTAATCGTGTTATTTAACGTGTACGGGATATTGTTATATTTGAATGTTAGGCTGAACTAGATGGGATCGTGAGGAATTTATTTGAACTTCTTCTTTAGTAAATATATTGATTATATATATATATATATATATATATATATATATATATATATATATATATATATAAAGAATTTTGAATTTCGTTAGGTTTTTGGTCAATTTAATTGTTTATATTCCAAGTTTCACATATAAAAATTATGGATCCACTACTATTAGCATGCATATTTTAATTAACTTTATTATATAAATACGTGGTAAATTAAAAGTACAGAATTGAGTTGTTGAAGTTTCTTTTTTTTCTTTTTACTTTCTTTTTCTCTTAGATTACAAAACAGTACTTTAAAGTTTAAACACATTTCATAGTACTAAAGCCTAGGAATCTAGGGTGATGGGTGCAGATCTAGGTATTTATATTGAGAAAAATATTAAATATATAAGTAATGAAACTAGCTTAGTAAAATTCGATTCCTACTCTTAAACACATGAAAAAAAGTTTTTGAATTTAATATTATTAGAAATCTATAATTTTAAATTTTGAATTTGTCTCTACTCAGGCAATGATGATTCTTGTAATAATAGTCCCATGGGTTTGTCTAACAAGGACTGTGGGTTCAACAAATCCAATGTAGGATATATATGTTATTTCATACTATACAATTCTTTTCTTATTTTTTTCTTGCTTTGGAATCCGATTAAATTCAAATTCGAGCAAAAAAAAATCTGACTTGAGAATTTTTGTTTTAAGTACTTTTACAAGTTATTAAACATGCTTTATTTTTTTTTACATTTTTTATGTATAAATATAGCATAGAACGTATGAAAATTTTCTTACATAAATGTCATTCTCCATCATTCAAATTTATATTATAGTTTTTATATAAAGTATATATATTACGTACGATTGATTTGGAATCATGTTAGCATTTTCACGTAAAATGTGAATGGAAGTTGTATTGTATCTAGACATATTTAGGAAGTACATAAATATTTTATAAACTTCTTTATTATTGTATATTAACCTAAGATTATTATAAGAATTTATAAGCTTTAAATTCTTGATTTGTCTATGTGTGAAATTACTAGCAGACGTTTCATTTCGATGAATCATCATAATCGTGAAAAAGGGAAGTGGATTAAGTAAACTGTGAGTACGTTGTAATTGAAATAATTTGAAAAAAGATTTTTTACATAAATTTCTTAATTACTACTCCTATATTTTTCAATGAAATTCCATTAAGTAATTTATTTATTTTTTAAATATTGGAAATGTAAGTTTACAAAAGTATTTTAATTTAAGGTAGAAACTTAATTAATTAAATTATTTATCACTTCCTTTTCTCTTATATTCTCCTCTCTTTTTTCCCCCTCTATTCCCTTCTTTATATATTCCTTATAATTGAGATGCTTTTTTTTAGGCCAGAATAACCCAATCTTATTCTATTTAATTCTTGTAATCATTCAGTATATATATAATTACTCTTGTCTCAGCTAATTTTCATTTTTTTTTATTCTTAAAACTCGAACAATTTCTAATTTTATAGAATAAATAATCTCAATTTTATATCACTTGCAACTTAATCGTTGAGAATATGATTAAACAATCACACACTTTAACATTTATCATTCTATAAATTTCTTTCACTCAATCCTTATTTTGCTATTTTGAAAATGTTTAGGGGTCATTTGGTAGCTAAATAAGAAATAAGTTATTTATGTATTAATTTTCATATAACTTATACGATATTTGGTAGATAGATATGAAATACATTATTTATGTTAATTTAGAAATTCACATAACTAATTCATGTACTATTATTTTGTGTTCGATAGAAGGTGAAATAACTAATAAATATATAATAAATTATTGTATAAAATAATACACAAATTCACTCATAACTAATTTAACTCTAATCAACTACCAAACAATCATTTAGCGTCAAAGTTATTGAATGGGTAAGTCAACAATTTTTTGAACTTTATAATGTATTTTACGATCAAAACATCTTTTGAAGTCTTTCTTGATTGAATTAAGGCATATATTGTGGTATTATAATTAGTAAATGCATAAAATAGAATTCATTTGGTCATGTGGGAACATGCCAATATACAGGTCTATATTAGTGCCCCCCAAAAAACTAAAGAAATAAAGTTCCTTCATTATATACCATGATTTCTGCTATGGCTATCTATTAAATTAGTCTGTATTCCCACTTTTTATACATAATTTTTTTAACTAATACGTCCAAATTTTTAATTGAATCTTTCAAAAGTGATAGATATTTTTTATTTTTTTTGGACGCTATCTATTCTTTTACATTTTTGTACTAGGGCGATTGTTTAAGTTAAAATTTTGACCTTTATTTTGGTTGAATTTTTTTGTGTGTGAGAGTATAATTGACTAACTGTGGAAATTTTTTTTACTTTCTTTTGAATATTTCAACATGTTTAGCAGGTTATATAAGTTGAGACATTTCACAAAAAAATCAGAATCATAATTCTCTATTATATAAATATATATAATATTTTTAAAATCGAAGTTAGTGCATTGAATTTTTCAACGCCATACATACTAAGCTCACCCCTGATAATAAGACTAGAGAGAATTGGTTTCTAATTCTTCTTTTGGCCACACCGTCCATTATTATGACCATTCAATTGTGCCGTTCGAATTTTCGACCAAACCACCTACCATAATTTAATTCATATAGATATAATTTTTCTAATACAAAAAGATAGAAAATAGTGAAATGTTACCAAATTCGTTCTAATTGATATATATTATTGTAGCTTCTCCTCTGATAAAATGGACACTTGTTCCACTATGAATACATTAGGTTACTATATTTTATTTTCAACAAAATCATTATATGTTTTTATTTTTAAATGATTCAATGTAAAGATTTCTATTTAATTAGTCATCATAGCTATAATTTGCTATGATTATCACTCGCGACTAACATTAATCATTAATTATGTAAGCTGACTTTGAGTTTGTATAATTAGTCATGTTTGTATAATTCGCCACATTTGTATAATTCGCAACTAACAATTCTTCATTTGATTTGTATTTGTATACGACAGTTTGTATTAGTATATGACGATGATTTTCTTTGGTATTTCGGTTTTATTACCATATACATTCAAAAAAAATTGTATAGTTTTTTAATGTATGTATAAACGTGTAGTTTTCGAATTTTGTATAATATAATTTATATAATGTAATTTGTATAATATAATTTGTATAATTGTTTAAAGTTCATACGTTTATGTTTGTATCAATTCGTTATTTCGTGTTTTATCATATTTGTATAATTTCAGACTTTATATTACTCAATTATACAATAACACGTGAATTATACAAATGAGATGTGAATTATACAAATTATTGCCCCCTCTCGCTCGCCACTCTCCTCCCTATAACATGTAGCTACGAATCGTAATTAACAAACTATAGTTATTGGATGTAATTATGCTATTTTTAAGTGGCTATATGCGAAAATTTCCCTTTTGAAAATAGTCTTTTTATATTAATTAGAAGAAATTATTGACGTTGGAAGGATTTTTAAAAATTTTATTTTGGGAAGAAAGTTTTTCCCGCCCTCATTTCTCATATTTGCCTTAGATATACAGAAAGTTAGAGAGGTCACGAAGATGAGTAGAAGGTTAATAGGTAATTTAGAATGGTCTATCACTAGCTTATTTATGTATTTGTCCGGAAAATATAGAATAGCGTGTCGGTCGTATTAGTAGTCTATTCACATAGTCTGTAGTTTTTGGTATTGATATTTACTTATTTATATGTTTTGCTTATTACACCTTCTTGTTGTTGTTACGATTCCGTACATATATGATTTACATTGCTTTACTTTGTACTAGCTATATTGTTTTAGTTTTTACTTTTGATGTCTAGTGTCTTCGTATGTTTATTGTCTTTTGACTATTACAGTATTATGTTGTTCTTGTCCATTTCTACATCATTTTCTTCTTATTATATTTTGATTTACTACGCTTGAGCTGATGGTCTTTTAGAAACAATCTATCTACCTCCATGAGGTAATGATAAAATCTGCGCACACTCTATCCTTTCCAAAGCCCACTCGTGGAATTTCACACTTCGAGTTTTAATATTAAAGCGTTATCAAATGAATCAAAAAGTTAATGCAATAACTCAATTGATTAACTATCTGAGCTTTCACATTATAATCCCTTTCTCCGTCATTTATTTATGTTTTTTTAAAAATAAATAAATAGAGTAGACTGTGAAGGGTATTGATATACATTAAAGTCACAATTATTTTTTTTCTAAATATGATTCTAATTTATTTATTTTTTTCAAAAAATAAAAAGAATGAGAGGTGACTAATCAAGTTGGTGGAAGATGGGCCCACTGGACTGGCCTTTGGCATGGTCAAGGCTAATCGAATAGGGCCTGGCCCACACCCTTAAGTCTTCTTTTTCAACTAAAGCCGACTCATTCCTTTTCATTTAAACTTCAAAGACATGGTGGGTTCCCCTTTTCTCTAATGAATTGACACCTGTCCATATTATAAGCCGCCACGTTTGAGATCTTCCCGCCTCTAAATTAGACCACCAAAATCCGGATTTTCTTTTCTAATTACTACTTAATTAATGGAAATAAAGCTTATTTAAGAGAATAAATAGTATACTTTTGAGTCTAGTGATTTCAAATTAAAGATAGGACCTTAGAGATAGGTAGAATGTAATGGAATATTTTAAAGGTAAAAAGACATAAATATGTAATTTAACTTGATTTTAGTTGATATTTCTGTCCTCTAATTTTGGATGTGACTAAGTAGATACTTAAGTTTGTATAAAATTGAACAAATATATATATGCATCCTACGTGGCATAATGCACGTAGAACGCCACATAGGATATAGGACGCAAATTGCCTCGTAGGATGTCAAGTAGGACAAATATATCTACTTGTTCAATTCTATACAAGTTTAAGCATCTATTTGTGTGTATTCAAAACTATAGGACATAAATGTCAAATGAATCCAAGTTAAAGAATATGTTTATGTATTACACCTATTTTAAATTATTGGCCAAGCTTTTACAAAAAAAAATTATAAGTGCATAGGCAAAAATAATTTTTCAAATACTGAAAAATCTATGATCAAACGTTAGCTAATTCTTTGGAGGTTGTACACAAAATTGGTTGTTTAAATGTGATATTGTTAACCACCAAGTTTGTTCACTATGTTCTCAAGAGAAGAACAACATTTCCCACTTGTTCTTCGCATGTTTTGTTTTTGCTAAAATGTGGAGGAAACTTATGACATGACAAGGTGTTGCCCCTTAAAGTTGTCTTCATATTTTACAAAAATATTTTAACTATGACTATTACCTATTGAACATCTAAATAGTTTAAAAAGTATATCTATTAAACACAAAATGTTGATGTGGCAAAAAAAATGTTTTTCACTTCAGTTGAGCGCGTGAAAATATCTTAAATATTATTATATTTTTATTTTTTCAGAAAAACTTAATACTTTGCCACTTGGCATTTAAATAGTTTAATTTTTTTAAAAAATAATTTAAAAGTAATACTAATTCTTAAAACAAAAACAAAAAAGGAAAAAAGCCCCCACCCCTACCCCTTTCAAGTCGTCTTCTTCACCAAAGAAGACCTGCACACTTTTGTTTTTCTTTCTTTCTTTTTCTATTCTATCTTTTTTCAATATTTATTAAAAACAATAAAAATTGAATCGACTCATTGAATTTGAAGGGAAAAAAGAAGAGAGAACATCAGGCTGAAAAAAATTAGCCGATCGATGTTCATCTCGGTCACCTTCAAACAATTATTACCATTCAAATTAAAATGTAAATCCATTAAAATTATCAAAAATAATATCAGATTGATTCAATAAAAATAATTTAGGTCCTCTCGATTTCTCTTTGCTATCGATTGAAACAATCTCTTTCTGCATCACTCTTCTATCAGTCTCTTTGAATATCTTTTTCTCTCACGTATTAGGAATAAAAAATAATTATAAAAACAATTAAAAAAAAATATTGAATTTTGTCGTTTGAGAAAAAAAACCTTGTGAGGAAGAAGATAAAGAAGAAAAGGGGCTGGATAGGGTTGGGCTTCTCATTTATTTTTTTAAAAAAATTAGATGGAAAAATTTATTTGAAATAATTTTTACTTTTTAACATAATTTTTTTTCCTATAATTGTTGGACCCTACGCCACATGTTATCTTTTAATTAGTCATTTTGCCACATCACAGTCAGTGCATTACACACTTTATTTTTTTTACTTATTATCGAAAAATGTCTAATAGGAACAAATTTTGAATAGATAAAAGTGTTTAATAGATACTAGCCTTAATTGATGTGTCTAAGTGAATATGGACAACTTTAAGAAACCGTAGATGGCTTGAGCCTAGAAATATATAGTGAAAATTAGTGGCTGAAGTTTACTCCATGTGGATTGAAAGAAAGCAAAGAGCTTTCAATAACAAGCATTAAAACATTCGCTCTCTTGTTAAATAAATTGTTCATGATGATAGGTGTCCAATGAATGCATTGGACTAAATTTGAGTGAATTAAAATGGTCTGATTTAATAGGTGATCAAGATTGATCCATTTAAAATCTACTTAAGTCGAAATAAATTGTGCTAAAATGGGTTTAAATGTGAGTCACAACCTCACAATCCGCTCCGTCCATTTCTTACTAAGTTTTAATTGTTTTTTTTTAAATAAATATAACTGTTTATATAAAATTATTTTAAAAAAGAAAATAATTTGACGGTATTTTTCATAAGTCAATTTATGTTACATATTTATTCAATTTTTAATGAAATAAAATAAATTGAGTTGAAATGAATTGAACAATAAATAAGTGGATTAATAACTTGTCCGAACTTAAATAAATTGGACAAATTAAATTTGATTTTACAATCCCGCGCACATTCACCTGCGAGGGACTATGAGAAGGAAGCTAAAGGCATCTGGTTGGCCCAATATTATCCTGACTCGAACCTCCAAGTTTTTTTTTTTTCCACACAAGATTTGAATAAAAAATAACAAAAACTACAAAAGTATACCTCTAAATGCGAGGTATCACTATTTCCCCCTATAAATTATGTCAAATATATCAAACAACGCTCCATATATATTTGATGGAGATCAAAAATATTAATTTGTGACAAATTTAAAGGCTTAAAACTAAACAAATACTTTAAGGATTATTTTTAATTTACTATTCCCTTCATTTTAAATTAATTGATTGAATTATTGAGGTGTTTCACACCCTTTAAGAAAATAAGATTAAGACATAATTTAGGCATAAATCTCTATTTTTACCTTTTTTAATTATTGTCAAATTTATCATTATAATATCTAAACATGAATTATACTCCCTCTATCTCTATTTACTTGTCCATATTTTCTCTTTTTGTTGTCCCTATTTACTTGTCCATTTTGACAAATTAAGAAAGAACAATTTTTTTTCCTATTATACCCTCATTTAAACTTTTTGAAATTTTCTAGTAAGCTGTAATTCATCCTTTTTTGAACCAGACAATACATTTATTATACTTGGGGAGTTACATAATCCTTTAAGTTACCCATAAAGCATTTCGTTAGTTTATGAGTAAAAATTTTGAACAATTTTTTTACTCAAAAAAATGGATAGAAATAAACTTGAAGTTTCAACTAATACTGCTATCAAAGTAGAAGGCCCACTTATATTGATTGAAGATCCAAAAATTATTGAAGTCACAAATTAAAAAAGGAAAGATGAAGATCGAATAGAAGCATTAGAAGTATAGTGAAGATACAAAAAATTGTAAAAGTGTATGTTGTTTCCCTCCAATTTATTTCACTTGAATTCAAAGAAACTGTAATTTTGAAGTGAAAATTTGTCATAAATACAATAAATAAACTTATGAACTTCTATGAGCATTGATTAGTTATATTGAGTGAATTTATTTTGAAATTGTAAATTGTACTATAAATAAAATTGTAACTTCACTATGCTAATCATTGTTGCCTTAATATGTGTGTCATTTCTAAAGTGGACAACTAAATAGGGACAAAGGGAGTAATAACTAATTCCAATACTAACTAATGAAGGGTAAAATTGGAAGAATATTTTAAAAGTAGTCTTGAAGATTGAACAATTAAGTTAATTTTAAAAATGAAAAATATCTCAATAATTCAATTAATTTGAAATGGAGAAAGTATCAAATATAAAAGACTATTTTTTTCATTTTCTTCAATACGTAACAACCATCCAAACAAGCGGTCAATAAAATGACTTAAAATTACGAGATCACTTCGAGGCCAATTCTGTCATTTTCTCCCATACGTTACAATCAATTCAAACAAATGGTCAATAAAATAACTGAGAGTCACGAGGTTTATTTAAGACCAATCTTGTCGTTTTCTCTCATACGTTACAATCATTCAAACAAATGATCAATAAAATAACTGAGAATCACGAGGTCACTTTAAGACCAACCCTGTCGTTTTCTCTCATACGTTACAATCATTCAAACAAATGATCAATGAAGTAACTGAGAATCACGAGGTCACTCTGAAACCATTTCTGTTGTTTCTCCCATATGTTACAATCATCCAAACTAGTAGTCAATAAAGTGATCGAGAATCACGAGGTTTAATAAATGTTGTACTTTGAGCTTAACTTGGTTCATATCCTTTCTCACTTGTCATTGGGGCAAGAAAACGACATCGTTTAGACGTGGAACAAGGTCATCCGTCAGATTGAAATTAATTTTCATCTGTACCGTACATTTTAATCTCTAGAAAAAAGGACCCATTAGTTAGGTATAAGAAGGGTTATCAGAGCAGAAAAAATGACAGAAATACACTGAGAACAGAGAAGAGAAGAAGAAGAAATAGCAGAGAAAAATGTCAGGCGTCACTCAACAGGAGGAAGAGAAGAAGCCCGCCGCCGATCAGGGAGGTCACATTAACCTCAAAGTCAAGAGCCAGGTTTTTTTTCATTACATTTTTTTTTGATTTGGCTGCAATTACATATGATGCTAATTGTTTTAGTTTTTGATCAAGTGATTACTTTGATTATTTTTTCCTGTTTTATGGACTGTGATGTTTGTTAATTGTGTTTGATGAACGGATTTTTGCAAATTAGGGCTGTTAGGCAGGCTGCTACACTTTGATTGTTATTCAATTTAGTTACCGGGACGGAGTGATTTGTATAAACGAGAAGTTCCAGTGCCGTAGGTGTGCACGTTTGAAATTGGCGGAGAAGGGACCTGATGATCCTTCTCCACGTATATATCGGGTTTTTGAGCATTTGGCGTATGCCTAACCCACACATCGCGTGCATCGTGTTTTGCTCTTACTAGTAGATGGAGAGACTAAATCCTCTGGGGGTATAGATGAGAGTATGGAGTTTAGCTTTCCTTTTCCGGCTGATAACGGATGGCAAATGTTGATGTGTAGTTAGTTTAGCTGTGCTAGTTCTCAATTAGTTTAGTTTGCTCGTTTATTTGATGTATATATTAGCTATACTTAATGAGTTCATCACTGAACTCAAAAAGGGCTTTTGGAATGAAGATAAAATGCAGATATGGTTGCTCAGTGTAAAGATCGCTGAACACGTTTGTATTCGATGTATAGATCAGCTATACTCACGCGTTGTAAGGCTCATTCTGGGGCAGCGCTCCAAACAGGTTTTTTTCTATACCCAAGGCTTGAACCTGAGACCTTTGCTTGTTGATTAAGGGTGGAGGGATTGTGTTTATGTTCATTTGTTCTTGGTTTGACATAAACATTTTGTCTATTCAACAAATGAGAACTAGGTTCAAAGCTTAGCAAAGGCAAAAGACATTAGGTGAGTGTCTAAATCGACTAAACCTTGGTGAGCAGATTTAACTCGTACTTGTGCTGGTGTGAGGTAGTAGGTATCCGGTGGAATAGTTGCAACCAAGCTGTCTCGGGTGTACCATCTTTAAAATATAAGGAAAATGTTATTAATGTATTGTGAATGTAAATGGTAAAGCTATTGTTTGTGAATATACAAATCCATTTATGCTTCCATTTACCTTCATATGTACTAAAAGCTGAGCACATCCATCCCCTTCTATTGGACCATTGTTCATATTTTCATGATGTATTCCTTTTTTTTCCTTCTGCTATGTCTTATCTGATACGTTAATCATCTGAAAGCTCAACTTCCTACCCGAGAAAGTTACAAAAATCGGAGGCAAATGAATGAACGCAAAAATTGAATAAATAAATGTTGAATTGTTTTGCTTTCTGAACATGCCTCATCATTTTGGTTCATACTTCAAAGAAAAGAAACCTGATGAACTCTGATAAAAATCAGAATCACAAATGCTGTATGTTAGTATTTATGAACTCTCTACATTTTGTTCTTTCTCGTGGGAATTTGTTCTTTTAGCTCGTCTGTTTATCTCCCTGCTTGTTTTGGCTAATTTGTGCAGCCGGAGTAGGTAAGTATCCTCAAAGCTTGTGAAAATAGTCTGAATGAAAATAATCCATGTTCAGTATACTAAATCTCTGAAGTTGACTATTTTTTTGTAGGATGGAAATGAGGTGTTTTTCAGGATCAAGAGAAGCACACAGCTGAAGAAGCTCATGAATGCTTACTGTGATAGGCAATCTGTGGACTTCAACTCTATTGCCTTCTTGTTTGATGGTCGCCGCCTCAGGGCCGAGCAGACTCCTGATGAGGTTTTTCTTTCTCCCCTGCTCTTCACCAACCAACGCTCCTCTTACTTCTACTTGTATATATAATATATATGTCCACATTTTCCTACACTTTATATAGTCAGTAATATGTTGTCTCATTACTTTTGTTTACATATTCTTTCGACAGCTCGAGATGGAGGATGGAGATGAAATTGATGCTATGCTGCATCAGACTGGTGGATCTTTGTGTTAGATTTTATATTGGAGGGTTTGGGGTATCGTAAATTAGATTATATTCGGTGTATGTTGACCGAACTTTTTAGAATGTGTATTTTAGTCTGTACTTTGGTGGTCCGATAACAGTTGTTTATGGATGGTTGCAGAATATGGATCTTGGATCTTTGCTTCTAGTTAATTATCCTTTTGTTAACTCCTGGTGTTTGATATATTCGTGCTATGATCAGTTTCTGGGCAGGGGGAAGGGAACTTTCCTCTGTGGTATCTATTAGTATTAGAGATTTGGAGATCTTGTGAAGTTGGTTTTGAAGCAAAGCATAACTAATGGATGTGCTTTGTATAACTGACAATTCGTTTGTCATAGAAATCCAGCTTTTTATATTGCTTCATCTACACTGATAAGGTTGTGTAGAGTCGTAACTTGTAAGTATTCCTTCTTCCTTAGCTAGTGGTTTCAGGTTTGAACTTTGGGTATGAAGTCATGTACGTTAGTGACCGCTTTACCTTCAATGTGGTGCTTTTCAGTTTGAACTTAGATTTAGTTGGATTAGTCTATCACATACCGAGTTCGTCCATGTGGTGTTGTTTCTTACATTTTTTTTCTTTAACCACGATTTCAAATCAGAGAATAGATTGGGAATGACGGATCTATTCACTTTATTAACAATTGAGCAATATCTAGTGATTTGTCTGACATGTTTGCCCTTGGGGATGACAACTAGCCTATGAAAACATGATCGTTCAACCCGTTGCTTGCTCATTTATTAACTCAAATGGTTTTGACTATTCTTTTTTTACCCATATAAAAGCAAATCCCAAACCTTCAACTTGGAAGTCCCAAATCCAATCACTGGGTCACCCCGAAGGGTAACATGGTTACTATTTGTTGCTAATGAAGTTTACTCTGTGATTAGTGAAACTAATTTAGAACAAATCCTAAATATAAGTAAAGTAAAATTAACTAGAAGAACCTAATAGACCAGGAAATTTAAGAAGAATTACTCTAAATAGCATCTCACTCAATCGCTTAAACTATAGATAACCATTAAATGTATAATCGATGTATAATCAATGATTATAGCCATTGGATATATAATCTGTTTACAATTTATGTATAATCGGTGTATAATATATGTAAACTGGCTAGAGAAAGTAGACAGTGAATTCATTGGGCTATTTATGTAAAGATACCAAAATTTATAGGAACACATGTCATGGCAAAGTCAAGAACTTCTCTTACTTATATTTAACATGTACATTATACTATTTAATTGATCATTTTATATGATGTGCACAGATTTTATTATTATCTTTCGTAAGATTGAAAGGCTGTTTCTAGACACTTGAACCAAACATTCTAATGTTTTTCGACTTTATTAGCAGATTAGTAGCAAAATAGAAGAGGATTCCTGATTTGAAAAATCTCACCCACTTCAAATTATGACTTAACAAGTGTAAGAAATATAATAATTCAAGGCTCTAATTTATAAATTAATTCTTTTTAGTAGTTAAAGCATCTGAATCTAAAGTGACTGACGTCAACCTCAATGTGTAATCAATATACACAGAGATATTGAACAGACATTTCATATAGTATATGAGATTTACATTTTTTTAGTAAAAACAAGTGGAATTCATTTTTCATTTCTATTTTATCACTACCCACGGAACACATATGGGGAGTCAAAAAAATAATCTGAACATTGCTTCTATTAATTATTTGAAATTTATTCCACATATTTATATTTATTTACAGATTAAGTAAGAGCACACAACATGTCACAATTTTCAGTTAAGAGTTCAACAACAACATATTTGCAGTAATTCCACAAATTGGGTATGAGATGGGTGTGAGATAGGTTGATTGCGATAAACTGTCGTTCAAGTAAAGTATATCAAAATGAACTAATCAAGTATGAAAATAAATAAATAATGAAAAAGTCATGTTGAAAATAATGGAGAAAAAAACAGTAGTAACAATAAGTAATATATAAAGTTACCAATTTTTTTAAAAAATACTATAATAACCGAAGCAAAGAAAACACATATAATAATTATAAGATCGAAGAATAAAATAGAAGAAAAGTAGTAAATTAAAATATCTGATTTGATGTAAACGTATAGTAACATGTGTTTACGCGTCTCTTTTCATACCTATCAACTTTTTACACTTATAGTAATTCTATAGGGTAACAATATTTTGAATTTTTGTTTATTTGTTTAGTCAACCTATATAAATGTGTTACTTTTATAGTGTAACATCAAACATGTCAATACCCTGACATATTGATGAGGAAATATAAATGAGTTTTCTTTTTCTTTAACTAAATGTGAATTAATAATTCATTACCTTAAAAGTCATAGCAATTACAATGAATATATATATAATCATATCATTTTTACTAAAGTATTTTCTAATAATTGAACAAATTAATATTGTCTAGCTTCTAAAATTGGTCTAAGCTTTAATTGTCCAAGAAAAAAGACTTTGAATTTAGACTCATACAAAGGAGACTTTAAAATCAATTAGATATTAACGTCAGAACCATGGGTACTAGTTTTTAGGCTTTTGGACATATTCAAGTCATCAAATAATCAAGCACCAAATTGCTATATAAAATGAGAAAATAACAAGTATTATTCCCTTTTTTCTTCACATAATTAACACTTAATAGGGTTATATTTAAAAAAACTTACTCACATTCGATATTTGGATCAAAATCAGACTGACATAACTAACACTAGATATGGATATAGTCCATATATTAGGGGTACATCTGAATCCAATATCTTTGGTTTTAACTAGATGTATGAAGTAAAAAAATGTTAAATAATTACAAATAATAAATTTTTAATAAAGCAAATTTAAATGGATGTAATATATAAAATTTTGAACTCGGAATTCCTATAATATTCAATTCTGCCTCTGCGTATTATAGTCAAATAATATAGATTCATGAGGTGAAAATAAATATTAATTAACTATAATTAAATGTTTACAATGTTTGGAGAGAAGATGCATGCTATGTTATTGATGATTTGATGTAAACATTAATAGTTATGCATACTTTATTTATTTATGTATTAATTATTTCCTCTCATATCATATGTAATATAATACATAAATTCACTTATAACTTATACATATATTAGTTATGTGAGTTTCGAAATTGCAAACTAAACATAAATTGCTACACGTTTGTATAAGTTATCAAACGTGATATTACTTATACAAAATTTAATACATCAATAACTTATCTTCTAACCAGCTACCAAACGACCCCTGGGTATATAACTAACCAATAGGATACAAGCCACAAATATTTAAATTACTCTCATCGATAAAGTAAAAGTTCAGATAACAAATCAATTAACCTTTAATTTTTTTTGACAAATTTTACTCCTTGATGTGCTAATTAACATAGTGATTTAGTTAAGTATAATGACTAAAGAATAACTTGAGAAATTATTGGTAAGAAACGTTAGTTATAACATCATATTGTTGAGTAGCTAAACGTCCATTAATGAATACGTGTATGAATGAGTTTAGGTAGTTTTGTTAACAAGTCATTGTGCCCAAATCATTAAAACATAACAATTAGGAAACGAGGATAATTAATAATTATAAAATGGACTGCTTTTAAGGGTCCCAAAATTTTAAAAAAATTAAATAATAAATAAAAAAAGGTTTGTAAGAGTTACTAGGAATCTGAGTGGAAACCTGTACAAGGATTTGATTATTTAGTTTAATTAGCTAAGTAGTAATAGTAATTAAGGGTGTGGTTGGTATGGAGAAAAATATTTTTTTTTGAAAAATAAAAGTGTTTCTATTTTTTTTTTGTGTGTTTGATACATAAAACATTTGTATATACTATATACAAATACTATGGAAATTACGAATGCGGGTAGGGGTTCGAGGTGGTGGGGATGGAGCTACGGTAGTGTGAGTGAAGCTGATGTATGTTGAAGGTTGAGGAGGACACAATCAATGTGGAATATCATCCGTACAACTTGTTTTTCTTACTTTTACTAAGAAACTCATATTTCTCATAATCAAAAAATTTTATCTAAAAATGATTTATCGAACATGAGAAAATTAAAAAAACATTTATGTCGCATCATACATCCTAACTACAAATATTTGAGTTATTCATGTTGCCAAAACACGACGCGTTTTACTCTTAATTGGCTAGTGATTTTTGTCAACCCACAAATTGAGGGCAAACATAAGAGTGCTACTAGCTAGTTTGATAGTATATAATAGGCATTTGGTATTTAAAATTCACTCAATCAATTAATTCAAATTCACGCAATACAAAATTTATTAAAGGTAAAAAGTTTCCTATTAAGATTTTATTAGCTTGTCTTAATGCTTGGATTCGAGACCTCTGACAAAGAATAGAGAAATTCAATTTCTCCACCATATTAAGTAGTGGTTCAAAATTGATTGTGAAATAAAATTCATATATTAGTACAATGTATACAAATTTTGGAATAGAAATCCCATGAACAATATACATGTTACTACACCAAACACTTTTTTTTTCAACCAAAATAGTTAAGTAAATTAAGTTTCACTAGCCTCTCACAAAATCATACTTAGACATTTAATTAACTCATATACACCCAACACTATAATTTTCTTTTTCATATTGTTAATGTAAAATGTATGAGTTGTTATAACAAGTTAATTACTACTAATTTGTATTACGTCATATAGAACACATATGCCTACTTGTTCAACCTTATACGACTTTAAACATTTACTTGTGCACACCAAAATCTGAAGGACATAAATGTCAGCTAATACCAAATTAAAGAATATTATGCCAAAAGAAAACGTCACCACAACATATGCGACCATTATTAATTAAGTCCAAAATATAAAAATGACTAAAGTTACGACATAAGTGAGTGTAAAAATTCTAACACTTTAATGTCACGTGCTATTCATGTACCTATATATATATGAGAAAAAAAATTGTGAGAAGGACCACATAGCCATGGAAGCTTCAAAAATTCATTGTAAATTTTCAAGAAATATATGTTTTCTTCAACAATGGATATCACTTATTTTTACATTTGGCTTTGTTATTCCGTTCATTCAATCGTTAGATTATTCCGAAGCGCTCTCGAAAAGCCTCCTTTATTTCGAAGCTCAACGCTCCGGTCGTTTGCCGTACAATCAAAGAGCGATTTGGCGTCATCATTCTGGCCTTACTGACGGACTTGATCAAGGGGTCCGTACATTTTTTTCTCGCTTTTATCATTGATTTTCTTATGCATCTTCGTTACCTGTCAATTTTATTCATCCACATTTTTATGCATCTTGCTTAAGGTCTCTGTAAAAATTGCCCCCATATATCATTGATATTCTTATGTATCTTTTTGATTGATACCCTTGATCAAGGCCGGTCAGTAAAAATTTGTAGCCTTGATCAAGATTCTTTGTTGACATTCTTATTTACCTTTTTTGTTAACAAGTCTTTATCAAGGTGTAACCAAAAGTTATCTTTTTGGTTGACGCCTTGATAAAGGTCTGTCAGTGAAAATTTTGTGATTGACATTCTTATTTATCTTTTTTGCTGAGGATGATGTCACTAAAAAGTTTTTTGCTTTTATCATTGATATTGTTATGTATCTTTTTTTAAAATATGTGACAGGTGGATTTGGTGGGAGGTTATTATGACGCCGGTGATAATGTTAAGTTTCAACTTCCGATGGCTTTTACTATAACGATGCTATCATGGAGTGTCATTGAATATGGCGAAGATATAGCCGCCGCGGGCGAGTATAGATACGCGCTTGAGGCAATCAAGTGGGGGACGGATTACTTCGTCAAAGCTCACACTCATCCTAACGTACTCTGGGTTCAGGTTCGTGTTAAGAAATTCATTCAATATATTCACGTATAAAATTTAAAACTTATTTATTAGTATTTGAAGTCGTTCCCTTTAGTCACGCCCAAAAAAATTGAAGTCTATGAAATTCGTCTCCTTTTGATTTCTAAGTGGGTCCATTTTTGTAATTGTCTTTATGGACGTAAATCAAGTAAGTAATTTCTTAGAATTTCAATGTTGGGTCATACCTATATGTAATTATATTGTTTTGGCATTAGTATGACTTGTTATTTTTGACTCGACGTTTAAATTCTGAATTTGCCAGGTGGGTGAAGGAGATACGGATCATTATTGTTGGCAAAGGCCGGAGGATATGACCACATCTCGTCGAGCTTACAAGATCGATGAGGATCACCCCGGGTCGGATGTCGCCGGGGAGACGGCAGCGGCGTTGGCAGCGGCGTCAATTGTGTTTAGGAGAACAAATCCTCATTACTCTAACCTTCTCTTGGTCCACGCGGAACAGGTAATTAACTAATATTGTTTGAATACTTTATAAAAAAGAAGACAATTGCTAAATACTAGTGTAACACAAGTGGTGTAGAAAAAAATTCCAAAAGTGACAGACGATATTTTAAATTTGAATACCATCAATGTCGTACTTTTCGTTTATTCTTAATGAGAAGTCTTTATTATCACATAAGTTATAAGTATGTCATATTCAATATCATAAATTTTTAAAGTTTATACTTGTATACATCGGAAGAGCTAGAGGACGCAAAAAAATTACATTCTATCTAGAAGGTTAAATTTTTTCTTATTTTATATATATATATATATATATATATATATATATATGCATATAGTAGCTTCTTCGTGTGTTCACGTCTTTATACTCTGAATCCTCTTAGTGAAAATCCTTGATCCATCACTAGTTACACAAATGCTCTGATGTATTTTAGATCACAAATTTGAAAATTTTCCATTTCATTATTAAATTCATGTCAATTAAAATATATCTATAAATAAAGACAACTCGATGCCCTAAGCTTTTGCTATGTGAGTACTTTGTAGAAGGGCTGGACTATAAGGGTTACCTGCTTTTCTACAAGAGGCTTTTTTCACAGCTCAACCGAACCTATAACATTCCAATCACATGACAACTATTTTACCAGTTATGGAAGAATAAACTTTTAAGTGAGATTTTAAAAAAGATATTCCCAATCGTTGTTTGTTTCAACTACATATTTAATAACTAATACAACTAATTGTTTGTTTTCAATATTGTAGTTGTTTGAGTTTGGTGACAAGTTTAGAGGAAAGTATGATACAAGTGTTGGAGCAGCGAAAGGTTACTATCCATCTTTGAGTGGTTACAAGGATGAGTTGTTATGGGCAGCTATGTGGCTCTACAAGGCCACCGACAAATCTCATTATTTAAAATATGCATTGCAAAATGCTCAATCCTTTGGGGGTACGACTTGGGCCATATCAGAATTCAGTTGGGATGTCAAATACGCTGGCCTTCAACTACTCGCATCTACGGTAAATTCTGATTTTAGTTCTTGTGATATTATATCTGAATATGCGTATTTGATCTTTTGTTAATTAACATGTGCGCTTTTAATCTTTTTGCTCGTTGATTTTCACAAATTTAGCAATTGTTAATCATTTCACTATTAAGTTATATATGTGTCATGTTAAATTGGTAATCTAATATATATTTTTTCATATATAATAGGATAAAAGGTTAGATGTGTTGAGTCATAAGTATATTATCAGGACTAGAATAAGAATTTATCAATAATTGAGGGACCAAAAGTGTTATTCCTACAACTTTTATTGATTAATTTAACATTTTACAAAAAAAAAGTCCTCAATGTTTAGAATTTAATAAGTGTTATTATATTAGCCTTTTTTTTAGTTAAGTAAGTACATAGACTAATTTGAAAATTTGATTTGATGTGTTACCTTAATATAGTTCATCTATCGTTTGATTAGGTAGAAAATATATGCGTTAGTTGTTAATCCTATTTTATATTTATATTTATATTATTGAGAGAAATGAGAATACATATGAATGCATGCGTGATATATGATTATTTTCACTCATCTCTCCTTTTTTTCATTTTAATTATTTTAGACATGTACTTAATTACTTGCATTTACATTACATAGTCAAAATTAGGAAAATGTCAATAAAATTATGTGTGTCTTGACACATGTTGAGAGTCATAGATGTACGCTGTGAAGATAGTGAAACATTTAAATGAGATTATTTTCATAGAAACAACATTTTGTCCTTTAGAATATATACAAACAACATATCGTCACACTTTATGTTAAATCAAGTTATTAATGGTCGGAATTAGAATATAATTAGTCCAAAATCAATAAACATAAACATAATGAGTTCCCTCCATAAATTTGACACTAATCTAGCCTGTTTTTCAACGTAATCCATGTTCTATGGTTAAGAAGTCTCCATTTTGGAAAATAATTTAAGTTATATGTTTTGACGCGACACTTATAATTTAATCAATTATAACAAGTTAATTATGCATTTTTTATTCTATATAATGTACTATCAAGTAATGTTCATTGAATTGAGTTATCTGCAATTGTCATGTGTTGGGGACAAAATTTACACCTTTAGTACATACAATTTAAAATCGCGAAAAATGGCATATACCAATTAAATTAGGTAAGTTTTGACACATGTTGAGATGTCGATGTAGGCTCAAGAAAATAGTGATGATTTTTATGTTAGATTGATTAATTAATTTCATAGAGACAAGAATGGACCCTTGCCCTTGTGAATACAAACACCATATGTTAAGGCAAAATCTTCTCATAAAGTAAGTTGTTTGTGGAGAGATCGATAGTTAGTCCAAAATCAAATAGAGAACCAATCAATAATTTTCTTTCTCAACTTTAGTCCACTAATTTGTTGTTTCTTTTACGGTTGAAGAACATAATAATGTCTTAATTTATGACATTTGGTCATTGGTATGTCCCCTAGATCGACAATATAAAGATTTCTTATACTATTAATATAATTTAGATCAAAGTTTGTCCCTATTGAATCATGAAATATAAATTAGTTGGTCAAGCAACTTGTTTAAGTTTATCATATCAACTACTTATAATTATCACAAAATGTTACTCTTATATATAAATATCATTTTGCTCTTATATATTTTTGTACGATTAATGCATAAAACTTAAACTCTTATTTCTGCAGTTACCGAGGCAAGGAAAGGGAGAGAAAGAAGACGATAAAATTCTCGAAGAATATCGTTCGAAAGGCGAATATTACGTTTGCTCATGTCTAAACCAGAATAATAAAACTAATGTACATCGCACCCCAGGGGGCCTATTGTACATCCGTCAATGGAACAACATGCAATACGTATCAAATGCAGCATTTCTCCTCATGGTGTATTCCGATCATCTCAGGGAAACTAATCAGATGGCTAGATGTGAACGTCGTTCTGTGGGCCCCGAAGAAATCTTCGCCTTCGCAAAATCACAGGTTAAATTTTAATTTTTACGTTACTATAATGACTTTGATGTGATTTTATAAGCATATGTGTATGTATAATTCGCAATATTTTGTATACGTATGTTAGTGCTCATTGGCTGACCAATTCTTGCTCATGAAAAATAACAGGTTGACTATATCCTTGGTTTGAACCCGCGAGGTGTGAGTTACTTGGTCGGCTACGGACCCAAGTATCCCCAAAGGGTGCACCATAGGGGTGCATCGGTGGACTCATTCAAAAAGCGTAAGAGCTTCATAAGTTGTACCCAAGGCTATGACAATTGGTTCGGACGTAAAAACCCGAACCCGAATACGCTAGTCGGGGCACTAGTCGGTGGACCGGATAACAAGGACCGGTTTAATGATCATAGGAGAAATTTCATGCAAACAGAAGCTTGTACTTATAACACGGCCCCTCTTGTTGGGTTATTTGCAAAATTGAATGGGCTAGACAGAGGAACCCACACTGAAGATTCATCATTATTTTCAGCTAAATAAATAGTTTTATGTGCCCACTATTTATTTGAAAATGCCACGTAATTTTTTTATTTACTTTTGATTGATTGAAGAAAGAAATATACAACAAAAGGAAAAAAAGTATATAGAGTATAGTTCGTTCGATGTATTCATCTTTTGATGTTCCACGATTCACTTTTATGAATAAATGAAATTTACATCTCTTCTTCATTTGCACTTGTGATCATTTTATTTTTATTAATTGATAATGAAAACGTCAATATATTAATTTGAAGTCATTATAGAAATTTATAAACTTCAAATTTGAATTATTTTCTTTTGAGAGAGATTCACTCGATGACTTTTTTTTTTTTTGATTTTTCATCTGGTGTCTGATATCCAAATTGGAGTTTGACTAAATTTGAATCGCGTCGAGAGGTCCCAACATTGGAGATAAAATGCTTTCTAACAAAGACGATTCTATATCTAGGGGACTCAAACCCGAAACCTTTGATTAAAAATGAAGAAGTATTTACCACTCTACCTCAATTCTTATTGGTCGTTTGATGACTTGTTAAGAGTCGATGTATTCTTGTTAATACATTGTTGGTAAATATACAGTACGCCGACACCATATATAACCAATTTATTTGAAGTTTATTTAAGAGGGTGAAGGGTTGTTTCATCGTAGGGACTCGTATTATTGTGCAATCACAAAGTGAAGGGTCAAATCAATGACTAGTTGTCAAAAATACCAACTTCAACTAACCACAAATAGCTATAAAAAAAAAGTTCTCAAAAGATTTTTGGTGCCTTTATTTATGAAGTTTTATATAAAATTTCAATTCAATCTGAGTCCAGCTTCAAAGTTTATACACGTGCTATTAGCCTTTTCAGTGCTAAGTCGTATACTTTCATATTAAAGTTACAATTCAAATTTCCGACACATAAAATATTTTATTAGATGAATAGAAGACATCTGAAAATCTCTCAAATCACCATAATACTCTTTTTATCTTCTCTACTAAGCTCGTAGTCAGTTCGTATTGAACTGATGATTTCAATTTTCGACCTGTAAAATATTCTATCAGAAAAATAGAAGGCATCAAAAAATCTCTCAAATCACCATAATAGTCTTTTTATCTTCTCTACTAAGCAGTAGTCATTTAGTATTGAACTGACAATTCAAATTTTCAATCTGTAAAATATTCTATCAGAAAAATAGAAGGCATCAAAAAATCTCTCGAAGCACCCGGAAGAAGGCGCTCGACCCTCTCCTTATCTATATTTTTCTAATTTATATTCTTGTATTGTCTCATCGCTTGGCAATTTATCCAAGTAAAATAAATTTGATCGAACTCAACCCATTACCTTTAACTATACTTTTACAAATTTTACTATTAATCAAAATAACGATATTTATTTAAACCCCAAAAGCCCAATTTTCCCTTATATAAACCCCAAAAGCACTTTCTATATATAAATCAATTTATATATATATATATATATATATATATATATATATATATATATATATATATATATATATATATAAGTCCAATTAATCTGATAAACGTGTATTTTTAAGACTATCAATAATTCAAACTAATAATTCACGTTAAGTTACTGCTCACTATCATTAAGATAATAAAACTTGTGACTAACTATAACATTCCTCCAAAGCGCTAAGAAAAGTGCCTAAGTCAGCAAAACTTACATGTCATGAGGTTCATCAGAACTACTAGTCTACTACTACTATTAATTATTTAGATTAAAAAAAAAAAAGTTGCACCACTAGGTTAATTACAACTCTAATTTTAAATTAAAAAACAAACTCTGATGTTTAACTACTAATTTGGCTTTGTGGGTTACTTTTAAGTAGATCATCAGAGTCATCACCCTTCTTATGAGAATTTTCTTTTCCAGTAGTCTCTTTGTAACTTTCCTTGACAGATTCAAAATTAGAATTAGTTGTGGTTGTAGCCTCTTTTATGGCATCTTGTGCTTTGTCCACTGTTTGGCTGCTAAAGCCTTGATGTTCTTTTTCCTCGGCCATTTCTTCAGCAACTCTTGTAAATTCTTCAGCTGTGGTTGGTGCTTTCTCTTCTGCATGATGACCATAATTTTCCTTGCTATATCTCTGCCTCCATATATATTAAAATAAATTAAGGGTAACAATGAAGAAATTAGAAGGATACAAGATAATAATCCATAACAACACTAAGTAGATTTTGGAGATTAGAGTGTACGCAAACCTTATGAGCGTCGAAAGATATAAAGAGACTGTTTTCAAAAGAGTGTCCTCTCAAAGTAGAGGAAGAAGAAAAAAAAGATAATAATCTATAAATATACTCATTCCGTCCCTAATTAGTTGTCAATTTTTGAATTATCACACCTACTAAGAAAACAATGATTGACATGATAAGTTTACCATTTTACCCCTATTAATTATGAAATGGATGAATTAAAAACTTAAGATTTTCAGAAAATTTGAAAATTTTCAAAGTAATTAATTGAGGATATAATAGGTAAACATAATTTATCCTTTCTTAATTTGTCAAAATGAATAAAGACAACTAAAAAAAAGGAAAAATAAATAAATAATTAGGGACATAGAGAGTATTATTTTAGTTCAAACCTAAAACTTGTCTTAAAAAATGCATGGAATATTCATAAGCTTCAACGTAGTCTAGCTCCCTTACCTCCTAGTCCGTTCAAAAAGAAAAGATCAATGACTTTTTTCTTTTTTGGCTTTCAATACGACATATTTAAGATCACAAAATTAAGATTAAAAAATATTTTAGTATATTTAACGTATCTTTAATAGTTTCAAACTAAAAAATTCTCTTTACGTTCTTAAATTCTGAATTAAATTAAAATATGAGAAACAAATTAAAACCGAAATATATCTAATAGACATATTTACCCGTATAGTGTCAAGAAAGGAGGGCCGGCGCGGGCGTGCGAGGAGTTTGATGCGCGAGATAGTGTAAAAGTAGAGGAACTGATAGCCACCCATATTTGGATACTAACTTCTAACTTCTAACTTAGCTTAATTTCACTTCACAATTTACAATATGTTACAATGAAGATAGGTCTTTTAACACCCAATAAAATGCTGAGTTTGGCAAATTAAGGATGAATAGACAATAGGTTAGGGGGCAAGTGGCACACGAAGAGTCCAGCTTGAGTACACCTTATATTACGAGCTTTGAACACATAGCGCGCTACGTGGCGGATCATTTGCCTGCCTCGTCATGTCTTGCCCACAGCCCCGCACCAGAACATATCATCGCTTCTTTATTTTTTTTTAATGAGTTAATTGATAATCTAATAATAAACTATATTTATATCATTATGGAGCCATTGACATAGGGTTTAATTTCATATTTTCACTTCTAACTGTCTCAAACTTTCAATTATATTCTAATAAGATGTCAATGATTATTGGGCAAAAAAATAATTTATCAACTCATCTATGGTTTATTTGATGTCATAAGTAATTTTTAATATATTTCGTTTGTGAAATCTAAATAGGTAATCGAACTGATAATAATGAGTAATCATAAATCAATATTTTAATAATTTAATATGTCTACAAATAGATAGACTTTAAAATTGAACTAAACCAATCGACTTAGAAAGTACTTAACTTATTTCTTTATTTTTATTAAAAACTATTTTTTTAAAAATTATTTGACCAAGAAAATTAAAAACTTTTTAAAAGGGTAATCGGGTCGATAGGGTTTAGTAACGTGCCTTTGTATCGTCACCAACGCCAAAATTTCCTTGTTCGACAACAATATTCATATTCTTCCAAGTTTCTATAATGGATTCCAATGGCGTCGAAGCAGCTCGTATTCGCCAGGAAATCGATTCCTTAAAGTCTAATAAGAGAAACATAGAACAACAAATTTCTTCTCTCGAAGCTCAGCTTAATCAACTTGAAGTCAATTCAAGCACAGTATGTCCTCAGCCGCTTTCCAATGGAGATTTGAACAATTCAAATGGTTTATCTCCCGATATGATTTACAGATACAGTCGGCACTTATTGCTTCCTTCATTTGGCGTTCAAGGTTCCGTTCGGTTCAATTTGCAGTGAGGATAGTTAATTGACTTGAATAATTAACTGTTTCTGTTTGATAATTGAGATTTATTGCTGTGAAATAGGTCAGGCGAATCTATTGAAATCTTCAGTTTTGGTTATTGGAGCTGGAGGTTTAGGATCACCTGCTTTACTATATCTTGCTGCCTGTGGAGTTGGTAAGATATGTAGTTGAATTAGCATATTTTGCTCTCGGATTCAGAATTTTAAGTTAGTAAATGGATTCGTACATTGCAGTAACTAATTTTTTTGAAGTGGAATTTTCGAAGATGCAATGCCGTTGAGCTACTGTTAGAGTTATTAGGAATCACCATTTTCGTATGGTATTTTGCAGGTCGAATAGGTATAGTTGATCATGATGTAGTGGAACTTAACAATCTTCAGAGGCAGGTAGTTTTTTGATCAATAGCTATGTGTTTAATGTACTGGTTTATTGAATTTGATGCGTGTTGTTTTTGTCAAGTGATTTTGAGATTTTTGCTATTTCTGTTAATAAGTTAGTTGGCTATGGTGTTGACATTGTGTTCCAGATAATACACACTGAAGCATATATTGGAAAGTCAAAAGTAGAGTCAGCTGCTGCTACTTGTCTCTCGTAAGTCGCAGATAGATTAACTTTGTTTTGCGTCGAGCCTGCATTTAATGTTCTAATTTATTTGTTTGTTCTTTTTAGGATCAACTCTTCCACTCAGATTGTGGAGCACAGAGAAGCATTCCGCACGTCCAATGCTTTGGAAATTGTGAGCAAGTATGGTTTAGTAACACCTATTTATATATGGTTGCATGATTTATTTCCTATATGTATCTCTTTTGATGTTTTTTTGTGGGTTCAGTTTCCTCTCTTGCTTCTGTAGAGCGGTGATTTTGACATTTCCTTGCTTATTGATCTCTCTCAGATATGATGTGGTAGTTGATGCAACAGACAATGCTCCAAGCCGCTACATGATCAATGATTGCTGCGTTGTGCTTGGGAAGGTTAGCTGTTTCTTGTGATGTTATCTTTTTATACAAATTCTGCTGGTACTGTGATATTTACTGAAAGCTGGATACGGAAATGCTATAAACTATACAATTGCCTTCTTATGCAATAATGTTTCCTTCGATCTTTCATGTTTAAGCTAACAGGAGGCTTTTTCATATAGCTATTACCCTCGCTTTTAAATTGCCATGCTAATGTTCTGGTATGATCATGTAACTGTGGTAGTGAATATTATTGCCTGGACATACCGACACTGATCTCAGAGTGCTAGTATGAAATTGGATGATGGGTTTCATTTGGATGTTGATCCATTTTCTGATAACTGGCTTACTTGTATTAACAGCCTCTTGTATCTGGAGCTGCTCTAGGACTGGAAGGGCAGGTACCATTTCCTGACAGCATTCATCATTCCCAGAGCTTTTGTGTTTCCCTAAAACTTCAAATTGATTGGCAACTAACTCTATACTCCGAATGGTTTGTATAGCTGACAGTTTACAATTACAATGGAGGTCCATGCTATCGATGCCTATTTCCAACTCCTCCACCCACAAACGCTTGTCAGAGATGTGCTGATAGTGGAGTACTTGGAGTTGGTACGTTGTATCTCTCTCAAAATAACCATCTAATCTCCTGTCCTTTTCAAGAAGTGTCTGGATTCTTTAGATTATCTCATATTATATCTCTTATGTGTGAAATTTTCTTAGTTTTCCGAAACAAAGTTCTCACTATGGTTTGTGTATTTGTTAATCTACTTATCTTGTTCATAACAATGGTAGAGACTTGGAGAGGAAAGAATTGATGCCATGTCAAACCTGGAATTTTTTGGAAATGCTACTGTTTTCTGTGTATTATTTGTAGGGTTCAATTGTGAAACATATGGTGTTGCCAGCGTGATATTACTTTAGATCCTTCTCTCAGTTTTAATTTTTCCCTTCACTTCAGTTCCAGGTGTTATTGGATGTCTTCAAGCCTTAGAGGCCATAAAGGTTGCTAGCTTGGTTGGAGAACCACTCTCAGGAAGAATGCTTCTTTTGGATGCCCTGTCAGGCCGGTTCCGTAATGTGTGTTAGATATTCTAATTCCTTATACTTCCAGTCACTTTGTTCTTTATTCTTTCTGAGCAGAGGATGTATTGCAGTCTTTTTTTTTTGTTTTTTTGCATTCTGAAATAAGCAGTGAGCAAAAAATGAAATTAGGTAAAACTAAGGCGAGGCATAATAATAATTTTTTTGATAAATCCTTTTGGAATAGACAATAAACTTTTAAATAGATAATAAGTAGGATGTGAAAAACAGTAAATTACAGGGCAAAAAATATGTGGAATCGTTAATTAAAAAAAAAAAAATTTTTCGAAGTAGCTAGCCCACAAATACTTCCAATACATGTGTTTTTACACTTGAGGATCACTGTATCATATATCTATTCTATACATGCCTTGTACTTGTAATTAATTAGGACATCCACAATCTCTTGCACATATATCAATTTATTTGGAATATTTTCTTTCAATATTTATTTATTTATCTTCCCATGTTGCTCTACCTATCTTATTTTTCTTTTGGCATTGTCAACAACTCAAATCATCATATCTCTCACAAATTTAGGTCAAACTACGTGGAAGGTCATTGCAGTGCGAAGCTTGTGGAGATGATGCAGTACTGACAAGACAGACATTTTTGGAGTTCGATTATGAAGAGTTTACTCAAACTCCACTATCCACGGTGCATTTCATTTTCACAACGTTCCAATTGTATTTGATTGATTCACCCTCTGATACTGTATGCAAATGAGGACATAGCTAAGAATTCATCATCCAATAATTGATGATGGTTTCAGGGTCCATTGAAGTTGAACTTTCTTTCACCGGATGATCGAATCAGCAGCAAAGAGTACAATGAGAAAGTGACGAAAGGAGAAGCACATGTATTAGTGGATGTTCGACCAACTCATCACTATAAGATTGTTTCACTTCCTAACTCTATGAACATACCTCTATCGACATTGGAAGGTAGATTGCCTGAAATATCTGCTGCCTTGGAAAAAGAGGCAAATAAAGAGAATGGTTCAAATGCTTCTCTGTTTGTAATATGCAGAAGAGGCAATGATTCACAAGTTGCTGTTGAATTGCTTCACAAATTGGGTTTCACTTCAGCAAAGGATATAATAGGGGGCTTAGAGTCATGGACTCACAACGTGGATCCAAAGTTCCCTACCTACTAACTATATTATATACCTACAAAGTTGTCATTTATTCTTCACTTAATTTTTTTCCCCTTTAATCAAAAACTTAATTTATGTTTCCGATTGAACTCTTATTATAGATTTTATCAAGTGTTAAACTCAATGATACTATTATTATGGGTGTTTATCTCCTTAGTATCACTACTATGTTGTATTAAAAAAAATAGTTGATGGGTGTATAATATATATATCACCTGGAAAAAGTAGACAATAAATCTTCCCAGCTATTTGTAAAGGTCCCTATATTTTATATTTAGCAACAGAAGTTACGAGTCATTAATTCCCTTTTTAAGCGACTTTATGTGATACTTGAGTAAGGTTGAGTCGCTTTATCATTAAAAAAAAAAAATGGTTTAACGAATTCGATACAATAAAAAGTTGAGTGATCATCTATGAAATTATCCCACTCGGCAGAGGAAGGTTCAACAAGAGTATGTCCAACTATACATGACCTTCACCATAATGACAATCCAGCAAGCCCATGATTGCAATTAGTCACTTTCTGTCAAAAGCTTATTAACACAAATTGGGGTGTCTAGGACTTGCACACACCTGTAACTACAATATATAGATAGATAGATATATATAGACACGCGTACACGCAGACATATTTAAAACCAGCAAATACATATAATATCTGGCATGAATCTTTTCAACATTAACAGCTATGTAATGACAGTTGATAATGCAAATTTATAGAGTCTACAAGGAAGTAACTATCAGACTTTGATGATTAGACCAATTAGAAACCGGAGTTATCGATCCCAGAGGCTTTGGGGTACCCATCATACTCCAGTTTAAAATTCAGCGTTGCACAAATAGCTCTAAATTTCAGTCTCAAGGAGTCAATAGTATCGGTGGCAGACTCGTTCTCTGGGTCAGAGAAGGGGTATTTGTTGAGCAATTCATCCATCTGTTTGATGCTTTTCTGCACTCGGGATGAGAAACAAGTTGGATCTACTAAGATAGCAGCATTCCATACATCAATACAACCTTTGTAAAATCCCAATTCTTCGCCTACTTCAAACCCCTTTTTGAGTCCTACCTGTTTGCCTTCATCTTTACCAGAATTTAGGCCATCCGTATAGCCTACCGAGTAGCCTTCTTTGTAATGAATGTCCTCTAGATTCAATGATGAGTCAAAAATGTCCTCACTTGAATTAACGGTCTGAGAACTCATCGATGCTTAACCAAGATTGTTTGGAGAAGAAAACCTGAAACGGTGAGATGTTAGTTGTAAACTACTACTTGACAGAAGGTAATGGAATCAAACTTGGCAAGACTCAACACAAAACCCTTCCAATTATAACACAACCTAATAATCCAATCCAATATATTTTGGTTGAATGGCCAAATTTTTCTAGCAAGATATACCGTTTGGATTGAAAAAAAAAAAGCACTACTTTCCGAGCAAATAAAAAAAAGATGAATAGCAACAACAAAGAGATGTCAAAGGCTGACTTAGCAAATACCACTAAATCACTATATACATTAGAATAATATCAGAAGCAGAAAACCAAGTAAGCAAATCAATAACATCTCAATATTTAACCAAAAGAAGAGGTTTTGGCAACGTTCAATGGAAAAAAATGAATCAGACGTCCACACAAGAGACAAAAGATACTTTCTTTCTCAACAAGCTCTATATGTGAATACACTTCAATGTCATTCTGAAGCAGCCTATATGCAACGCACTGACTGGACCATTGACTTCTTTCCAAGCTCTCTAAATCATACTACTCCATATGAAATAGACCACAGAAATAAGAGAAAATGGAGTTGTGGCAACCAAAGATACACGACAATGGTTGTTTCCTTGGTGGTATACAAATTCGATATAAGGATACAGAACACTATGGAAGTTTGGATTAAAACACAAAATCTACAATGCATATAGCATTTATTTTTTTTGTAAATCATCATTCAAAACTTAATGAAAGCATGAAGCTTCATTCAAAACAAATCACTACCTTCTCAACTTTTGACTACTGGTGTTTGTTAGAATAGCAGACTTCTATTATAAAACAAACTAAGAAGTCATGACAATCATATTGTGAACTTTATTTATGGTCTTAATTAGAAGTTAAAGTCATTAAAAAATCAGTTTAATTAAGTCCTTAAGATATAAAAAGTTTAGACCTTTAAAAGGAATTGAGCTGAAAACCGAAGTTTTCTCACATTACAATTCTTCATTTATAAGAGAGCTTGAAACAATGTGAGAAAACTTCGGTTTTCAGCTCAATTCCCCACTCTCAAAGACTAGCTTGCATTCATTTAAAATCCTGTACTAACTTTTGAGGTAGAGTTAAGCCCAAGTTCCATTTTTTAAAACATGCATTACAAATATGTGAAAAAAGAATTTGCGTAAACATGTCAAGACATCAGAACTAGCTTTTGGAGACAGATTATAGGAGTGTTGCCCCATTATGTGATGATTCCTGCCACATTAACACCTTGTTTGGATGGTTGTTACTCATTGTATTGTATTGTTAGTTTAAATACAATATTTATTTTGATTGTTACTCAAAATTCTATTGATGTAATCGCGTTGTTACCTTAATATTTTTTTTCTCATTTTGACTTTATTTATTATTCAATAATTTAATTTTATCATTTACTTTACCTTTTTCATAGTAGTTGTACACCATCCTACTTCAACTTCTTATGGACGTGTAACATTATGTAACACGCAAAACAATACAATCTATCCAAACATTATATTCATCCTACCATACATAACAACCATCCAAACAAAGTGTAAGTATATTTTTCTAGCAAAAGGAAGCAGTGCTCTATCGACACAAATTCAGAAGAAATTTGCAAAACCAAAAGATAGAACTTTATTGTCCGGTTACATATCGCTCACTAAACACAAAGAAATTGTCTAATATGAAATTTTTTTGGTATTTCGGTTTTTGGTTCTTGCATTTGTTGTACCGAATATCGAACTGAATTATTTCGGTTCGGTTAAATTTTTGTTAATTCGGTTCGATTTTTGTTAGTTCGGATTTTGATCAGCCATTTATATATAAAAAAAAAATCACAATTCACACAAATCAGAAAGAAAATAGAAATCAAGAAAACAAAAAATAATCAAATACCATACCTGGTCTGGTCGCTGCTGCTGCTGGTCACGGCGGTCGCTGCAGCTGGTCGCGGCGGTCGGCGGGAAGTGGGAGGGAAGTGCCGCGGTGCACTGTTGATTGCTGAAAAGTGGACAGTGGTGACCTAATTTTGTATTTTGTTTGCCTATAATATTTATTATTTAGTATTAATAATTAATATAATATTAATATATATTACCATATAGTAACATATTTCTGTTAAATCAAAATACCGAAAATTACAAAAATTACATACCAAAAAATTGAAATATCAAAAATGCGAAAACATATACAGAATATCAAATAACTGAAATCGAAATACCAAAAAAATTCCATTTGATCCAATATTTCGATTTTTCAGCAGAATATAAATTTACTATATTTACATATCTTTGCTTAAGATAATTACTTAACCTAAACAAAAGAACAAAAAATTAAAGCAAGAAACTACTGCACTACCGTTTCCTCCTAACGAGAAAAAGAGACTAACCAAAAAAAAAAAAGAAAAAGAGAGGGAATATTGCCTTATCAATAGTTGTCCAATTAGAATTGAAATATTTTCTTTTTCACCTTTTAATTGACTTGTGTTTCTTTTTTTTGCCTTTCTAGCATGTTCTCTGGTCTCCTCATGCTCAAAAGCCAAATCCTCTTGGAGTAATTTCAAAAGTGGGGTATTAGGAGAGCATATCAACGATATAGATTTTATTTTTATTTTGATAGATAGAGAAATTATTTTTGATAATTCTTGACCGACTCAAGAAAAAAAAACATATTAAAGCATATAGTATATGTAGATTTTATTTCTATCTTGATAGATAAAGACACTATTTTTGATAAACCTTAATCGACTCAAGAAAAAACTTATTAAAGCATATAACTGTATGCCCAAATATGAATTTTTCAACTTAATTTTAAATAGTAGTACTATTTTTCAAATATCACCTAATTATATACTCCCTCTGGCTCAATTTATGTTACTCACTTTTCTTTTTAATTAATTCCAAAATGAATGATACATTTCTATATAAAGTAACAATTTAACTATAAAATATCCATTTTATCCTTACTAAAATGATTTACAGTCACACAAATTTCTATAATTTATTTTAGACTATAAATTTTAAAAAATTTCATTTCTTTTTTAAATTCTGTGCCGAATTAAAATACCTCTTATAAAATGGAACTGAGGGAGTACTTTCAAACACCTACTTGATAGGGCAATGAATATGATAAAGACAAGACCTATACTACCTTTTTTCACTCTTTATTTTGTTGTTATAAATATGAAGTTGGCCAGGCCCCTACATTGCCCCTTGTATGTCAACCTCTATATAATATCAAATCAAAGCCATCTCCAATATCCTTCCAACACCATCACCAAGAGAGCCCGTATTTAGGGTGTTCACGTGTTCAAATCTCATCAGCAACAATTTTCTTCATCAAAAAACACTTTTCATTCCACAAATACATGGACAAGATTATGAAATCCCAAATTTTAAAGCTTTTACTTATAGCTATACTTGTACTCATGACTCCTCTAATATCTTCATCTCAAAGAACTCCTTATCTTTATTTCATAGTTAATCTTCTTATTATCTCATTAGGAGTTGATGCTGGCCTAATTACCTTTTTCTCCAAATCTCAAAATGATAACAAAAATACTCCTCCTCTTTCTCCTCAGCAACAAAAAATTGTTCCTAAATTGGTTGAAAAATGTGTTTCTGAGAAAATTGTTGGGGTCACAAAATTAGTTGTGAAGGATGAAGTGAAATTACAAAAATGTCCTTCCACACCAAGTTTGTTTTTTATTGGGAGTAGTGAGGATAGAAGTGAAGTAAAAGAGGAGGAGGAAGAGGAGATTAGTGGGGAGGAGTTGTTTAATAAAGCTGAGATATTTATTGGTAATTTCTACAATCAATTGAAAATGCAAAGAGAAGCATCATTTGAATCATTGAAAAGAGTGAGATTTGCTTCTGATCTTAAGATTTGTGTTTAATATATAGGGGAGAATTAATTGCATTAGGAGGTTAGGATATTCGTAGTATCACAAGTGGAGTCTGAGCCTGATAAGATGTTCACAATCTCATCATCATTAGAGTCTGAGCTTGGTAGGATGTATGTAGTTTCACTAGTGGGGTCTAAGTGTGAGGAGGTAGAATGTACGGAGACCTTATTTCTATTTTTCTGAGGTAAAACGATTGTTTTCGATTTCGAAGCAGCATAGCAAGATTTAACTTAGAGGAGTATTCTAGCAATATTGTATTGTACATTTATATAAAAGATAAAGTTTTGGATTTAGAATTTAAGAATTAGTTTGTAATTAATGTTGTTTTTTAATTGTATATCGTAATTTGGGGGAGTACCTAGCATATTATACATGTATGTTTGCACATTTTATGAGTTAAACCTGCTTTTTTGTTTTTTTGTCTAACTATTTGGAGATCAAAATTTTTTACCCGATTAATTCAAATACTTGTTGTGAAGGATTAGTTAAGAGGAAAGTTTTCTTCAACTGAAACTTCTTTATATCAAGAATTTGAAATCTTTAATTAAAGATTGAAGAATCTTATTCATTTTAAATCGAACTTTTACTTAGTAAACTCTGTCTTCCTCCGAAGCGAGGTACAATATATGCTATGGGTCAGTTGAGTTATATAACTGTTCTCAAAATTGTATTGACATTTTTGAAAAGTAAACTTATTCTTTATACCCTTTAATACTTTATTCGATATTCTACTATCGTAAAAGGAAAATATGCTCAACTTTATTCTAAAAAATGTAATTTTCAGAATATTATCCTTAGTAAAAGGAAAAAGAAGAAGCAAATTCCTTGAGATAAAGAAATCTCAATAGAGGGTCGAGTGCTAGCTCAATTAGTGAGCTATATGCATTCTATCGTTAAGGAGGTTTAAATATTTTCCTTGTATCGAACATGGTCAAAGCCAAATATATAATGAATAAAAGGAAATAAAATTATCAATATCGATACCGGAATAGCAAAAAGATGCGCATTGGCTAATAAAAGCTTCCTACTGACTTCTCAAACTTTAGCAGCAACTTGTGTTTGTGTTTTATTCTGCCATGATAGCAACATAACATCGTCAGCTTTGCTAAGGATCTATTTGTACTTATTAATATTGGAATTTAGTACTTTGGACTTATATTGCACCTTATATTTATATACATTAGTAAGTGATTTCTAGACACAATATAACATTTGAGCCAAACTATTACAAAATTCTGACTCCGCCCCTGATCACAATCACATGTTCCCAATAGAACTATGTAAAAAACTAAATTATATTATTAGATTAATTATAAAATAACTCTACGTAATTGTTCATAAAAGTATTGCAAATAACCTGAAAAGTAAAATGTTACAATAGGGCAAAATACACAGAGAGTGTAAACCGGTTCATAGTAACCAATAGCTCTTGTCACGTGACTTGTATATATATAGTAAATAATTCACTAAATATTTATAAATATTGATTATGAACCTAATTGTTATTATATTTACTGAAAAAATATTTTTGTTATTATATTATTTTGGGAAATTTATGAAAAATATAAACGTTAAAATTTGAATTCGCCTCTAATATAAATATTCTTTACGTTATCCATTTGTATTAGTTAGTTCCTTCTCAAATATTATTTTATGTCGGGGCAAGTAAAAAGTTGAAACCCTTTTCTGCTATATTTATTTGTGTGGTGACCATGCGAAAGAGTGATAATATTGTTTTTTCTCTTAAAAAAAGCTTCAAATTCTTTTTGTAGATTTTGGTCTATGAGGAAATGTTCTCTTTAAAGTTTCCCTCCTTATGTCCGGTATCTATCTGCATTAGAGCTCGACTAAATCTGAATTCGTGCATTGCACGAACCGTTTCTAGGGACAACACTTTTAACATGATTTATTCATTTTCAGAGCTCAAACTCAAGATCTCTCGTTAAGGATAGAGTAATCTCAATCATCTCACCACAGTTCATCTCGATAGGAAGAAAGGTTATGCTTACTCAGCTTGATCATCTCCTTATCTCTTTCATTACCGTTTTATATGCCCCTTTTCATATGTTGTTTGTATGACTGATGACTCTTATCGATGCTAAAAGCCAGTCAACCACTCTTTGCACCCTTTTGTAGAAGAGTTTAAATTGCATGCCCCAACAATATAAATGATATTTATAAAGCAAATTAAATATTTAAAAGTTGTAAATACTATTAAGTTCGCAGCTTATTATATGTACATAAAACATATACATGCGATATGTGCTAAAGGTACTGATTTCTACATACCAAATATGTAGAAAAAATTGTGTATTTACCCTTTCTTGTTAGGTATTACTTATAAATTTTTCTGATAATTTACTTTGCCACTCAAAAGAAATAGATCTCACAAGTTGACTTAATGTAACATGCAAAATCAAATAAAACTGTCCGAGACTACACAAGAGTTGACTGTTAAGAAGCCAGACACCTACAAAATGAACATCTACAAGATAAATGTGTGATTATACAAGATTGGACATTATTAGAAATGGTTACAATATGACTGAGGGTGCAAGTAGCACAAATATAGAATAACATAAGAGAATGTTGCATGAGAATCGTTTGATTCTGATGTAAAACTCAGGATGCATGCCCTTCTCTTAGGGGTGTGTGTATATCTTGAATCGATAACTGGATACCACAATGTTCACGAACCATGACTAAACATCCGATGTCAAATTAAAGTTCTCATCAATTTGAATGCTCTTATATACACTGGCAACTTCAAAGGTATCAGAGCGTACACCCGGTTAATCTGTGATGGTTCTACTCGAGGCCTGTGAAATCTTAATCTTATAGATGCTTTTGAACCCCATGATGAGCCAACAAATTCGTCAATGCTTCGTTGCACAGGAGAAGTGACTATCCAGATGTTGAAGGAAAAATTTCATGATACTGACTAGCCAACAGTCTCTGCTCAAGAATCACATAAACTCACCTTGGAAGTCGGAATGGCCACAATATTGATCAGTATAAGGGGCAATGTAGAACCTGTTAAAGATTAGAAAACAGCCTGAATAAATTATAAAAGCTTAATAAATAAGCACCAAGGTGCTTCAATACATATGTAGTGTCCGAGTAAAACTGATACTTGGTGTAAACCTACCTTTCCTTTTGTGTCATAATATGAGGCACTTTAATTACTAGAGTGATCATGCTCTTAGAATTCGGGTCAACTTGTATACCTGCAGGAGTTGAACCAATTAATCAAGCATTCGTTGGTCATGCGCTGATGGTGTAAATGAAGGACGTCTAGAGAGGCTGTTTCAACAAATATGTAATTCACAGCTTCTACCCTCAGAAGCCTTTTTGAAGGGGAATATTAAAATAAATGAATAAAAAAAATCAAACCTGAGCACTTCTACTTGGCATAGGCACTTCCAAGCAAAATCTCATTCCATCAGCTCTGAAATGGAAACATTAAGACATGCATTATATAGAAGTTCAATACGGATATCATGTAAAAAAGACATTGGGATTCATCTTCCTAGAAGAAGTAGAGAACATAAGTAGGCGACTAATTATGAGTCGTGTAAAAACAAGTGAAAAAGGAAAGCTAGTAATTGGTTACCTTCTACTAATGGTTCTTTGAATATTCTGATCATTGCCAAGTAGTCCTCTGCCACCATACTTCTTTTCATCCGTATTTAATGTGACCTATAAAAGTTTACCGAACAATAGGGTAAGAAATTGCCAGTGAAGTTACAAAATCCATAGATCAAGTAATCAAATCGACTGTGTTCCTCGATAGATGTACTATTCTCTGAAATTTCAAGGTATAGCTAGAGACGCAAGAATAAATGATATAGCATTTTAGGACCACAAGTTTCAAAGTCTTATACACACACAAATGTTATGGCATGATGGCATGTTTAAGACTACAAGTTCCAAAAGTTTTAACTCCTTTCTTTCTTAAAATCCGTGCCTAGTTAAATAGGTTCAAATAAATTGAAACAGATGGAGTAATACTCTTCTTCATGTTCATGCAGGACTGAGAGAGAGACCAAATTAAGAAAAAAATGATCCCTCTACTCACACAAGCTAGTGGTTATTCTATTAATTTACAACGGAGGCAGGCAAAGAAATAGGGTCAGAAACAATAGCTACATAAATCTTTTCAACTTACAGACCCATTCCAAGTTGATGATCCTTTTTTTCACACTTAACCGCATGTTTATGTGGGAGTGAGAGATGAATATAGGAGAAATCTAAATCTCTCAGGCAAGCTAGTGCTTTCTTTTTTTTTCATTTACCAGGGAGGTAGGCTTAGATACTGCTCCTCATCCCCATAAGAAGAAAGTGAAAGATGCACAAATATTTTATCTCACAATTAAAATGTAAATGGAGGTGTCATATGCCCTATTGAATCAGCTGCATAAAACATCGGCCACAAGGGACAGCAAATGTTCAGCAAGAAAAGGATAAAATGAGACTTACTTGATACTCTCCAGCTTCTTCAACACCTATAATGTATCTTTCATATGAATTGACAGGATGAAAGTTGAACACAAAGAGATTGGGACCTCTCGAGTAAGAAATCACCTGTTCCAAAAATAATTTCACTCTTCATATTCAAGAAATAAATGTTTGCCATAGAAACTAGCTATATTGATAAATTCCAGCATACAAGCAACTGTTATGATGTTCTCCCCCCCTAGGGTCACAGACAACTAGAATTTGAAATACTATCCATAGTTAGGGAACCCCAATACAGGGCCATCTCGCGCATCACCTTCAAATTATCATCAATCAGGCACACTAGAAAAACGAGATACAGACAAAAATTGTAATGGAGAAATATCAAATAAAAGAGAGACATTGTTTGTACCATGGTAGTATCATTCACGTGGTGAATGTTGGCAAGACCTCTGGACAGAATTCTCCCATTTTTATCCAAGTCCATCATATCCTGAAAATGAAAGGAGTCATAACTCTCTTCTTTCTTTTTCCCTTTGGTTGCAGAACAACTATTCCAATTTACAGCAGAGCCAGAAAGAAAGAGATGTATAACATATGCCTATGACTGAATCAAACACAAGCTATCTCATCAACCAACTAAAAAGAAAAAAATAATGGTTATGGAGAGGTGGTAAATACCATTCAAGTATGAAATAAAACAATAAAGACAGGAGTAGCACATGAACCTCATTTACTAATGCATAACTATGTGAGCTACCTTTATTGACCATACAGTATATTGTTTCCACATAATATCAGAAAAGGTTGCTATGGCATGTGGGAGCCTGACTATATTATACCCCTTGATGGGAAATAAGGGAAGAAAGCAATATGTGGTTTCCAACAAAATATCTATTAAAGACTACACTGTTTTTTCAGCACAGAATATCAGAACAGGTACACAGAATATCAAAAAAGGGTTGCTGTGATGTGTGGAAGCCAAATGATCTTTACTCCTTGACGGAAAAAAAGGAGGAAAAGCAACATCTAATATCAAGCAGAATATATACAAAAAAGTACACTCAAAGGGCAGATCAATTTAGTGACAGTCATTTACTAATGCGCCACAACTAGGCCTACCTTGCATTACTCGTATGGTGTATTTTCGCCACACAGTATCAGAAAGACATTATCAGGATTAATAGAAAACCAACAATGATGTATGAAAATGGAACAAATTTACTCCTTGTGAGGAGGAGGAGGGGGGAAAACAAAGCAACAAGTAATATACAACAGAATTTCTACTAAACAGTACATCTCAAATGCAATATACCTTCAGTAACAATCATATAAGGAGATTCTCTACACATACACACACACATGTGTGTATATATATATATAAGTATATTTAGAGAGAGGCAGCAGAGCGCAATTTCATAATTAGAAGTTCGGAGGTCACCTTATCAAATGAGAACAATTGATAATGTACATCATCTTCCAATAGATCCCAGCGACGGTTAGCCAGTGAAAAGGAGAAATTGTTGCTTGACATTGGAAACTCAACTCTCTGTTGCAGGAAACAGGTCATTTGGTACTAAATCTACTGTAGTATAGTTGTAAACGTCCACACATCATATATGCAGAAAATAACTACTCACCTTTGGGTGACCAAATTCATTGCCCATGAAGTTGAGGTATGCATGACCACCAATTGTAGATGTAATTAATCTGATCATCTATTTAATACAAGAAGATTCCAACCATAATTAGACAAGCCCAAATGCATGGGAATATCACAGAACAAGCAGGTAAGTAATCTATAGTTGTGCTGAAAAGGGGGATATAGCCTAGTGAATCCTTTAGACAAATTCATTCCCTTGTGTAAGGAGTTTATCTGAAGGACCCATAAAATCAATGAAATCAAAGTCATCAAACTGAACTATTTTCCCAGAAGAAGAAAATGTTAAAAGGCTAGTTCCTTCTTGAAACACATACAAGTTTCACCTGAATGCCCCTACTTATTGACTGCAACATCAAGAACGACAACAACCGTACAGAGGTTAATTTGACCTCAAATAAGAGGTACGCATGAAAAAAAAGGTAGTCTGGTGCACAAAGCATCCCGCTTACCAAAATAGAGGGAGACAATATATTTAAGAGACGAGTGAAGGGTGGCTGTTCATAAGAGTCAGACCTGATCAACCAAGAAATGTCAAGCAGTTGCCCTTGTGTAACAAGCAGCCTCTAGGTAGTACCAGATATTCACCTTCTACATGAAGTGTAAACCACAAGTAAAGAGATTACCTTGTGTAACGAGCAGCCTCTAAGCAATGACTCTTGTGATATGGAAGATTTCCCCAAGGAGTTACCAATCAGTATTTCTGCAAAGGAACGACCTCCAGAAATGGACTAAAAGAGAAGGGAGAATTACAACCAGTCAAATAATGTAGATTGTCAAATCAGACCTTTACAATATGAAAGAAAAGTAAAGGAAAGGGGAGAAAACTCATAAATGCATGACAATAAAAAAAAGTGTAGCTACCTGGTTGTGATTTTCTGCATACAAAAGCATTTTATCAGTATTTTGTCTGTCGCCCACTAATGTGCTAACAATCTGAAATAAGTCAACCATATTAAATACCACCAACTACCATAGCATTAGATGTTCAAAAGGAAAAAAATCCTGTAAGCCAATGATGCAAGGTTCAACCTTACTCATGCACCATTCATGATCAGGAGTATTTTCAAGTAATGAAAGCCACATCTCTGAGGCAGAAAGATTGGCAAAGTAATCAAAGCCCAGTCCACCTTGAGATGTTGGATCGCAGAGTCCAGGATATAGAGTTGCCTATGTAACAGAAAGAAATCTTTATGAAAGGACAGTTGGGGGTCTGCAGAAATTAGAAATGTAGGGTTTGTAATGCAGGGTTAGTGATACACAGAATGTAATTCAAGGATTAATAATGAAAAGATTGTAATTTAACTATTACATGCTATTGGATATTTGATTGTTGTATTAAAATTTATTATACAATGTATTTTTGAAAATATGTTTTTATTTTTTTAAAAATAAAATATTAGTTACTACATGAAGGGTTATTCTTTTCATTTATTGTTCTAACCCATGTATTACTAACCACTGCATTCTTATTCCACATTCTATCCCACATAAATATAAAATAATATATAGATTCCCACATAACTTATGTGAGCATTAGTGATGCAGAAAGGAAAATTTGAAACCAAACATGTAACAGATTATGCTAAGTTTTACGTGGAGCAGAAAAATCAAACCAAACAGTGTATTAAACAATGTTGAATTTTATGTGGAGATTATTTCTCCATTACTCCAACCAACCATCACCCAAAGGTCTCAAACTACAAGTTGCATGTGAAAAGCAAGGAAATCTGACATATCTAGTAATACAAGACTAAGAAATAAACTTGCACAAGAAGAACACTCAACACTGAATTATCTTTACTTATCAAGAAACATTTAGTGAAATCCTCTTTTTAAGAGATATCTTAAAGTATCATAAGTTCAATAATAAAGGATTTCTACTTCCTCGAAAGCATCAAAGGAAAGCAATGAACAATTCAAGAGAATTGAAATAGTTCACTTACATCCTCAGCAATCGTGATCACATTAGGATGAAGAGCATGTAGTACTTCATTTGCTAATATGAGGTACAATAAGGCCTCCTTGTCAACATATTGGTTACAATATCTGCAACAACAAAAGTTTTAGATTGTCAAAGAAAGACCAACCAACAGAAAGATAGATGCTCATAATTTTCCAATGTTTAACATACATTCTAGTCACATAGTTTTCAAATTTGAGGTCCTTCTAGCTTTGTTTTCTAATCCACATTACAATCTCTAGCCCTTCCTAATCAAGATAGATACCAAAATCCAGCTAAAAGACTGCATATATATGAATCTTAAATATATGTCACTGGTGAACAATGTGTAAACATTTTTTAATAAGTAAACAATGCATGAACAATTAACTTGACACAATTGAACTTTTGATGCTTACTCATCCATGTCACCAGTAAATGAAGAAAATCCATTATGTGTATACAACATGGACGAGAGCGAATGAAAATGGAAGCCATCGACATGATACTCCTCCACCCACCTGAAAAATACCATTGTATAAGCAACATGTCAAGAAAATAGTTTCTTGCACAATCATGTCTGTTAGGTGAGAGCATTTCGTTTCAAAAAGAAGTTTGTTTCTTATACAAAAATCGCTTACGCTGATGCATCAACCGGGTGAGCGTGGATCTATGAGACTTGACTAAGAAGAAAACATACATACTGCCAACTGCCAATTGGCTGGGTAATGGCCATCTCAAGCTCTCATACCCTGATATCTTTTCTCTAAACCAGCAACAAAGGGCTGGCATTAGTGAAGTTTGGAGCAATCAGGAATGGAATTTAAGTTATAGGAGAGCCTTGAATGACTGGGATTTGGAAAGATTTGCTGAGTTCCTAAACACCATCAATCAGTTCATTGGAACTTCTCAAGCTCAAGACAGGTTGGGGTGGATAACACAGGCACTTTTTCAGTCAAAACAGCTTATCACAGTTTGAACCTTGATAACAAGCTGACCTTGTTATGGCCTTGGAAGCACATCTGGAGAACTGAGATCACATACAAGATGGCTTGTTTTGTTTGGCTGGTAGTCGAGAAAGGTTGCTTGACACAGGACAGGCTACAGAAGGGGAATACAACTTTGCTTTCTTTGCCACTTATGTGGAAAGTATACACAACTTTGGGACGTCTTCCTTGCTATGATTGGTTTGAGCTGGTCAATGTCAATGACTTCGCTTGACATGCTTTCCGGCTGGAATGGAAGGGGAAGCACAAAAGCTAAAAAAGAAGATGGAATATGATCCCAGGCTGCATATGGTGGACAATCCGGAGGGAAAGAAATCTTAGATGTTTTGAAGGAAAGAGAAACTCAATCCAGAAGATAAAGCTTAGTTGTATTTTGCTTTTTCATTTTTGGTGTAAACAAGTGTACATAGGTGACACTGAGGCCCTAATGCAAGTTTTAGAGCCTCTGTAGTGCAATATAATTTTGCCTAGCTTGGTTTTTGTTCACACTCTGTAATTATGGCTTCACAGTCTCTTTTAATGTTAATACAAATTGTTGCCATCTCAAGAAAGAAACATCAACAAGGCCATGACACTCTAACAGACTTACTGTTGACAAACAGGCTCACCTCCACTAGGTTGGTAGATGAATTCTCAGCTTACAAATTTTCTTCACAAGGTGCCAAATCTCTCATCTCTGCTCTTAAAGCAAATTTTTCTTTCTTCTTTTTCCTTTCTACTGGGGGGCTGGGGGCAATGGGAATTCTTTGAGAGGAGTGGTTCCTGTTCTAGCTTGATGTGACACGAATGAGGATCATTGAATTCGGACCATGTGAAAGGGATGGAGAGGACAGTTGTCTACAATTTTACTTTGATAAATAAAAATGGACTTCATCTGGGAAAGAGGCAAGGGGACGCATGCCAGTGAGCAGAAGCAATTTAGAATTTTACCAAGAGTGAATCTACTCTGATACATTGCGAAATTGAGGGAGAGGACTTATTTTGTATTTCCCACTTGATACAAATGAACTACAACATAAACCTATATATAGGTGTAAAGTATAATAAAATATAGCATGAACTTAACAATTAAAGGATGGTGGTGCATTTATTGCACAGCCAGCAACATTTATCAGGTGCCAAACCTTCGACTTCTAACAAAACTTAAAACTAGCGATGAAACTGAGAGAATAGCATGCATAGGATGAAACCATATAACAATAAACTCACCAGTTCAGATTTGAAAGAAGAAAGTGTAGAACATCAAGATCTCCATATTTGAACATCCGTGTGCCCCAGAATTTGTGGTGTCCACGTTTACCTAGTTATGCAGTAAATACAGAACTCAGGATCCAAAACGAAATCATATGATATAGAAATACTGAAAACATTTAATCAGATAAAGTTCTTTTACCAAGTTACTGAAGAGAACTCCAACTAATTAGAACTTCCATCAACATAGGAATGCAACAAAAATAGTATATTAGATTTACTAGTAGAATAAACAGTGAATAAGGTGTTTCACTTGCTTCAAGTTAGAATTCTCTCCAACCCTGACAATCCTCTTGTTATGTTCTGTCCTGACCAAGCTTGATATGAAGTTTATATTTTTATGGCCATGTACAATAGAAGTACTTGTTGTTTGCATTAAATTTATAGAGTATTTTGCATAAATATATAGAGCGGTAAATGAGGAAAACAAATTAGAAAAGGAACAAGGTTAACCTTTCATGGAAGATACCACTACCTCTCATTTGTGCTTATATATTTTGTATATGACAATAATTTACTTTATTATAAAGGTAAACTGACACACACACACATAAGCACGTCTATATACATTCATGCGAGTGTATATGCACTCCCACAGCTCTGTTTATGAATAGGGGAGATATAACTCTAGATTGGAGGAAACCAAAAGTCGCCAGGCTATAGTCACCTATGCACCGAGTGTTGTCTCATCCTTCCTAGAGATGCAGATTGAGATTATTGATGTTCTGTTTCCACACAGTAAATATGAGAATAAAGTTTGGGTGAATGAAAGCAAGAAAATACAAGTTCTCAAAAACTATTGCCAATCGCAAAAGAGTGCAAGATGAAGTAAACACACATTAGCTACTAGGCATACTAGGGCAAACGAATAGCGACCACTAAAAACTGCACCATGAAGAGCATGTGTCACATAAATACACATTTGGTTTTAGCATACCAATATTGCAAATGCCTGTGTCACGCGTCACACATGGCCAGTGGTTTAGCACGTGGTCACACGTGTATACAAGCCACAAACAACTATTTTCCAATTTATCTTTCCAACTTTTGATGATCTTATGGGGAAAATGATGGGAGTGATTTACAGGCTTTTCAGCATATCTATTTTCAAATCCATTACAGGCTCTTCAATAAAAGAGGGTATGAGTGCTACATTGGGTTTAACCGTTTAAGGAAAGAAAAGATTGTGATTTAAAACATATTCAGAATTTGACATCATTTTGATCTCCTATATCAATACCAGATTCCACTTCCTTGTTGAATCAAAGACACTGTTATCGAAGACCATACATCTTGTTCAATGTACACATAATTATACCTAAGGGAAAACAACTGTGCAACAGATATTTGAGCTAGTTAGAGATCCCTACGTAGAGCTCAAACTTCTTCCAGAATTATGTAGCAGGTGTAGGCCTAGCCAGAAGTCATTTTTGTTGTGTAGTACTAGTAGTTCCAAGTTAGATACTAGTAGAACAGCAATGTAAGCAAATTGGTTGGCGAATCCCAGAACCACATGTCACAGATGACACATGCATCAGGGAACAGTGTGATTTTGTAATGCAACAAATGAAAATTAATCAGGGAGTGAAGTGCTTCTAAACATTCTCTTGAAGACTATACCAGTGTGGAAATAGCAATCATTTGTTCCATCAAAAAGAGATAACCCAACCATTTCATCTGCTGCTGCATAAGAGTGCACAATCTCCAAAAAGACAAGCAGTCCAAGCCCTGCAAAACGGAATACGATTAGTAAAACCAATGTCCAAGTAAAGAGAAGTCATAACAAGGAGATGTATCACAATGCTATCCAGAATGTTCATTAATGTAATATGACAATGTCTATAACTATTACCAGCACTCACAGATTAAAGGCAAGAAGAGGCATAAGCTGGAGAGGGTCTTGAAAAACCTTTTCTTAATTTGAAAAAGCTAAGTTGACATGTTGTGTCTTGCATCTTTCTTTTTTAGAGAAGGAATGCCATGTCTGAGACATCATTATTCGCCTATCAACATGGTTTTTAGACATTTCTTGGAATAGTTTGAAGGAGACGTGTCTTAGAATAATTGTAAGGCGCACAAGATAGCATCCTCTAGTTGACAGGACTATCTGTCAATACATGTCATTCCCAAAAATTATAAAATATGTTCACACTTCACAAGGCTTCTACTTTCCTTGGCAAGTAAATGGTGTTTTGTGCTTCCAACTCAGCAAGCGTTGGAAGGTGGGTAGGTTCTGAAGAAGAGTAAGGCCTTAGCTTAAGGCAACTAGCTGCAAGGACTTGATAGGATAAAACTCATTCAATTCTTTTTATTCAGGTTGAGCAATCTGCAGACAGCGGCATAGACGTTTAGGTTTATGGAATATCCAGTAATGAATGAACATCCTCTAAGTTCAAGAAACCAAATGGAATGCATTAAGCAAATATAGCTTCCAAATGAACCTGACAGAAAGTTAATGTCAACGAATTGCTGGGGTGAAGGCCGTCGGAGAAATTTACAAGAGACTTAAAATACCATCCCTCAAGCCATTTGGTGGACTATTTGGCTTGAAAGAAATGATAGAATTGTGAAGGCCGTAGGAGAAAATTACATTAGTCTAAAACAAAGATGTCTTATTTTGCTAGCTTCTTGGTGCAACCTGGTTATTGTACATGATGTTCATGCAATTTTAGATACAATCAGGGATCTGCATAATCTGTAGTTATGTTTTCTTGGACTGGCTTAGCTTGTGCTTGGACACACGATTTCAAGTCATGATTTTTGGACATGCTATTTGGGATCATGAATTGAAATCATGACTTCATATCCCAAATTCTCAAAAAAAGAAAACATTTGGGATTCCAAATCATGATTTCAAATTTTTTTCAAATACAAATCTAGACCCATAAGTTCATATTTTGTAAAAAGAAACCAGCATTTTAGATTTTGCAAAAATAGAGTCATGCTCGGCATGAAGAGATTGCCCGTATCATGTGAAAGAATTATATTAAAGAATAGCTAGTTATCAGAAATGACACCTCTGTCACAATCATAGAGAATATGGTTATCAGAAAATTAAAAGGAAAGAGAAAGCAAATAATATGCAACATAAGTAGTCACTAACAATAAACCATATTTGCCCAGGTCAAACGTCAAGGATTACCATGTGCTTCATCAACCAAGCGCTTGAAGTCATCCGGTGTGCCATAACGGCTACTAACAGCATAAAAATTGGTCACCTTTATAGGAAAAAAGATGGTGAAATCATATTGATGGTGAGGAAGAAGTTATAAATCATCCTAATCAAAAAGAAATTATAAATCATAAAGGCTGAGCATGTTCCAAATCTATACAAAAAGGTTATAAGTAGTTGCCCAATACACTATCCTAATAGCTAAAAAGAGTGAGGGGGAAATGAAGATGCAATATTTCAAATGTATAACCGGACAATTGGTCGGCTAAAATTGTCCAATTTACATTGTGTTCATGCAGGATTCATGAATTTACAATCTGTTAATTTTACCAGACTCAAAAATTGATTAAAAAAAAGAGCAGATTATGCATCTGGTATATTTCATATAGTGATTGAATACAGGGGCATTGTCGCCTGTCACCAGTTCAAGCCTTGTTGACCATGTAATAAACCCCAAAGTAAGGTAAAAGTCTAATAACATGGCTCACCTTTTTATAGTAGGAAGCACAAAAGTCCAATTTTGAGAATGTATCATATGTAGCTTTCAGAGATAGAAAATTGAGGAGAAACTAATTCTAACTCACTCTATATCCAACAGTGAAATAATCCTTGTGCTCAACAACTCCAATAATTTGTATTGCATTGTATCCAGCTTCTTTTACATGCGGAAGGACCTGGAATGACAAAAAGAAATATTAAATGAAGTCAACTTGCAAATACAAAAAAAAGTGGTAAAAATTCTTTGTCCATACAAATGTAAAAACATAAAAGAAAAGAAGAACAATCTTTCAGCATGACACAAAAATATTTCTGATAAAACAGGCCTCTCTTCTAAATAATATGGATTAAGTTCAGATATAACAACTTAAACCAAAGACTGGAAGACAATCATATTTCTAATTAACAAGAGTTTGAAGAGTGAAAGTTAAAAAGTTTTGATGTCAACATGAATTGGAAGACAAAGTACAATGTAGTCACCTTGCTAGTAAAATCATTGAAAGAGGAAACTTTTGGTTCCTGGCCAGAGATGCCAACATGACATTCATATATGCACAAGGACTTAGGCTTGACTGGTAGCTTGTGTTTCCATTTATAAGCATATTCAGGAGGTGGTTCCCAATGGACTGCTAATGCTTGCATCCCGTCTGCATCTGCAAATGAGTAGAGGAGTTCGGCAACATCAAGAGAAGGACTACCAGTAGCTAAGGAAATAAGAAATGAAACCAACAGTAATGATATGATTATGTCCTGCATCACTTTTACAGCGGGCATGGAGATTCAATTTAGAATTATCTACTCAAAATGCTAATCACAATGCAAAAGTCAATTATGGAGGCCCCTCCCTCTCCCCCACACTGCTTTTGACCAAATGAGAGATTAGATTGACTTCCTAGATCATGGAACCAGCTAAAACCGGAACGACTATCAACCAAGCTTAAGTTCGTGCCTCTACTCGAGATTCATGCACTTTCAGACAGACGCAGATTACGATTTGTTGTGTAGGAAGGTGAAGGAAAAAAAGAAAACCTGTGCTTGTCATTCGTGTTGTGCTTTCGGTCCGTAGTTGTGGCGCTATTTCCCATTCTCGACTTTAATCTCTCCCCCCCCTCCTCCCCTTTCTCTCTCCCTCCCTCCCTCCCTATTCATGCAACGATTGCTGACCCCTTCCTCCCTTTCACAGATAAGACTAATTTCTTTTTTCACTGAGATAAAACTTTATATAATGCATCAATTTATATATTCACAAACCTTTCGATAAGGTAAATTATACACACCTAGAATATATGCCACTTACCACTCCACCACTTCAATTCAAAGTGGTCACCTACCTTTTCCCATTCAATCTAAATGATACTTGATGAACAAACATTTACCTCCAGCTAGATTAGGGGTTGTTAGATCTAATCTCCAACATCTTACTGCTCTGTGCACTACTCAAGCTTCTTAACAGCAAATTATTAAATGGGGTGTGTGAACAAGACATTCGAAAAAAGAGAGGTGTAAGCATGCAAACATACATGCACTAGTTATGGATAAATCATAATAAACACAACACATATTGTAGCTTGTTGCACACCCAAACGTGCTGCCTAACAGTCAATGACACTGGAATGAATTATGGGAATCAACGTTCAAATCCCGGTGGATACAAATAAAACTTTGTGATTTCTTCCTATTAGTCTAAGTTTTAGTTGACAGAGTTCCCCAATACATATATTGGTGAGAGACTGGGAGGTAACACATACACAGTGTTTTAGTGAATACGCGTGGAAGCTATCCTGTCCCATTGACAAAAAAATATAAGCACATATTTATTTATACGTGTGTGAGTGTTGTAACTTGTCATATCTAAATGCAATTATAAAATCCTTAGCCTGTAAATACGTATACATTTATGAATGTCACTGACAGATTATTTAGGCAGACAAACTGAATACACCAAAGAAAAATATTCATAATTCTAGATGCTTCCATGCTTCTTCTTGTTATATCTCGGCTAATAGCATATTAACCTGTTATGGATGTAAAAACAGTATGTTAATCCCAATAAGCAGTGCCTGTTTACCTGGAATGACAAAATTGGCCCACGCAGGAACTCGTTCAAGAGGCCCATTTGGTGTGTTAAAATACACCCTGTATTTGCTTCCATGAGGTAAAGCAGGCATATATTTCTGTAACCAGCCTTTCCTTCCCTTTTTAGTTTCTAACCAGTAAGCAATAGGAGGCTGTTTCATACGAAATTTCTTAAACGATTCAGGATCACCTATAACATTGTAAATATCATATTCTTTTCCACTATCTACCACATCATACGACGGCAAATTGCTTGCTGGATCCTTTTTTTGTTGCTCTTTCCAAGTTTTGTATCGTGTAGCTGCATCAGGCATTGCTTCTAGTTCCTCTTCTGTTTGAGGTCCATTTGGTCCGAACATTTCCTCATATAACTTTGCTGCCACCTCATAACGTGATTTAATGAAGCGATCTTCTCCAGGTTCCCAATACTCATCATTTGCTTTTTTAAAGATTTCCTCGATGGTAATACCCGTGTCACCTTTATCATAGTCATCCGCGTAATTGTACTGTTGAAAATACAATTTATCAGGTTCTTCTCCTTCACGTAATTTATCTTCAAGAATAATAAACCAATACCCATAATCATCATGACCAAAATGACCCTCTCTGGCACAGTTACCAGTTGTTGACCACCCATTGAAATCACCAATCAGAGCACAGTAGCGAGCACCTGTTGCAACATCTTGGCACGTGTATTCAAAACTATAAAAGGAAATAAAAACAAAGAAACGATTGCTACCCATCAAGTGCTAAATCCACTCCCCCATCCCATCCAATTGTGTCACACAACTTACGATACACAAAGAGTTACATTAACTTTCATATAACCCAGAGTTGGAATTAAAAATCAATGAATTATTTAAATTCATGCATAAAAGTAACTTTACATGGGAAACCCCATATCAAGTCTTTTTCCCCAGTGATTATCACACCAAAGTTCTATCGTGAATCACTAAGTGAATTGGATTATAGAGAACTTTAAGGCAATAACGAAAATTGAAGATACCAAATAGTGAGTCACCTTCAAAATGTCATGTAATGGATGGATGAAGTTTGAAACATTGATGGAGTTTATATACTAAGTATTTGCAGAATTGCCAATGTCACTAAAAATAAGCACCAAATGGTCATATCATAATGAAGCATGATTAATGCAAAGAAATTAACATTAAGAAGATAAATTCTGATATATAAAAAAACACATTAAGAAAATAAATTCTGATATATAAAAAAACATATTAAGATGACAAATTCATGTGTGGATTTGAACCTGGAGCCCATTCCAAGAAATCCACTCGATGTTGTATGTTCCGATGCATACCCATTAATTCATACCTGTAAAATAGACATCTAGAATCAGTCAAAGACTAATCAAGATGCATTATATGATACTATTAGCAAATAGTCACACAATGATACTCGGACACAAAGACAGATAGGAGAGAGGAACGCAGGTGTCGACGAAAGAAATTCGCGCACAAACTAACCCAGTAGACATCTCCTTGAGACTGAAATGACGAGTCAATATTTCATCCTTTAAATCCTTCAATGATTTATATCTGCAAAACAGAATAGTAACGAGGAAAATATTACAAACTCCTATAATTGCTGATTGTGTACAATTCCCATTCAAACTCTAACGACAGTTGATCGCTCACAGTTCCTTTAGGACAGGGACAAACAGGGACATTTTCTAGAAGGAAGCATATGTTAATTTTAGTTTCTTTCGTCAGCTTCAGTGCAAATGACTTCACTATATAAGTAGCTCAAATAGTAATAAGAGATATTTTGAATTATGAATATTCTCATAGAATTCTCATTTCTCTCCCTCTTTCTCCTGTTAGCTGAACAAAGAGCATAACAACACAGTATGTAAACACAATTTAAGGCATTGTAAAATCACCTTTCACGAAGAAATTGAGCGAAAGCTTTATGAGTAATGCCGTATTTGCTGAGAAATCCAACAGGATCGATTCCTTTCTCCTCCTCCGACTGCTTGTACTTTTCCGTTCGTTGCTTCCGCCGTTGCGGCGGCGGTTGCTCCGTTGCTGAGCATCTACACCTCGAAACTCGAGCCTGGCGGCAGCGAACAAATTTAAGCTGGCAACTGGTTCTGCTTCCGGTTTGAGATAGAAAGCTCAGACGAGAATCGCTTAAAGGTGAAGAAATTCGAAGTGAATCCGTCAGAGAGAGCATTGTTGATGATAATTTCTCTCAATGGAACTAAGGAGGGAAGAAGATGAACTGGTGTTTTTTTCTTTTTTTTTTCGCCTTAGTGATAAGAGGCGGGTACTGTAGCCATTAGCTCAATTCTGTAAACGGCTACTGGGATGGACGTATGGGGGAGAAATTGACAAAAATGGTTCCTCATGTTTGATGGTAAGTTAAAATTCGTCCTTTTATGTATTGAATTGAACAGTTTTAGTCCTTTAATGGTTCCTCGACTGCAGACTGCTACTCATCATATTACTTTATTATATTCATGATTCATCTTGTTTTAGTATCTTAGTAATATTCATAAAATAAATCGATGTTTTAAAGGATACTAAATACTAAACTCTTTAAAGAAACGAGACAAATGAAAATAAATAGATAATCATCAGTACCGTTCTTACACTACGATTTAAGAAAAGTAATATAGAGGTAGAACACTGAAACTCATATAGTCTTAACATCAAACAAATATCACTCTTTTAACTACTTGAAAATGACACAACAAAAAAGGATTCATGAAAGTCTCCTGGAAACCTCACTTACCCGATGTAAAAACCTTCCAGGTTAAAAATATCATACTTGAAGTTTCGGCTACAAGAAAACCAAAGGTCAAAAGTTCAAGATCGACTATTTTCAAGGCCCTTATTGTAAACTATCCAAAGTCCGTGATCATTTTTGGCCCAGCTTTGACTACAATAAAATGCATAATGGGCTCAGATCAAACTTGGATTTCCAGTGCCCCAATGAAGATGTACTGCTTAATGTAGTGGGCTTAGTAATGGGCCTATTGTTCACACTACAGCCCACGTCTAAGGCCCATAAACAAATTAACAAACAAAAGCTCCAAAAAGCTTGTGATTTGAGGATTTTCGGAGTCTTTTAGTCACAGTTTGAGGTCCTAGCACATTTCTTTTAGCCATTTTTCGAGGCCCTTGGCACGTTTCTCTTAGCCTCAATTCGAATTTGACTAATAGAAGTGTGCCGGATTCAAACCGTGGCTAATGAATATGGGCATTAAGCTTTCTTAAACGGAAATTCTGATCTAGATGATCCCTCATAAGAACTATATACGTAACAAATATAAAAAAGATTAAACGTGATTCTCTAAGTTAATAAAAAAGAGGGGGAAATGTGATAATATGAGAAGAATTCTTTAATACTTCTATTTTAGCATCGTGACGTATAGACAATAGGCCCATTAACATGGTATTTTTTCTATGTAGATCATACAGTTAGGCAGTTAGCTTGTTCAATGTTCATAAATACTTGTATGTGGCCGCCAAGAAGCCACGATGAAGGCTTTTAAAGTTATAAATACGAAAATAAATAAAAGTTATTACCATATCTTTTTTCTGATAAAAAGAAGAAGAAAGAATCAGAAAATAAATAGGACTCCTTGACCCTTTAAGTATATTTTTACTTATCCGTATTTACTTATAAATTTGAAAAATCAAAAGATAATTTATTATTAAATTCTTAATTTACTCTTACTAGTATATAGTTATTTTTCAAAGCATTGAATTATTATATTTAAAATTGATATTGACCAAGTAAAAATAAATCAAATAAAAATTAAAAGAAGAAAAATGGAGGGGACAATGTTTTTCTCGTTTACTAAAAGCTGACAAAGTAGGACGATCCAAATTAAAGTCACAGAGCATAGAAGGGTAGAGTGTGATTAAAGCAAAGCCAGCGGCGGCCGGTGATGAATTAAAAAAGAAAAAATGAGTGTGTAATATACCCACTCATTGTGGAGGAAAAGAACATTGTAGTTGGATAGCGTTATCCCCAAGAATGTATACTCACATTTCTTGACAAAATACTCATCGTGACAGTATTTGGCTCAAACATGAAATTTAAGAGAATAATTGCAAGTACTTATCGTCAATAACAGTATTTGACTAAGCATTAAATTTAGTATGCGATATTTTTAGAAAAAATATCTAAATATACAACTTATTTTACTATATTCTTTAAAATTTTCTATATCTAAATATACAACTTATTTTACTATATTCTTTAAAATTTTCTATCATTTGAAAAAATTACAAAAACTCTTACTTTACGCGATATATCAATCGGATGCATCACTTTACATGATGTATCGATCGATACATCACTTTACACGATGTATCGGTTGGATACATCACTTTACAATGTACCACGACTTATGCAATGTATCGGGATGTTACTTTACGTGATGTATCGGGACATTGATGTATCCAAAACCAAAATGTGATATCAAAATGTTGAGAGATGTATCCGAAACTGAGACGCGATGTACCATGACATGTTAGGATGTATCCGGATTCCACCAAATTTAAGGGATTTTTGTAATTTGAAAAAGAGTAAAGATATGATGTAATTAACTCTTAACACTATGAGATTTATGTAAAATCTACCTTCTTCTTTTTTGCGAAGCCAAATTTAATCGAACATCAATATGCCCATGAAATAGTCAAGACACCACATAAAAAAAAACAAAAGAAAGATACAAGTGTTTTTTTGTTACCCAAAGGATCTTAAAGAGTTCCAAAATGGCGTGAATCTTTGCTTTTTTTTAACGTGTCACAGCTGTGAAACCAACGCATTTCAGCACTGGGCACACAGCTTTTTTTTGGTCAGCAAGAAGGGAATGGGCATGATGATAAAAGGTGTGAATCAAAGCTGTTTTGGCCTCATTGGCTTCGCTTGCGACTTACATTCTCACTCGAAAACTCGAAATTAATGTGCTGCCGAGTGAGAGTGGCCACCGCCCACGTTTTATTGCGTGCCATATATCTTACTAGTAAATTTATTTATTACTACAACATCTCATCTCATGGATAGTTAATATGACTTGACACTTGACTTAGACGGTAGCGTGATGGAATAGTTCAGATCTTTTTATTTTTAATTAGAGATTTTGAATTTGAATTTTTGATAATAATAAAATTGTTGGGAGTGTCGTTTCTGGAAATGAATCTTACAATGCGTGAATCTGCATTTCGTTGGACGTTAATAAATATATCAAATATTGAGTGGAAAAAATAGAAGGGAAGAAGGTTTTGGCTGACATATGCCTGTGTAATATTTAATGTCATTTATTCAAGATATATTAAAAAGGGTGCGAAAGATTCTTAAATTGTGATTAGAGTTTTTAGTTGTTGTACAATAGGTTAGTTGAATTCGTAAATATAGCACCTAACCTAAGTGGTTACTACTATGGTCCTTTTGGTGGAGCTTTCTAAATATGTTTGTTTCCAATAATATTTTTTGTCATAAGTGTGATTTTGGCAAAAATACTTTTGAATATTATTTTATAAATTTTGTTTCACTAATCAAATTTGAAAAATATTGTTTGGGGTGATAAAGCAATAAGAAAATGTTTAATAATTACTTAAAAACTTGATCAAACATGTTATACTTCACAAATCTCATATGTACTGTAATTATAATTTAAAAACAAGTCTCACGTTTTGCCTATAATTTAAACCTGAATTATCAACTAACATTTGTTCAAATTTTACATGCGTTTTAACTTTTATCATATACCTCACAAGTATATATTAATATGTGCTTTATCAACAAGAAGAATATGCATTCCTCACTCCATAACACATTATTATGTAAAAATATGATACAATTTAATAAATATTCCTCCAATCTCAATTTAGGCAATAACTTCCATTTTTATACTCATTTAAATGCAATGAGTTTGGCTAATATGAATTGTGTTAATAATTGGATATAACCAATTCAAACTTAACAAACTAGACAAGTTATATTGACGTGAACTAATATTACCATCAAACATATATATATATGAAATACAAAATACATATCCACATAAAAAAAACATCATTTTAATCATATATAATCAATATGATTTCTGTTAAAGGTAATTCAGATGGACCCCTCGATTCTTATTAGCTCTCTACTGTCCCTAGGCTTATCTTATCTTGGAGGACAGTTGTGGGCGGCTGTGCTTAACTGTTGTTATGAGGCTGTGGAATCTTACTTTAACAAGTATAAAGATGCTATAACTACTGATGAAAAAAAGAAGTTTGTTGTACCAACTTTGCAGCCGTTAAATTGGCTTTCAATTTTTCCTCTTGTAGCTTTTTACCTAAATTACCAAACTAGTGTAGAACAATATTCATTATTTTTTCTATAAAAAGTGGTGGTAGTTCGACCAAAACGACAAGGAATTAAATGCTTTAATTGTGTTGTGGGGATTCTTTTTTCTTGGCTGAGCTATACGATACGTCAGGTTGGCGCACACAAATATGTAATGCCTCTACTTCTCTATTTAATCGCTCGAGATGACGGAGTCGAAAAATTTACTCGGATTCAAAAATTTAAAGAAATGAACATATTGTAACTAGTCAAAGAAGATTTGATATCAAAAAAAAAATAATAATAATAAATAAAAAAAATATATATATATATATATATATATATATATATATATAATATAATTTTAATATCATATAAATATTATAATTTTTTTGGTTATAGGTAATTCAGATAAACTCCTAATTACGCTCCACCTCTGAGATAATATGCAATTTATTTGACCAAAATTTAAAATTGCTCATCACAATTTTTACCCCTTCCTTGAATGTGATAGAAATGTTATTTCTATTAGATCATCGGTTAAAAAATATTTTTTTAAAAAAAAATTAGGTTTGAAAAATATAAAAGTTAAAGAACTTTTGATAAAAATGCAAAAATAATAATAAATAAATTAGAGGACGGGTATTTAATCAAATGAAATAGATTTTTTTTGGTTAAAATAGATTGAGTTTAATATTTCTATTTATTTTTTTCTTAAAAGAATATATGTCATGTCATTACAAAGTGATCAAATATATAAATTTCAGTTCGGATGAAATAACAAAAGATAAATAATTTTTTTAACATAAGAAAAAAGAAAGTAAGTCTATTTTGTTCATTTATTTTCAATAGTTCGATGATCATTTAATAAATATATATACTCGTACTTCTTTCTAATATAAAGAATATTTGTCACTCATAATATCAAATGGATGCTTAATTTTGACTTTATACCAAAACTTATAATTTTGCGATTGCGTTAAGTATCTCACATAATATATATATATATGTTTGACTTTAATTTTTATATTATATAAATCGTCCCTCTCCTAATTTCTTTTATGTATAATTGAAGAACTAAAAAGAAAGTCTACGGTTTTTAATATTTAAATGTTGCCTACCTTGTAGCTATCAATATAGCTGCTATACTTTTGAGCGTCAATGACGCTCGCATTTTTGAGTAAGATTAAATGTATCATACACCCCTTCAACTTTATTTATAGGTTTATTATACAAAAGGTATATGTATATCTACCGATAAAATTGTGGTGGAGAGGTAAGTATTCCTTTATTTCACTTTTGCTAGGGAGCATTTTATTCTATTGTGGGATTTTCTTGCGAAAATTTGAAGTTAGTCAAACTCTAATTTAAATACCCGAGGAAACTAAAAAAAAGAGGTATATGTATATCCCAATTAGTCAAAACCTTTAATATAACATTTTTAATATTAAAATGCTAAATCTCCAACACTTCTTATTTAGTTTCTTATAAAATCTATTGAAAATAAAAAATATCGCAAGTCATACTGGAAATTAAAAAATTCGACCGTCTTCATCTTGAGTCCTTCATTCTATTGGAAGATAGTTTTAAAACTTAAAATATATGATTAAAAAAAGGATCAATTCAGTGTAATAAAACTCTGGTTATGCATGAGATTCGGGAAAGGAGTGGATCATAAGGGACTTTTATACGCAGATTATTTTTTACAACTTAAACTATGTAATCTCCAAATCACATAACAATAACTTTATCAATTACACGCAAGGCTCCCCGTGTTAACAAAAGGTAAAAACATGAAAAATGAGGGGGAAATGTATGTTCATTTTACGAAATTGCCGGCAGGCTTAAGGGTATTATGACGGTAATGTGAATGCACAAGACTTGGACTTGAATTAAATTTGATGAATTGACTTTGTATTAACATTAATTACAAATAAAATTCTCATGAAGACTTTGCTTCATAGTTAGTTTTTGTTGGACTTTTAAATTTGAATAAAAGTTTGCTTGGTCTATGATCAATATTGATCATGTGAACATACCATTTGTTCTTAGTTTCACATTTGTAAGCACATTGAAAATACTGCAATCCCCCACAGACTTGCCGAGTCTTCCTTAGACTTGTATTGACCTTTCTCGAACCCATGTTATAGTCTATTTGATTAAATTTTTAAAAATACATTTTGTCAAAAATGTTTTGAAAAAAAAAAAAACTTTTAAAGAGTATAATTTATATTTGACTAATTCATTAGAAAAAACACCCTCATCACTATTAGAATAGTTATTTTTACTTTGCCAAACTTCCACAGAGTGTTCAGGGAGAGAAATTACTTCTTCAAACTTCTGCTACTATTCAAAGATGTTTATTTTTCCTTTTAAAAAAATTGTCAAATATCTCAACTTTATAAAATAGGTACTTTTAAATTTCCACTTGATTGTGAATTCAGATATTGATTCTTTATATCTATATATAAAAAAAATCTACATATTTATAAATTATGTATTAAAAAGTATTACAATATCCCATATAACTAAGAAATTTAAAAACTTACTTCTTTCATCTCAATTTATGTGATATATATATATATATATATATATATATAAAAGCTTTTAAAACTTTTGATTTAAAATAAATCAAAATTATTTATATAATTATAAATTATTTCAATAAGTGAAAAATAAGAATTTTAAAATCAAGTAGTAATTCTTAACATAAATATATAATATTTAAGAAAACTAATTAAAATAAATAGACAAAGGAAGTAGTTATTCGTTAGTATTTAACTCTTCAAATAATAATAGCGTTCACATAGAATAAAATGAACTTGAAGGCTCCCCATATTAATTAGTATAAAACTTTACTCGGTAAAGATTTAAAGCGCGGCCTGGTCCCTTACGCAAACAGTAAAACGCGCCGCAATCCGAAGTGTAAAGCAGAAAAATATGATAGGTCAGGTATTACAATAGCGGTGATAGCGCAATTAAAAGGCACATTCTCACGTGTCTTCATGTGGACGCCTTTTTTCTTTAGCTAAGGAAACGTCGCTCAGCCGTCCGCAGTGGGCCAAAGCTGGCAACTCTTCTTCCCTTCCAACACGTGGTTTACTCTCCACTTGGTTTTTTTCTTGCCTCTCAACTTAGACGGAGAGGCAAAATTACAATGGAAGGACATGTTGTTCGGATTAGCTTGAACGTATCTTGATTAATTTTTTTCAATATTTGTTGCTTTCTATTAACATGTAGATAATGAATAATTTTATTCACCACCACTTAAATGTATGATAAAGAAATTGTTTAATTGCTTCATTATAATTGATATGATCAGAAGATTTTTGAAATTTTTTGTTCCAACTTATAAATCATTTCATTAAGGATAAATGAGCATTTTAAAATCAAATTGTTGCTATTTATAAAAATATGTTATTCTTTTGATAGCTAACTAAAAAGAAAACTGAACCCTATAAATTGGGATAAAAGAAATATATATTTTTTTTAATCTTTGGTTGAAATTAACTAGAAATTTTATGATTTTCAATTTATTTCATTGATACTATATCCTTAGATGCTACACGCAAGAGGTAGATTTAGTGTAAAACTTAGTAATTTTGATAAAAATATGTGTTTATCTTAATCAAGTTATTATTTTAAGCCTAATAATCATCTCAAATTCATAAATTTTAAATTTAGACTCAGTTCTCAAACTACAAGGAAAAGACTTGGTTCAAATACAAAAAGTACAAAAAAGCAAATACATTGCTGTCATTGGTTCAAATACAATGAAGATTCTTTGTACACTTCACTCAATAGCCATTAACTACTTAGCTGCATTTGTAGGCAAAATATTTTTCACCATATAAATATCACCACCAAGCATATACTTCTTTCATCATATATATAATTTGCCTAAAGTTGAGACCACATACCCAAACTTCTCTTCTATTCTTATAATATCAATTCTGAGGTAAATACAGATGAGTCGAGCTGAGTCAATCGATTCAATGGAGTGGACTCGGGGTCCGATAATTGGTCGTGGCTCTTCCGCCACCGTTTCACTCGCTACCAATTCTTCTGGAATGCTCTTTGCTGTTAAATCCACTGAACAATCTTGTTTGCAAAGAGAGTATTCTCTTATTTCTCAGCTGAATTCTCCGTTTTTAGTTAAGTGCTTAGGCTTCGACATAGCTTATGAGCAAAATAAAGAAGTTTATAATATGTTTATGGAGTATGTACAAGGTGGAACTCTTTCTGATTTGATCAAGAAACAAGGGGGTTCGTTGGATGAATCTACGATCAAATTATACGCTCAACAAATCCTACAGGGATTGGATTATCTTCACTCAATTGGGATTGTGCATTGTGATGTGAAGGGGCAGAACATTTTGATTTGCGAAAATGGTAATATCAAAATTGCTGATTTGGGATGTGCGAAATTGATGACATATGAAAAAAATTCTGGATTTTCCGGTACACCGGCTTTCATGGCACCTGAAGTTGCTCGAGGCGAAGAACAAGGATTTGCAGCTGATATTTGGGCTTTTGGTTGTACAATTATTGAGATGGCTACAGGATCAGTTCCTTGGTCTGAGATCAAGGACCCTGTTTCTGCTCTGTATAGAATCGGCTATTCAGGGGATTTGCCACAAGTCCCAAATAATTTGTCAAACGATGCCAGAGAATTCCTCGGTAAATGTTTGATGAAATGCCCGAATGAGCGTTGGACGGCTAAACAACTTCTTCAACATCCATTTTTGCAATCTGTAGAGTCTAATTCTTGGAAAATTGAAGAATTGAAGAGGGATTCTCCTACAAGCATTTTGGATCAGGGATTTTGGAATTCGTTCGAGGTGATGGAATCCTCCTCATTAGAGTCAACCAACACCGTTGATTCCGCTGCAGATAGGATCAGACAGCTGATTGGTAATGAGGGAATATCATGCTCTCTGATGCCTAATTGGGTTGAGGAAGAAGATTGGGTAACAGTTAGATGCAACGACACAGAAGAAAATTCGATAATATCAGAGCAAAACTGCGAGATGATCAATGATTTTGGAGAATTGTTGGATACGGAAACATCAGTGTCAATAATTTTTTCTGAAGATGAGTTTGTGGCCTCATTGAATTTAGAAGCTCTTTTTGTTGATTGCATTAACTATGAGATTATTAACCTTTTTCATACTGTTAGTAGTAGTATAAATTTGATTATTTCTCCTGAGATTGTTGGAGATGTTTTTGTATCTGAATTCAACGATTCTGAAATGAAAAGATTGAAACTTTTTCGTCCAATTGTGTATTCACTTTCTCATCTGATGTTGTTACTATTTCCGTATTAGTTGTCATATTTTCTTCTTCTCGAACTTGAGGATTTTTCATAAACAATCTCTACATCCACACGAGACAGGAATAAAGTCTGTGTACAATATACACTAAACCCTCTATAGACTTGACTCGTGGAATTACACTACCTATTGTAATTTATCATTAACAAGGCTAACGGATAAATGCCAGTAAGTACTAGTTTTGTCACTTTGTGTCTTTGTGACATGGAAAAATATTGTAAATAACAAGGCTATTAATTAGATTTAAATTACATGTACTTTGTCGTGTAAAGATATTTTACAAGTCTCTTACTTTATTTCAACTTTTTTGCCTTTTTTAGTCAAGTAAAACCACTCGATAATGCAACGCATCTTTTCACTATTTAGTGTAAGAATTACATACAATAATATGTTTTTTTTATCATATTGCAAAGAATCATCCTAAACACATTTTTGCAACTTTCGTTCTTTATTTGAATTTATAATCAATAATGTGAGCAAGTTTACGAACAAATAAATATTACATCACCCTATATGACTTCTACTTTCCTAAACATAAAAATGTGGGCGTGGACTTTTTTTTGAAGTAGTAATTGTTCTGTTGAGTGTGAACGCAATGGACTTTCGGAGAAAAAGTAGAGTCAACTAATTTTTGGCCATTGTATTTGGAGCATTCTAAAGTTTGAATAAGATTAGGTGAATGGGCGCAAGTTTTGTGAGAGGTCAACGGGGAAATTATATTGTTTTTCTTCTATTGGGCCCTTGCATTTGAAACCTTCTTTCTTTTTTTTTTTCTTTGAATAGATTAGGTGTGTATTAGAGCTAGAAATGAAGTCAACGGACCACCAAGTGTAATGATGAGTGGAATAGGATCGTCCTTTCACGGTTAATCAGAAGTCTTGGATTATAGCTATACGTATAAAAAATGTCTACGGTATAAATGTTTCCCCTTTTTATGTGTTGTACACGGAGGAATGGAGCCAGTGTTGAAATCAAAGGTTCGGCAATATCAAGTAAGTTTGGCTCAAATTTTGTAATTATATTCAAAATTCAATTAATATGTACAAAGAAAGTAGAAGCAGAGCAAAAAAAAAAAAGAAGTTCATGGGTTCCGTTTTGAACCATAACTAGTTTTGCTTATTAGGTTCTGAATAGATTACTTTTTGCATATTAAATGATTTTTTAACATAAATACATGATTTGAGCTAAAGTTATTGAGTTATGTCAAACACATATCTATCGTTACAACTTCGCTCATGCTTGCTTATTGCAAATCCAGGTTAATCGAGACTTTTGATATTGGTGTCGTATATAGGGGCGGACCGAACCCGGTAACTTTGATCAAAATCTATACTTATTTCAAGAAATCTGTTGAATATGTATAAATTATCAATTTAGACTCAGTAATTTAAATAGACTAAAATTTCGAATTCATAAATTTTAAAAAAGAATGAGGTCAACGGGGAAATAATAGTTATTTTCCCTTCCGTAGACTATATACTAAACTCATTGAAATCCAGTTTGAATTAGACAACATTATATTTTATTTTTGTCTTTTGGAAGAATAGGGGTTGGTTTATTAAGGTTTACTCAATTTGCCAAACAATTATTTCATACTTTGAAGAGGCAAAGAACACTTGACTTTTTCCAAATGGTGCAACTAGTGTTGGTCCACAAGCCATACTAGTGGGGTGGTTGTGTCAAGCTCCATATTGTTGTGGACCTACTTCTTCTTATCTACAAACCGACCGAATGGCAATAATCCAAATTAGGACGTAAGTAACATATCCAATCTTTATATACACGGATGAATTTATAAATTTCAAATTTTGAAAAAAAACTAACTTAGTACCACTCTAGCTTCACCTTGTTCTATTGTGTTCATTAGACGTGACAAATGAATGGATTATGTCAGATTTATGCTAGACATAATTTGCTAAAAGGTCATAAGTTGGCCTATCAAAGTTTGTTTGATGGATCAAATAACGGGTCACAAGTCACAACACACTATCTCCCTCCTTTTTATTTTTCTTTTTGAATAAATACTTGAAACTTTTTTTTAACAAAAAAAATAGTTTTTTTTTCCTTTCTAATTTCTAGATTTGATTTTGTATTTTTTTGTTTCAGATTGCAATTTCACCCATTTTGACTAATATTTGATAAGTTATTTCGAGTTTAACCCGTTGAATAAAAATTAAAATTTAAATGAATTGTATCGTTTACTTAAAAATGCATTGATTTTGTCACCTGCTAGCCTTGACTATTAAACAAGAACCATGGTCAGTCTTGGAAATTAACAACACTTTGCTGAATTATAACAAGAACATGAAATTTCCACCATATTCCCATGATTATAGATTGGAATTATAAAGCATATTCTATATAGTACAATTCAAATAAATTAATCCCCCCCCCCCCTTTTTTTTTTAGTCATGAAAATAAAGCAAATAAATTAATGTCATAGTCCTGACTAAAGCAATGACTTCACCTAGTATGTGTAGGGATTATACACTCTTCAAATATCACATTTTTTTTCTATCCAATTGTATTCTGACTATATTCCTCTTTTCATTTTATTTTATATTATTCCATATTCTTCTAATCATGACCTACTTTTATTTGTATCCTTAGGAGTGAATCGTGATGCTACCTTTTCTATGATAAAAAAACAAGTTGTTTGGGGCATTGTACTTGTGAATATACTTTTTATCTTAAAAAAGTTTTACAGAAGAAAAATACTTGGCCAACATTTTTGACAATCAAAATAGTTCTTGAAAATCAACCACCATGATATCCAACCAATCACGTTTGATTGCTTCGAGCTTTCGATATCAAAGATTTAGTTCGATTTAACTTTCACGAATGGTTACTTAAATCGTATTTTATTACATTAAATTCAATAAATATTTTTTGCAATAAAATAATTATTCAATTTTATATAAAATCACTAATTTTTTTTTATAACAAAAGAATAATTCAATTTATCTAAAACATCACAGAAAGAGACATTTGTATAATATCATAATGACTTTCAAGAATCACAGCAATACTATACATACTCAATGTAACCACACTATTGAAAATTTGAAAAAGATGATTTGTACGCTAAATTTACCCCATATCTCTTGAATAGGTAAAAATATTATTTCTTATAAATCTTTGGTTCAAGCAACACATTCAAAGTCAAAGCCATAACGACATTCAAGAATCAACACATAAAATTTGAAAGAAGCAGCAAACGTGCCCTTTAGTTTGACTTTAGTTAACATTTATGTCTTCCAACTTTGGGTGTGCACAAGTAAAAACTTAAATTTGTATAAAGTTGAATAAATAGACATACACATCCTACATGACAATTCGCATGACAACACTTGAACTGATTTGTATTATGTCACGTAAGATGCAACCCTACTTGTTCAACTTTATATAAGTTTAAGTGTCTACTTGTTGCACATTAAAGTTGAAGTGTCAGTTGAGGCTAAATTAAAGTTGCCATTTTTCTTTAAAGATATTCCAAGTAGGCCCAAAACACCACTCAAGGCCTTCTAAAAGATGGGCCTTGATCCCCAGAGCCCAAATCAATAAGTTTATAAATATAGACTCAAAATCCATTACCAATTAGAACCTTTTCATTTTTGGCACAGCCAAGTTTTCAAAAATAGCCATTTTGAATTCCAGCTAAATTAACGCTCATACTTTATTACACTGGTGAACCAGAAAGCTTGAAGAAGAGAAAATGGAGGCGGCGAGTTTCACTTCTCCTTCATCAACGACGACGTCGTTTTCATCCCATTCCTCCACTTCTCAATCTCTTCGTTTCCTACGTTACAAGCCTAATGCGAAACCTCTGAATTACAAATCTTCCAGAAGCTTCTCACTCCGTGCCTCAGCCACCGGCGCCGATGATTCAGGTATGTTTCTCACTTGTCTATTTCTCCTGTTGAGTACTATTAATCAATGAGCAAAAACACTTATACACTGTTAATTATATGTAGAATGATGGCTTAATTTGATGATAAGCAGCCTATGAGATTGTAATGCTTGTTGCTTTAATTGTTTTGCAGTGGTAACTCTACTTGATTATGGTGCTGGCAATGTGCGGAGTCTCAGGAATGCAATTAAACATCTCGGTTTCGACATCAAAGATGTACTCTCTCTGCTTTTGCTGTTGCGGCTTTTATTTCTAATTTGAGTATTTAAATTGAGGTCTATTTGTAGGAAATTAAGAGATATGCAAATCAAAGATTAATGTATTATGTATATATCGCACCAAATTAGTTTTCCATATGCACCTCATTTACTTAGTTCAGTGGTACTCTTATGTTCATACAAATGAAGTTTGCACTCTTATCTAGTGGAACTGAAATTACCGCGGCTTGTTGTTTCCCAGTGTCTTGGTGAGCAACAATCGAATGGATTTTCAGGATATTTGCCCTTCATATATTATTTTCTTTTTGTCATATAAACCTTTTAAGTGTTTGTATTTTGAGAATTTGCTCTTTGTCATATCAACCTTAAGTGTGTGTGTACTTCGAGAATTTGAGTATATGCATGCCCCTTAATCTCTGTTTTTTAACTGATGAATCATGGAATAATTCTTAAGTTTAATTATTGTGGGGAGGTGTGCAAATTTTATTACAAGAGCGTGCCAAAGCCAAAATGGAGAAAGTATGCATGCATCTTCAGTTTTTTCTACTCTCTTTCCGTACCTTTTTGCATACCTTTTCTTTTTCAACGTCTTCCAGGTCCAAACACCAGAGGACATTCTGAAAGCAAAGCGACTCATTTTTCCTGGGGTTGGTGCTTTTGCTCCTGCCATGGATGTGCTAAACAAGAAGGGGTATGGTTTTCATCCATATTACACATAGGGACGGAATTGTTTATTTGTTCAGTGCTTCTCATTAAATTACTATATTGCCCTATGAGAAATTCAAAACTTAAGCATGGTTCTGGCCTTTGGGATAATACAACCTCTTGCTTCATATACATGTAAAAAGATAGTATTTGTTTGAGAGTGATCAACCAGTATTTTGTATTTACTGTTTTTTCTGCAAAAAAGTACTCCCTCCGTCCCATTTTATGTGGCACCATTTCCTTTTTGGTCAGTCCCAAAAAGAATGTCACAAGTATTTAAAGGTACAATTCCTCTTTTACCCTTGTTGGTCCCACTTAATCTTAAAGATAGTACTCCAATACATTTATGAGGAGAGAGAAAAGTTGACTATTTTTTGAAGGGGTAATTTGGTAAACATTTCAAAGTCTTCATTTATTTCTTAAAGACACACCAACAACATATTTGACGAACTAGTTAAAAATACATTGTACTATTTATTCTGGCTAAAGCTTTTGCAGCAATAAGAACATGTCTACAGAAATTTTGTGCATCTCTATTTTGTTCTTTCTGTTTTATTTTCTCATTCCATATTATTTTTTTTGGCTTTGCTGAAAATTATGGGGAAAATTGTTCTGCAGGATGGCTGAAGCCCTGTGTGCTTACATTGAGCAAGATCGCCCATTCCTAGGCATTTGTCTTGGACTGCAGCTACTTTTTGAGTCAAGCGAAGAAAATGGACCAGGTCACAGCTAACATTAAGTTTATTTATGGTTTTTGACATTTGATATTAACTGAGTTCTAGTGAAGTGGCTTTTATCTAACTGTAAAGAGGGACCTCATGCAGCAAGATGCTTAACTTATGAACTATGAGATTAATGTATGCTGCAATAGCAGACACGATCATTTTAGTGTTTAAAAGGGTTGTATATTTTGGAATATATCATCATGGATGAGGATCCAAGGCTTGCAGTTGTAGCTACAAGAATTTTACTACGAAAGGAAATGAGGTTGGGCAGTCCACCGGCTTTACATTGTTACCTTATTGATATCATACATTGAGTCCTTTGGTTTCACTTTTCCAGTTGCAAGTATATTTTGATGATAATTTCCATTGCATAGTCCATCTTCCAAATTCAATTGATTGTTACGCTCTAATAATATATCTCTATTTGCTTGCCCTCAATTTCATACATCGTTTTAACATACAGCCTCTTCATCTGAGAAACTGACTTTGTAACTCATTTATCAGTAAAGGGTCTTGGTTTGATTCCTGGAGTAGTTGGACGTTTTGACTCTTCTAAAGGGATCAGAGTACCTCATATTGGCTGGAATGCACTTGAAATAGCAAAAGATACTCAAATTTTGGATGACATTGGAAATTCACATGTCTATTTCGTACATTCTTATCGGGCAATGCCGGTACTAAATCTCATTGAGTAAATATATATTGATAGTGATTCCATCCTCTTTTTTCTATTTTTTTAAGTTTATTTAGTACATACGCAAGAAGCTTGATTCTAACATTTCTCCTAATTTAGTCAGATGAAAATAGAGAGTGGATATCATCGACCTGCAAGTATGGTGACGATTTTATAGCATCCATTCAGAGGGGAAATGTCCATGCAGTTCAGTTTCATCCTGAGAAGAGTGGTGGTACAGTGACTTCCTCAAATGTTTTGAAGCATGAAAGAAAAGAAATAATTATGACAAAATTCTTGTTAACCTAATTATGTTTGATCAATTTAAATTATGTTTTATCTGATGAATGTAGCATAGAAGGCATGTAAGTGATCATAATCTAAGCACAGCCCTCCAAACATCATTGGAGAATTTGTTAAGGATATAGCCAAATTTTTTTTTAAATCATTAACAATATTATTGGCCCTTTTAAGCTTTTGCATGTCGTTCATTGATACTTAAATTTGTTTTCTCATTTTTGAAGAGCACAGAAATAACCCTCTTAAGTTTTGACCTTTATGGTTAAACACAATATTGAAGTTGTAAATAAAGAGAGAGAGAGTATGTGTGGGCGCGCGCACACACAAAAAGAACAAAAATATGTGATATATACACAAACACACACACACAACCCCTTGAGCTTTAATTTTTGTCTTCTTATAATCAGTATCTCCTTAAACTGGTGGAGTAATGTTTCCAGATGTTGGCCTTTCTGTATTGAGGAGGTTCTTGAATCCAAAATCTGGGAGAACGCAGGTATTAATGATGCTTATGACTTAATGCTTTACTTCTCAAGTTAACTGTTCAAAGCATCTAACACATGAAAGCTTCATGCAAGACAGAAGCTAGTCCAAGGGAATGCCTCTAAACTTGCAAAACGGGTAGGTCATACTCGTCTTGGTAGTAATTTGATTCTCAGAATTTTTGATTTATTTGTAGTGCTGAAGTTAGTGAATTTTGTGACTACTTAGGTTATTGCATGTCTTGATGTGAGGACAAATGATAAGGGTGATCTGGTTGTAACCAAAGGAGACCAATACGATGTTAGAGAGAATACAAAAGAAAATGAGGTAAGTGAGCATTAGTCATTGTTTAACCATCCGCTCCTTTTGAGCTCTGTCAGTTCAAATTAATCTTTTAAGCTGTTCAATGTTGGAGTTGGTCTGCAGATAGTTGAAAGTGGACACTATAAATCACAAACTCTCTTTAGATAAAACTGAGAGCCGACAAAACTTATTTAGAAAAGGAGATCATCAAGAGATGTAAAAAAAATTACGAGGAAAATAAACTTTTGTCATTCTTCTTTATCGAAAAAATAAAGGGATGTATTCTTCCACTGTAAAAGGGGAAAAAATTGCTAGTTCTTATTTTGTCAAATCTATTGCTCTGAGATTAGAAAATGGAAGCTAAAAAGTTGTAAGTTTTTCGGCTACCAGACCTGGTGGCGCTCTGTGATAAGTGGTTCAGGACTCATACTTGTAAGTTATCTAAATGAAAACAGAAGGAACAATAGCAAAATAATGAGGAAGCTTGTTAGCTAGCTGGTTTATGTCCTCAAAGGTTCTTGGTGTCAGGCACTTGATTCTTCTTTTTTGGGGATAAGATACCAAGGAGGTACCCAAAAACTTGCAAGCTTTTGTATAGCTGTATCAGTTAGATTTCTAAAACACCTATAAATTCCATCAGCTGATCTAAGTTATCTACTATATCTCCCTTACACTAAAAGTATATATTTTGAAGATGTCTACTCTTTAAAAAACCTATGTGGATGTCTTACTTGATTCTATTTTTCCAATACATTCCTTTATTTGAAAATGATTGTCTTTCCTGAAGGTGAGAAACCTTGGCAAGCCCGTGGATCTTGCTGGACAGTATTACAAGGATGGGGCAGATGAGGTTTACCTTAGCATTAGTTATCTGCAACTCTATGTTACTCTAACCTGATACTAGACTAATTAGTTGTTTTCTGTGGTTTAGGTTAGCTTTTTAAATATTACTGCTTTCCGAGACTTCCCCTTGGGCGATCTGCCAATGTTGCAGGTGTGTTCTTTAGTTCAATATTCTGATTAATCGTTCCCGATCAAGAGGATGTTTTGTGATAGTTTGTTCTACTTGATTTGCCATTTAGGTATTGAGGTATGCATCAGAGAATGTTTTTGTGCCATTAACTGTTGGAGGTGGTATTAAAGACTTCAAAGATGCGAATGGCAGGTTTATGGCTATTTCTTATCCTGTTCATACCATCAATAATCATTTGCTTTGAATCTTCCAAATTGTTTGCCTAAAACTGAGTTGAAAAAATTGAATAATGTTAGTTAGGTATTGTGGACGATGTTCAAACTTCACTAGTTGATATATAAACTTACTTCGCAGATACTACTCTAGTTTGGAAGTTGCTTCAGAGTATTTTCGTTCTGGGGCAGACAAAATTTCTATTGGAAGTGATGCTGTTTATGCTGCGGAAGAATACTTAAAATCTGGAGTATGTGATACTCATCTGTGTGAAAGTTAATCTGTTTATTTTCAACAAAAAACGCTTCCTTATTTATAGTAACGTCAATCTGTTTATCGTTTCACTTACTGTCTTGAAGGTGAAAACTGGAAAGAGCAGTCTAGAGGAGATCTCTCGAGTTTATGGAAATCAGGTTGATTTGAAGCCATGTTAAACTTTATGCTAGTTTCTTCTGATAGTGATGTCTGATAGTAATGATAACACATTTGTTGTGTCACTATCCTAGGTTGAATATCTTAGTTTCCAAATTTCTTCTCTCTTCAATCATCACTAGTGGTGGAAAATGGGCGGGTTGGGTCAAATTTGGTCGGGTTGAAAATGGGTAATAATTCAACCCGCCCATATTTGATATGGGTAAAAATGGATTGGGTAAAATACTAGTTTACCCATATTTTCATGAATAAATAGTACTCTACTTAAGAATTCAACATGGAGAAAATATTTTATTTTTTTTAGATGAAAAATGTTGAAAATGCTTCATTTAGTTTTATTGTATCATAAGAGTAAAAAAAAATCCTAACTTTTCAATGTAAAATAAATTTATGTAATAACAAGGGGAAAATATTTTTAATTTCAAAGTAAATGAATAGTTGCATTTTTGGACTAACATGCTTAAGCAATGTCAATACTAATACATGATTTGCTTATTTTATACTATTATTTAATCTCCAATATAAAATTAAACAAATATAAAAATATAATTATAATTAACAAAAGAAATGTCCATTTAAAATATATATTTTTGGAGGGCTAAAGGCTTCACCTTTTCAATTATAGAGAAAAATAATTAGTTCTATAGAAGAACATAAAAAGGAGGAGAAGTTACAATTTTTTTTAGTGATATAGTGAATTTTGAGTGAACAGAAGTTAGAAGCTTAACCCATTTGGCTAATTCATATTTTACCCATATTTTTATGGGTTGAATATGGGTATCAACCCATATTTTACCCATGTAAAAAGTCACTCACCCAACCCATTAAAATATGGGCGGGTTACCAAAATATGGGCTCATTTTTCCGGCACTAGTCATCACTGATGAAGAGTGACTCAGACATATTAGTCCATAAGTGCTTTTCCTTGTCTGCTTGCTTTCATATATGAATAGCATACTCATTATTTAGTGGGCAAGTTGTGCAAGAAAAATATTGTAATTGGTTGGATGTGTTGTGATATTGTAGGCAGTAGTTGTAAGCATTGATCCTCGAAGGGTGTATGTAAAGGACCCCAAGGCTGTGGAATTCATGACTGTGAAAGTGAGAAACCCAGGTAATTGCATTCAAATATTCTCTTCCAAAGTAATTTAGTAGTTTACCTGCATCCAGTGTTTCCTCATAGAAAGAGAAATCATTTGCCCAAGAACGGCTTAAAATCACATTATCACTTGACCAAGATAAAATGGGGCAAGAAGGGAATATTAATGACTGACGTGTGTCTACTGGTTTCAGGTCCAAATGGAGAAGAATATGCATGGTACCAGTGCACGGTGGGCAGTGACTCTTTTTTGTTATAAATTACAAACCGTTATTCTTGTGATCTCATTCTCTTCTTGGTGTCACATGGAATATCAAGATTGTTTTTCACGATTGATAGTTTTTATATTTTCACCCCAAGTTCAATTTAATTCTATGTTTCAAGGTGAGTGGTGGGAGAGAAGGCCGCCCTATTGGAGCTTATGAACTTGCGAAAGCTGTTGAGGAATTAGGAGCTGGGGAGATACTGCTAAACTGCATTGATTGTGATGGTACGTTGTTCATGACTTTGACGTATATTAATCCTACATCCGAGGTCGTGTTAGAATGGGTCTGAAGATGGCATGCCATGATTTGGTATTTCTACTGTAATATTCGCCAAGCAACAGTAGGATTTGCATGTCCTTTCTGCTTTTGTTTGTCCAGAAATTGTCCCCATTGCACCAGAAGGGAGCTGTTTTAGAAGCAAAGAAATAAAAAAGATTTGGGGACACGTTTTCGATATAGTATTCCCAAAACTCCCTTTTGTTGTATTAGAAATTCAAATCTATGAAAAGTTAAAGAAAGCTTCATCTTTGGACCCACTGTCTGCATTGTATTTAAAAGATTTCTTAACAAATGGTAAAATTGGATGGGAGGAGTATTTGCTATATTACGCCTTCCTCCGTGTGTGTAATTATTTTTATGTTTCCCCCTTTGATCTACCTCTCCTAATACTTAAGGTTAGCTGTGTCTGTTCTTAACTTACCTGGTGTGATCCATGGTACTTGTGAATGGAACCATACAAAACCTGCATTGTTGGCCACTCTTGATATGGCTTCTTTTTTTGCCTTATTAGGACAATTTTCATTCACCGATTAGCTCTACTCCAAAGCTTGCAGTCTTTTGTTTTTTCCCCCTTCTTGTTAGGATAATAGATGGTCATTCAACCTGTGGGTTCCTTTTTGGCTCTTTGCAACAATCCACTTCATGTATTCGTGGGACAATGTAACGCCTAATTATTGCTCTTCTTATGTCTTTTCAGGTCAAGGAAAGGGATTTGATATAGACCTAATTAAGTTGATTTCAGATGCTGTAAGCATTCCTGTGATTGCAAGCAGTGGAGCTGGAGCTGTTGAACACTTTACGGAGGTCTTCAGAGAAACAAATGCTTCTGCTGCCCTTGCTGCTGGAATTTTCCATAGAAAGGAGGTAAGAGACTATATTAAACAGATGCCTTCTTTTTATGCCTTTAAGTTGATCAATGTTCAGTGTCTGTGAGCTCGATAACAAAAGAGATTGATTGGCAGAAGTAAGATGAGAAAAACACGTGAATCTTTGGATAATCAATGAAAGGTAGATGCTGATGTCTCTGCTGAGTGCTGGCAGCATGCACCTCTTCAGAGAAAGCAGATACCTACTGTTTGTGTTTAACGAGCAAAGTCTCACCGATAAAGGGGATTTTTGTATTTTCTTAAACTGATCTAAGTAATATCTGCCGGTTGTTAGCATAATTAACCTCTTGAAGTGCCTTTTTATTTCTTCCAGAAGTATATATTTAAAAGAAAGCCATATGTCATGTCCCGCCACTTTGCCAATCGAATTTTGCATCCGAATAGGGGAGGAAGAATCTAGAGTTGTGGAGAGGTTTATGGAGAACTCTAGAAGCCCCTAGATATTTTCAAGAAGGTTTTAGAATTCCCTAGATATTTTCAAAAAAGGCTTTAGAATTCCCTAGAACTTGTAGAGCATTCTAGAATGTGGACCAAAGTGTAAATATAGAGGGAGAATTCTAGAGTTGTGGAGAGCCTTATGGAGAACTCTAGAACCCCCTAGATATTTTCAAGAAGGCTTTAGAATTCCCTAGAACTTGTAAAGAATTCTAGAATGTGGACCTAAGTGTAAATATAGAGGGACTTGTATTGTAAATATTATTTACACAGGGCCTCCCATTTGCAAACTCATCCAACAAAGTGTAAAGCATTCCACAAGCAATACAAAGCCTTCTTTCAAAGCTCTCTTGTCTTTCCTTTCATTCTCTTAGCAATCTTACTTTCCTTTCATTCTTTTAGCGATCTTAGTTTCAAAGGGCTTGTCTTTCCTTTTATTCTCTTAGCGATCTTAGTTTCAAAGGGCTTACTTGAGCTTACAAGATTTGAAAGATTAGTGCCTTTTTTGTGAGCAACAGGCAGAGACAATCCACCATCTGTTTCTTAATTGCAAGGTGGTTAGACAACTGTGGTACTTATTTACCACTTTACCAGCTTCAAGGGCACAAACTGAACCATGCCACAAAGGGCAAGTCAGGCTATAGAAAGCTGAAACAATGAAGGCAGTGGCAATACAGACCAAAGCAGATGGAGAATTGTCCCAGCAGTGATTTGGTGGACCATATGGAAGGAGAGAAATATGAGATGCTATGAGAGCATTAGTAGTCCTTTACACAGGATTAACATGAATTGCATTATCACTTTTTGCTATTGGTGCAGTTCTGAGTATGTAGATGATCCTATAGCTATTATAGATATCCTAGGTTATTTGTAAGATGAAGTAGGATCTAGTTTAGTTTTTTTCCGAGTACACTCAACTGTAATGTAGCTCCATGATGTAAATTTGGGATCCCAGCCTAAAAGGCTGAAGATTAATGCACAAAATTGTTACCTTTGTTAAAAAAAAAAAAGGATTAGTGAGTAAGTTGTCGAGTGCCGCACGGAACTTTAGGGAGACTCTTAAGTCCGTGACACTTAGGTAGCCTATATGGTACAAAGTGATGCAGTACAAAACCTGCTGCAGCACATCCTCATGTTTCATCCAGAACTCCACCACACTAACGAATACACACTAACGAGAAAGTAAAAATGAACATAAACATGGTTGAACACCATCTCATACACACTAACAAATACACTAACGAGAAAGTAAAAATGAACATAAACATAGTTGAACTAGAGTTCTTGGAGGGAAGTGTTTGTTTAAAACTAACATACAACATGTATTAATTGTGGAATACAACATGGAAAACTTGTTTCTTGTCTACTTACCAAACGTTGTATAATAACATACAACAATTCTGAAATAAAGCATTTTTAAGTTCCTATTGTAATATAGGTACACATAATATGGAGCTCTGACTGATTTGGGCGGTATAATTTGTCTCTTTAATTTCAGGTTCCCATCCAAGCAGTGAAAGAGCACCTGTCAAAGGAAGGCATAGAGGTTAGAATGTAACCACATTTTTGCTATCGAGCAACTCGATATGCAGTCCTATCCTCCGCCACTCCTGCCACTCCTTGTTACTTGATGTTTATACCACTGAATATCGGTTTCTTTTATCGTGTTGCTGCAAACGAAGCCTCTTTCAATATCTTGCACTTGTAGCGTCGTGTCAATTTTGAGCAGGTTATCATTGTAAAATTGTACTGTTAAATTATTTGTGTACACTTTCTGATGAATATACATTTCGTTGAGAGTGAGGAACAAAGTTTACAAATTTCTTAGCTGATATTATTTTCCTATTTGATCGTGATTTGATTTTTATATTCTTTGAACTCCTACCAATCAATATTGTTCATGAACGTATCTTTAATAATGTGGCCTGTGACACTGTAAAATGTTTATTTAATGCAACAAAAACTTTGTTTAATAGGTTACAAACTTTGTTTACATACATATATTTTGTTTATTGCCATCTATTCATGCTTTTGGTTTTGTATGTGCTTCTCTATCAAGCTCTTGTCTGTGCTTCTCCATCGTCCAATGTAGCATTGCAATATTTTTTTCTTGTCAACTTGGTCTGGTTTCAAGTAGACGAGTGCGCTCCTTGCCATGGTATAGATAACGAGATTCTGAGCAGCCTTCTCTATGACTTGCTTCTCCTCTTTTTGGTTTTTCTGAGTTATAAAAAGAGTGTTAACTATAATTGATCTACAACTGGAGTTTGTTAAGAGAATGAGCTTTTTGGTTTACTAGCTATTTAAGCAATGGATAGTTGGAAGTTGGATGCATGTTGACACCTTTTCTTATGACAAGCTATAGGCCTGGCTGCTTTCCTCACTCCAAGAATTCCAAGGGAATATACTGCCATAATCATGAAAATAGGAGTCAATAAATTGCAAGAAAATTGGGGTAGTGCATGTTGGCCTAGTATGTTTTAAAGTTATTTTTGAATTTACATCTGAAGTGTCAACTTAAAAAGCATATTTATCAGAATCAGGGGCGATTTTATGTATAATTTTTGGGTCATTCGAACCCGTGGTCATCCGACTAAAAAATATATATATTATTTATATTATTAAAGAATATATTATTAAAAAAAATAAAACTTACCAACCATTACCGAGGCTGATGGATGGTTCACTTGAAGAACATTTCAATTCAAAGGTTGAGTTGTTCAACTCAACCAATTCCAATTTTTGTTTTTTTAATTTTTTTTATTTTAATTTTAAAAAAAAAACAAAAAAAAAAAAAAAAAAATTCTGAAAGTAAATTTAATTTTTTTTTTATTTTTTTTTATTTATATATTATTATTTATTTTTTTTTTTTTATTTTTATCAGAATGTCAAGAGGAAGATAATTAAGTGGATAAATTTTCACCCATTAAATACTACTGTTACAAATATAATATTTATGTTCAGTTTTGGTTCTCACATTAATTATCTTCAGCTATATTACATCTCTAATATATATATGTAAACTCTTGGCTTTGTGTATAACTATATCTGGTAAACTCGCTTTATTTCTTCCACTAACTACGAACACGAACAATGAAAAGTAAGGATTCTTCAACCTTTTTATTTGTCTTCTTAAACTAATATTACGTATAAATGGTTTAGACTATTTATTTATTTTAACGTGTTGCAACAGATAATTTACTTGTTATTAATCCCATCGAAATAAAAAACTTATATACGTATTTTATGTTCATGCAGTGTCAACACAATATTCGAAGGCATTTATTTTTCTAATTTTTTTGGGAGTATTTGCACGTGACATGTCAGCTAGAAAACTCCAGGGAGATGCAGTAGCTACAGTCTTTGAGATCCCTGTTGAAAATGGTGTAGGATTTGGTCAAATTATAGGAGGAGCTGGTGGCAGTAGTGAAGGTGGCGGCGGCGGTGGTGGAGGTGGTGGTTTTAGTGGTATAGGTGCAGGATTTGGATTTGGCTTCGGTAGTGGCCAGGGATCAGGTAATGGCGGTAGCGGCGGTGGTGGTGGAGGTGGCGGTGGAGGTGGAGAGAATGGAGGACATGGTGCAGGAATTGGGTTTGGCTACGGTAGTGGACAGGGGTTCGGTTCCGACGGTGGGAGCGGTGGCGGAGGAGGTGGCGGCGGAGGTGGTGGCGGGGAGAATGGTGGTAATGGAGGACATGGGGCAGGATTTGGCTACGGCAGTGGCCAAGGATTGGGTTTAGGCGGTAATGGCGGCAATGGAGGTGGCGGAGGAGGCGGAGAGAATGGTGGTAATGGTTATGGATTTGGTATCGGAGAAGGTTTCGGCGGAGGTGGAATAGGATGACACGAGCCAATGCATGGAGTACAAGTCATGATGCATGCATTAAGTACCATTCATGCATGCTTCTACTTCTTTTTTTCTTAGCTTAATTATGTGTACTGTGTTTCCAATTGGTAATATAATAAATTTCCTCTTCTTAATTTCACTATAAATTGTAAGGGCTTGTTGGATTTGCACATTATAAAAAGGGAGTTCAGAATTCATATGAATTCATATGGTAACCACTTTCACCTTTAGATCATAAATTCGAGATCATCGAAAGACCAAAAATAAGTGTGAGGTATTTTTGTCATTCATTGTTCTCCCTCTTGTTGCTCCATGTCCATTTAGGGAAATGTATATGCAGAAGCTAAAGGTTGGAGAAGACCTTGAATTAATCATATTTTCTTTCTTGGATCATTCAAACATTAATTGAAGTTCCATATTTGGAACATCAATAATACTAAAAACAAGTTCAAAATCTAGACGCTTTCAAAAATATTATGATGCAAAAAATAAAAACTTAAACCCCACAAAAGATTTTGCCTTAGAAGGAGCAAAAATTGAAGACTAGCACAAACTAGGAGCAAAAGTGTAAATGACCCAATTATCTATGTAAGATCACAAATAGCAATAAAGATCCCCATTTAAAAATTGAAAGGCTCATAAATGCCCTTTAATAAGAACGCACCAACATGGGATAGTGGTACAATGGTGAGATTGCTTCGAAGCTCCGAGTATGGAGAAAATCTTGTTGAGAACATCGGAACACCAGGTGAAGAAACCAAAAAAGGAAAACATATGCTATCCCCACCCATACATACAAAGCAGGTGATAGCAATTTAAATCAGTATTAAAATAATGGGACCAACATGATGAATATTCAAACGTGTATGAACTCCAATACAGAAGAAAATACTATAGCCAAAAGGCTAATGCAAGTGTGTCCCAATTCAAAGAAAGTTCAGGTTGGTTTAATATTTTGAAACGAGAAATAAATATCATGCAAAGTAAATATAGTTGTGCAAAAGGGTGAATGGGAAGGAACGCAAAATCTTTATGGTTCTATCTGCAAATCTCAAATATAGCTGTGGCTGCAATAATCAGAGGACCAAAGCAACACCTCAGGCCAATAAAACTCTGATATTGCCATTTATTCTGGTTCTATGATTGAGTTGTACACTCAGGTATACCCCCGGACGGATCAAAATCAAAAGCCAGATGTTGTTGCCAATCTTCAAACATCAAGGAGCAAGCGACGGGGATCTTCCACCACATCCTTAATTCTTCTCAAGAAGAACACTGCCTCTCTTCCATCAATCAGCCTATGATCGTATGTCAGAGCAATGTACATCATTGGTCTTGGAACAATATTGCCTCCAACGACCATTGGACGACTGACTATTGAATGCATTCCCAAGATAGCAGACTACAAAATCAAGCAGCAAATTTTTGATGGTGAGATATCTCTACAACTACAAGGTAATTGCAATCACTTCCTACGATACATACCTGGGGAGGATTTATGATAGGGGTACTGATAAGACTTCCATACACTCCACCATTTGAAATTGTGAATGACCCTCCAGCCATTTCATCAATAGATATGCTCCCATCATTGGCCTTCTTAGCAAGCGTGTTAATTGTCTTTTCTATCTCAGCAAAATTCATCTGCTCAGCATTGCGGATAACTGGAACAACAAGACCCTGAGCAAGGAGAAAAAAGGATACTTAATATCATGCCTAAAGTCTCTCTAGTTCTCATTTCACTCTAAACATCTATAAAAACACTGCCAAAAACTCAGAAAGTATAGTCCATATAGAAGAGAGTTTGAAGGACAAATTGAGACTGATTAGGAATTACGCAAGACAAGCCCGTGTAATATGAAACTTTGAAGCAAAGAAAGAGCTAGCTTGCCTTTGGTGTACCAACAGCGATACTGATGTCTATATAATCCCTATATATGATGTCATCACCATCAATAACTGCATTAACTATTGGCTGATTCTGGAGTGCGCTAACTGCTGCCTGAAATTTATATAAGTGTTTTAGACAGAATTTGACAATGAATATATAAAAACAAAGAGAAATTAGTCCTCATCGTACTTTCACAAATCCAGACATGAATCCTAACTTCACTCCATGCTTTTCAACAAAGGCATCTTTGTAATCAGAACGGAGCTTCATCAAATTTGTCCTGAATAGATCAATGAAGAAAGAAAAACAACATAAGGTCAACACAGATGCAAAACAAATACTACTACATCACATATGATCAATGTCCACACCCCTCCTAGGTCAGAACAGAGACCAATCTGCTTCTAGGAAAATAATTGGAAAAGGCAACTTAAGTTTATAACCTTCAATTCCTAGATCAATTTTCTGTTTCTCTAAACGTATGATAAGGTGCAGAAATATTAGCACAAAAAGATAGTGTCTTATACAGAATCAAAGTCCAAACTTACATATCAACTTCATTGAATGTTGTCAGCAAAGCAAATGTGTTCTGAGAATCTTTCAAACGCGTGGCAACTCTTTTTCTGAGCCTGGTCATGGGAACCTGTCATCAAAACAGATTATAGAAGATAACACACAGTAAGTGCCAAGTTACATAATCGAGTAGTGCCATGACAATGAGATTACAACAGCATTAGCTATTGACTCACTCGTCTTTCCCGTTCTTTGGGAGGAAGTTGGAGCTCAGTAGGCGAGCATTTAGGGGGTGGAGGTGAACTTCCCTTAGGCTTCTCCTTGACGGGAGTCGTCTCAACTTGAGGTTTTGCCTTTTCCTCTTTCTTATCCTCAGCTGGAGGAGCTACTTTCTCAGAGGACTTCTCAGATGGAACAACATGTTCCACACCCTCACCAGATTTTGAAATGATAGCAACTTTATTGCCTGGTTCGACAGTGTCCCCTTCCTTGGCTACAAACTACAGATATTCAAAACCAGATTCAGAAGTTGTTGATCAAAAAACAAAATGTAATAAACTAGGTGGTGGGAGGTTGAGCAAAGCAGAGTTCCAGTGCCAAAGATGTTCTACCTTTTGGATTACACCAGCTTCAGGACTGGTAACATCAATGGTTACCTGTCAAATAAAGATCATTCAAATATAAGTGCCATAAATCTCCAGAGAGACCTGAGATAATGTGATCAAAATCAACTAAACTTAGAAGATAGGTACCTTATCTGTTTCAATCTGAGCAATTGGCTCATCAACTTCTACTCTGTCACCAACATCTGCCCATATAGAAGGAAACATGAAAAAACAGTAAGTACAGAGACTCTATGAATACTACTGCATATAAAATAGATCAGAGACCACATCAATAAAGACATACTCTTCAGGAACTTGGCCAGTGTCCCATCACTTATGGATTCACCCATATATGGAACAACAGCGTCAACGGTATCACCTTCATTACAGTTATTGGCAGGTAAATAAAAGAAAAAATAGTGAGTAACTGTAGCAATACAGAATAAGGGAAAAGGAGAAAGAAAATGAAAGAACAATTAAAATATAAATGGAAGCTTTCAATACATTATTGCATGATACATTAAGAATTCCAACATTGTTTAAACTGTAAACGAAGTGCCAATTTCCACCTAATTCTTAATTTCTTCTACTCCACCAGATGCTAAGCTTTAAGATAGGGTCATTAAACTAATTGAACTAGCTTCTTATCATAAATTCTTTTAACAATAATGATTTCCACTTATTGAAAAGAATCATATTGACATCTGTGACCCTTGGATGCAAAGGCAACATTGGAGTGATCACGTAGTTCCTATGCGGCGAAGATGATGGACAGGCCCTTCTTGATGGCATCGATGTTGATGATAATGGCAGTCTTGATCCTAGAGATGATACAGAACTTTATACGGAGTTGAAACTGCTAACTAGCTATATTTTTTTGAAATTGAGCTAACTAGCTATATCCTCCAGGTAGATAATGCAAATACTTCTTCCACTTCCAAACAGAAATTTGCAAAGGACCACAACTAACAGCCAATCATTTGGTACAATATTAGGAAATCAAAAGATACCTGTCACACTTTTAAGTATCTATAATATAATTCTATATAAGACCGCAATCCCAAAAAAGAGGAAAAGAAAGGGTAACTTCAATAAACTATGTGAAGATAATAATAATTTAGAAGAGAAGGTACAACTGACTTAGGAATATCTAACTGATAATTTATAAGTTCAAAAGTGCTAAAGAATACATGGGATGGGAGTTGGGACCATGATCAACTGCAGGAACAATACCAAGAGACCAAGTTACATATTTGAACAATATTATATTCAGTGTAAGCATGTCATGACTAATTTCATTTGCATCAGCGTTCCAGCCAAGCTTAATAAATTATTAGAAAAATATACCACTATTTGTGCAGAAAGTTCTGCTCCAATTTGATAGTATTGGACTTGAGCAAAGATTGGTCACAGACCTGCAAGCAATGCACTAATTCATATAACCAACTGGTGTGTGTGTGTGAGAGAGAGAGAATGAACATATCACCAAGTCTCGTATTTTTTTAACTAACATACAACAACAAATATGCCTCAATCCAAACAAGTTAGGTCGGCTATATGAATCCAAGCATCACAACAAGGTAATAATTGATGTATCTGAACATTCCCAACGCCTATACACTTCAAATTGGGTAAAATGCATATTATAAATTAGGACAATATATGATTTTTGGTTGGACCAAAAATGAAGTATCTAGGCTTGATTAGTAGAGCACAACTAAAATTGTTAGCATATATAATTATCTTGATTTCTATCCCTTTTTAAATTTGCATGGAAATTCAATATAATCTTCTTCATGTCAAGGACTTCTTCAAGTGTTTTATAAGTTAGCCAATCAAATTGCATTAGCCAATTATTTGCTAGGAATCTTTTTAATTGGTTATAAGGGAAAATGTGACATTCAGAGAAAGAAATATCAGAATTTTTAAGGCAAAAAGAAATACAGTGCCTTAGATTTAGATGCGTTTTGGTGCAAACTAGCTTTTGATCAAGTTGTAGATGATATTTTAGACACAATAGCTGATTTGCACAACTTGTAATTACACCAATTGCACTGGCTTAGTGCAAATATTTTATACAACATATTATATACACATAAAAAAAAAGTGGCACTATTGATATCACTTTAGGACATCCCAAATGCTTCAAGACAATTTCAAAATATATGAAGTTGTGCACAACAAACTAACTAATCACACAAACTTCAACAATTCCTTCCATAGTGCAAGTTATTTAACTTGTTTTCTCTTTTGAAAATCAAGTTATGTGACATGCACACACTATCATTATCACACAGGTAGTACATTCACTAACAGAGGTCCACTATCTCCATCTCCTCTAAGGACATGCACATAGTGGCACTCCAACACAGAGTAATTAATTGGAGCGTCTCAACTTTTAGTTACTCATTCAACCAAATGAAAATACAAAGCAGATCCAACAACACCGATTACGTCCCTAAGAAATGCAGATAATAAAACTATAAAGCAATGGAAAATTCTACCGAGTTTGACCTCGGCAGAGAAAAATAGAATGGCTACTTCGATAAATACATTGTGCATTTATTCATGCTCTAAGATTCAAATAACATATGAAAGATGTTTAGCAATAATATATACTAACCTTTCTGGGCGCAAATTTGATGAGCACCCTGGATTAAGAAGTAGGAGCTCATTATAATAGCACACCAGTATAAATGCACTGAGTCATCATAGATTAATTACACGTACCAGGCAGCACAAGCTGATTGAAATTTCGCACATGACCACATTGTCTAGTAAGCAATGATATCTGTTCTCATTTTCAAAATATGTCACGACAACCTTTTAAATGGGATTAGAAATAAAAACAGCAGCAAGACAAATAGCATGAAGGCTCATGTTCAATATAACGAGGCGGAGGACAAAAATAAGAGTCTGAATGGTTAAGCATCAAAAGGGTTGCCATAGACAGTATGTCATGGAATCTGAATAGCTTACTAAGTCAGAGCATAATGTTATAGAATCGATCCCAGAAAAAAGGCTAGTACCAATACATTGCATAAGGAGAAAGTAAGGATAGCCACATGCAATCTTAACAATAGTTATGATAAGAGTACAACACTGCAAAATTTGAAACTGTTGTATCAAAAATCTTAATAAATTAAAAATTTACCATACTAGAGTCTAGAGAAAACAATAATCCTTATCCAGATAACTTATACCAATATCAAAACGGTTCTGTCAAATTCAAATATCAATAGTATGAACTACAAATTGATGATAATCAAGTATTTCAAATATGTGGCTATAAATAATGTGCTTATCTGCAGCCAAGGGCATGGCTTAGTGGTCAATGAAGTGGATTGAATATCATGAGGTCTCAGGCTCAAATCTCGATAGAGACAAAAAGACTAGTGATTTCTTCGCAGCTATTCTATCCTTGGTGGATAGAGTTATTTGGTACTAGTTGCTTGTGGAAGGTGACAGGTATCACGTGGAATTAGTCGAGCTGTGTGCAGGCTAACCCAGACACCACAGTTATCAAAAAAAAATGTGCTTATCCAAAAAATGGCCGAAATTTAACAACATACCATGAACTAGACTTGAGCTAAAAGGAAAAATGTTTTTTTTCTTATCATTTTTTTTTTTTGCCAAAAGATATTCGGAAATCAATTTAACAAAATTTTTACCTCATAAAATAGCAATTTATCTTTGTATCCTATTAAGAACTCCGACCACTTAAATGAAAAAAAGAGGATAGCTCATAAATAGACATTACCTCTTCTGCTGCAGCAGATGGAATTCTAGATTTACATACTGCAGGTCGAACCGTATGCAGCGATTTCCTCACACACTGGTTCAGCAAAATCAATAATTTCAGCAACTCATTATACAAATATATGCAATTAATACATCAAAACAAACGCAATAAAACTAAATCAGGATTCATACCGAAGTAAAAGAGGCGCTAGAAATAGCTTTGCGCCTTAAAACACCTAACATCGCAGCTCTCGATCTCTTAGAACTGTTCAATCAATACAACAAAAAATAAAAAAAAAATCTACGAATTACTGTAAACAGATCTTGCGTATTATGAGAAAATGAACAGTGAGAATGAAGATTTTAGACCTGATATTAATGGAAGAAAAGTGAAATTTGAAGAGATTGTAGGGTTGGAGAAGAAGGCGCCGATTGAATTTTCGCCCACGAAGAACAGCTGCTTAAGCTTTCTTTATTCAGAGTTTCGGACTTTTTGTTTTCCTTTTTTACTATTTCGCTATAGATGGAAAATGGAACTAGACCTGTCAGTTTGTCCTGAAAATAAGCCAAATTATTTACTCTTGTTTTTATTATATATACATTGACTATAATTATTTTGATGTGGATCAAATATAGTAAATAAAATCCCTTTATTTGGTACATCGTACTTTCTTCGTCTCTATTTACATGATATTTTTTAATTGAACAAATATTAAAATATTTTTAAATTTGACGTAAATTATTAGTTTAATATCCGAACGATCGACAACCTAAAAAAACACCTCTTCACTTGACATAACAAGTGCCTCCAACTCTTGTACGAGCATGAGACTTTTAATAAAAAATTGAGAGAAGTGTTGAAAATATTTTAAACATGGTGAGAATTTAGGGGTGTATCTCACTCATGTTGCAAGATCCGAGGTGTATTTAACTCTCCAGTTAGTTAAGTTAAGGGTTATTTTTAAGATTGCTAATAGTTCGGGATGAAACTAGTAATTTACGTCGAGTTTAGGGGTGTTTTCAACACTTCTTTCATTAAAAATATCCTCCATGTTCATTTTTATCTGTCCATTTTGTATTATGTACACGTCTCTTACAAAAACAATGATTAATTTGAATATTTTACGACAATACTCATATTAATTGATGTATAGTTTTAAGTCTTGAAAATGATTTGAGAAAAAAATTACTCATTGAGGTGAATTAGGAAAAAATAATTCTCTTTTCTTGATATTTTTAAATTGACAAGTAGAAGTGAAAATATTTTTTTAAAATAGTGGATAAGTAAAAGTATTTAAATGACTATTTTTGAGATTTGTAGTCTAAATATTCTTTGATTATAGATCATTTATTAAAAATAATTGAAGATTTTTTCTTTTTTTTGAGACTAACTAAAAAAAAATTATATTAGGTAAATTGAGATAGAGGGGTATTCATGTTGGGCTACGTTAGGAATTTCAGTTTATAGGTTAGATGTTAATATGTTATTATTAACTATGGTCATTAATCAGTATGTATTTAAAATATTAAATTTATTATATTTAAAAACTGATATAATTAAAATTCTCATTATGTTTCGCATTTTAAAAATGGATGTGCCTGGTTGATACTTGATCCAAATAAAAACAATCGAATAGAAATATTTATTTAAGACAATTTCATCCACTGAAATTTATAAAATATACAAATCAAAGATTGGAGAATAATTGTCATCCTATTATAATTTTTTATAGTAAGTGGCTCGTCATTTCATAGAAGTCACGCATATGACCTTCACATTATGTTTTATAGCTTTGCTTAATGTTCGATCAAATTATTTACATATTTTTTTAAAACAAAAGGGAAATAAAAAATAAAAAATAATGCCTCAATCCCAATCAAGTTGGGTCCATAATAGGAATTATTGTAAACCATATATTGTTTCAATTAACTTCATTTAGATCCGTATTTTATACTATATAATTATGATATTATTTTCGTTTCAATTTATTTGTTCAATTTTATAACTTAATATGAAATTTAATAAAGTAAACGAGACTTTTAAATTTTACTATCTTAAACCTGTCATGTGGAAAGTTAGAATTGAAAATTCAACAATAAAGAAAAAGAAATTCTACTTTAAATAAACTAAAAATAAGTAAGACAAACAAATTAAAATTGAAAGGAGTAACTTTTTTATTTAGCTAGATTAACAATAACAATACCGATATACAACATCACAAGAAAATGTTATGTATAATGTTAATTTTATCACAAAAATTCATTATTAATTACTTTTATATATGTTTGTTTGTCAATTTACCACGATCTTCTTTAATATTTTTTTTATGTAAACTTGAGATGATAATGTAAGTAAAGTCATACTAATCATGATTCTTAATTACGATTTTGTGTGATTACAACTTTGCTTTTAATTTAATGTAGTTACTTACTAGTTATTCTTCAATCATATGATTACATTAATGATGTGGTTGTAAAGAGAGACCTTTTCTCAAATGAAATAGAATCAAAGAATGAAAATATGAAAATTGTACTACTTTCTTTGATTCTATATTTTTTTATACTTTTGAAATATCTTGAATTATTATTATTATTATGGTAATTTATAAATTTTTTTACATGATAAATTTATTTTTAAAAATATTAAATATTTCATATCCAAATTCACGATTAAAATTAAATTATTTGACTTTTTGAAACTCAAATCGTGTATAAATTGAAATAAATAAAATATCTTAAACAATACTATACTTTAAGTTTAGTTGTTGTTTTTTAATGCTGGTATAATCTTCTCATCTTTGAGATTTATTGGCTCAAACTTTTTTAACTTCATGCACCATAAAATTCATTAAAAGAGGAAAAACATCCTACTAAGAATATTTGTGTCTCCATCCTTAAAAGCTCAATAAACTTACAATTCCCTAGAAAAATAATTATTTCACTGTTTCTTTTTAATTGTAAGTAGTTTTTTTTTTTTCGAATCAAATCATATAAATTTTGGTTAATATTTGTAGATATATTTTTTTATTATATTAATATAAAAAAATATATAATTTATATATTTTTCGTATAATTTTTTAATATAAATTTTTATTTTAATATATCAATTATTTACTGTAATCTAATTGAGGTCGAAAAATTACACTTTACTTATTTTAAATTGAATTTTTATCTTTTAAGGATAAACTCTGATCATATACTATATTTTAAGACTTCACATGTATAAAATTACGCTAGTTTATTAACCAACATTACATTATATCATTACATCCTACTCACACATTTCACAAAGCACATAACATGAAATTAAAATGCAACTAGTAATATATATCAATACAATAGCTTTAACGCCACTGCTAGTTAGGGTTACATTAATTTCACGGCCATCCGCCGCCATACCCACCACCGTACCCTCCGCCGGTTCCACTACCAGGGCCGCCAAATCCTCCACCGGTTCCACTACCAGGGCCTCCAAACCCTCCGCCAGTTCCACTACCAGGGCCGCCAAGTCCGCCGCCAACAGTACCGCCAACACCGCCACTGCCGCCTACGCCAGCGCCAATTCTGCCGCTTCCACTTACTCCACCGCTAACCCCGCCACTGCCGCCTATTCCAATGCCAGGTGGACTGCCGGCAGTACCACCGCCCATGCCACCAGCACCAGCACCGACACCTGCACCTGCTCCGGCACCGATCCCGACGCCAACCCTACCTTCAGCTCCTCCACTTATGGGCCCAGCTCCCATACCCAACCTTCCTCCGACTCCGGCGCTAACGCCACCACTAATGGATCCTCCTAAACCCGGCCCAGTTGGCTCACCTGTTTCATAAAAACAACAATACTAGTGAGTAATTATGACGACAGATTACGAATTATGAAAGTAGCTATGAATTTCATCGTTAAATTTTCTATTATCTAACAAAATAACGTAGCAATTTTTCTTTTTTGGAATGGATCGATCGCTACCCTTTGGATGCACACTGAAAACTTTGTTTTTGTATTAATAATATCTTGTGAGTGAATTGTAAATTATACTAGAAAAGTTTGAAGCAACAAACTCAACTAAAAAAGTGTTGACAAGGAGAATCGATCTCTAACCTTCCTAATTATGGATACTAACAGTTGCACTAACTTAACGAAATGTAATTTATAGGCAAGTTTGATGCAGCAAACTCAACTAAACAAGTATTGATAGAGAAATCGATCTCTGATCTTTCTTAAAGATACAAAGAAATGAATCTCTGACCTTCCCTATTAAATACTACCTGTTGTACTAACTCAGTGACCAGCAGAGGAATAATACATTGAGTTGAAAGGAGGTCAGTGGAGGTTGTAACCATCATTTCTCTTAATTTATCTTCATATTTAGTAAAATATTGAAATTTTAAGTACTTTTATACATAAAGTTTTCGATTTTTTTAACAATATTACTAAAAAAACACGTGAGGTTCCATTACCAGCAGCAAATCCACCAGCACCAATATTATCATCTAATCCACCTTGATAATCAGTAACTCCATATTTTTTTGCAACAAGAGACTCATTTTCACTTGGTAAATTTCTAGCACAAACAAGAAAAGCTCCAAGTGAAAACACAAAAAGAAGTAATAAAATTTTAGCCAACATATTTTCTAGCAATTTAGAAATTTAATATTATCCAAAAAGAGTTACTATAATATAATAAAAGTTTTGTGTGAGAATTTTGAAGGATTGTAAAGGGAATTTTATAGGCTGAAAAATCCAAAAAACCCAACGGTCCACTGAATTTTCATTCATTATACGTAAATGAATGCATGAATTTTATTTTGACATTTGTAAGCCATGCACGTAAAAATTTAATTTAGTGTTATCATCACAACTTTGAAGAAGTTGACTCTGTATACATTAAATTGACGAACATTTAATTTTGATTTTGACATATCATGTAAATACTACAGACAAAAGGATTTTATATACTCTGCGTTACTGTGTATGTTGAATCCAACTGTTTTCACTAGGATCGTGTGATTAATTTCGGGTCAAATCAATAATTCGAATCGATAATAGAGTTGTTTGATTAATGATTTGAGTTATTGATTTGTCCATTTTTTATAAATGCTTAGTGTTCTATGGTTATTGGATAATTGGTTTTGAACGTCTCAGTTTTGACCACTTTCTCTAACGAGCTAATTAACTAATAACCTAATAAAAAAAAAAAAGTTTTTCTCAATTTTTTTTAGATTATATATTCTAAGAATAATTATTAGAATTGATCATTCTTAAAAATAGGTTTTTCCTCAATCGTGAATTTTATGAGATGAGCATGACTTTCTTTTATCGATGTAATGTGACCCAATAATATTATAGATAATAATCAAGATCAACTTTTTACGAGTGGTGGGTGATACTAGTAGAATAGTATAGAAAACTTTTTTATTTGACTCTTGAAATTCAAACTATATTATATCAAGAAAAAGAAAAACGATCAATTAAACACAAAGTCATGACTATAAGCATAAACATGCCTATATTATTCACTAATTATTTATTTAAATGGAACAATTGCTAACTTTAAATAGTGAAATTAAATTTTCTCATATATACTAAACTTATTAAAAATAAAATTAAATTAAATATGCCACAATTAATTTATTAGATCAAATGCCACCACCGCCGAAACCTTCGCCGATCCCAAATCCAAAACCACTACCACCATTCTCTCCACCACCGCCGCCGCCACCACCTCCACCGCCACCGCCTAAGCCGGACCCGTGGCCACTACCAAAGCCAAATCCAAATCCACCACCATTTCCGCCACTAAAACCACCACCTCCTCCACCGCCACCACCACCACCTCCGCCACTACTGCTGCCAGCTCCTCCGATAATCTGACCAAATCCTAAGCCATTCACACCAGCTGGGATCTCAAAAACTGTAGCTACTGCATCTCCTAGGAGTATTCTAGCTGACGTGTCACGTGCAAATACTCCCAAAAAAATTAGAAAAATAAATGCCTTTGAATATTGTGTTGACACTGCATGAAAGTAAATGTACATCATATATAAGTTTTTATTTTGATGAGATTATTAAATAATGGAAATTATCTTGTTAAAACACGTTAAAATAAATATATAGTCTAAAACATTTATACTATTAGTTTAAATATAAAATTTGAAGAATCCTTGCAAGAAAATAAATGTACATCATATATAAGTTTTTATTTTGATGAGATTATTAAATAATGGAAATTATCTTGTTAAAACACGTTAAAATAAATATATAGTCTAAAACATTTATACTATTAGTTTAAATATAAAATTTGAAGAATCCTTACTTTTCATTCTTGGTGTTTGGTATTTGTGTGGAAGATATAAAAGAGATTTTTCAAGACATATATAATTATACACTATGTCAAGAGTTTATATTGTAGAGATAAATTGCTGAAGATAATTAAATTCTCGATAATTAATGTGAGAATCAAAACTGAACATAAGTATTATATTTGTAACAGTAATATTTAATGGGTGAAAAATTATCCACTTAAAAACCTTCATAAAATTTTAATTATAACGCACATTCTCTTCCTCTAATTAATTTTCTAAAGGTATATATTGAGCAAATCTAAAACTTTATGATAGTTCTTTTCTTACCTTAAACAACAAACAACATTATTCTAATTACTCTTGTAGATAAAAAAAAGACATTTTTTAAAGAGAATCAACTTAAATAACGTATTAAGCGAGTTGGAAAAAGAAAAAAATTAGAGAAATAAAAAGAAAGTTCTTATATTTATATATACTTGATGTAACCATGTAACTTCATGAAGTAACATAAATACCAGAGATTAGAGAACTGGAGTAAACTCTGTTTTTTAATTTTCATGTTTAATGAATACATCATCATGAGAAGAATGACGGGAAGAATTTCGTGTATTCTTATTTATTGCTGAAATAACTATATTATTCGTTCCGTTTAATTTTATTTGTCCACTATTTTAAAAATATATTTATTTATTTCATTTATTACTTTTATAATATCAAGAAAAAATAAATATTTTATCTTTAAAAAAAAACGTCGTGTTGTTGAAAACTTGAAAACCCCTTCTCAGATACCTAAATAGAAATAACTGAGACTAAAAGGCATAAAACGCATTCAGCGAACGTGATTTATGAGTAAAATTTCGTGTCTTCTTATTTATTGTTGAAATTACTATACTACCCCTTCCATTTAATTTTATTTGTCCACTATTTTTAAAATTTATTTATTTAATTCATTTATTACTTTTATAATAAGAAGAAAAGATAAATATTTTATCTTTTGAAAAAAGTCATATCGTTGAAAACTTTAAAAACCCCTTTTGAGATACCTAAATAAAAAGAGGTAAGAATGAAAGACATAAAACGCATTCAGTGAATGCGATTTATGAGTAAAATTTTGTATTTCTTATTTATTGCTGAAATTACTATATTACCCGTTTCGTTTAATGTTATTTGTCCTCTATTTTAAAAATATATTTATTTATTTCATTTATTACTTTTATAATATCAAGAAAAGATAAATATTTTATCTTTTAAAAAAATGTCGTGTCGTTGAAAACTTGAAAAACCCTTCTCAGATACCTAAATAGAAACAACTGAGAATGAAAAGCATAAAACACATTCAGCGAATGTGATTTATGAGTAAAATTCCGTATCTTCTTAGTTATATTTGAAACTACTATACTACCCCTTATGTTTAATTTAATTTCCCACTATTTTTAAAAAAATATTGATTTATTTCATTCATTACTTTTATAATATCAAGAAAAGATAAATATTTTATATTTTAAAAAAGTCATATCGTTAAAAACTAGAAAAAATATTTCTCAGATACCAAAATAGAAAGAATTGAGAATGAAAGGCATAAAACGCATTCAGCGAATGTGATTTATGAGTAAAATTCTGTGTCTTCTTATTTATTGTTTAAATTACTATATTACCCCTTCCATTTAATTTTAGTTGTCCACAATTTTTAAAATATATTTATTTCTTTCATTTATTATTTTTATACTATCAAGGAAAGATAAATCTTTTAAAAAAAGTCATGTTGTTGAAAACTTTAAAAAACCCTTCTCAGATACCTAAATATAATGAGGTGAGAATAAAAGTCATAAAACGCATTCATCGAATGCGATTTATGAGCAAAATTCCGTGTCTTCTTATTTATTGCTGAAATTACTACATTACCCATTTCGTTTAATTTTATTTGTCCACTATTTTAAAAACATATTTATTATTTCATTTATTACTTTTATAATATCAAGAAAAGATAAATATTTTATCTTTTAAAAAAACGTTGTGTCGTTGAAAACTTGAAAACCCCTTCTTAGATATCTAAATAGAAACAATTGAAAATGAAAGACATAAAACGCATTCAGCGAACGCGACTTATGAGTAAAATTCTGTGTCTTCTTATTTATTGTTGAAATTATTATACTACCCCTTCTGTTTAATTTTATTTGTTCACTATTTTTAAAATTTATTTACTTAGTTCATTTATTACTTTTATGATAACAAGAAAAGATAAATATTTTATCGTTTAAAAAAGTCACATCGTTGAAAACTTGAAAAAACCCTTCTCAAATACCTAAATAGAAAGAACTGAGAATGAAAGGCATAAAACGCATTCAATGAATACGATTTATGAGTAAAATTCTGTGTCTTCTTATTTATTTTTGAAATTATTATACTACCCCTTCCGTTTAATTTTATTTGTCCACTATTTTTAAAATATATTTATTTATTTCATTTATTACTTTTATAATATCAAGAAAAGATAAATATTTTATCTTTTAAAAAAACGTCATGTCGTTGAAAACTTGAAAAAATCTTTCTCAGATACCTAAATAGAAAGAGCTAAGAATGAAAGGACAAATAAAATTAAATGGAAGGGGTAATATAATAATTTCAGCAATAAATAAGAAGACACAAAATTTTACACATAAATCGCATTTTACTATATATATATATATATATATATATATATAGCGTTATTTTTTGTGATATAAATAGAGAGATTTCAGTTAGATAAAATTATATCCCTTGCGAGTTAATTCAAACTTTAATTTGTTTGTATCCTTTTTGACGATTTCATTTGCGTATAATTAGAGCAAAATTGAACATAAATATTGTTAGTCGATCGATAAATGCTTCTTTATTCATAATTTTGCATTCTTATATCAGAATAATCTGAACAACAAATATTAATATGTTTTATTAAATTATTTTATTGAGCATGATAAAGTATTTATTTATTATACGTACTTGGGGGAATAAATCGTATCAGCCATATAGAAAATAGAGACATGATGAAATTGGTAGTAATTTTGTAGCTGGGGTGATGCAGAATTTAAATTAATGAAATAAGAAATATCAAATATTAAATAGTTATAAAAAAGTAATTTGTTAGCATTTTGCGATGAATATATATAAAGAAAAAATTGAACTACTTTACTCAATTTAAAATAAAAATCATTATTTTCAATAATAAAATCAGACAATCAAATTAATCGTGAATTCCCTTAAAACTTTGGCCACCACCAAAACCTTGCCCGCCCCCAAACCCTACATTACCAATTTGACCACCAATGCCTCCTCCTCCGCCACCTCCCATAGAAACCGAACCATCTCTACCTATGCTTCCACCTATACCACCACCTCCACCACCGCCAATTGACCCAACACCGGGTACACTTACTTGACCACCAACACCAATACCTACTCCAAAATCCATGCTATCGGGACCAACGTGTCCTCCACTACCACCTCCACCTCCAAATGAGCTACTAACTCGTGGAACCTTATTATTATTATAATTATCGGGAAAATCTAATCCGATAAGATTTCGAGCCGAACTTGTGTACATTAAAGTTCCCAAAATTATCATAATCATGAAATTCGAAGTCATATTTTTTTAAATTGCTAAAAACCTATTTCGTGAGTTAGGAATTGTTAGGACAGAATTTATAACAATATATAATTTCTAGTTATAACTTGTATGTAATGTATATAAATGCAACTCTAGATTAATAGAGAAATAAGAAACGGAAATTTGCATTAATTTAGAAATTTACAATATGTAACATGTAACTTTATTAAGTATGAATTAATGAACAATATTGTTTACTAGAAGTTCAATGAATATAATCAAATAGTAGGAAAATAATATCAGCTATGAAGTTTGTAAACTTTTCCTCTTAATAATGTGTATTTCTAAATATATATTTTTAATATTTTGATTTTTTTTTATTTATATACTTTTTACTTTATTTTTTAATTTTATTTCAAAAAACCTAAAAATCTCATGTCCAAATTCACTAAATTAAAAGTAAAAGATTTGACTCGTTAAATTCAAACAACAACATATATAATGAGAGCCCAGAACATGCATTTGTTTGAGTCATGAAATTGAAAAATTATTTGATAAGGTATGCCTTTTCTTTTCTTGGGGGGTTATTCATAATAAGTCAAAATTAATCGAATCAGTAAATATTAAACACCATTAAGATAATTTAAAGTATTTGTCTCAAGGATGCAAGTTGTTTACGTTTTGGTGCTACTTTCCGCCTCTATTACTTTAATTACTCCATTCATTTATTTTTATATGTTCATTATATATAAGTAAATTTTTATTTTATGTTCACTTAAGAAGAAGAATTTTATTATATATATATTGCTAATTGGAGAAATAAAGCACACTACATCTCGACTCTTTATTTTTATTTTATTAAAGAGAGGAGGAACTGAAAATAAGATAGAAAGGAAAAATTGCAACAAAAAAAAAAGAAAAAGTAGAAGCATGCATGAATAGTACTTCATGCATGCTTGAGTAGAGTACATTATGCATCCATGGCTTGTATTCCATGCATTGGCTCGTGTTCACGGTATTCCACCTCCTCCATAATCTTTACCTTCCCCTTTGCCTTCGCCTTCACCACTGCCATTATCCCCATCCATGCGCCCACTACCACTACCGCTACCTCCTCCTCCTCCTGCACCAGATCTAGTTCCATTACCATAACCATAACCACAACCACTACCATAACCAGAACCACCATCTCCTGTTCCTCTGCCACTACCTTCACCACCTCCATAGCCTCCACCACTACCTCCTTCACCATACCCTTCCCCAGAACCATAACCGGAACCATCTCCTGTTCCTTCACCACTTCCTTCTCCACCCCCACCTCCATATCCTCCACCACCACTGCCTTCACCATACCCTTCCCCAGAACCATAACCGGAACCATCTCCTCTTCCTTCACCACTTCCTCCTCCACCCCCACCTCCATATCCTCTACCACTACTGCCTTCACCATACCCTTCCCCAGAACCATAACCGGAACCATCTCCTCTTCCTTCACCACTTCCTCCTCCACCCCCACCTCCATATCCTCCATCACTACTGCCTTCACCATACCCTTCCCCAGAACCAGAATCGGAACCTCCTCTTGACATTTCACCCCCAGTATCCCCACTAGGGCCTTCACTGTAGGCAACAGGATGATGAACTGACTTCTCTTCCCCAAGCATGCAGTTCCTCGAATCCACCAAGGACAATGACTCAGTAGACTTTACAACCTATATATAGTCAAATAATAATAAGAGATCTTGAATTTATTTCATAATATCGAAACAAAAGTAATTAGTGATCGAGTTGAAACTAAAAGCTTATATGATTCATTAAAAATAGAAAAATGAAATGAATTAATGCACACACATAAAGGAGAAAAAAAATTTAAAACTAAAGAACGAGGCCTATAATGTAAGTTTACGCCACATCCAAAAAGGAAAAAGAACATTTATAAATACGTATATGAAATCTTATTAATGATAACTATATATATATATATATATAGTCAATATTTATGTATAATAACAGTAAATTTCATGAAACTTTAATTACCTTTGAATCGATCTTCGAAGAAACAAACTTCGTGACACTAAGAAAGCACATAGAACCATGAGAAGAAAAAACTTAGAGTTAATCATCTCTTGATTGTAATTTTGAAGACAATGAGGAGTGAAGCCTAGTGATATATGTATATATAGAGGTAAAAAACACAAATTGTTCTCAAGAAAATTTAATTGCCAAGACTTTTGACAGTTGAAAAAGGTTAAATATTATCAATTGAATTAAGTTACGTTGTTGTGCAGGTTGCTTTATATTTTACCCTTTGTTTCTTTTTAGTTGTCATGGTGCATTTTTCAAAAGTCAATTTGACTAATTTTTAAAGTTCAATTATATTAGATTAATTCAATACTTTAAACTAAAAATTATGATATTAAAAAACTATATGAAAAGTACTATAAATTATAATTTTAAAGACAATGAGGAGTCATGAAGCCTAGTGATATATGTATATATATCGATTAACAATATAACTACATATAGTTAGTGTAATTCTATAAAGTGAGATCTAAGGAGGTAGAACACATTCATATCTCTAACCAGGAGGCTGAAAATTAATTGTTTCCAAACGTAGATCTAATCTCAAGAATAGAAAATAGGTCAAAGTAGTATGAAAAAAAGAAAAGGAAGGTGACGAAATCATATCAAAAAATTATAGAAAACACGACGAATCATTTTGAATGTTAATTACAACAAGAAAAAATACAATAATCGAAGTATAAGAAATAACAAATAATAACAAAAACTAAAACACAAAAAAATGTAAAAATAATGCTACGACTACTAATATAAATAACTTTATCCTGATTTGTATTTTGCACAATTTTTTGTCTGTAAACATGTCGTCGATCAATAATAAGCTCAAAGTTGTGTCTATTCTACAGCTTATGAATCATCATCACTGACTCACTGTGCTCCCTACCGCCTGGCTTAATGAACTATGCGACAGAAACGTATTTTGAATGTGTTGGGTTAATAGTATTTTTCCTTTTTTGGATTCTTGCACTTTTATTATTTCGTTTTCTCGATTGTTTGTATTAATTTTCATTAAGTCGAGGAGTGATCGAAAGCAATTTTTTTAATCTTTGAAATACGAATTCTGTATTTATACATTTAAAAATTTTTTAGAACCCCATTTGTATATTTCACTTGCCAATATACAAACATGGTAATTTATTATAAATTTTTCATAAATCTTATACAAATTTCTAGGGTAAGCATATACAAATTGTGGATTGATAAAATCAGAAACCGAATTATTTAAATTCTGAATTTATATAATCAGGATCCGAATGATATAAATTCTGAATTTATACAATTATTGAAATAGAATAGCGAAAATTGGAGAAACTATAGCTGCAAATTACAATTTTCTTAAACTGTATCTATAATTACCCTACATAATATAGGCTAAAGATTTGCTATGCATAATTTTTCCATGGTAAAATGGGCCATCTTACCCACTCAATGAATGTTCATGGATCCAACTAAACAGGCTTCGATCCAAAATAAAGCCCACTATCCATTACCATAAATTTTGTTCGTTCTCTCCTTCTCTCCTTTCCTTATAAACCTTATCTTATATCATCAAAAATATTCCTTGTTTAAAATTGCACCCACTTTAATAGAATTAAACAAAAAAAACTTCAATTTCCACCAATATGAAGTGCATTAACCTTCACTCTACAATTTTACTAAAATTTTCAACCAAGATATTCACATGCCAATACCATAAATCAAAGCCAATTTGTGCATTGGAGCAGCAACATTATAATACTAAATTAGCTACTGGTTTTGTAAAGGGAAAAAGGACTCTTTTAATTGCTCCACTTAAGGCTGTTAATTCACCTGCTGCTTCTGGAGATTTGTCAGTTTTGCTGCAGACTGGGTTGGTACTTTACTTTTATTTTATTTTTAATTTTAAGTTTAACTCGTTAGATTTGATAATATATTACTAATTCACATAATATCTTGAACAACTTGAAAAAAATCATATATTTGCACATATATTTCTACTCCTCTGTTTCAATTTGTTCGCTCTACTGTCTGTTTAAAAAAGAATGTCAAGTGCGTTTGCTTATGTTTTCTTTACTGGTAACTTGTTTTTGACAGTGCAGTAATGCTGTTTATGTACTGGATTGCAAATTTTGTGGTGCCAGAGTTCATCATGAAGGATCTTCAACAAGATGACACTACCACCAACAATAACAAAACTGATGAAAAAGATATTCTATGAAGATGAATTAGCTAGAAGAGCACAAATTCATCTGTTTTGTTGAATGTCTCTTTTGTACTTTTTCGATGAATTCAATATTTGGATAGATTTTAATTTGTTCACACCAATGAACTCAAGTAACTAACTTAACTTCATCAATACACACCAATTATAAACCTAACAATACGATAATATATAACAAAATTTAAATAACAATCAAAACAAATATGACAAAAATTACTACTACTGAAACGATGCAACCATATCTTTGAACTGACCAAGGAGTTCATCAACTGTCATAACTTGATGATCACGTCTGTCTCTGATTCGAACGCTAACCTGACCATTATTAGCTTCCTCTTCTCCAACAACTAGTACATAGTTATATTGTACGAGTTGAGCTTCACGTACCTTTTTCCCAACTGTCTTGTCACTAACATCGATATCAACATGATAACGAGCATCATGTAATCGTTTCCAGATCTCAAACGCGCACGCTTGAGATTTGTTGGAAACAGGACAGACAATAGCTTGACAGGGACTAAGCCAGAAAGGCCATTTACCTTTGTAATGCTCAAAGAGTGTAGCGAACATTCGTTCAACTGATCCAAGTATAGCTCTGTGTATCATAACTGGTCTTTCTCGAATTTGATTGTTTTCTGCTACGTATAAAAGGTTGAATCTTTCAAGCTGCAATGTTGCACATTGTAAGTTTCTTTTCATTGCATCAGAAACACTGATATCGATTTTCGGACCAAAAAAAGCTCCGTCCCCTTTGTTGATCTCCCAGGGCTTTCCAAATTCGTTCAATGCTTCAGCAAGAGCATCTCCAACTTTGTAAGTTTCCGATATACTTTTCAGGCCTTGTCGATAACCTGAAGTCGACATTACTGAAACCAAATATGGTATACACATAACTGATGAAATCCAGGACGCCTTTTACTTCGTCCTTGATCTGTGACTCCCTGCAGAAGATGTGAGCATCGTCCTGGTGAAATGGCCTGAGACGTGTTAAACTTGTAAGGGCACCACTAGCTTCGTTCCTGTGAAGAGCTCCAAAATCCGCCAGACGAAGAGGTAGTTCTCTGTAGGAACGAACTCTGTGACCGAATACTAAATAATGTCCAGGGCAGTTCACTGGCTTCAACCCGAATTGATCTACTGCTTTATCGTCAATCTCGAACACGAACATGTTCTCCTTGTACTTTGCAGCATGGCCAGAAGTTTCCCAGAGCTGCATCTTGTATATATCTGGGCTCCAAATCTCCTCGTAGCCTCTTTTCCAGTACTCATTCTTCAAGAACTCGAGCACCATGTGGAAGAAAGAAGCAACTTCCAGGGCTCATTGGATCAAAATAGAAAAGCTCCTGCTTCTTGTTTAGCTCTCTGTGATCATATTTGTTTGCTTCCTCCAGTGTCTGTACGTTTTCCTGAACCATAATTTTGCAATTTGCAAACAAGAAAAAAGTGGAAGGAGGCAGCCACAATGAAGGAAAAATATGTATTTATAGAGGACTTAGAAAACCTATTTGCATAAGAATTTGATAACAAATCCTAATCCTATACAAATTAGGTTTCGTTGCATCCAAAAATAATACCACGTTGGAAAGTTACCATATATTTTTATAATTATTGGTATTAAACTTTAGGCAAGCATCTTTGAGGAATATTTTTTCATGAAAAACATGTTTTGGAAAAATGTTTTTCATGAAAAATAACTTCCATCATATAAAAGATTCTTCCATAAACTGTTTCGTCACAAGCATCAGCTGAAACTCACAATGCTGGAATGTTCATCGGGTCTCTGTGCCTAAACTAGTAACATATATTTATAGTTACACAATGAACAACAAAAAAATACTGTTAATTATACAATTGTCCAGTCATTTTCGACGGAAGTAACAGGTTTATCTGGAGATGAACTGTCGGGCTTAGGAGGTTTCTTTGAAAATATGGATGAGAATGGTTGGCGTAATGGACTCTCCTCCTGGTTCTTCTGGTCTCGCAGTGATAGCTTATCCTTGTTTCTGAATATGAGGCTAAGCCTTTTGAATCGACTTTTTAGTTCATTCGGGGGTGCAGCTGAAGGTTCTTCAGGTTGAAAGGTGATCCTTATAACTTCATCTGGACTGAGTACCATTGTCTCAACAGTCTCGTAGACCTAGTAAAAAGTTTAACTGTAACTCATCACCGCATAACAACTTATTATAGTAATAATCTGACATTCACAAATGCTACTTTTGCAAATTTTGGGTCCAAATCAATGATTTTATGTAGCGTCATCCAGCACTATAAAGCTAATAAAATTGCAGAAAGGATGTATAACAAGCACCAGAATGCTGCTTCTATTTCTCCTTCTATACTCCCCGCCCCCTGCCTCACCCCCACCCCCACCCACACCCACACCCACTGATGGGATAGGAGTAGGGGGTGCTGACTAGCAACTGGGCTATATATGAGTCAATAGGTTTCGGTGGATTCAGTATGAACCTTGTATCCCTGAAAAGTTACTAGTATTTTCTTCTTCTTTTTTTTAATTTTATAACTGAGAAATTCCCCGAGGGCCTGCAAGGGCACAATTCAAAACTCGGTGGATAATGAGCCAGCTCCGGTAAAATTCACCACTTCAACATCAGTATTTTTATAATGTACCTAACCTACACATCATGTGTTGTTCTCTTACTAGAGAACCAAAGCCCTATGGCATGAAAGTTACTAGTTCTTTGTAAGTCAATGAGAGGTAGTCAAATGCACAAGAATGTCTCAGGAGCAAGACTTGTGCTTGTATCCAGCACCACGAGTCAGAAAGCTTTTTAATTAAACCTTCACCAAGCTAGATAAGACATACCTGGCACAATTCATCAACTTTGTCAACCCAGTTGCTTCTTTGACAGGTGACAATGACATATTCTTTACAATCACTGAACAGCTTCGCTAAATTTGAATTGTTGGAGAGGGTGGCCTCAGCAGTTACAAACCCTGATCCCAACTGAAATTTAAATACCAAATAACATACGTTATATGATTTGGAAGCTGAATAGAGCTAACCCAAGATTAATGGGTGATTTTATCAAAAAAACAAAAAATAAAATTGGAAGCTGAAAATGTCACAACCAAGCCAGAATAATGCTTTATTTACTATGTAATGGAAACGTGAGAGGGAGAGATATAATGAATTCCTAAACATCACCAAATAAACTGCAATTTATTACTATATAATTGTTATGGCTACCAAAAGTAGATGGAGTATAGGAAAGAAAATTGTGTCTTGCACAATTTTCATCAACTTTTTCCTCTTGACAAAAAAAAGATGCATAAAAATGGCAAATTCTCAACTGTATATTTGAGTTTATAAGATGAAACTTCCACATAAGAGGCTGATATAAATTCAAAATCTATGTTATAATAAAAAATACCAAGCCTTGAAACAATAACAGAAACCTTGTTCAGCATGGAACTGCAATACTACCACAAGAGAGTTTCTGCTAGTCCACAGGCTTATATATCTGTGGATATTCATTTTTTATTTCTTTTACCAGTGACAGGCTGAATTCTTTCCTTATGGGAGTTTGAGGAATGAGAGTAACAGAAGATAGAGATGAAAATTAAGACAAGACACATTTCAAACATGCATAAGAGGACTTACAAGAGATATAAACAGCTGCTTGAAAAGCTCATGTGGAGATATATCCTCTAAATTATCCAGAATACTTTCCCTACAGAAGGCACATAGAGTTCCTTTAAAAAAATCAGAACATTTTGTTTGGATCTTCTAAGCCCGTCTGGAGCTTAGAAACTTACACTGCCAAATCCTCATCAAAGAGAGGAGTTTGTCTAATAGCCGGCACTGGCTTTGAGGTTTCCCATAGTTCGCGCCACAAGTTGCCTAAAAACATCAATCCACAGAAGTTGTCAGATAAAGTTTTGCACACTTCCTCCACCTTTTCTGCTTGAAATGCGCACAAAGATGGTTTGTACTTATCACGTTATCAACAATCATAAAACAACCGCGAGAAATTTTAAGAGGACAGTGCAAATTTAGTGCAAGTTAGCATTTTGTTCCATCCCATCCCAAATACCACTTCCGCCAACTAGTTTAAAATATTCTTCTACAACCTGCTTAGCATAATGAGTAGTGAATAGACCCCTCGTCGTACCTAGCACTGCTGCACGTTCTAAAAGAATGCTTCTTCTACCAAGACCCACTGGAGTTACTAGAGTACTTGAATGGACAAGTGGAAAAACTACCATTTTGGAAGGCACTGTCGCATTTGTGTGCTAAATGACCTATAGTTGTTCCTTCTGTATTTACAACCAGTGCACTAGTATTTTAGCAGCTTCCTTTTTAAATATATAGCCTATTGTATGGTCTCTAGCCTACTCTGTGTGATTATAAGAACAGAATACAATGGACTACTTTCATTGATGTTAGCAATAACAGCTGTTCTAGGTATGCACACTTTATAAGTGACTAATGAACAAATCAAACCAATTTGTGGTACAGTCCAATTTGAGAGGTAGTCTCATCTTTCTACAAACACAAACAAATCCAATAATAGCCTTGTTTTAGCAATTGAAATGTGATTTTCAGAAAACAAGAGGTGAGAATTGTGACATGAAATTTGAGTTAACTAGAATAGAACCTTCTTTCTGCATTCGAGAACTCAGTTGGCCTCGTCCAGACAATGAGTCATTAGCATCAAGGGTTTCATTAATTCCATTATTTGTATCACATTCCATCCAATCAGGAGGAGAATGCCATCTAACGAAATCTTCTAATATACACCCAGGGTTTGCTGCCTAGTAGAGGTCAGGAAATTTGCATGTTAGTTTCAGTCAGATACTGCCAAATTGCAAGCTTGAGAAGGTACTTCAGGAAACTCTAAATTACAGATTCTGTTACTGAAACTTTACCTTGAAAGCCTGCATGTCAGACAGGAGTTGAGAGCACCCAGCTCCAAGACTGATGATAGGAAAGACGAGCATTTCAGATGAAAAGGTCAAGATTATCCTACTTGTGTCTATAAGTTGGAGTATTTGAGGCATTAGGGGCAGCAGTGAACATTATAAAGTATGAAACAAAGAGAAGGACAAGGAACAAAAGAAATCAGATGATTGTATTCTTTAATACAGAAAAAAAACTGAAAGTTCCTTGATGTATTTGTAATAACTAGAAAATAGGAAAAATGAAAATAGTTTGAACAACGTCAATAATTAATGCCAACTTTTTTTTTTTTGTTGATAAAATGATGATTAGTGAAGCAAATTTTAGTGTAAGCAAGGTATATGTAAAGTAAATGTTTTTGCAGAGTAAGTGTTAAACTGCTACTATTAATGATTGGTCTCCATTTATGGACATTTGCAGCATGATCTTGAAAACAAAACAGCCTAAAGGCATTACGTACCTCCCTGTTCGGAGCACCAGCTCCTCTGTTTCTTTGATTAGATCTTCCGTTAGCAAGGGTTCTTCCTGCATATATATACTCTCATGGTCATAAACGATCAATAGTTAACAGTGGAAGGTATCCAATTTGTATCATAACATCTGCTCCTGCCCACAAACCTGCATTACTGGCGTATATATAGGTTCACCCGTTTCCAGCATTGTTAGATCAGATTGGCTGTCCACTCCTAGCCGAAGAATTAATTCTCCTGTGTTAACTTTAGCATACAAGACGGGAGTTGCAGGAAGGGTGCCGTCATCAGCAAGAACATCTGTATTTGAACTTCCTAGCCTGACAACCGAATCCAACGATTCAGTGGCTGCAATGCGTCGCTTTTTCCTGGAAATGCAACGGTTAATAACCTGGAGTTGCTGATACAAAAGACATGAATTTAGGTCCGGAATTTGATCTGGAGGAATGCCAGGGATATATTGTCCTTCAGACCACAGCTTCCTCAACTGCATGCAAAGAAGATTGAAGATGTGGTACTCAGTGCATTTACAAGACTATGTTCACAGCACATCAACGAAATTAGGAAATGATCTAACTAGATGATGATATAGTATTAAAAGGATCAACTATCTACGACAAATTGAATACAGGGTCAATATCTACTCATGAAGATATTATGTCAGTGCAGCTTAAGTGAATGAGGTCAGTGAATTAATGCACTAGTGGACGCTACAAAATCTGGAAAGAGTTCCATAAACTCCATAAAATAGTAATGAAAGCAAGGGATCTTTTTTACCCTTCTCAACAAAAAAAAGGAAAAGAAAGAAAAAGAAATCAGAAGAGGAGAAGAGTACGAAGAGGTTCAATTTGCAAAAACTTTCAAACAAGGATAAAGACCTGTCATAGTATATCACTATGGTTGAAAAATGAAATTCAACTTGATTGGTAGTCTTAACTATCAAGCTATATTATCAAAGACAATGAAATAAGGATAAAAAGCAAAATTTAACGAAGTCTTCTTTGATTGTTCTACAACAATTATGCTTCAAGAGTGTGACTCCTGCTCGCAAGTCTTATCCAAATGCAGTTAGGTTTTTCCTGTAGTAAATGGAGAAAGAATTTAAAAAAGGTTGAAAGCCTTTCTGGTTAGTTTGGATCTTATCATTCCAACGACTGCCTTCTTTTATTATTTTTATAACCACGGTGTATGGGCCAGCTTGCTGCACCTCGACTAATTCCACGGGGCACCTGCTACCTCGAAGTAGCACATGTTACTAGCTAACTCTATCCACCAAGACTTGGACAAATGGGATAATTTTAAGGACTGTCTTTTAACATTATAAATCTGGACTTTACCAGAGAAGTCAATCGATTGTGATCTTTTAAGAAGTCGTGTGCACTCCTAGTCATAAGTAGTTGACTCCAGGTCAAAAAATGGTAATCAATTACTAAAACAAATCAACCTCCAGCACTATCATCACCACTAAGAAAATAAAAATACGCTTAAATAAAATAAACAAACGACATACTACTTCTAACCATGGTAACCATCAAGATGTTATTCATTCATATACTATATATTTTGCATTACAGTAGCCAACTTAACCATCAGAACATGAACATCTAATCCCTACTAGCCTTGCTGGTCAAGGATCATTGCAGATGAATAAATTTTTCTTTTTGGCAAGTTCACTACCCTCAAGAAAGCCAGCTAATAACAGAAAGATATAGTTGAAACATTCTATCAGGGGTGAAAAGTGATGCTGCTTTATTATTCTTCAGGAACCACTCCTTTAACAGCAGGACGGATAGTTCAATGCATATTCATGTAAGAAAAAGCTAGTGTGTGATATAAGTAGTGCAACAAGCAGAATAAGTGATAAAAAGATATCCCTATGACAGCAGGAATCCCTCTGTGCTAAGAAAATTAAGTGTGAAATAGTTTTGTAGAGTATACTTACTTCAGCAACAATTTTGCACCATAATAATGCCATTTTACGCAGTGATTTCATACGTCCAGTTACATCAGCAAGATTAACGATAAAACTTTCAGGAGGAGCACCATGAAGATCCTTAGGCAAAGATGAAGCACTTGCAGAATCTACTTTCCTTCCAGGAAAATGTCCTTCTACAAGTATCTTGCAGATATTGCAGTGGAAGTTAAAATCACACAGGGTAATCCAAATGGCTCAAGTAGAAATTACAATTATAATTAATACAGAATCATATTCCACCACATAATTGAAGAAACTGGCATCTACCTGCATCTAGCAGTAAATTGATAAGAGACAAGACTTTGTCATCCGCACCAAATTCACCTGCAAATTTGTCATCTTTTTCACGTAGCACTAATGACTTCACTGCTGACAAGCTTAAGCTGGCCCTCTCCATGATGGGTGAGGAACCTCTGGATGAAGCTAGAAAGTCTTTCATTGTAATACACCTCTTTCCAGCCCTAGGAAGGGGGCAATAGGGGGGAAAGGAAAAGGGATTAGACCCGCATCATCAATTTTGAGGAAAAAGACACACATGTACATAAGTGATAAACATTCTTTTTTAGTTCACAGTCTAGGTGTTTGTTGAACCCACTGCAAGGATATGGAAGAGAATTCACTAGCATGATGGAACTGAACAATGCAAAAATCAAACATTTCATATGAATGCCGAAAATTGACAGAGAACCCAACTAAAATTGAGGTGGTTAAAATTTAAAGATAAACAAATATCTTACTCGACAGCTACAGCTAATTGCTTCATGACAGAGGCTGGAGGAATGACATCTCTGTCCCGATGTTTTGACTCTTCCATCCTCAAACCTGATTCAGAGTCCTTGAGGCAGTAAAGAAACTCATATCATTAGAAAAACAAACTTAAGGACATATAACTGCATATTTACATAATTCTTTTGACTCTAAGAATGAAGAAAATTTGTTCGAACATACAAGAAGTAGTTATTGTATGTTTAAAGCCTTAAAATGCCCATTAAGTATATAATACTCGAGTATTGCCTAGGTTTGACAACAGCATTAACTCTTGACTTGCAAAAAGATAAGCTAATCTTTAGCCTCAACCAAGTACCAATAAGGGTTTCTGCAAGTATAGGTCATGTATATATAAGCACCTTTCCGAAACAATATGAAATGGGGACAGAATCGCTAACAAACAGCTATCATTGCATGTAAAAAGGTAGAATTAGGTGAGAAATAACCAGGGGGCATAAAAGCAGCTAAAGGAATACCGAAGACAGAATGCTTTGTATATTAAGAACCTTGTGTTGTAGCTCACCTTCGAATCAGGTATTTCTCTCTCACTCATGAAGCAAATATTTTCATCAAAAATTGCATATGCCATTCCTGGACTTTCAGCTTTGTTAGTGCCCTCAGTTCCTCTTTTGCCTATTTTTATGTTCTTAAACCTCTCCTGCCAGTCCTGCTTGGCATTTATTGGTGGAGGCCTGCGCCTTGAATTCTTTTCGTCCTGGCAACAAGGCATCCTTAAGATTACTTAACAACAGCTCATTATACTTTCAGATGTATACAGCAAAACAAACAACTAAAATCAAGTTAAAGATACCTAAAACATAACAGTTAGAGATTAATTAAGAAATTTAAAACAACTATGTTGCCACAATTTGTACCTACTTTGCTCCTTATGGAAAAAAAAAAACATTAGAAAATTGAAGCATTGAAATTAGCCAGCTAAATCTTCCTACATTAGCTTAACAAATCATTGTACCCCGATCTACGGGCCGGATAAAAATAGTTTAACTATGACAAATCCTCAATCTGCCTATATTAGCCTAACAACACATAGTAACCCGATCTGCGGGCATAACAAAAATAGTTTAACTATGATAAGTCCTCAATCTATCGACATTAGCTTAACCAAGCATAGTACCCCGATCTACAGGCAGGATAAAAATAGTTTAACTATGATAAATCCTCCGTATATAGAGCTGAACAGAGCAACAGGACAGATTCATATAGCCAACCCCAACTAATTGCCAATTGAGTCATAGTTGATTAATATATAATGAATTTACCTAGTTGACTTTGAACTTCTAATCATAAATCCAAACGAAATTAAACTCAAAACTCGAACATTCTCTTTTTTTCTCACGTTATCATCTTCTTCATCAACATAAAAAATAATAAAATAAAAAGAACTCCGAGTTATATGCATTCCAACTGGAAAATACCGGAAAATCAGAATGATAACAATTACAAGGAAACAAACAAAACGAACAAATTTTTTACCTTAGACTCGTCCTTATCGTCTGAAATCTCGTTCGTTGACGTCGCCGGCGATTGTTTATCCGAATCTGTTCCAATTTTGAATGTCCGATAAAGCAAAAAAAAAATGTATACAGGCAATAGAAACTAATTTTTACAGTAATTAGAAGAAGAAAAGAAAAAAGAGAAATGAGATGGATGAACCTGGATCGTTGATGAGATCAGATTTTTTGATATCAGTGAAAACTTTCTCCGCTTTAGCTGCCGCAGAATGGAAGGCCGTCTTTGCTCTAGATACGAATGACGCCTCCATTTCCTCCGCCGAGTTCGTCGGAAAATTGATGGATTTATGGAGGGAACAAATAAAATCAATGGGAGTCAAACACGCTAATCCGTAGACGGCGTCAAATTTTACAGAATTTTGATAATGCTTATCATTTTGTGCTTATACTTGCACTAAATTAAAATAATATAAACTTGATTAAATTATGTTGCTATCATGTTTCCTACTTTATTTGATAAAACTATATTATAAGGTAATATAATTATTAATTCATGAAATTCAAGGAACCTTCTTCATTTCCAACTATAGAATGTGTATTTTTTTTTTTTGGATGAATTATGATATATGATGTAAAAAATCAACTTTTGGACTATTGATTAGTAAATAAATTTTATTTTAGAGGGGTTTAAAAAATATAATTTAATGCAATACAAATAGTTTGAGATAAGAAAATATGTATTCAGTATTTTGAGAAAAGAGTTGAGTTTGAACTTTAAGTCAAAATTTAAAAGTTAGGTATATTCTATTAAGTTAATTAAAGAACTCCAAGTGAGGCCACTGCTCACCTAGCAACGACTCTTACTCCAAAATTATTATCTCTTTCCATTAATGTTAATAGTTTTGTATAAGACAAAAAAAAATACGTGTACAATATTTTAAGTGGTAAAAATATATTTTAACGAGTGTTTGGTTTAAACTTCAAATTATAAGAATCAAAACTTAAAGAAATTTGAATATGATAGTATTAACTACTTTTGAGTGCAGACCTAAGCAACTCAACTCCAACTCCAAATCATCTCTCTTCAGGGGTGGCTCAATGGCTTAAAAAATTATGCATACGCCTTAGGCTTCCAAAAATTAAATGACCTAATTTTTCAGTAATAATAAAATTATTATAAGCCCTTTTTAACAAAAAAATATATAATATGTTTTTTTATTTATTTGTCGTTTCACTTTGTTTTGAAACATTAAAGAATATTTTTTTTATGGATTAGTTTTTAAATTTAACTTTCATATGATAAGTTTAAGACCACAAGATGATATGTTTAAGACCACAAGATTAAAAAATATGATATATATATCTTTAGTTTAAGACCATAAAAAACAAACTTTTTTTATTAATAAAAAAAAACTTTGAATCTCAGATATAAAAAAATAATTAAAATTTAGGTCTCCAATTTATTTTTGATTTTAGGCCACTAATTAGCTTGAGCCGCCACTGCCTCTCTTTCATTAACATAATAGTAGTTCATAATAAAAGTGGTATATATTAAGTATTTTGAATGACAGATGGATATTACAATAAGTGTAAATTCCTAAATGAGGTCTCCAAGTCCATAATTATTGTCTCTTTCCATTAACATATATATTAATAACTTCGGTTAAAAATATATATTAAATATTTGAACAATGACAAATATTCTTATGAGAGTCTAGTTCAAACTTCAAATTACAAAAATCACAATTACTTGAAGAAATTTGAATGTGTTAATATTAATTAATTACTTTCGAGTGAGTCCACCTAGCAATTCTCCAACTCCAAAATCACCTCTATTTCTATTAACATATCAATAGTTTTTGATAAAAATGGTATATATTAAGTATTTTTGAATGACATATGAATATTATTAGAACAAATATGTAGTTTAAACTTTAGATAAAGAATCAAAAGTTAAACAAATTTGATTGTGTTATATTAAAATAATCTTTGCTTGAGACCACTTAGCAAAAATTTTCAAAATCATTATCTTTCTCCAATGACATATTAGTAGTTCAAGATAAAGAAGATATATATTAAATATTTTGATTGACGAATTATATTAAGACCAACGTCTAGTTTCCAACCAAAAAACAAAAGTTAAGTAATTTTAGTGTGTTATATTAATTAAAATAATAATCTTAGAAGGAGGTTGCTTAGAAAGGATTCTCATTCCAAAAGTATCAGCCCTTTTAATTAACTTATTAATACCTTCAATAATTACAAATTAATTCTTTAATTTTCCACAATTTAGTGATCATGGAGTTGACTTTGTACGACAATCTATAATATAATAAGCTTATTGTCGCAATTGAGTTTGCATTCTCCATTTCTTCATATTTTTAGCTTAGTTATCCAAGTTTTTCGAAACTTAAAAATATTTATTTTAGAAAATTAAAGTGTTTTATTAAACTCTTAGAAAGCAAAAAAAAAAAAAAAGGAGTATTTTTGAATCGTTTTAGAAGCCGGAAAAAAGTATAGTTTCTCGATAAATAATTTTTTAAAAGTTTGGCCAAGGATAAATTGTTGCTCTTGTATCAACCAAAATACTTTTCAAATTGATCAGCCAAACACAAACAACTAGTACTCTCCAAAGAATTCTGACAAAAATAACGTCTTTCAAAATAAGTGAAATTATTTTAAATATATTTTTTGGTTAAGCTACTACATGACCAAGCAAGTACTTGCACTATGTAGATAATTAACCCTATTCTACAAAGCAAGTAAATTGACTAAATTCATTGAGGTTACATATTGTTTTGTATTATTGAAAAGAGTATTAACAAGAATTTTTGTTGTTGCCTCTGTAGGATGAACTTCATCCCAGAAAATGTGATCACTCCTGTTGGGACAATATGTTGAAATAGGAATACAAGGACCTTCAGCATATAATCTCCCTATCCCACAACAAGCAGATTTAACCTCAAGAAAACCTGAAAAAAATAAAACATATTTATACGAGATTTGCAATATATGGTAAGGTATGTAGAAGTAAGACGTGTGTACATTCTATGCTTTCCAGACCTCACTTGAAGGATCACATTAGATATGTTGTCGCTTTTTTAGAATGCATAATAACAAAAACTAAATCATTTATGGTTGTGATAGGATGGATAAGATCACTCCACCCTTAAGTCTAAACCAAATTTCTCAGATTCGAGCCCTGGAATCTAAAAAAATCCTAATAATTAAAGAGCACTTCTCCATCTTACATGGTGCGTAGCTAATTGAATTAGTCGAGCCAAGCCTCAATACAAGTACCAAACAATTGGTCGAAAACCAAAAGAAAAAACAAAATATTGAAAAAATGAAGTTATTGTAATCATATCATCTTTTGTAGGAATGAGATCAACAAAGAAATCATAGAAGGTTGTGTTAGAATGCATAATAACAAAAACTAAATCATTGAAGGTTCTGGTAGGATGGATAAGATCATTCCATCCTTAAGTCTTGATCAGATGTCTCATATTCAAGCATCCTAATAAAGAGCTCTTCTCCTTAAATGTAGCTTACGTGACACATATCTGAATTAATCGAGGCATGCCCATTGGTCAAAAAACAAAATATTGAAAAAATGAAGTTATTGTAATCATACCAAATTTTGTTGGATTTTGGATGAGATCTATCAAGAAATCATAGATATTGAAGTAGGAATAGTTGAAATGTTCCTTGAGATTTGACTTCAATTTTAGCAACATTGATTGTAGAGCTTTATTATAAATGGTGGCCAAATTGTTAGCCTCATCGTAACAATTCTCTGAAGAATTTCGAAGCCTTTGCGATGGAGTGCACCCTAATGGTCCTATCCCAACAATCAAATATTTACGTCCACCCAAACCTTGTATTTGCTGAAATCAAATTAATAAAAAGACAGTTAGATGCATTAAACTTATGTTATGATGTTGGGAGTTCTAAGAAGTCATATCCAATTATTAGACATACACAATAATTATTTACGTGATTATGTTACATGATTAACATACCTAACAAAAAAAAAGAGAAAACGTTATAAAATATGTTTGGTATAACGGAAGTCATTTTTGAAGATATTTTTTGATTTTTTTTTTTTTTTTTTGTGTTTGGTTGATGAATGAAGTAATTTTCTGCGAGAAAAGATTAGTAATGATATTAGCACATTGGTGGAATTTTTGAATAATAAAGAGTAATAATAATGTCTATAGTGTTAGTTAGAGTAAGTAATATGAAATTACAAATTAATCGTTATAGTTACGAGAAAAATGACTTCCGCCTATAAGTATGTACATTTTCCTCTTTTTGATGAAAAACTTTTCTTCCATAACCAAATACAATAAATGATATTTTGGCGGAAACATTTTTCTGAAAAATGACTTTCTTCATATCAAACATATTTTATATATGTTACATCATTTTTTCTTGTTGTTCACGATGGCAGATCATGAGCAACACATATAAGTTCACAAGTTTAGAAATATTTGATTGTAAACTCAATTTATCTGCAATCGTTATGAGAATCATAAACTTCAAGTGCTGAATCTGAAGCTAGAACTTACCATTAGTTGGTTCGAAAAGGTGGATAGCATTAAATCAATGTACTCTTGTGGTGATTTTGTGAGATGGATTTTGGATTTTGAGCTGAAATAGTTGAATAAATCATTGCTTCCAATAACAATAGCAAATAGAGAATTTGTCAAGTGCTCTTTTGCTGCACTTTCCCCCATCTTTTTAATCAACCTCTGTTGCACTTCATAGAAATACCCAACTTGTTTTGAGAGGTAAACTGTGCCATTCTATCACAAAGAAAAAAAAAAAACTCATTAGAAAAGTTAAACACAACGCTAGTATACAATACAGTCAAATGTCTTTATAACAACGTCGTTTGTCTGACTATTTTTTTTATTGTTATATATAGCAAGATGTGATTATAGAGACTAGAGAACATCATATAATATAACATAAAGAGAAAACACAAACGTACTCCTCTTAATGTTTCAAAATATAGGCTCTTTCTTTATTTCGAAAAAATGCCTAAATTTGAAATACAAGTCAATCAATCAAGCATATTGTTTTCAATATGAAATCAGACGTAGATTTTCTTTCTTAAAATAAATTTCACATATTTATGAACTACACAAAAGAAAAAATATATATAGGGGTTTATTGACAAAGAAGTTTGAAAAAATTATAATAGATAATTGAAATCTTCCAATAATAATAACGTCATAGTATAAAACATAATAAAATTGAATAAATATGTTCTTACATAAGGATGATCATTGGTGCTATTTAAAATTCCAGCTCCTCCCGAGGCAAAGCTTACACCCTGTAGAAAGATGTCATTCTTGTCGGAAAGATACGGTGGTGGTGTAGGTAAACCAACAGTTTCAGCTGTTATTTAAAAACGAACAAATTAAGTTCCCAAATATCACATTTTAAATTAATGATAAGCTAATTACATACAAGATTATTGAAATTATAGCATAATTACAATTAATATTATTATCAATTTTCATTTTTCTGATCATGAAATCACTAAGATTTCACTTAAGTTCTATTAGTATCACTTCATATTATCAATGTTTCCAAGCTTTTGTCTGTTCGCTGGCGTTTGACCATAGATTTTAGATCAGATTTTGAAAATGTATCTTCAAATATCTATTTGACCAATCAACTTTTTGGATTTTGGGACTTTCATTCGTAAAATTTCTTTCAAATAAAGTGTATGTCTAAACGCAACTTCAAATTTCAAAGCTAAATTAATTTTCGAATTTCAACTTTAAAATCTTAATCAAACCGGAGCTTCACATTCTTCACGTCTCTTAATAACCTTAATTAATAACATTATTCATCTAACATTGCCTATTTTCTCTCTCTTAAATTAATGTCTCACTTAAATACCATTTTGTTAATTAAAGCAATCAAAGTAAATTAGGGGAACAGAGTAATTATATATGCTTTTTACTATTTTAAAACGTCGAATATTATAAAAACAAATTTAATTTTACCAAAACGATTAATACTTGAGAGTTGGGACTGGAAGTACTCCGTTCATTTTTATTTGTCTATCGAACTAAACTCATTCAGTTTAAAAAATTAAGAGATAATTTATCACTTAGTTCATAATTTACTTTTATTATTAACTATAGACTACGGTCATCTCTCAAATGATTGAATTTATTGTATTTAAAAGATGATATAATAAAATTGTCATTTGATTTATCATTTTAAGACGCTTATCAAGTCATGAATACTGAACAAGTAAAATAGACGAAGAAAATAATATTTACCAATAAAGTCAGCAGCATTCTTCCCATTGCTAAATCTTCCTGTTGGTTTGCCACCAGGGAAATCAATTCCATTAAAAAGAAAATTTGCTCTGAAAAATGTCTCCAAATAATTATTATTCCCAACATCTACTAATGAATCACCGAACACATACATGGCTGGCACCTTTTGTGCTCTTGACATGTTAAATTGCAAAATTAATAAAATTGCAATCATTAAAACACGTGAATTTAGCAATTCAGTTTTGGTAGAAGCCATTGATCTTGTTCAACTCCAAATTAAATATGAAGTTAGACAATAGACAATTTATATTGAAGTTGTGTTTTATTTAATGTCATTATCAACAAGAGTAATTATTTATATTAAAAAATCCTAGATAGAGTCAAAAAATAATTAAGTTACCATTAAATGCAATGCAATCTAGTCATTAGTCAAAACATGAAACAAAAAATTAAAATGAAGTCATTAGTCAAAACATGAAATAAAAAATTAAAATGAAATCATGAGAATCTCAAAATATTATGCGTTTTTTTTTCATGAGTTTAAGTTATATGCACTGTCAGTATAAATAAATCTCAGCTTATATTAAGTACTACCTTTAAACGTCCTTTACGTAACGTAATGTTTATAATAACGATATATATAACTTAAACTTTTTATTATTATTGAATTCTCTAGAATAAAACTTCTAATTTGGGTGAGCTTACTAACAAGAAATTAACAACTCAATCGGATATTTTTAAGTAGTCTTTTTCTTACGTTTGGATGTTTGTCATATTTAACTAATTATTTTTCGTGTATCCTAAGCTAATTGCATGTCGTGTTATTTAATTTTGTTACGTACAAGACATAAGTCAAATCATAAATATTTTCTATATTTTGACATAAATTCAAACAAGAGATGCAAAGATAAAGACTTGTTATGACTTATGGGTAATGGGAAAAAAAAATATAAAATGTTTAGTTGTTTGATGTTTATGAAGATAAATTACATATATAAAATTTAGTTGATATTAAGTAAACATCAAGCGGGGATAGCTCAGTTGGGAGAGCGTCAGACTGAAGATCTGAAGGTCACGTGTTCGATCCACGTTCACCGCATTATTTTTATATTTATAATTTCCTTTCATTCAGTTTTATTTTATAGTTTGTGATTTAATGATTTTTAACATGACATTTTCTCTATTATATTTCTTTTTCGTACATAATTTGATATATATGTTTATACTTAACCTTATTCGGACTCCATTTATGGGATTACATTGACATGTTGTTGATTCATATGTAGTCAAACTTGTTTGTTAAACTTGAAATTTTTTTTCTATAGATGTGCTAGATCAAAAGTTCAAGACCATTTGTATCTAAGGCTGAAAAATGTATCGAATGATCTTGAAAATGGGTGATTTTAAACTTTTGACTCCTATTTATACATGATCAAGCATTCAAGCTCAAAGGGCAAATATGTTAAACTTGAAGTTTCCTCACGAAACAATCAAGGTCAAAATTTCAAGATCATCTATTATAATTTCAATGTTTTTTTTTTAAAACCACCCAATACAATCGCAACTCTTACCTGATGTGTTCGATCCATGTTCATTGCTTAGGGCTCATGACTAATGGAGGAAGCGTTTCACATCAAGAATTTCTCTATTTTTAGTAGTTGAATTCGATATTTAATTTTGTTTATGAACATGAACATTCATCTATCCCATTATATTCCTTGATGCTCTTGTTAAAATTAATCAAACTCCATAATCCAATTTTGAATTTGATAGCATTAGCAATAAATAAAACAAGAAGATCATCTATCAAAAATACACTCCCTCGGTCTTTAATCATTCGTCGTGTTTCTCTTTTACACACTCCTTGAGAAAACATTGCTTACGAGTCATTTTTGACTATTTTACCCTCATTTTAGACTTACGATATAATCTATTCTTAAAATATATTTACTTTATTGAGATGTTTATAGTCTTCAAGAACAATTACCATTAAAAACCAGCTTGAATTGCTAAAACGATAAATAATTTGAGACAAAAGAGAACAATACAAAAGCTTTTACTTTAGATATTTGCAAGAAATTGATTACAACAAAAAGTATAATTCAATAGTATATAGACAAAAACCTGTCTACAAAGTTGCCTTGGTTTTTTTTTTTTTTTTGTGTTTCTATGCTCAAAATATGCAAAATTACAAGGCAATAAGTTGTTTCACATTTAGTGGAAAAATATATTTGTTGTTTCCATCAAAAGTTGTGTTGATAATTAAACGATCAGTAGCTTCAGTTGGATGATATCTATCCCAAAAAACATACTTATTTCTATTGGGACAGACAAGAGCAACTGGGGTGCAAGGAACTGTAGCTTTTAGTCTTCCAAGTCCACAACAAGCAGATTTCACTTCAGTAAAACCTGGAAAAAATGATAAAAGAATAACGATTAGTGTGTGAACACACTTGCTTCTTAAAATCTGGGGCTGATCAAAAAATAATATAATAATATCAGTTCATAATTGTTTAGTGGGGTAACAGGACGGTTGCAAAGTTAAAATGTCTTTTTGAAAATTCGGAACAACTTCAATAGTGAATTTCACAAGTGTATATATTTCTAAGTAAGGAAGTTTGCAATTTTAGTCCCTGAAATATTGATAATTTATGAATTTTTGTCCTTGTAAAATTTGATTAAGCAACATGTACATTTAACTTTCATTGAGTTTGAAATGTATACTTTTTATAATTCTGCTTGTGACTATTTATGTATTATCTCTAATTAATTAATACAATCACTTTATATTTGATGATAATATAGTTGTATATAGAATCTGAATATAGTATATTTTCTATGTAAAGGGGCAAAAAGCTCACATATTAATTCATTCCAGGTGAAATATGTTTAGTGAAATACCACAAGGACCAAAAATAAGAATTTATCGAAATCTGAGGGATAAAATATACAAATATCTCTTATACTAAAATCATTCCATGTGACATTATTTTATGTTCACTAGCATAATGTTCGAAATCCGCTTCTTTTGTCAGTTTATGTATTTATGTAAAGTATAATGGATAGTATTTCACGACGCGTTAAACTTAAAATTTTGAATCTGAGAGAAGAAAAATGAGTTATTGAAATCGAGAATTTACCGTGAATAGCTGGATTCTGGACGATATCGAGCAACAAAGCGTATGTGTCGATAAATGAGTAATTGATATCTTTGAGCTCAGCCTTCAATCCTTTTAGCATAGTTTGAAGTTGTTGGTTATATTTGTCTGCCCAAAAATTAGCTTGTTGGAAGCATTCATTTGAATTATTTGCACTTTGAAATCTTAGTAATGGCATGCATCCAACTGATCCTATTGCTGTTATCACTAATTTTCTTGCACCTAGACCATATAATTGCTGAAATCCAAAAAAAGAAAATAAATTAATTTCCAATTAATTAGTGGATGAAATGAGAACAAAACAATTTAAATTAAATAGAAAAAAAGGACTATTAGGAGTCTTTTATGAGAGTTGCGTATGTTTTGAACGGTCGATAAGATCTTTGAGATTGATCAGTCAATTGGTTAATTCAGTTATTTTTTTTATTGAAAAAGAGTTTGGTATCTAATAGGTGTGTTAAAAGACACAGTGTGTTTATTACGAAGAAAAATGTTTCTTTTTCTAAATAATCTTAGAAAAAATAAGTGTTTTTTTATTTTTTATGCTTGGTAAATAAAAGAATTAATATCTCAAAAACAGTAACATGTAAGCTAACTAAAAAATATGAGGATGAAATGGGGTGGAGGGTGGTGGAATGGTCAAAGAGATGGGGTTCGGGGACGATGTTGGATGGGTTGGACAGAGACAATAAACTTGAAAGTTACCTATAAAATTTGTTTTTCCTATTTCCAACACCAACTAGCGAGAATTTCAATTCCTCAAGGTCGTAGAATACTCTATCAAAACAATCAATTTTCTGTTTATATATGATAAGCAGATCGAGGCAAAGTCAAAATTTAAAGCTTATAAATTGGAGATTTTAGTCTTACTAAGTTACTGAATTTTAAATTTAACAATTTATATTTTAAGTTACTAGATTCGGCCGAATTCTTAAGCTATAATCTAGCAAATTGTTTGTAGAAAATGTACCTTTAGTTGTCCTTGTAGAGTAGAGACCATTTCATCAACATATTGTTGGGGTGCTTTTGTCTTTGAGAGTTTTGAATCAGATTTAAAATAATTAATTATATCATTACTTCCAATGACAACAACAAATAGAGATTTTGATAATTGCTTCATTCCAGCATCAGCTCCTAATTGCTTCACTAATCTTTGTTGCACCACTGAGAAAAACTGTACTTGTTGAGACATATGAAGCGCAAAACTCTGCAAATAAACAAAATAAATTGTTGTTAATTAGTACATGAATGGCATTATCAGTTCGGCAAAATTCAGTAATTTTAGTTCAAATTTTATATATTGTATTGAAAAGCTCATTGAATTAATAACGTTCTGAACTCATTATTATAAACTTCTAATCTAAATTCAATCAACTGTAAATTTTGAATTCGAGTTTGAAGATTTTCTCATGATTTATTACATCCTATAAAAAAAAATCCATATATTCCGATTGCACTTATAAGTGTTTTGAATCACACTTGAAAAAAAATGGAATACAATATGATAGAATAATGTAATAAATAAAACAACAGAAAATCTGTAAACATCGAGCGGGGATAGCTCAGTTGGGAGAGCGTCAGACTGAAGATCTGAAGGTCACGTGTTCGATCCACGTTCACCGCATAAATTTTTTGTTTTATTTTCTTCATGAAAAAAGGTTTCTTTTATTTTCTATTTTTAATTTAAGCTAATTTTTCGATTCAACGTGTCCCTGAAAATTATTTTTTTGTTTCATGTACTTTATCTGAAATCTATAATAAAGGCGAGAGACATTAAGGAATTAGTAAAGGTTGTGGTGAGATAAATAAAATTTCTTAGTAATTTTTAATTTGAAATCACAAGCTCGAGTCCTATAAGATCATGATAAAGAATATGAGTCTTACACGATATGAATACTGACTAGATAAAAGCCCCCAAAAAAAAATACAAAAACTAAGATGGATATATATGTCTTACAATTAATGCACCATTGGTGGTCCTGAAGATTCCAGCTCCACCAGAAGCAAAGCTTACACCTTTTGGAAACTGATTGTTCTTGTCAGACAAGTATGGGGGAGGTGTTGGTATTCCTAATTTCTCAGCTGCAAAACAATAAAAATGCAAAAAAAATTAATTAGTTAATTTACAAAAATTATTAAATAAATAAATAATAAAGTCAGCATCCATAATTCCAAAAGCTATAACAACAAAATAGTGGATGTAGCAGCAACAACAACAACAAATTTACTATAATCTCATATGCGGGGTTTATCGAGGAAAGTGTATATGTAGTCTTGTATTCTAATCTTGTGAAGATAAAGATGTTGTTTCTAATAGACTTTCGACTCAAGTAAAATATATATCAAACTCAGGTATAAAAAGAAAATACAGTAATGAAGAAATTAAATCATGCTAGAAATAAAGGAGAAGAACAATAAAAAGACAACAAATAAAATACAACTAGAGTAAAGGAAACAATAGATAATTATATCGTAAAATAATGACGAGATAATATTATAACAAATAAAGAGAGAAAATAAAGAGTTAAAAGTTTGCTCCATCACTCAAAATAAAATTAATACCCCACTTCCAAAAAAGAATAATCCATGTGTCATGTTTTATTTTAATGATACTATATATTATTTAATTAAAGAATTACTATAAGTATCAAAATATATAATTTGTTTGATCTTAATCACGTCATGCAATTACTAATTATGATTATAAAAACATGTTGTTGAAGGTAATTCAACATTAAAGAACTTTTAAATATAAAAATATATGCTTTATTTGGACAAATATTTATACCATAAAGGGAATATTTATAAGTTAAAATGAATGGACAAACATTTAAATATGTTCTCTTCTCATCGCTCATTGCCAAAAAAAACATTTCCCATCTCCTCTCTCTCCTTTTTTCTCTATTCCTTCTTTTAATTTTTTGTTTTTACGTGCGGCGTCTAAATTTTCATTAAACAATTAAAAGTATAAAGAAGTGAATACATGAAGTAATCAACGAGGGTTCAACGGCTATATATATATATATATATATAATTTTTCGCTAAATTTAAACCCTACTAGATCCTACCTGACTCCGCCAATTTCATGCATCCAAGAGTTGATTTTTCATGCACAATTTATACAGTACGTACCCCACTAGGAGCTAGTGATATATGGTGCCATTTTACAACCAAGATGATTTCGACATTGCGGTACCAAAAAAAAGTATGAAATGCCATTTTTGAAATTTATTTTCGCTACTTTCATGGAAGAAATCATTTTACTTATTATATATATATATATATATATATATATATATATTTATTTTTATTTTTTATTTTTATTTTTCTGAACATTTTGAACAACGAAAATAATGGAGATGGAATTAGTCTAAATAACGACCAAATTAAGTTCATTACTTTAATATAGCCATTTTATGGATAAAATTCAGTGATCATACGTGAAAATTAAGACAATCAAGGGAACACTTACCTATAAAATCAGCAGTATTTTTGCCATTGCAAAATCTTCCAGTAGGTTTTCCACCAGGAAAATCACGACCATTATAAGGAAAATTAGCTTTAATAATGGTAGCTATATGATTATTATTACCAACATCAATTAAAGAATCACCAAACATGTAAGCTGCTGGTACTAATTGTCCTTGACATATTTTAAAACAACATATGAGCAAAAAAAAGAAACTCAAAAAAGAAGAAATAGCCATTGATTATTAAATTTTCCAAAAAAATTAAAAATGGCTATTTCTTCCACTACACTGAAAAAAATTAGATAAAAATGGGCGCTATTTATAAAGATGAATTTTAGTATTGGTGTTAGTGGTGTATATTATAGCTAGGAGAAGAAGACGCAAAACCAATCTACACGTTATTGTGTGAACGGGTTGAATTATTTAATTTTTTTGAGTGATAAGAAAGTATATGCTTTTTCATGGCCACATATCTTTAATATATTGCCCTTCTAAGACGGAGCCGCTTTATATGAAAGTATAACTTGCATATATACACTCATATTTATATCAAGTAAATATGTTTTACTATAATTAAACAATAAACAATTAGGATGGAGAGCTACTAATAAGTAGTGAGTGATGTCCTATTCTATGTGCGAGAGGTCACATGATATGTTAAAGATCATAAAATTGAAAAATATTTTTATATATTTTAATTTTTATGTATTTTTGATTTAATATTACAAAGTTAAAATAATTTTTTTTATTTTCTTAAATTTCATATAGACTAAATTTCGTATCGAATGAGAATATGTGTTAATATTATATTATTGGTTACTAGTGGAGTCAATTCAAGTGTAAGAAGATCCATTTTTATTTCTAGTCAATTTGAAAGCAAGTTCTACACCAAGTAAGACGATTGTTTTGGAAAATATTTTAAAATTTTGAAAACGGAAGAAAAAATGAGTAAATAATCGTTTACGATCTGAATAAAAAAAAATAATACTATGGAAAAAAAAAGTAATCTACCAAAAGGGTGATTGTCAGATGAAACTTGAAGTGATGGGTTCATAACTTTTACATATTCCGTGGGACAAAGTATAATAATTCAAAATAATATTTGAAATTAAATCCATTTCATATTTGATTTAAGAGTATTAGCTAATTTTTAGATTATTTTATTCTATTATTTGTACTAAAATAATGAAATAACTATCACATATAAAAAATAAAATAAAATATTCTTATTTATTCCATCCAACATATCAAGCACATAAATAATCTTTTCATTGAATTTTGTAAAGCTGATGATTCGTGAATCGGATTCACACGTTTTTGAATCCAAATCAAAAGCCCCTTTAATTAGTGGATAGTATTGAAGAAAAAACAACTTACGCTGCATGAATTTAGATTAATTAGATAATAAATTTCGAATACAAAGATTGTTATATAGAAAAAAAAAAGTTAAAAATAAATACACCGACATGTTCTTCAAAGATCAAAGTAGAATAATACTTTGCCCTTTTTGTGGATCTATAACATTTATACCAACCTTTAATTATTATTTTATTAAATTAATTATAAGAAGTTAAGAACTCAAAAGTAACCGTCCCACACGTATCCCACTTCCTTATTGTCTTTTAATCTAAAATATATGTTTTGTTTTTGGTATCATTCCATAATATCATGTGACATTATTTTTCTAAAAAAAAATCTTTAAATTTCTGAAAACTTAATGGATATAAAAGACATTATTTTTCTTAATGTTTCTCAAAAAAAAAAAATTTGAATCAAAATTACTAGATTTTGTCGTTGAACTCGTACTTTACATACTAGCTCCGCCCCATAATAACATAATGTCAAAATATATTAATTCTTTTTTCTCTTAAATAGAGGAAGGAAAAAAAAAAAGGGACAAGAAAAAATTGGAACAATGGAATGTAAGTAGTGGTCCATCATATAGCTGTATTCTATAGTTGAAGTTGAAATAGTATGTCTTATTTTCTACTCTATGTCGGGGCGTTTTTAGTATGACTTCTTCATTACTGTATTTATTTTATATATTTAATTTTAATTTATTTTTTTACTCGAATTGAGGGTCTATCGAAAATAATATATCTATCTTGTTCTTAAGGTAACAATGAGACTGTATACAAGTCTCGTCTTCCTAAATTAACCCAACTTATAAAATTATGCTGAATATATTATCATTTTCGTCAGGTCAATGGAACCGTAGCTATGGTGGTGCCCCACTTCCTCTTTTTATATTTGTTATTTCACATTTCAGTCTCATCAAAATGGGCTTATTATATTCCCACCGTACATAATGGGAAAAATAGAAATATCTAATATTTGGGAAATTTGGAGTCATCTAAATTTTTTATATAGTAATCCAAAAAATCAATCAATTTCCAGACCAATTTTGTTGAAATTCATGCTATTTCTAGATGGGTTTTCAACTCAGACAATCATTTAGTTGAGACCCTACTATTGCACCATCGCATCGACGCGTTGATGCGATATGTTTACCCCTAAATTCGTAATTTAAATTAATAATTGACTTAGTAGACATTTGGTCATGTGATACCATATTACGATATAGAATCGTGAGATTGAATTGACGTTAGGACATGCGATTTCATATTTTGTTAAAACAACTCTATATTTATATTTACTAACTATTTATTTTTATATGTAAATAAAATTTATAATCACATCATTACTTTTAAAAATTTATTATTACCTTAAATTTGGTGAATATAAATAAGAACGGAGGGAGTAATATTTTTTTGTTTTTTCATTATTAAAAAACTTCTCTTTCGGCTACATATGAAAATGTTTAAAGTAATTTAATATGAAAAAGGACAAAATTGGTGATGTATGTTTAATAATCACTACTTCGAATTTGCTTGATTTTAGCACGAAATTAATGCACTGAAAATGTGTAGCACACAAGTGAAACAAGGCATAAACCATTATGATATTGACACACAAGTGAAAATTGTCATAGCTTGTTCAATGTTATATAATTATTTGCGAGAATATCAAAGGAAATAAATATTTATGATCTATGAGCATGAAAATATAGTTGCGAATAATATTGATCAACAAATGACACAAAGTAACAATGTTGGTTCGTCTTTTCGATCATATGATCAAGAAATGCAAGTTCATATGAGGAGATTGTCCGTACTATGTGAGAAAATTATATTAAAGACTCGTACACTACAATTTATGTTCAATTTTTTTTATTGAATTAAAGTTTGATCATTAAAGTTAGATGAAACAGTTACTTAAGTGGAGAACAAATCGTTTTGTAATAATTTATTATACAATTTTATATTTTTTTGTTTATTTGGTAGGATTGAATAAATAATTGGGACTATGTTAATAGTTTTACAACTTATGAGGTTCTTATGTTTATGAGAAAATATACAACACAAAAATTCCATATCGCATATCCAAACAAAACTTCAATTTCATCTCATGAATTCATATTATGATATCATATCATGATTCCATATCGCATGGCCAAACGGGCCCTTAGTCTTCCCTTTTCTGCTCACTTGTAAGAATCAAGACCACAAAGGGGAGGAAGTCGACTGTACATCTCAATGATTATCAGGAATTTTGCCTGCATCCGATCCCCCATTTCTAGCTCATCTGAGATGATCATGTTGGGTGAATTGTGACTTCGTACCATCGTGTCACCTCAATTAGCTTTTCAAGATCACTACTCAGAGCAGTAAGGATTGAAGCTTATATGACCTTCAAGAGAAGTTTAATAGTACAATTATTACACCTTGTTGCTAACTTCCAAATGCTGCCACAGACACTTCTTAAAGCTTTCTTCTGTGTTTCCATTATGAGGTAGAATTTGCAAGCTGGAGCAAAGAACCAACACTTCATATGGATCCAAATACGTAAGAACCTCTGGAGCTCTATCATAGTCCTACCAAATCAAGAATAGTGATTATGAGAAATTTATAATAATTTGTTAGCTACTTAGTGATAATGAGAGTTTAATTTACAACAACATACCCAGTGGAATCCCACAAGTGGGGTTTGGGGAAAGATAGAATGTACGCAAAGCTTACCCCTACCTCATAGGCTCATAGAGATAGAGATGTTGTTTCTAATAGACCTTTCAGTTCAAGTCTTTAAATTAAAATTGACTACCAACTCCAACAATTGTTTCTCAATAGGAAGAGGAAGGTCGCGAAGGACAAATTTAATGGTCTATGTTTCTTCGGAGGATATAAATTAAGAAAGCCATCAAGTTGAGAGATAGTTAATAGCATCTTTCCACCAAGATAAAAGAGAAATTACAGGACTAGCAAGCATCAAATAAGGTTAGCAAAACCTACAAAAGAACGCGATGAATAGTTATTGAAGGACAAGGAAGAGTGAGGGGTTTCGTGCCTTGCATTTTAGGGCTACCTCGGCCAGATGAGCCTATAAATAAACAACAGTGACATCTACCACATGAGCAATTCTCAGAAGGATTGGGCCATTTCTTTGCACAGAATGCTAAAAGCTATAGATGTAACAGAGAATGAGGAAAATGTAGTTGTCTTAGTATCAGAATTATACTATTTGCATTTTCTTATCCTGTAAAATTTTAAGTAAAATATGTTGACTATATTAACTCTTCCAGCTTGTTTATGTCAGCGTATAAACTCAACAAGCGCTATCTCTTTACAGACAAAAACGAAAAAAGAATCACCTTTTCTGAATTTTGATCATTTATTAATCTCCTTCTAAGAAACAAATAAACAGAAAAAGATGATACTTTTTTGCAAGAGCTACTCACCTTTTCTGTTACTACAACAACAGGCTTCATAGCAAACTCTGATTGAAGATTCCGAAGTCTCAATCTGATCATGTCAATATCCTAACATAATATATGGACCAAAGTGAAAACTTAAGTTCTTAAAAAAGAAAAAGATAAAGAGAACGAAAATGTCCAGCACCAACATCAATTCAAAGAATCCAGGTGGAGCAAGGAACACAGGTGGATGACAGATCTACAGGTGTCATATGATCGAACAGGCGAGTAAAAGATAAGACAAACAACAATATATGATGCCATCTACCTTAGCTTGAAATAAATGATGGTCACTGAAGTCCAGGCGATCAACATACGCAGGTTCCAGCTGCAGAGTGTTAACAACATTTTAAACAAAAGAGAGAATAATAACTTGTGGTAATAAAACCAACGAAAGAAGCTGAATAAAAACTCAACCACCTCCAAACTTCTACACAAAGGTAGAAAATAGAAGGTTGTATGAGTATCAAACAAGAGAACTCAACAACTGCACCTTCTTCATCCTCTCAACAAAAGAATCAGCAGATCCAATTGCTGAGATACATAAGACAAGTGTATTGTGGATGTCCATTAAAGCCAATTTACAAGACATGTTGCCAGCTTTAAGAAAGTATAAAGGCGTCAGTCTGCTCAAAAATATAGGAAGAGAATTTTTTACTTTTCGAACTTCTGAAGCTATGGCCTCCACATCCTTTTTTGAGACCTGCATAACTCAAACAAATTAAATGGATATCAGAGGTCCTATTTGATTTTCTAATTTTTACTAATCAAATGTTATGTTTCACATGTATCAATAAGTTGTCTCAGATATACAGAAGAAGAAAAAAGGTGTTAATACCATGTCTGCATGATGGATTACAACTATATCTGCACGTGTGAGTGCGGTCAAAGGTTCCCTTAATGGTCCAAGTGGAATTAACTGATGATTCCCCCATGGAATCATTGCATTCACCATCACAATCTCAATGTCACGCCACAAACTGATATGCTGCTTTCGGATTTCCACAGTTGACAAAACGTGAACAAAAGTTTTAGGTTATTAAGTATCATAAAGGAACAGACAATAAGAAGCTAGGCCATTTTTAGGTCTGGAATAAAGTCTTGAGGAATGAACTATGAAGAATATCCAATTTTGAATTTCTTGGAAGATCAAATAATTACAATCCAAAAGGAAAAGAAAAGGAGGAGGCTGTGATAAAGCACAGCAACAGGAATTGGGGAGGTATCACATACTCCTATTCCAAAAAAAGATGGGACTCAATCTTAACCCAAGAAGAATGAATTAGTTTTCTGAATATAAACAACAAAGTTCCTGTTTGATCAGTAGGTGATTAAAACTTAACATGCAGTTTTGGTGCAGACCTGCATTCCATCGTCTAGGATTGCAACCCCAATTTGGTCAGAATAAGAACAATTTCCTTGTTTGTTATCAGAGAAATGTTTCTCAAAATCACTGTCACCGTGCTTACAAAGGCTGATGCAGCCATATCTTTTCAGAAAACACGCAGCTGTATTGGCCCTGTTTGCACCTACGCCTATCTTCACAGGTGTTCCAGCCAGATGCCTTTGGAGCATTTTTGCTTCGTCTGCACCACCATAACCCTACAGAAGAAAACAATTTCCATAACACTAGCCTTGTGTTCATAAACAGTTGAATTGGAATCGAAAATGGTCCACAGTACATCAGAAAGGAGAAAAAAGTAACAACAGAAAAACAACGGAATATCACAAACAAACACCAAAACAAACCAAATAAGAGGCTCAAAATATTTCTTCCAATCTTGGAAGATTTATGTAACTAATGTTGGACCACAATACATCATCACAATGTCATATACGAGACTAATACAAAGAGATAATAACTTCTTAACTATTTCGCTATCACTTCGATATTTCTTCTACTACCACTAATATAATACAAGTCAAGTTAACATTTCTTTTATAACTATGGTGGCTGGGCCTTGCCTAACTCCATAGGTAGCTTCTACCTCCCATCAACACATCTACGGGTTAACTATGTCCCTAAGGCTTAGACAAATGAGAAGAAATCACCTACTATTATTACCTCCTGAGACCTCATGGTTCTCATCCCACTTAATTAACTACAAGATCATACCCTTGGGTGCTTAACATCTCCAATTCCATATTCAATCAAGCACCATCAAACATAATGAAACCGCTGGAAAAAAAAACAGAGTACCCTTGTTAGTATAAGAGGTGAACTTCCAGCAGCAGCCAACCAAACTGCAAGAAACTCAACCATTGGTGTCTTCCCATTACCTCCCCAAGTTAAATTCCCAACGCTAATCACTGGCACCGGCAACCTTACAGTTCAAAGAGATTACATAGGTATGGTAAGCAAACAAAATCCCACATAGAACAAATCAACAAAATCATAATAAGAAAACCCAAATACAGCTATCAAAGCAATAAAAAACAAATACCCGCTTAGAAAAAAATCATAATAAACCCAAATACAGCTAGAAATTAGAGTTGTTGTTTACCTGTCTTTGTGAAGCAGACCAAGATGGTATAGGCGAAGGCGGAGCGGAAGAGCAAAGCCATAGAGAGTGGAAGCTAGTGAAAGAAGAGGGATGAGAGAGAATTGGAGTGTGGAAAGTGTACGGAGCCTGTCTTGCGGTGGTGTATAGGCTATTTGGTTCACCATTTTCCTCAATTTCTCCATTGATAGACACAGTAGAGAGCTAAATACTGTAGACTGTAGTAATCAATTTGATAATACGAAGAAGAAGAAAAAAAGAAGGAAAGGATTACAATTTGGGCCAACATAGCCATGTATGCATGAAGCCCAACCCATTTATCGGCCCATCAAAATGTTTTCGTTGTTGGTGTTGTACTGTTGTTGGTGTTCTTTTCCGATCTCTAGGCATTTCACCACTTCACTAAGAAGTTTCCTCTAGCCCTATGGTAGTTTCCGATACATGTCTAAAGTTGAGCCTTGATTCAACGCTAGTTACTAGATCAACTTGCTATAATAATTTTGGAGAAGGGTCTAAAATACCCTTATAGTATCGGAATTGGTACAAAAATACCCTTCGTTTATCTTTTGGCCTCAAAATACCCTTGGGGCTAACCTTTAGGGACCTATTTTTCCCTTTAGACTAACGGACTACTTAGTCCATATATTTAATTATTTCATTTATTACATGGTATGCTGTAATTGGTTGAAAATTTAATTAATTAAATCCTAATTTGTTTGACCCAAACCACCCTATCCACCCGGATCCACCCGACCCATCTTTCAAAATACCCAACCCATACAAATAAATCACCCATTACCCATTTCTTTAAACAAAACCCTAAACATTTCCCCCCAACTTCATCAATTCTTGGAGCTCTTTTGGAAATCATTATCTTCATCAGTTTGTTAAATTTTGTGTTGTTTCAATGTCGAAATCTTCTTCTGTTTCTTCTCCTCAACAAGTTGAGTCTCGTACATGTAAGTGTGGATTGATAGCAAAATATTTTACTGCTATGACCCGTGAGAATGGTGGACGTCGATTCTTCAAATGTTGTCGTCTTGGCTCATTATCTTGTGGTTATTGGATTGGATCGATAGTAAACTTTCAAGTCACGTGTCATTGATGATTCACAATCAAAAGATTGAATTAGATTCAATTCGGAAGGAAAGAAACCGATTGAAGAAGATCCTAAAGGAAATGGGTAGCATTGAAATTTATAAACCCAACATTGGTTCTAACTTGAATGATATAACTTTTTAGAAAATTCAAATTTGGAAGATTGAATTGAATGTTCTAATTTGAAGAACTTGGATGATAATAAACCAAAGTGGGAGTTGAAATGGCTTCAATTGATAAGCTTGCTTCTGATCTCTTGGGGTATTGTTGTTGGTTTTGTAGCTGCCAAGTTGATGTAGTGTGTTGTAGCTATGTTTGAACTTCTTTTCTTGGATCGTTTGTAATGTGTAGTCCTTAGTAGTTTGGTGTAGCTCTGTTCTAGTAGTGTGTAGTCGTTAGTAGTTTGGTGTAGCTCTGTTCTAGTAGTGTGGTGTAGTCGTTAGTATTTTGATGTAATGTTAGCAATCTATAGGTTACAAATTTGGTGTAGCTCTATTTTAGTAGTGTGGTGTAGTCGTTAGTATTTTGATGTAATGTTAGCAATCTAGTAGTATGGTGTAGTCGTTAGTATTTTGTTGTAATGTCATCGTGTTTTGCTTGTTGAAAGTTGTTAGCAATCTTGTTGATCTCTTGATTGTAATGGAAAAGTTGTTAGCAATCTTGTTAATGTTAGCAATCTGCATTTTTACCATTTACAAAATCTGCATATTTACCATTTAGCAATCTGCATTTTTTACCATTTACATACAAAAGTAAAATGTAATGCTAAACATTTTCAAATTTAGATTAAAGTACAAAGAAAAATATGTTACATAAACCATATCATTTCAGGTATAAGATGTGTACCAATATAAATATTTCAAGACTTTCTTCACTTTATCTTTTTGCAACTTAATGCAGTCATCTACTAGAAGGGAGTATAAAATAGAAAGCACAAGACAAATGCCGACATATGGACAACTTTTAAACCAATTGCAATATGACAGTCCAAGTAGACAATGTCAAAACAAAAATGCTTAAAACCTTATAATTAGACCACTGATTTTAGTACAAGCATGATTTCTTTATAAAGCCTCAAAAAACGTTTTCTGCTTCAAAATTTTTTCAATTTTTTGTTTCATATTTCATCATCAAATGTTGTTTTAAGTTTAGTTGGTTGAAGAAGTTCTATTTAAAATAAGTCATACTAAAGATAAAATACACCTGAACCATATAAACTGTGCTCAAAATATTTTGATTTTCGAGCATAGGAGGCATACTGTACAACTCCACATATAAAAACTTAACCACACAATAAGAGGTGCTTCACTTAATTTATCTCGTAATAATTCATGGAATCTTAGTCAAGAACAAGAATGAAATTAAGGCAACCCATAATTTAGTTCGTAGTGAAGTGGTAAATACTTCATCCTTAACAAGAGGTCTCTGTTCAAGTCATGTTTATGATAACCTTTGTTCGGGAGCGTTTTAGTGGGACTTTTCATTGTGAACCCAAATTTTAGCCAGGAAGTTCTATAGCCCCAATGCGGGACTTCTCAATGCGAATTCGAATTTAGTTTGTACCAATACCAATACGGATACTAGAAACAGGATGGAAAACAAAAACAAAACAAATACAGTTGATTTTCTTGATTTCACCACTAGGGAATTTATCAAGAAACAAGAAAATAATTTCTTCTTACCTTTTCCTTTGAGGAGGAACTGATAATGCCTTGTCTTTCAAGCCTTTTCTTTCTGTCCTTTTTCACTTTTTCCATCAACTCATCATCTTCATCAACTTCTAAAATTGCAGCATTTGCATTAAAAGTTCCATTTCCAGTTAAAGAAAGCAACAAACTTGATGCAATGCTAATTGATAGACTTCTCTTGCTAATAATTAGACTAAAATTACATACATTATTCTTTTCTTTGCACACAATTATTTGTTTTTTAGTGGAAAATGAAGAAGAAGAAGAAGAAGATAATGGAAGAGAAGGAAGAAAGGATTTAGGATTTGAGAGACACACAGTTGCCATTAAAATAAGATAGGAAGTAGCAAGATACGAAACAAATGCAACACCAGATAGTATACATTGATCTAACTCAATATCAAGAGTAAGTTCATGAGACATATTGCTTAAAGACTACATAAGAAGATAACTCATTCTCTCAACCAGAAATACTTTGGTAGTTTATAAGCCCGAACACCTCCTATGAAATACTGATACTCCCGCATAGAGTATGCAAGCAGTCGATACTCACAAGAAGTCGTTGGACGATGCAAAGATTCAACAGTTCTATTTTTAAACCATCACTCAGCTTTGGAAGGAAAGTCGAAGAATAAATGCTGAAGCTTACAAGACAAGAACAGAAACATGGTCTCAAAACTGATGCGACGGAGATTGCTGATAAAATAAATCTATTTCATAATTGCGACACAGATATACAGATGAAGGTGCTCACTCCCATAATGTGTCCATAATACCTCCCACAATCGCATAGTTTGTTCAAATTCAAACTCCCTACAAGAGACTAGGAATCCATAAACAAACTACTAAATAAATACGAAAACATGAATTGAAGGAGCAAACTGGAGCTGAGAATTGAAGCATATATCTTGTGACAACTGAAGGCTGACGATAATGAAAGCAGTACAAGATTTGAGAAAAGAGAACTGCATTGAGAAACCAGAAAAACCAAATTAGATTCTGGACAACATACATTCTGCACTCCAACAAGACATAAGATTTATAAGATAAACATACTTTCGGCCCACAAAAATATTCATGGCCAATCACAAAACATAAGAACATAAAATGACTAGTGTAAAGACTAAAACGACCAGCTTCAGGACTGATTCACAAAAACAAAATAAAAGTCTTCATTGTGCATTTACATAATAAACAAAAATCACTGCATAATGCATAATTGTCATTCCTAATGCTTGCCTCTCTTTGGATTCAGTTTTCCAATCGTTTTCTCCTTTTTTATTGCCAACTGATTTGAGGTCACACATGATTTGTCTTTCCAAGTCAACTTTCTTGGTGAGTATGGCAGGTTGGTATGCATACTTACACCACTCTCATCACCCCTGAAGTTAATCTTCCTTGATCCTGTTGGTAGTTGATGCAACTTCTTCATTTGAAGCCTAGTTTTAGCTTCAGATATTGCTCTAGGCCTAATTATTGATGTCTCATTCTCATCCTCACTTTTAAGCTTATCTTCATCTTCATCAATAAGTGCAACATATTTGTCCTTTGCTTTCCTCTTTAAGTTTGAAGGACCAACAACTTCATTACTTAGTTGGCTTGTTTGAACACTAGGAGATGGTACAAATCCATGAATTGACATGAAGATTCTCGACTTGACTTGATTGTAGTCTTGTGATACATCCGAAAGAACTCAGGTCTTCTTTCAAGCTGAACAAATTGACATAGTAGTTAGACTGTTAAATAAACAATGTAACAAATGACTAACTAAGAAATAATGAATTTACCAGAGGACAATTCCTTTTATTGTGACCTGGTGCACTGCAGTGACCACATGACATTTTCAATCCTTTTCTACTTTTTTACCACAATCCCTCCCTCTTTCTTGCTTCATCCATTTCCCTTACTCTCTTAGTTTTTGGTCTACCAACCATTTTAGGTACTTTTGGTGGTTCTATTGCATGAGAAGGATACACTTCCCAGAATCTTTCACCCCTAACTGGTTGAATTTTATGTTGGTACACCAACATATAAGCCTCTTTTGAATACCACCAATTCATCTCATCTAGTGGTTCTTTTTTATCATGTTCTAAAGCTTTAATGGCATGAGGACATGGTATTCTTGTCAAATCCCATGTTCTACATGTACATTTCTTCCTAGCAAGACTCACAACATGTCTATCACACCATCTATGATGTGCTTTTGGAAACAACTGACCACCATCACCAATCAACCCCTGAAACAATAAACAACAAAACAAGTAAGTAGTTCAACTGTATACAAAAGAAAAATCAGAAAGTGAAAAAAAAATTAACAAATTATTACCTTTTGCATATCAGACATAAATGTGAATCCTTCACCATCTTTTAGATCTAATGAATTGCTCAGCAACTCAATGAACCATTTCCATGTTTTGGTTGTTTCTCTATCCACCACTGCCCAAGCAAGTGGATAGAAATGCTTTACTGAATCTTGTCCAAAGGCAACCAACAATATTCCCTTACACTTCCCTTTTAAAAATGTTCCATCCAACCCTATAAATGGCCTCATACCAGCTCTCCATCAATTTTTCAAAGCTTGAAAGCAAACATACATTCTTGAAAATCTTCTTTTCCCTTGTTCCAAAGCATCTTTAGATATGTTTATCACTACATCAGAACCAGGATTGCTAGCCCTCAATTCTTGAGCATAATCCTCCAATTGTTGAAATCATCAATAAAACTACCTTCAAGTTTCTCCAAGATAAGTCTTTTAACCCTCTTCATTTTTGAATAACTGAAATTGAGGGAAAAATGATCATCTACATCCTGCCTCATGTGTTTCACTTTGTACTTGGGGTATTCTAAACCTTGTTCTTGAAGTAGTGTGCTAAAGCTTGTTGAGTAGCTCTTCTATTCTTAAAGGCTTCCTGACATGTATGTTTTGTTTCTAAGGTCTTAATTTCAAATCCTTAGCCTTTCTTAACTTCTGATATTAGACACAAAAAGGGACAACCAATAACACACTTATATCTAAGTCTGGTAGAATCACTCTTCACAACTCTAAGACCCCTCTTCCTAACAATTGAATAATAACTCACAATTCTTTTAGCTTCATCAAGATTCTTGAAGCTCATACCCTTTTCTAACTCCAAAAAATTATCTAGTTTCTCGGTTACTTCTCTTATTTTTTCCCTCCTAAAAAATTCCAACTCATCACTATCATGATCACTAGCAAAAGGTTCATTTTCACCCTTCTCTTCCTCACTTGATTCACCATCAGTTACTGCATCTATTGTCACAAGACAAGCTTCATTAAGTTGATTGATATCATCATTAATTATCAGATTCACCGTAATAGTGAGAGATTCATTCATTGGCTATTGTCACAACCGCCATCGTGATCTACTGTGATAGGGAAATGTTCATTAAGTTGACTAATGTCAAGAGCTGGGACATAATCTTCACCCTCCTCAACAACAAACAGTTGAAGTTGAAGCACATTAGATTGAGTAGACAATACATTCTGCAGTGTTCTAATTCCTGAATCACCCTCTACTAGATAATACTTATTAGAAGGCCCCAAGCATAGCAATTGTTTCACCTTACTAGAACACAATTGTTTAGTGTATTCTGAACAAAGGTCTATATATGATAGCAAATCTGGATCATACTTCTTCCATATATGAGTCAATTTTTTTAATGTAATTAACTTGAGGAGTCAGGGCCCACTTGCCCCATAGTTAAAGACCATATCAACCTTTTCACCCATTCTTTGAAGAAAGTCACATGACAGATATAAAAAAAGATAAAGTGGCTTATCAGAAAACAATAAAGAAAACAACAAACAAGGAATCTACCAATATTTTATGAGAAGACAAAGGGGATAGGGACCGCATGTTATGTCTATTAGATTAGATAGAGAATGCAACACCAAAAATAAATAAATGCATTTAAGTATGACATACCTAACAGACAAGAAAGCATCGAAAACAGAGAAAAATACATGAAATATATGCCGAAAAAGATAAAACTTTCAGCTTGAGACAACATTATTAAAAGATAATAAATCGAGATAATAACGAAAACATAAAATACATGTATCTTCTAAAAACAACTACAACAAGCATATACCACATATAACAACATAAAAAGTAAATATACATCAAATTATAACAACATTAGACAACATTAGAGTCCGAAACCGTAACTGAAAATGCTAAAAATAGAGAAATTCTTACCTGAGTGGGTGAGGATATTAATCCGCAACAACACGAAGAACAGAAACGTCAAATTGTTGGCAAGAACGATTGAATTTCGGTGAGCTTCGATTGAGGAAGAAGAGATGAAATTTGAAGATGATGAGCGTAAAATTCATTTTAGGTTAAAAGTTTTGGGGTTGGGTATTGGGTTAAAAGGTTTGGGTAATAATGAGTTAAAAGATTTGGGTTATGGGTGGGTTTGATTTTTTTAATTAGTTTAATTAATTATTATGATAGCCAATAGGATAGCGACACGTTATAAATGAATTTGTTAATTGATGTTACTATTTAGGCAGTTAAAAATAAGGGCAAAATAGAGCCTAAAGGTTGATGTCAAGGGCATTTTAGGCCCGAAAGGTAGAAGAAGGGTAAATTTGTTCCAATTCGGATAGTTAAAGGGCATTTTATGCCCTTTTCCGTAATAATTTTATTAAGATCTATGACAAAATAAGGAAAGTTGTATAATATTATTTGTGTCGCAAGTTATTTAATTCGTTTTAATTCTGTTAATTATATTATTATCTTTTAAAGTTGGGTATTTAAAAGATTATTCTATACATCTTCTAAGAATTCAAATGCATTGAATGTCGTCCAAAATTTTAACTTTGACATGATTATATTTTCTATATAAAATTCTTAATTTCGCACTACGATATATATAAAAAATATAGACACATCATGTCAAATCTAAATTTTTAAATTTCGCTAGTCAAAACATTGTCATATATAAAAATAAATTGGAAGAAGTATTAATAAATAGATAAATACAGCTGGATCCCTTACTTTTTTTACGAGTATAAGATAATATCACAAAAAATATATTCATTTGGTCCTAATTTGTATAACTTTTTTTCTGAAGTTGTATAACTTTTAAATAGTATTTTAATATTTATTTTCATTATAATAATACCATTTGATTAAAAAAAATCTGACTATATAAGTTAAGCAAATTATCTTATTACTCTAAGGACAAATATATTTAGAGTAAATTTAGTTAGTGCATGTAAGTATTTTTTGTATTAAAAAAACAGCTTGATGCACTAACTTCAATTATAGGCTGGGTTCGAAAAAGAATCATGTTTTGTATAAAAACAAAACAATACTCTCTCTCTTCCTAATTACTCGTCCACTTTTAAATTGATACATTTATTAAAAAATCAATTAATGACATAGTGAGTTTACCATTTTATCCTTATTAATTATGAAGTGGATGAAAAGTTCTGCATTTTTCAAAGTAATTAGTCATTTAATTGAGGGTATAATAGGTAAAAAAAATTGTTCTTTCTTGATTTGTCAAAATAGACAAGTAATTAGGGACAATTATAAAAGAAAAAATGGACAAATAATTAGAAACAAACGAAGTAATAAATAATCTAATGCAGTAATTTCTATTATATGGTGGGTTCGAAAAAGGACCATATATTGTGTACGTTACATTAATTAATTTGCATTAATGTCCGTGTACGAAAAATCTTTTTTTTTAGCTCAATCTCACCAATAAGAATGAGCCAAAGTTAACTTAAACATCAACACACATATGCAGTGCTACCTACAAATCAATTGTATTTTTCAGAGTATAAGATGTTCTTGTAAAATAACAAAATGGTATATATAAAAAAAATATTAATTTATTGATCCATGTAATCCTCCACCTAATTTATCCAAGTTAATCTAAAATAATTAGAGATCACTTGCCTTCAATAACGATGAAATTAACTTCATTTGATAAAAAATCATGATGTTCTAACCAATAAGCTTCAAAATGAAACAACTGAAGAATCATAACTTGTTAATAATTTGAGAGTTTAGAAAATTAAACTTGATTATAATTCGAATTCCTAGTTGATTCTTTTATAAAAATAATATTTAAAAATAAAATAAAACACATCGACTAAGAATTGTCTACTTTTAGCCATTTCGTTAGTCTACTAAGCTCCAAACTACAACTAATTATAGCACTTACACCTAATTAATGTGATTCAACACTGACCTATCACTAATTAACTTCAAACATAAATACTCTACTAGTGTCACGTGACATAAAAAGGGACCAATTTAATGTGGTAATTATTAATTAAGACACTTAAACATGAACTTATGATGACTTGTTTAGTGTTTCCTGTGCTACTATTTTAATGTTTAATATCTTTCATGTCTCTTAAGCAAAGAAAGATATACGTAAAATTCTTTTTTTAGATCACAAGTCATTTTACAAAATTATATTGAATATATTATTATTTTGTGTCTTCGATGTATAATCACAACTTTTCTTTATTCACAAAATAATTATACAAATAAAGATTTTTTTTCTCAATATTGAATGAAATTTAATTATAATCTCTTACTATTATAATTAATCCTAGGTGTAAAACAAGATATATAACTTAAATTTAATTCCTAGTTAACAACTTAAACTAAGTGCATTGAGCACAAAAAAAGAAGAAGAAGATAAAATTAAATATAAAAAGAACAGAAATGACAACTAGACATTGAAAAAAAACAATAAAGTATAAAAAAAACATATGTTCACTTTAAATAGAATCACGCAAGTAAACAAAATGACGCTTACGAATAAAATAATTATGCATTTTATAAAATTATTATGAATCGTACCAAACGATAAATAATACTAATAAGGATTGTAGAAAGTATTAAGTATTCTTTTAGTATTAAATAATTTTGTTAGATAACACTTTTTTAATGTAATTTTTTCATATTAATCTAAATTTAGCTAAGACTTAAATGCACATATAAAATATTTAGATGAAAAATGTAAAATACTTTCTTTATCTTTGTATAGCATTTTTCGCTTGTTGTTATTAATTTAACAATCTTATAAGCTAAACTAAAGGCAAACTAAAACTAGCAACTTTAATATTTTTCTTGCCCCATCTGTATTCTTTTTTAATGAATAAGATTCAGATTTTTTGTGATAATCTTCTATTTTATTATTATTTTATTTCAAATTGTGTCAAGTGTTTTTATTTAATAAATGGAAAATTTTTTATTTTTTTTTTTTTAAAAATTTATATTATAATTTTTTATAAACTATCAAAACTTCAACTAATTTGACTTTCGATTCACAACACTTGATTCAAGAATAATAATAAACAGTTGTCGCGACTTGTGGTAGTTTGTAGTTTGAGCGGAGGCAAGCATCATTAATCATGCGTCATACAAATAGATAAAACAAAAACATTTTTACTACCTTCGACTTATCATTTTTATCATCAATTCATATCATCTTTCATCACTTCATATCACTTTTTTTCACTACTCATTTTTTTATATTAAGATATTAAATTATAATAAAAATTACTAACGTAAGTGTTTTGAGTGTTTTTGAAAGAAAAAAATTTAATTTATTTATTTTTTATTTAAAAATTAATTTCTTTCAAAAAGAAAATGATTTATTTTTTAAATTTTAAATGTTGAAATAGGTCTATTCCTAAATTTTCCACATAGATTTCATCATTCTTATCATTTACTGTAACTATTTCTCTTCGCCATTGTTTTATTGTTTGTTGGTGGAGTGGAAAATCGGAGAAGAAGAGAAGAAGAAAAAAAAAAAAAAAAAATTGATTGAATATGTTTTTCGAACAGCCATCGCAGTGTTCAACACATCGAGAGTCAGGCAAAAAAAAGGAATACGAACAAAAAAAGTTAAAATACGGAAGTATAAAATAAAATCATCATCTTCATTTTAAAATACAAAAACTTCTTTTTAACTTGCTTGCACTAAACTTCGATGGATAGACTTTTTTTTTGATTACATCAGCATGATTGATGTTTGATCAAAAGAAATATTTTACTATTCTTTATCTTATGTTATGATACTTTGAATTATATTTTAAATATTAATTATAAATTATTTAAATTTTTTATATTAAAAAAGTCTCTAGAATCTGAACTTAGAAATAGATTTTATGATTTTTTTTAATTTTTTTTTTTTATATATATTTTTGATGATAAATTTTTAAAATAACATAATATATAGATGTGCTCTTTAACTTGATCATAAATATATAATTTGAGGATACCACGTAGAACCAAATTGTCATGTAGGATGCCATGTATGTGCAATTTTAAATTTTTATCATTTGATTTAAAATATGGTTAAATATATATTTGATGATATATTTTCAAAATAACATAATAATAGATGTGCTTTTTAACTTGATCTTAAATATATAATTTGAAGATATCACGTAGGATATAAATTATCATGTAGGGTGCCATAAGATGTATATGTCTATTTGTTAAATTTGATATAAAATTTAAGTATTTATTTATTTACATCCAAAATTAGCGGACGAGCTGAAGTCAAATTAAAGACCTACCTATGTGTTATGCCTTTCAACGATAAAACGCTAGCTTACGGTGCCGGCGGAAGGTGAAGCTCACGCTCTTCCATAGAAAGTATGCATGATTTGACGTAACTACTACGGGCAACACATTTAGACACGCAAACTCAGCGGGCATTGGGCAGCACCTAACGCCGTTATTCCCTGCCACTAACGGCGTTTCACACACAGACCCAAAAAAAGGACAATTCAACGTTAATTTTAAAAGGTTTAAAAAGCCTCTGTAAAGTGACCCCACCAAACCTCAGGTTTGGACTCAGGTTCGGACCAGAAAATTGACTCAAAAAAAGCCAAAGCACTGCCTCAGAGAAAACTAATGTAATGGAGTAAAAGAAGAGAGAGAAAGAGAGAGAGAGAGGAAATTGTAGAGAGAGAAAGAGGAAGGAAATGGGGCAGATCGTGAAGACGAAGAAGAAAGGACGTCCATCTAAGGCAGATCTAGCTCGCCGGAACGCCGCCGTTGAGCAGTCGGAATCGGCGTCGGCGAAGGCGAAGCAGGAGAGGGAGCTTCGTCGGAGTGGACGGCGTCGGAATGTTAGGTACGCTTTCGACATCGATGATTACCTGGACGACGATGAGTACTTTGTCGAAGACGATGAGGATGAGAGAGGCAGAGAGAAGAAGCTGAAACACTTGCTTAAGCTGCAGAGCGATGAAATCGGTGCTGAGTCAACTCCGAGTCGAACTCGACGAGTGTCAGTAGGGCCTGCCACGTCGGCATCGTCTTCCGACGACGGCGATGGGAGAAAGCCCTCTAAAAAGAGAAAAATTAACGGCAACGATGATAGAGATGAAGACGAAGAAGATAATGACGATGAAATTGAAATTGAAAATGATAATGATGATGAGGTATGTGTGAAATCTCAGTTAAAAAATGTACTAATGGATGTGCGAAATTGGAAATTGAGAGGCAAACGGGGAAGAAAGTCCAGCTAAGCTGAGTTCAGTGAGATTTTTCTAATTGGACCAGAGACTTGTAAATCACTCACAACTTCTTTCTCTCTCTTTCCATATAGGCACTCAATATGTATAAATCTCTGTCGGGAATGGATATATATATATATATATATAACTGTCGGGTCAACTGTCATAAACTAACCCCCACAGAATCTGCTCACGCTCCTTTCTCTCTCCCTCTCTCTCCTCTTTTTCTCTCTCTACTACACACAATAAACAGCCAGTCTCTCTCTCATTGTCTACCTTGTTTCTGTCTCTGTCTAGCAGACGCCATTTTTACTCCTTTGTGTGTTTTTACTTTGCTTCGAGGTTTGTGTAGTCTGATATTTTGAGGGGTTGTTTAGTTTTAAGAACAAAATAATTTATCTTTTGGAAGATGATTTTTTTTTATGAATATGGACACTTATTGAGCAGAACAAATATAGATGATTCATGTTTGCTTCTTGCTTGAAAGTAGTTTAATTCTGTTGTTTATGGAGGGTTAAGCCTACTTTTGGATTTGGCAGGCTAGAGGAAGGAATGAAGAAGCAAAAGATGTGGACTCTGCTCCAGGTATAGTTTCTGATTTTTCAGAAATGGAGACATTTCATGTTTGTTCCTTGTCCACATTATTGATGGTATGATGTGGTTGAGCAGGGACACCATCAGAACCACATTCTGGAATGCCGTTGCCAGACAAGAAGACAATGGAATTGATTCTCGACAAGTTACAGAAGTAAGTGTGAATTGTTAGAAAAAAATGGAATTTTTTTTATTGTTCAGCTGAAGGCCCTTGTAATGTTTAGTTTCTTTAATTCCTGATGACAGGAAAGACATATATGGTGTTTACGCGGAACCTGTCGATCCTGAAGAGGTATGTTCTTGGAGTGGTGGTTTTTGTTTCAGAAGTCTTATTTGGGGAGAATGACAGTATAGTTAAAGAAAAGCTGCTTAGTTGTTTCTTGATTTCTGGGCAGCTTCCTGATTACCATGAGGTGATTGATAATCCCATGGACTTTACCACAGTCAGGAACAAATTGCGAACTGGATCATATGCCACTTTGGAGCAATTAGAGGTGAATCTCTTCAACTAATCCTCTTCATTCTGCTTGTTTTTTGCGTGTGGAGCTAGGGAAAATGCATCAGTTTTCTGTATTTGGTTGTGTTTTGGAATTCCAGCAGCAGTGAACAAAGACATCGGCACTCCAAAGTAGCTGATTTGGCTTCCATTCCAGTTTTGAAGCTTTACTTTCTTCATTCCTTATCTTAATTTGTTTTTGGCCTCTGACCAGCCATGATTAGTAGAATCACATTTTCCCAGTAGTCCCTCTTGCTCACAATTGTTTTCTTCTACAGCCTGACTCTGCACTGGCCATTGTAAGTTTGTCTTTCGGATATATTGTTATGCTTGGGTCTTTGCATCTAAATCACAAAAATAAGTTTCCTTCTGTATTAAGAAATCACGACTCCTCACGCACTTCATCTGGTTCTTTTCTGATGCCATCGATTAATTGAAATTTTAACTGTTTTTAGCTTGGTGACGACATTTCTGTGTCTCCTTGTTTAATCACAAAGCACATACTTTTTGGTGCTGGTGATTTACTGAATGCAAGGAAATGAAAGAGAAGTGCAGTTGCTTTACTCAAGATGGATCTGAAACTGTGGTGGGAGGAGAAGTCCATCTTTGAACCTCTATTGTGAAAGCCATTCAATTGGGAAAATGGAACTGGAGAGGAAAACTAAGCAACATCGAAGAATATTATTGACAAGCTAAATTAGACTGTTTATCTTGCAAGTTGTTGCATAACTTGCATACTGAGAACTCGTTTTAGCTACAGTTTCTATTCTATAAATCGAGGAGCCATATTGGATTTTACTGATTTATAACATGTAATTTTTCTTATGGTTTTTGCGTAATGGAGGTCTCTGGTTTTCTGATTTTTGTGGTGGAGAAAATCAGGAAATGTAACTAATGTGCCTCTTTTGAGTTATCTGATGCCTAATTCAGTTTTATCTCTTTTTCCCATTTCCATAAAAGATGAAATAAGAAACAGTTGGTATTCTCAGCAAGTTGAGGAAAATTTCTAATATTTGAGTACTTCAACTCTGGTGACCTGATAAATAAAATCATTCTTTTGCAAACCAAGTGCTAGGTTAGCAAGAATTGGTGACATCATCAAAGTGTCCTCTATGTAATCTGAAGGCTTTTTCTGCTTTATATATTTTTTTTTGTCTGTTGCATTCATGGGCGTGCTAGACTTAGTCATTCTGTTTATTCCCATCTTAAGGTGTTTGGTTTTATAGGTAACACAGAAACCTTATTAATTTCTTACGATGAATTTAGAATGTCTCTTTCTAGTATATAATCCCATTAGGGAAATACTATGTGTCACTTTAAGAGACATGGGTTCTTGGGCCTTCAATTGGTGTCCACTCTTCTTTTTGATCAAATGAGAAGTCATGAAACTAGTCATCTGTGTGTTGATTGTACTCATGAGGCTGTCAAAGTCCAACTGCCATTTTTTTTACAAGTGCAATTATCACCATTTTAAAAAAATGTGTTTTAAGCTATATTACTAGCCAGTTTTATCAAAGGCGCGGTTTGAGCACGCTTAAGCCCTGAATCAAGGCTCAAAATGTGTTGAGCGCTCCGCCTCGCTTTATGTGCGCTTCAGTGTCATCATCAAGGTTCAAAGGCAAACTTTTCCTTGCCAATGAGCCTCTTACGAAGAAGTGACACTAAACAATTGATATTTCACTTTATCATAATTTTTTTTCAATTTCTTTGGTCATATTTTTGTTATTCATGTTAATAATTATTAGATTTGGACTAAACAATTATATTTTTTTTTTTTTCTCCCTTTGCGCCTTTTACATTATAGCCCACGCTGTATTTGCGCTTTGCGCTTGAAGCCCCACGGTTGTTAGAGCTTTTTTGCGCTTTACGCCTTTGATAACATTGTAACTAGCACAAAATCAAAATGTCTAGTATGTACTGATCTTAGCTTGATGTCCTTGAATAATCATACTTTAATTGTTTCCATTTCAGAGCGATATCTTCCTCATTTGTTCAAACGCAATGCAGTATAATTCATCAGATACTGTCTACCATAAACAGGTATTTCTTGCAATCTCATCTTAGTCACACTTTCTTTTTGAACCTATAATGCTTATCTTGCAACGATTTTGACAAGGCACGTACCATCCAAGAGTTGGCTACAAAGAAATTTGAGAAGCTAAGAATCAAGTATGACCGATCTGAAAAGGACGTCAAGTTAGAACAGAAGACAAAATATGGTTCTGTTGTCAGGAAGCAAATAAAGAAACCGATGATCCAGATGTTCCAGGAAACTGTTGGCTCTGATTTCTCGTCAGGTGCCACTCTTGCTGCAGCTGGAGATAACCACTATCTTAACAACACTTCTCTTGCTGGAGTGTCAGTGAAACCTTATGGTGTTGATGGGCTTGCTGAAGGAAATTCTTCACTGATAGATCAAAATGTAGACAAGGCAGAAGAATCACTCTCAGGTACCATAAATTATTATGGGTCTTCAACAATAACCAAGATGCTATGTTTGCGTAGTAACAGGGTCGCTCCTGTTCTATGTCCTGCATTTCTCTTTTGGCTTTTGACATTTTGAGCTTGAATTAATCAAGTATTACTACTTACTAGCTTATATTCCTCTTTCATTTTTTTCTTCCTTGTTGTTCTTTTATGCATGTGTTACTTGCTTTTTAAGTTTCTTAACATATTGCAGGGAGGGGACCTCTATCCAGATTTGGAAGGAAATCAACTGTGCCTGATGAGAACCGTCGTGGAAGTTACAACATATCCACACAACCAGTTGGCAACACGGACTCCATATTTTCAACGTTTGAAGATGAAAGCAAGCACCTGGTTACTGTGCGTACATAACTAGTTTTATTTCCATTTGGTTATTGTTTTCCTCTTTTGTAATTTTCCTGTGTGTGTTTAGGTTGGGCTTTATTCTGATCATGCATACGCTCGGAGCCTTGCCCGGTTTGCTGCAACTCTCGGTCCTGTAGCATGGCGAGTTGCATCCCAGAAAATTGAACAGGCATTACCTCCTGGATTCAAGTTTGGCCGTGGGTGGGTTGGGGAATACGAGCCACTTCCAACCCCTGTTTTGGTGCTTGAGAACTACACCTTGAAGGAACCTCCATTCTTCTCCAAGTCTGTACATAAGTTTGGAGCTCAAAAGAATGAGAAAACATCCAAGGACGCAATTGCTCCAAAAGATAAACCTCTTTCTAGGCCTATGTTAGAAGGAAAATCACCATATCTTGGTTCAACTAAGGGTAAGCCCATGGAGAGTGGTTTGAATGTCTTGATTCCCACGAAGGAGCAATCTCCTAGGGAGGTCAATCTAGAAGGAAGGTCATCGTTTCTTTCTTCTGGAAAGAAACCTGCTGTTTGTGCTAGCCCCAGATACCAGCATCCTGATTTGCAATCCAGAAATTTCAATGAACCTGATAAAAAGATCCATTTCAAATCTGAACCTGAGAAAAAGATCAATTTCAAAACTGAACCTGATAAAAAACTGCAGAAGCAGGTTGAGTTAAATTGCCCACCGTCAGCCAGTCCTAGGAATTCTGAAATTACCAGAAAGAGTAATGTTACCGTTACTTCTGAAACACCTGGATCAAGGTCTACTGGGGTAAGTCCGAGGAACCCATTCTCATCAGGGTCTTTTAAGCAATCAGCCAAGAATGGAACTGCTGTTGGAGGAATGGCCAATGGGAGAGCAGTGAATAACAACCCAGACAATACACCAGCAGCACATTTAACTGCTGATAGCGTTCCAACTGTGAGAAAAGTTGCAGGTTTCTTTCACCAAGAACAGGAGCAGGGCCTTAGTGACCCTGTTCAGTTGATGAGAATGCTGTCTGAAAAGGCTCAAAATCAACACAACTCTTTGAGTCAGTCCCTAACTGATGCTTCTCCAATTTCTCCTGTGACTCCATCTGTGAGGAAAGATGATTCAGGAAATGCCGCTGCCGCTGCTGCCCGAGCATGGATGTCAGTTGGGGCAGGAGGTTTCAGACAAGGCATGGAAACAGCAAGCTTGCAGAATAGTCATATTTCTGCTGATTCATTGTATAACCCTTCTCGCAATGTCCAGCAACAAACTTCACGAGTTCGGGGTGAACATCCTGCATCAGCAATGCACTTTCAGGCTGAGAACAGTAATCCACTTCATGCTTTTGTGCCTCATCCTGCGAGAGTGGGCAGTGAAGCTCAATTTCAGAATCCGCAAATGATTTTCCGCCAATCAATACCTGCTGACTTGTCTAGGTTCCAGGTACAATCTGCTTGGCAGGGGTTTAATCAACCAGCACAGCCAAGGCAGAAGCAGGATTCCCTCCCCCCTGACTTAAACATTAGTTTCCAGTCATCTGGGTCTCCTGGTCGTCCATCTTCAACTGTTTTGGTTGATTCTCAGCAGCCAGACCTGGCCTTGCAATTATGAGACCAAGCAATTTCTGATAAAATATTTGAGGAGGTCTGAACCTACAAGAGCCTTTGGATCTTTTTGCTGGCATGTCTGAATCTTCTTTTTGGGCATCACTGCTTCAGCAAACTACTAGCATCTGCCTGTAATTGCTGAAGGCTTTGATATCGGGTCTCATTCGTTGAACTTTAAGTTGGCAACTCATCAATTGGAGTCAACTGCTTCATTTATATTTTTGGGATGTTCCGAGGTATTATTTCTTCACTAGTTATGTTGTAGTGATGGAAAAGGCAATAGATCTAGTTCAGGATAGGCAGCAGCTACAACTGGAGGATCACTGTCCAGGTCACAAATCGTGGATCGTTTCATGTCAATCACTGACTTGGAATTGCGATTTAGATAGCTGAAGAAGTAAGCATATTACATTAATACTAGTTCGTTCGTTTGTTCCAGTGTTTGCTATATGGTCATTTACTGATAGAAATGCTTTAATTCATTGTACATTGGAGTAAGGTGGGACTAGTCTTTGGAGTTTTTGTCATTTTTACTTCAATCATCGTAGTTCTACCTCACTTTCCTCCTTACATCTGTGGGTTCTCGTCTACATGTAACGGCGTAAATTTCAGAGAAATGCAAAAGAATTGTTATTCTTTTTTTACGCCGTATGTCTATTTTTTGGATAGTTATATCAATTTTAGTAATGTCGAAAATACCAAGTTAACTTCATGGAGTTGTATCAATGAAGTTTAGGATCTCCATTTTGTAATATTTATGAGTGCAATGTCAAAGATGCACCTGCTCCCATTTGTACAGAGTTGATGGCAACCAGTCATTCTATCATGCAGAGGCTGATGGAGCTTTGTGTGCTTATGGTTCAAATAAACTCAGTATTTTCGACACTGAATATAGGTGAAAATAATTAAAATTGCAACAATTATTATATTTGCGTAATGATTTCAATACTAAGAACTTTAAAAGATTGAAATTTACTTATTTCTCCATGTATGTTATGGCTGGTAAGCCCATTCACCATATCCACACGGACGACTCTAGTGAAAGAGTTAAAAGGATTCATCCGAACACAATAGCTTTAAGTAGGGTTGTCAAAAATGAACCCAAGCATAAGTAACCCGCTCAGAATTTTAAGGGTTGGACTCGAGATGAGTTCAATCTCAGTCCATTCAAACCTAATTCATTTTAAGAGAATCCTCAATTGAGCCCAATTTAATTTCTAATTTCAATTTGTTTTAAAACTCTTTATTAAGATATGTTCCTATATTGAAGATATGAATTATTATTATTATCTATTTAACATCTTTTAGGATTTATTTATTCATTTGTTACTTTTTTAAAAAAAAATTCTTGAGTTGAAATTCAAATTGTGATTATAAAAGTTAAATATCACTATGTTAAAATTATTGAGATTAAGCGAGTCAAATTGGGTGGGTCAAGACCCAACCCATTTTTTAGCTCATTTGAGCCCAAAGTAAATTTAGGCGGGTCAAGACCCAATTCGATTTCTATTTCAACCATTTTAATATCTCAAATTTCAACCCAACCCGCCCATTTAACACCCCTAGCTTTAAGGAAGGAGCTACGAGGTCATTTGGTCCAATAATTTTGTTTAGACCTTGTATATGTGTTAAAAGACCCATTGGAATCGATAGATTTTGAACCCAGAAACATCTTTATGAGACATGGAGAATTTCAAATCTGAACTCATAAAATTAAAATTCAGAAGGATTATAAAGTGGGATATCGAACTTTCACTAAAGGTGAAAGTTGAATTAACCAACCATATGAGCTATTAAGACAAGCTCCGCCAATATTATAAGTAAAATAAAAATATTGATTTACTACAAGTTCTCTATACAACAAAAAGTCTCCCATCAGATCAGAAGTGGAAGCAGATGCAGCAGCTGCCACTACTTTCAATGCTGAACATAAATTTACACGTAAAAATTCACTACAATTGCAATAAATAGTAGGTCCGAACCTATATTTCTAAGTCATTTCAATGCTAAATAACTTACAGACCGAACTCATTGAGCTTAAATTCTGGATCCGCCTCTGAGTTCAGAAATTCAGAATCCTTCCTATGCTGCGCTAATTCGACCTTCAGCCCAGAAATCTTGTTGTACAAGATCAGAAACAGAGCCATTATTCACATATATGAAAAAAAACAATTGATCTATCTCGATTTGAAAGTAATACATCCCTAGTTCGTTTTTTCACGATTTGCGAGGAGAAAAAGGGATCCTCAAGCTTATCTTCTTCTTCTTCTTTTGATCAGTGACTTTGTTGTGATCGCGAAGAACACAAGCGTCGCCATTGCAGACGAATCGGCTTGATTCTGAAGATTCAGAGAAACAGCCCCAGAAATTAAACAAAGCCATTAATGGAGAAATTGTGGTTTCTCTCCTCTTTTTTCTCTTCAAAATCTCTCTATTTGCTTTGTTTATTTGACATTATGTGATTCTGTTATATATATATATATATAGTGACAAAAAATGTGAACACCGAGTGAAAGTCCTTCATGCCAATTAAGTCCATTTAGACCACCCATTACCATACCTTATTATTTTTTTAAAAATAGTTGATTTGTTTCAATTTATATGATACATTTTTTTTAATCAAGTTTGATTCAAAAGTAATACAAATTTAAATTTTGTATTTTACTCTTAACGAGTATAATGAGTTGACTTTATAATTGTACTCATAAATTTAAATCGTTTTCTTTTAAAATTTTATACTAGTCAAAGTGTTGAATCATTTTTCCATCATATTGAGTCGAAGGAAGTAAATACTTCCCATGACTATTTGTTTAATGTTTGAATTGACTTTTCAATGAAATAATTGTGCTTTTGCCCTTCAAATTAGTCGGTATTTAGTTTTTGCTTTTAGCAATTGAACTTATATCTAGTAAGAGAGTATAAGTTTTTTAAGGATAGAGATAATAATTTATGAAATATTATGATACAATAATAACCATAATTATTCACGGTGGTCTCAGAAAAAAAAAAAGTTATTTCCAATAATATTAATACAAAAATATATATTTATAATTCAGAAAAAAATTATTTACCTAGAAGGATAAAAGTGTCACCAACCCTCTTCTCAATTCATAATATTGTTTTCAATTTTCTTTATTGGGCCGCCACTAGCAATTAAACACGTTTTAATGAATGTGGTCTTCCTTCTAAAGAGCACATCGATATTTTTGAGTTTTTTTTTCCAAAGATTATAGGGGCTATACAAAATATATTTACCCAATCAGATCACTTAAAAAAAAATCATAATTAATATTAATCAACTTACGAGAGTAAGTATTTCATAAAATTAATTGAGATGTGTGAAAATTGATCCGAACATCACGATAATAATAATAAAAAATATCTAGGTAGATGCAATAAGAAGCACTAGAATAAGTAGTGGGAAGGTGTCTTAATGTGTGTACAAGATTTAGGTCAACAATTTTGACATTTAACCCATCACCATTATGTTTTTGTACTTGCTAGTTGCTACACGTGCTTTTGACAATGGAACCATACCTTTGATGGGCTAGTGAATGGCTTTTGTTGTTTCAAGTTTTTAACTTTTGAAATTATTTGATTCAATCATGATCACGATAGATATTTAGTCAATTACGATTGTGCTTACATCAAAACTTTTTTTCTATAATATCAAGAGTTGATGCAATTGCAACACTTAATGTAACAAAAAAAAGCGTAAACTCATTCTACAGTACAAGTAAAGTAAACATTCTCTATTAAAACTATTTTATATAGAGGATTTGAAATCAACATGTTAATAGGTGGAGAAATCTTATTACCTTAATAATTCTACTAACCATCAAGCATGCGTTACCAAAATTTTGCTCTTTAAGTTTACTGTATTCTAAATTTATGATTCATATATACAAATGTAATAACTTGAATTAAAATTATTGACTTTTATCAAATATCATATCGTAAATGGTGCATTCCCGCTCCGCGAGAATAGGCCCCGTACCCAAATATAATATTTATTAAATGTCTATTCATGTTGTTATATGTCGTTACGTGACTTAACCAATCTCTCATATAGTCCACAAACAACTTTCAATTATTCATTACCAATCAATTTTATAGACCCAAAATAAAGTTTACTCTATTGAACATAAACCCTATTTTAATGCTAGTTGCTTGGATAAATGGAATAACAAATAACGTCAATTCAGTGAAATATTGAATATTATGTGTTCAGTATGTACACGACTTTTTTTTTTTTTTTATAATCGTTGGTCAGTATTAGGTTTTGTGCATCTTGATTAATTTTACGAAATACCTGCTATTCCCACCAACAGCAGGTACCAAGTAATTCTATCCACCAAAACTAGAACAAATAAGAAAAATCATCTAGTATTTTTTGTCTCCATTGAGAATTGAAAAATTATACAACTAATTTTAGATGTTTCTATATGTGTTCAGTCAATTATTTTACCATATATCATTTGTCTCTACTGAGAATTTGAAAAATCATACTAATTTTAAAGGTTTATATATATATATATATATATATATATATATATATATATATATATATATATATATATATATATATATATATATATATATATATATATATATATATATATATATATTCAGTCAATTATTTAACTATGATACGTTAAAATAAATATTTGATACAAATAAATTTTCCCTATCCATCTATCTAAAGCATGCACCTTTCCAAATTTCTTTATAAGGAGCTGAAAATAGTTTAATAAAGTAGTTGATATTGTTTATAGCACACCAATACATTGACAATTGTTTAATTTAATAGTATATAAAAGGACAATTCATAAAAGCCCCAACAAACTAGTCAAAAATTTGATTAATCAATTAAGCCTAAATATCATTAATTAATTAACACGATTGTACAAAAACATTTGTAATCATTTTGATCTTCACGATTCTAACTCTCAAATTAATATTAGAGTATTCAATTATTGATTTAAATCTAATTTTCCTTATACGAGCAATCGCGAAATAGATTTTCATATTCATGCTTTCAAAATCATGAATTCGTATTTCAATTTGCAACAATCATGTTAATCTTTCGATTTTTCCATCTCACTAACAACTCAATTTTTCGAGCTATCGTATCGAAAGACTTCAACTAGTAGATAAATATGAGAATTCGAATTAACATAACCTAAAATCAAAGAGATACATAAATCGACTTAAATTGCTATAAAATGTAAACTATTGTTACGATTCGATAATAATTTGATTTGAACAAAATTATCAATTCAACCATTCGAATAATCTCCCAAAAAATTGACCTGGAAAATCGAACCTCGAAGATGGATCGTCATCAGTAACCAACATAGACAGCAGCATTCACAATGTAACAATCATCATTTTTATCTCCCATTTCTTCAACTTCAACACCACTGGAGCATATCAATCCGCCATCAACGACCTCAACATTCGAGATTCTTCCATAAGGAAACACTGATTTCACTTTCTCCAGATCTAGAGTGTGATGTAGCGGCCGAGGAACTCCTAATTTGATTTGCAATTTCATCTGCTCGAATGAAACTCCAGGTATAGATCCTCTTCTGAACGCTGGTATTGAATTGGATGAAATTGCATTTTTACAGGCTCGCATAGCAGCTGAGGTTACGTCTTGACCGTGTTGATCGTAGCCGACGCCCATTTCGACGAAGAGAAGAGTCATCGATGAATTAGGCACACACGCCATTGCCGCCGCCGACGAAAAGGAGGAAGAAGCTGTGATTTGACGGCGATGGATTCGAGGTACGAAAGGAAAATGAGTTGAGCTAGGATAAGGCAAACCGGCAAAATCGAGGAGAGGCGGCTTATAGTGAACAGAACAGCTAAGGAAATGTTTGGTACATTGAAAAATATTTTTCTGAAAAATAAACTCTGATCATTTTTGGCAAAGAGGTACACTCTCCATTCCTTTTTATTCCTAGTTTTTGAATATCTAAAATTTATTTCATCAAATTAATATAATCTAGGAAAAAAAAATCTGAAATATATCCGAATTTTGATTGAAATTGCCGTAACAATATTAAACTTTGAAAAGGACCTTTATCCCCTGCACTATTTAATAGTGTATTTTAAAGGTTTATATGTGTCCACGTGAACATCATAAATATTGCATCATTATAAATAGTAATGTGTCCACGACTCCACATAGACACATATATATCTTTAAAATACACTATTAAATAATGCAGGAGGTAAAAAGTCTTCCATAAAATTTGGTATCGTAACAGCAATTTCGATCAAAGTTAGAATATTTTTCAAATCCTTTTTCCCTATAATCTAATTTAAATTTTAAAATTAGTTAAATTGATTCTAAAAAAACACAACATGACCATAACGGAGCGTGGATCTGGAAATTGGGTTGATTAAGAGAGTCAAGGATGGGCCGGACTCAAAGAGCTGCAGGCTTCACTGACCCAACAGTTGTGGGCCAAACTCAGAAAGAGTCTTTCAACAATAGATGCTATCATATATGTTTCTGTCATTCCCTGCTCTCCTAAATGGGGATAAAGTGTTTTTACGTCGAAAACAATCTCTTTACCCTCCATATAAAGTAAAGGTAAACTTACATATACACTAATAAAATTTGCAACAATCATTTTAAATCTTTCTCATCTACTACTAAGAAAGAAAAAATCTTGAAATATTTCGTCAATAAATGACAAACTCCATTGTATAGATGACATCAACAGAGATTAGGATGATGAGCTTTGATGAATAAAGATGACAGTGATTTGAGTTCATAATGATAATATAATCTTGTATACAGTGAGCTGAAGGAAACACCAAAGTACTAGAAAATACAGGGAGAGATTCTACAAAATAAAATCTCAAATCCAGGAAAGTAACTGTGAAGATGAAGACAATGCGCATTATGAAGTTGATCTGCTATATGCATCCAAAACAACACTAAATACTTGTTAAAATAGTGATGATTGGGGGTAGAAAACTTACTCTTTATCATGTCATATCACCTTCCCACCGTTTTCAAAATAGTTTTGAGACCAAGGAAAAGCAAACAGGTATGTAAAGCCAACTTAGCAAACGGGAAATGAGCATCTTCATAAAGGTAACTACATAAATCAGTCAATATCAACCCAAGACAGCATCTTGGTAGAAAGACAATTCAGAAGAGTAGGCTAATGTAAGTATTTACAAGTTTTCTTAAGACTTATTTACACAGTAATAAGGTCTGCTTGAAACTTCAAAAGGATCCGAAGGTATTCTCGCCACTGTAGGTCATGTACAGGAAGCCGTCCTCATCCTTGTGTTCCTCATAAATGGCAGACATCATGGCAGCTGTAACAATGTGGAAGAAAAATTAAAAAGGGAGTTGTTCAAAGCATAGTAGTAACAACAGATACTATAGAAGTGTTCTTCTCACCTGTAGGGGGGAGGATATTCTTCACAAAGATAAAAATAGCCTTCTCAGCACTGAGCTTAATCCTCTTGCGAACAACATACACAAATTGTCCAACAGTCAGATCCGCGGGAACCAAATACCTGCAGGTATTTCAATTAACAAACAATTTGCAGTTAAACCTCAGCAAAACTTAGAAAGAGCATGACCACATGGGAAGATTAGCTAAGTCAACTTTGTTCAACCTCTCTGGCGGTAGAAATCATCGTTTGAGTTGCTTTAACACCAATCGACTATAAGAAAAGAGTAAAAAGGTCCTGGAATTTCATTTCGACATTCTACAACAAATTTTCACACTAGCCTTGCATTTCTATAAATACCTTGCTAGAGCAAATTAAAGATCTTTCAGCCTGATTAATGGTAATACTACTACTAATGACTCAAAAAATTGATTCGACAACAATAAAAAAATACTTGAATAAGTTATTCTGCGCAAAGATATAGCAAGAATTTACATCAGTCGCATCATTGTTCAAAGGGAAACTATACACCATAGTAACTATACAACTCAAGAGTCACATCATAGTTCAAAGGGAAGATATACACCATAGTAACCATACAACTCAAGAGCCACATCATAGTTCAAAGGGAAGAAGATATACACCATAGTAACCATACTACTCGAGTGCAACAACTACAATATTATGGCATCATCACAGGGAAACAAAAGCTCATTTGTGAAAAAATAATAAAGCACTCTAAACGTAAGGACATTGTCAAATGAAAACCCAAGTAAACATTGCAAAGCTCAAGGTGATAAAAGACTAACTTTTTCTTGTCAATGTCAGGGATGTCACTTCTTTCAGCTTTCTCAACAATCACCTAAATAGCAAGAAGAAACAAGGAATTAGGTTGGATAAAAAGCATATAAACTTTGTAGCACATCCAGAAGAGCATTGCAAGAGAATATATGAAATTCGTACCGGTATTCTATCAGGGTACTTCTCCCTGATACGAGCAGCTTCAGCCTGTCGCCTCTCTACATGAATGCAAAACCAAATTAACATAACAAGAACACGACATCCAAAAATTGCAGGAAAAGAAAGTTACAAGGAAAAGAAAATTCAAAAGAGAAACCTAGAAGTATTAGAAGCACATAAACAAAATATACACTAGGTAAGTAGGTATCCACAAGAAGCCCATGCTCGACCATCAAAACAATAGACAATACCCCTCCAAAAGTTATTGGGAGAACATCAAATGATTAACAATAAGAACAAACAACTTCAACCAAATAGAGAATTCTTTACCAGACTACATGTACGATGTTCTTATACTTAACTTTGTACACCACATAGTGGCAAATTTCTCACAAAATCTTTAAAATTGCAGCAACCACAAGTACTAGGCTACTAGTAATATAGAACAAATAGGCACACATAATTGTAACCTATGTTGCTCAGACTCTCCAAAAATGTTGCCATATCCGTGTAGAATACTCCACAACCATTGACATTTTTGAAGAGTTCGTACAACAACATAAATTGTTAACTAAAAAAGGAATTCCAAAACCTCCAATTGTATCAAATAGACAGTCAAATCCACAATCAAAAATCAAGCATATGCACAAAAAGGGTTTTATGGTATAATCCACCCCCAAACCTCACAACACCACCCTATCTCCACCCCGCATCCGTGTAGGATCCTCCACACATTTTTGAAGAGTTCGAACAACAACAAAGATTGTTAACTGAAAAAAGGAATTCCAAAACCTCCAACTGTATCAAATAGACACTCAAATCCACAATCAAGAATCAAGCATATGCACAAACAGGGTTTTATTGTATAATCCCCCACCACCACCACCAAACCTCACAACACCACCCTATCTCCACCCCCAAACCTCACAAAACCACCATATCTCCCTCCCAAACCTCACAACACCACCCTATCTCCACCCCAAACCTCACAATACCACCCTATCTCCACCCCCACCACCACCCCCAAAACAATAATTCATCAATTATCACTCTGATTAAAGAAATTCCAGAATTGAACAATTCAAATATCAGATCTTATAACCAAAACACAATTAAAAAAAAAAACAGGAAAAATTACCAAGAGGGTGTTCCAATTTGAAGGAGCTTTTGGCCATGGTGATCTGAGAATGATTAACAAAAAATTGGGGTATCTGCAAACCAAAATATGAAAATAAAATTAGGGTTTTCTAACAGATAGGGGAGAAAGATCCGGAGTTTTGTTTAGGGAAAAGAGAGCTTACACAAAGAAATCACAAAGAGAGTGAACGACGCATTCAAAATTTTCTCTCTGTTTATAAAATAAATGCTCTATATAATTGGATAATATTTTATCCCTTTTTTTCGCGCGAGAAAATCACAAAAATAGTCCCTTCTATTTAAAGATTGGTTTAAAGTAGTCCCTTAACTTAAATATTGTTTTTGATCAATTGGGATCCTTTAAATTTATCAACATAATACATAATCAAGTCATTTATCTACGTCCTTTAATTTTGGATATGTACAAGTATGCACTTAAAAGCTTGTATGGAGTTGAACACAAGTCCTACTTGATGTTCTGTGTGAGAATTCACATTCTATGTGGCATCCTACGTGTACAGTGTCATGCAGGATGTGTATGTCTACTTATTCAACGTTATACAAATTTAGGTGTCTACTTGTACACATCAAAAGTTGGAGGGAATAGATTTTAGATGAGATCAAGTTAAATGACATATTTACATATTATATCAATATTAATCCCTCCGGATCTTCCAAGCGAAATCCATGGTTTCTCAACCAAGATTAGCTTAAATATGATAAATTTAAAAGAAAATTATAAAGAGAAAAAATGTAATTGAAAATACTAGAAAAGTCTCATGAAATTTTAAAAATTGCAACACAAGAAATAGAGGAAGGAAAATATAAAAATAACACTTCAACAAGTTGCATCAAACCTTAAAAATTAAATTGCAGATAGTGAAGATTACGAAAATGATACCTCCAAAATATAGGTGTTGCTAAATCCTTCCTACTCATTATTTCTGTCAAATCTAACATTAAATATTTACCGAAAATAAAATAATTTACTTTTGTCAAAATTAAAGGACCAAAATTTCTCGGATCACATTTAAAGGAGTACTTGAAACCTTTCACTCAACTTAAGGGACCGTATTTGTCCTTTCTTTTTAAACCTTGGGCCATGGTTTTTTTCATGCATGAGGCGGACAAGCTGGCCCATTTGTCAAACAGTGTCGTGATTGATGCGAGGCTAAAAATATATATTTTTAATTATTATTTGCCTCACATTTATTATTTATATTTATCCTTTTTGAGCATTAATTTTTGTGTTAAATAGTGTATTTTATTTGTAGGAGTAAATTGATGTAAAGTTGAAGAAGTTTGAAGCTAAAACGAATTAAAGAAAAAGGTGCAGCAAATAGCGAAATTGAAACAATCTTACTGCCACGTGTCAGATTCTGAAGTTTGAGGCGGCGGAAGTTAAACGCGCAAGGACACAATTTCACGCGTACTGGAATTCGACTTCCGCTTGGTTTTGGTTCCCAATTTGTTTTGGACTCAGTTATTTTATTTAGGGTTTTCTACACTTATAAATAGTTCATAGAAATAATTATTTTGAAAGATTAGGCAGAGTGGAAGATCAATCATAGGGCATCAAGTATAAAGTTGTCAATATTTTTTAGAGTTTTTTTCTTCTTTTTCTTTTCTTAGAGATTAGTGGCTAAAGCCCTAGTTCTGGGGCTGTAGCTACGAATGGATTGTTGATTATTTGAGGTTGTTGAATTAATTTTCGGTTGTCAATACAAGTTACTTCTATATTCTTGTTTTAGTATTTTATGCTTGCGTACCATAAGATAAATCTATTATCTAATCTTAAAATTGGGAGAGGAGAGATTAGATAGACTAGAATATAGAGAGCTCGGTCCACCCATTTAATTGAGGTGATTAGTGTTCAGGAGTGACGCCAACACGAACATCTTGCTTGGTTACGAAATAGGATGAAATATAAATGTTCACCAGTTAGTCTATTTATCCCCGCTTAACGATGTAGTTAAATAGCTAACTGGGGTAGGCGACGAGAGGCGTATAACCTGGATCATATCATCAATCCTATAAACCAATAACTTGACCACTAAAATTAGTTCTAAGTCAAAAATATGATACATGATATTCATTATATGCTGCAGCCCTGAAATTTTTCAACCATTGTAAGTAATTTTATTATTTTGTTCTTGCATTCTTTTCGTTTGGCACTCTTAAATAAATAATTAGACTAGTATAATTTAGTAAATAGTTAATTGACAAGTCATTTGGGTTCGATAATCTGGTTCTTTTAAGAGCCACTATATTACTTGCGCAACCACATACTCTTGCGTGTGCAATCGGGAGCAACAATGATTAAGATAGAAAGTTAGTAGCTAGTCGAGTTGTATTTCATGTGAGAAAGTTAGTAGCTAGTCGAGTCGTACTTCATGTGAGAAAGTTAATAGCTAGTCGAGTCGTACTTCATGTGAGAAAGTTGGTAGCTAGTCGAGTGTTGTCGTATTTCATGTGGCAGAAATAGGTAACACCTCCTCTTCGCTTCTTATTAGTAATATTATTTAGTTTTTTTCTTTAGTTTTTATTACCATATGTTGCTTTATTTGTTTTGTATCATGTTATTTTAGTGTCTAATTCAAATTCCTTCTTTTCTTTTGAGACAGGAGCCTATCAAAAACAATATCTCTTACCAAGACAATCTTTTACTCTTCAAATGATTTGACCACATAAAATTCTTTTACACGATCAATATAGAAGTCAAATTTACAAATATCGAGTGTAAATAACTAATAAGTATTTCCTATCTACCCTTTTCTTCCTTAGTCAACTTCACTAGGCAAATGACACTCATATTGCCTACAACTTCATATGTTTTGCAAATATTGGCACTATGACTCCTATAACTAGATTAATAATAAGAATGAAACAAAGTAACAAAAGGGAAATTTCATTTCAAAACTTCATACAAAAGCAACAAAGTATTACACTTATTAGTTTCCTCTCACAAGACTAACAAATTATTATATTCTAAGCATCTAAAAAGAATGACTCTTTACACATTTTTTTTTTTTGCTTCACATATTGGTTGTTACAATACTATCCCTCCCCTTAGCTAATAATATTTGGAGCAGATATAGTGGCAACCTCTCTTCCCTCTCTCATTGATACAGTTTATATTTTTATCAAATCTGATGTTTCCGAGAATTCTCGGATACATCTTGTTTTTTCGAGTTTTCGTGTAATCTTTTTTGGAGCCTCCAGAGATTGGAGAAATGATGCATTTTGTCAAAAGGATGCATTCCACAAAGCATTCTCGCCTTCTCCACAACGTCGATGAACCTCCTTAATCCTATCTACGGACCTGCATATCCCGCTGCAGCTCCAATCAAAGGAAGCAACACAAATGTTGCCTGCTTGAGCTTTCCACTCACAATCTGGTGAAATTATGATAGACAAAATCAAATTTAGTCATCTCGGAACATTTAGAGATTAATCAAATCAAACTTCTTCCCGAGTCAACGTTCCTGGTCTGAATATTGGGAATGCAATTCAAGAACTTTCCTCAATCAAACAAGCCATGAAAATAGTATAAAAAAAATTTGTCTCATGAGGCAATAATCAGGAAAAAAGAACAAACTAACAGATTGATGTCATGTGGAAGAAAAAAGCTACACTACCTGAATGGTACCATGTGAAGAAGTACATAACAGTCATGAGGAAAAAAGGGAAGGAATCATGTACTGTTTCTTGATAGTGGATCAACTGCCACAGGGTAAACCACCACCTCTCGGTTCCCGTGGTTGTTCTAATAGACTAATACCACGTAAACAGAAGGGTAAATACCAAATAATGAGGCCAACAAAAAAAAATTTAAGCCTTTTGAATTAACCAAAATTGAAAAGATCATAGAGTACTTGGAGTTTTTCTAACATCAATTGTTTGATTTTGTAGGCATATCTTAATCACCTTCCCAAATTAGCAAATGATCATTAACACTATAATTCCTGCCTTATTTAGTCGGAAAAACAATAAAAGATGGAATGATGAAAAATGATACTCCTAAGTTTGAAAATATTCAATGCAGGCACAAAGATCAAAACTTCAGAGAAGCTTAAGACTGACAGTTCTAGAAAATGCTCGATTTCCAAGAAATAGTTGTATGAATTGTTACCTGGTGGAGTTCCACAACATAATCTTCTATCATCTATATGTTCCACATCCAATCCAATGAGCCATGACCCCAATGAGACATCCTCATTAACATACTTGTGTAGAACATGCCTAGGATGATTATAAATCAGGATCAGCAATTGATAATCACGCAAAACAACTCAATACGTTCCAAGTATATCAGGAAACAACAAAAACTTACTGATTTAAAGATATATAAGTAGCTAAATCTTTTGAAATGGCATATAGCTGCCCTGTTGCATGTCGAAAATATCTGTTTCCGTCCTCACCAAATTTCCAATGCTCAGGCTCATGATATCTCACTCCCCTACAAAGAGAAGAGGGGCAAAATAGAGATGAGTTGAGGAAATATATCTAAGACTCGTTTACGGTCAAAAGTAGAACTCCTCTGCTTACTTCTGAGCAAGGACGGGACCAGATTTCATGCAACCAATATATACCCGAGGTTTCGAATGATGCCTAGCTAGAGTTGCTCCCAGTGCACCTGACGTTTCCAAAATGCATGTTCTCAAATGAGTGATGGCATAAGTATAGCAGTGCAGTTGTTATAGTAATACAAACATAGCCTTTGTGAACCATCTATGAAGGTCCTACGGTCCTACCTATATTTACATGTACATCATCGTCAACTTTAATATAGAAATCAGCATCCCACAGAGCAACAGCAGTAGTAAAATATGTCTTTGTCTTGGCAGATAATTCAAGATATCCCTCAACATGTTCCTACAGAAGTCACAGTACCTTGTCCGATAGTTAGATTATTTTAGGGGGGTGGGATCTGATACAAGACTAGACCAAAAAGTGTTAAATGTTACCAGCCTCAAGAAATCTCCATGCTTCTTGTCTTCTGCTTCAATTGCTCTATCTAGAATGCCACCTGATGTTGCACTGATTATTGGAAAATTAGATGAGTGAGACTACACGAACATCAAATTACAAATAAATAAATATGCAAACTAACACCTCCAAATTACTCCCTTCGCTTCAATTTGTTTGTGTTACTTTCCTTTTTAGCCGTTTCAAAAAGAAGACTTCTTTACTTTTTTGGTAACTCTTTAATTCTAACTTTTCACATGACATTTTGGTACATTCAACATATCTTTAGCTTAAAACCATAAGATTCAAAAGTTTAATTATTTTCTTAAAATTTTGTGCCAAGTCAAAATCAGACAAACAATGAGACAGAAGGAGTAATAGGAGTAATATTAAATCTCAGCTTCCCCCACTTTGAAGTATCTTTTTGAGTACTGACTCTTCAACTATACTAGACAAAATTGTGAAAATGCGAACTAAATCTTTGTTTTTGTCATCCCTAATATATGCTCTAAGAAACTCTTGAGGGAAACACACAACACCAAGAAGTTATAAATGGGTGATGATGGGTCACTGCCGGAAAGTAATTAAGAGACAACAACAATCACAAGAAGATTGGAAACACAACGCCTTGAGAATATATCAGCTATCAGTTGTAGTACTCACCTGTGACCTATTACAAAACGAATTACAATGCCCTTTTCTTCCTCTAGCTTCTTTCGCTTATCACCTGTTTTCCACGAGTCAATAATCAAAATGCTTAGTATGCATCCAACATTTGAAAAATCCCCACAAGTAACTCAGAAAAACACAAATAGTGAAGCTCAAAAACCTTGTGGCATCCAAGTAGCACGAACTGAGTCTCTTCTCTTTCGGCTGTTGAAAGCTGTGTTTATCCCTATGACCATTCGATATTTTCTCTTCTTGGCCAATTCGGGGATCTTTATGTCTTCTGTTATTGGAGAACCACTCAGTATTGAATCTTGCAATGCCCTCGCTGCAGCTAGTTCCATCTCTAGGTTTGAAATTGTTTTATCCAAGGTTCTGTATTTTGTTACAAGGACAACAACAATTGAATTCATTGTTTTGTAGGAAAATGAAGTATGACATTCAGCAAATCAAAAAGTTAAAAGCATGAAAACATACTGTATAGCATGGTGTGTTTTCGTAACTTCACCGAAAATGTCCTTGGATTCGCTTTTCACATCCTTCTGTATAAAGCAAGAACACAAAAGCATTTATTTTGACGACAACAACAACAACTACACCTCAATCCCAAACAAGTTGGGAATCGTCTATATGAATCTCCATTTAACTAGAATGACTTAAAATCATTTCTCAATTCGTCTATACTCACATTGGTAGGATCACAGTCCTCAGAAACTACCCCTAGCTTTTGATCATCAGTCTGTGCTGTCCTTGTTATGCCTTTAGCTTCTGGCACTGTCCACATCCTATAACCAAATATCCTCATTGTTGAGAAAATAGAACAAAGTTGCAAAAGGCTCAATAATTGTGCAAGTGAGAAGATAACAGAAAAAGAAGCATTTTAAGCTATTCTCTCCGTTCCAAACTACTTGTCACATTAACCTTCTCGATAGTCTATTTGACTAATCTTCGGAGCTAAATTGGATTAATATATTCAAATACTCTAAGTAAATGTAAGTCAAAGTTAATGTAGTTTGGATCCAGTGGCGAATTTAAAGGCAAATAATAGGGCATCTAAACCCATGGTCTCTTCGTAAAACTAGATATTTTATGTATATATTTTCTAAAATTTGTATTATATTATATTATTTGAACCCGTGGTCTCTTCGTGCACCCATGTTCGAAAAATCCTAAATTCGCCTCTGTTTGGATCTCGAGAATCGGAAAGTGACTAGTATTTTGGGACGGAGGGAATTACATTAATATGCTTAGAAATGCAGCTACAGATCTCTTTCACAACTAAATACCAGGCTAACATCATTAAATTGCATAAACAAAATTCACAAGATCAAAAGTTCCCTATAAAAACATACAATTAACAATCTATATAAACCTTAGAATGGTAAGTCAAATCCTTGTATAAAGAGCCAAACTTTTCTTTTCATTCACAACAAGTTGAAAGTTCAAGTAACCAATAACCAATCAACTAAGCTGCTAAGATTTCGCGTAAAGATCCAAATTTTCATAATCCAATTCAAAAAACAAAAAGATCAAATGAATGAACCTGTCAGTGAAGAGCATCCCAACACAGAAGCATCCAATACATAGAAGAACAGTCAATTTCCTAGAAAAAACACCTTTTCCAGCTGATTCACCTCCACCTCTACTTTTCATTGTGTTCTTCATTGCTTAAACCAATTAATAACTAATTCAAACAATACCCATTTCAATTCCCAACTCAACAACCCCAAAAAAACCAAAGAACCCCCAAAACAGTAACAATTTCAAGATTTCAAAAAAAAAAAAGATTCCTTTTTTAGCAAAAGGGGTTTCTATTTTCACATGGGAGAAGCTCCCCAGGTCAGTGAAATAGAAGAAGAAAGTGTTGAATATGTGGAATTGAAGAAAACAAGACCCACAATACAGCACTTGGTTCAAGAATCCATCTAAGTTAGTACTAATTTCTTATTATTCTTTTAATGGTGGACACCTGTTCCTCTTTTCTGTCAAGAGAGAGATGACATTGTCGGTGAGATAACAGGTAAATTTTTGTAACTGTAAAAAAAATAATTTAATCTTTGGGAAATTGTCTCACTCTAAAAGTGTTTTTTTTTTCTGTGTTGGTTCAGGAAAAAAAAGATCATGGACTGTGCACTTGTATTACTGTTTGATGTTAGAAGTTGGCAGCTGCAAATTTGTTGGAAATGGGGTCACCTCAAATTGTTTTAATCAACATAATAATCATGTAGCAGGTTGTTCGGTACAAAAGATAAGAAATAATTGACTTTAGGATGAGTTTATTTTATGTTTGATTGAGATGAAATTGCGGAATCATTTATCCCGAGATTGTAGTGTTACTTTTATCTTATATGGAGGGTGAATTAATATCCATCATGAGATAATCAATTTTCTAACCAAATGACCTAAGTAGTAAGTATGCTGAGTATGGAGTTTCCCAATTTTTATGAGGTTCTTTAAAATGTTTTGAATTTTTTTTTTTCCACCCGGTATTGGAATCCACATTGGGCTCCGACTAAATTCGAATCGCGCTCTGCAGGGCCCATTTGGGGGTGACGCTCCCAACAGGATTTTCTCATACCTGCGCTCAACTCGGCACTGACATGCCAAGACTCCACCAATGCATCACAACCCATGTTGGTGAAAAATATTCTTAAAAATGACTGATGAAAATAGAAAAATAAGTTCCACGAGTGATTTTCCTTGTGACATTTTCTCACCCTATAATATAGCTCAATAGCTCATCCCCTCCCCTCCCCCGGCCTTCTATATACTCTTACCCTCATCTTTTCATAATATTTGTTCAGATTATATATAAATCTTTTTTAAAATAATATTTACACCTATGTATCAAACATAAATAAGAAATTTACTTATTTTTCTAAAGACATTTTCCTTTTCGTCGAACATAGATGTTAAGGTTGAAAAGGAGTTTGAAAATCACATTAATTGGTGTTTATTGTTGATACATAGTAGTAATTATTTATGTAATGATAAAATACTATAGATTATCATAATCTTTAAAAAAAAATTAAGACATCTAAAGAAGGAGGAGGAAAAGGGAAGGAAATGCTATATATAGATGAAATTCAAAATCTTCCACCTCAATGGTGAAAAAATCAGACAGCTCACCGGTAATCAAACAACTTCATATTTAAACAATTCTTTAATTATCTTTCTTTTGTTTGTAATAATTTCCTTAACAGTATGTTTTTAAATTAAAGATTGAATCAAAAGACTACTTGTGTTTACATAATACTCATTTGTTCTTATCAAAATGTGTATCAATGTTTACCATGCTAGGTACTATTATCATAAGTGTGTAAAATTTTATGATCATTTCAATGAAACAAATGAAGGGTTGTTTTCCCTAATGTTATCTAACTTTTTGAGATATCAATACTTTATAATAAGATTGTGGTGTTCTCATTATAGTTCTTTTTGGCCATTTTCGCCTAAGAATAAAAAAAGGTGTATTCCATGCATTAGATATCAATAATTGCATTAGAGAAAAAGAAATTCAAATAGAATACTTGGGATTAGATATGATGGCAATATGATTGGTACACCATTCAACAATATAATATTTCATGCAAATAGATCAAAACTTTAAAAAATAAATTAATTTATGAATTGTGAATCATATATTTATTTTGGTTTACTACTTATCATATAAATTCTTCGATATAAATATAAAATTTGAGCTTAAACTATTGCATTTTACCAACTATCTAATCACAATACTAGCTCCGCCCTACATGAAAGATTGTGAAAGTGACATGTTATATATAGTATTCAAACACCATCAAATGTTGTGATCGAATAATAAAATATTTCACTGTTCTTAATTAGAAGTCTCAAATTTGAGCTCTGAATATGAAATTAATTTTAGTAAAAAATATTTTATGAAACCACGATCTCTATGCATGAATCTATATTAATGGAATCCCAAATTATTGTTTTTTAAAAACGTATATTGGTATTTTAGCAAAAGTTTCAAGTGGGTTGGGGCCACCCTGTCCCTAGTGGTTAGGTTATCACCACCTTCCAGCCATTTTTTGGTTTGGTTGAACATGATTGGCTACCAAATATGAAACTCAAAGCAAAGAAAATCTCTACCAAAAATAAATGAGAGAAATAAGAAAAAAAAGTCATAACTTTGAGGTAAAAAAATTTATTTTTCGATTAATTATTTTCTATTCGAAATTTAATGATTCAATAAATTCAGATATGCAATAGGTAAGGTTCAATAAATTCAGATATACAATAGGTAAGGTTCATGATATTTGGCAATTGACATAATAAAACTTACTCTCTCTCTGTCCCAATTTATGTGACTTACTTCTCTTTTTAGTCAGTCCCAAAAAAAATGACACATTTATATATTAAGTAACAATTTAACTATAAAATGTCTATTTTACCCTTAATGAAATGATTTACCGTCACATAAATTTCTATCATTCATTTTGGACCACAAGTTTTAAAAGTCTTCCTTTCTTTCTTAAACTTCGTGCCGAGTGAAACTACCTCACATAAAATGGGACGGAGGAAGTACTAGATATGTTATTATCGAGAACATATAACTTTTTTTTTAAAAAAACCTTACTAGATATGTTATTATCGAGAACATATAATTTTTTTTTAAGAAGTATTTTTGACTCGAGTAATATTCTTAAAAAAAAATAATAGTACCTCATTATGTTACTAACCAAGCACATGACCTTGCACCATTTGGACTCACTATTTGTATTACTATCATCAATTAGAAGTTTTATTTTCATAAATAAAGTAAGCATAATGTATAAATGTATCTTGTAATTTAGCATTAACTGATATTTATGCTCTCTAATTTTAAGTGTGCATGAATAGATATTTAAATTTATATAAAGTTTATCAACTAGACACATGTGCGTAGAACATCACGTAGAATGCAAATTGTCACACGTAAGACACATATGTCTGCTTATTCAATTTTATACAAATCTAAATGTCTATTTATGCACATTCAAAATTAAATTTTCTCTATATATACCGAAATCACTAGAAAGTTTCTTGTCACTTTAGTCCTAAGTGGACAATTTTTAGTTCACACGTAATCATAAAACATGCACAAGAAGAAAATTAATACGTAATCAAGATTTCTTATTTAAATATGAGCTAATTTGCCATTTTTTCAAATTCAGATCTCAATTATTTTTTTTAGCTTATGGCAAGAATTTTATTTTTTTCCTCCATAAATGGTTCACCATCATCATTTTACAGACCAATGGTAGCTAAAATGGGCCAAAATCAATCTTATTGGGCCTCTATTGAATCTGATATTGAAGCCCATCTTAAGAAGGTCATCTCAATTAGGGCTCCTGAATCTGTGTTTGAGCCCATGCATTACTTGACTTTTGCAACACCCAAATCCACAGCACCAGCTTTGTGCGTCGCGGCGTGCGAGCTGGTGGGTGGTGACCGAGCCCAAGCCATGGCTGCAGCATCGGCAATACATCTCATGCATGTCGCTACTTACACCCACCAGCACATGCAGATGGCTCGAACAGAGCCCGGGCCCGTAATTGAGCACAAGGTTGGCCCGGATGGGATCATAGTTGAATCACAAGCTAAAGGCTTGGGCCCGGCCCGTAATTTAAGGGACATTGAGCCCGAACACAAGTTTGGCCCGAATATCGAGCTCCTCACGGGTGATGGGATCATGCCCTTTGCTATTGAATTGATAGTTAAAGCCATGAGCCCGGCCCGAAAAAACTCAGACAAGATCATGAGGGTTATTACTGAGGTGACACGTGCCTTTGGGTCGCAAGGGTTGCTAGAAGGTCAATATCGCGAGATAGAATGGACTCAATCAGGCAACGAAAACGAGGAAATGTTCGAATACGTGTGCAAGAAGAAAGAAGGGGAGATTCATGCATGTGGAGCTACTTGTGGTGCAATTTTAGGTGATGGAAATGATGAAGAAATAGAAGGGTTGAGGAATTATGGGCTTTATGTTGGAATAATACAAGGAATAATAAATGGAAGAAATTACAACACAAAAATGGAGAAAAGGGTGAATGAACTTAGAATATTGGCCATGAAGGAAATGGATACAAGTTTCAAAGGGAAGAAATTAATGAAGCAAATTGCTAGTCTTGTTGAAGAGTCTCTATCATAATGTGATCTTGTTTAGATTTTGAATAACATGTTTAATTTGATCTATTAAAAAAAGTAATAAAGAAAATGTTTTGTTATAAGTATGATTTTGCGTTATTGTACTATCAATTTTCCTAGTAATTTTATTATGTAAAATGAAACAAGTAAACACACAAATGAACAAATTGAAATTGTTATTTGAATTAGATGAATTGGACAATAATATGCTACTCAAATCTTATTTGACTACCCAACTCTTCTTCTAATATATTAGGTCGTGACTCATTTATTGATTCAATCTACGTGAGTTTCATTCAGTAAGCTTATTCAAGTTTGCTTATAAAGTATGGTGTTGTTTTTTTTTTTTTTTGGTTAATAAGATATCTATATATATATTAAGAGGTTAAAGGATGTTGTGTTACTGTCTTTTATTGCATAAAAAAAAGTGAAGCAATAAATAAATGAGGAAGTTAAAAGTGATATCTAAGTTAGACAAATTGAATAATAATCTTTTTATATATAAAAAATAAATAAAAATCTGGTACTCAAATTATATTTGACTACCCAACTCTTCTTTGATATATTAGGCCGTGACTTATTTATTAATTCAATCTGTTTTAATATACATAAGTTTAATTCAATCCGCCCATTAATTTTATACTATAAATTCCCAAAATTAAAAGGGTAAATTACATAAATCCCATAGTTTTAATACGAAATTACAATCTATCCCTAATAAATTTTTAATTACATTAATCCCTTAAAAATTTAAATACAATAATTGAAGCTCGGATACATTAATATGTAGCTCGAATAAATTAAAAACTAGCTCGGATACATTAAAGAAATAAGAAATTTTGGAGATTTTAAAAAGTAATAGGGAATAATGTAAATAAGTGAAATAAAAAAGTGTGTATTTCTTTAATTTGTCCAAATTAAAATGGTGGGGTTCAAATGTCATGATCATATTTAATTATGAAGGGAGTAATAAAACATAAAAAGAGAAATTGGTTAACTAATAGCCTAATACTACAGGAAAGCAGATCTTGTCGACTATATAATAAAAAGAATAATAATATTTTGATTTTGAGTGCTTCCTAAACTTAATCAAGTAAGCAATTATTGGCCACCCACCAAGTGAATAAATTTAACATGCCGTAATACTTTTAAATTAGGATCATTTTTATTATAAGTTTTTAATATATAATATTTATTTTATATGATTTGTGAATAAATTTAACATGCCATAATACTTTTAAATTATGATCATTTTCACTATAAGTTTTTAATATATAATATTTATTTTATATGATTTTATCATTATTTTTTATTAAATATTTATTTATCGTCAACTCATCATTCATTACATATTTTGTATTATTTTCTTTCAAAAAAAAATACCTTAGATAGTTATATATATCTTGTTATGACTAAAATAGTATTTGAAGCACAATTTAAAATTATATGTTTGTCGGAAACAACTTCTCTACCATAAGATAGAGATAAGGTCTATATACATTCTGACTTCTTTAGACCCGTAGTTTCCACAAGCCACTAGCTACTTAAATAATATCGAATTTAGACGTCATAAACTCTAATTAAACATATTAATTCAATTACTAATCAAATCCTATTGTTGATGTCTTACGATCATCAACCATCACCATGTCATCTACACGATTATAATACAAAAATAACAATAATTATGTCTCATAAATAAATCAGAATCGACTATATGAATCTTCACTATTGATTCGTTCGATCTAATGTTATTCAAGGAACCCTGTTTTACTTAATATTGCATTTCTCACCCTACTCAAATCTCTCCCTTTTAGTGTTCTTCCAACACCTTCACACACTGAAAAAGAAGATATTTTACTCCTTTCAAGTTTTTTAGCAATCCATTCATGTGGAGGCATCATTTCGCCTTCATCATCATCGTCGTCATCATCGTTCTCTTCATCAAATTTTGAACTATTTCTCACCAAATTATGTCCTCTGCCACCATAATCATCATCATTATCATCATCGTGCCACGAGGTTTTTTTGGAACTTGTCCCATAAATTTTTGACCAATCAGGTACATTTACTGGAGCTGAATGTTGAATTATTTTAGGTTCTTGAATTGTACTCTTACTCGATCTCTGGATCATTTTGGCTGCGGTGGGAAGCCTCCTAGGACTAAAAGTTGGTGACGACTCTTTGTTTCTGCTGAAATTTGAACCAAATTCGTGTCTTTCATTGGTGAAATTTCCCCAAATTTCTTCTTCTTGAAATTCCTCATTCCTCATTGATGTCCATCCACTACTACCTTGACTATACAAATTGTACCTCCCTTCAGATGACGGTGTCATCTTCTGCGAAAAAAAAAATAAAAAATTAATCGAAACTTAATAAATTTGCGATATTATATAAAAAAAAAGTCGAGCCCATAAAATTCATTGTTTGTTATTAAGGAACTTAATCAAGATTCTTTTAACAAATAATAAAGATATTCGAAGTATTTCATTAGTTATATATCAACGATCCAATTAAAGTACTTGTACGTATCCATCAAAAACTTCACCTTCCTCAAGGTAAATGCATTCAAAAAGGATAAATTTTAACATATGATGTTATTATTTCCTCCCAAAATAAAATGAAATACATTTACTGAAATAGCGATACTTCAAACTTCAACGACAGTAAGTAACACTGACTAAATTTTGTTTAAAACAATGAAGAGAAGAAGGGAGACAAATTTCGAAAAAATCTTAGGCAAGACCTCTGAATTTATAGACAACGAATAAAATATAAGATGAATTTGCAAAATGTACCTCTCCTTATAATTGAAGCTTGCAACAAATATCTTTCTTCAAGATCTAGAAAATTTTATCTGCAAACACAAATTAAAGTGAAATAATTAAAACAAAAGAAAACCAATAATAATATCATTAAGGAGATTAAAACACACAAAGAAAAATACGTTTTTTGTACCTTAAAAAATCCTATGAATTGGTGTTTGTTGAAGAGAGAAAAAAGAGTCATAGAGGAGAGGGGAAATAGTGAGCAATCAAAGGAGAGAGATAAAGATCTTATAAACTTTGGACTTAAAAGAGATTTCATAAATAATTGACCTATGTCTATTTTAATTTTTGTCTTTTAACAAATATTGCTTGACTTCTATTATTAAGGGAAGGTGAAGATTCATTTTACAAAGTATTTAAGAGTAGTTTTCAAAAATTTTATTATACAATAAAATTTGATAAAATTTTGAAAATTCGATCTTCAAATATTTTTAGACCAGTGTTTGGAGCTTTCAACGACAATATTTTTTGTAAAAAAAAAAAAGAATCAAGTAAAATGTATGTTCAAGTACAACTTTAAATTTCAAAAAATCATAACTTTAGAAACTTAAATTTTCAAGTTTCAACTTCACAATTTACCGTCAAAACGGAGTCCAAGAATATTTTTAGAACCGAGACGAAATTTGAGTTCCAATTACTATTTACGAATTTGACAGAACTCAATAATTTTGGACATTTAACTAATTAAAAGGTTTTATTTGCTAACGAAATTCATTATATGTATGTAAATTTATAAGCTGTCTTTTTTGAAATTCAGAATCATAAATTCAAAATTCCCAAATTTACAAATAAAAGTGATTAATTAGTTATTTTTACAATAAATTATTAACAAGTAAATTGCTAGTACATGTTTGCTTTATAATAAGCCTCAAATCACATGAAAATTAGCTATTTAATTATCGGAAAAGGGCCTAAAATGGCCCTTAGGTATTTGAATTGGTACAAAATTACCCTTCATCAACCTATCGGCCCTAAAATACTCCTGACGTCCACCTTTCGGCTCAAAAATACCCTTATGTCTAACGGATCACACTCATTAGGTGGATGGAGGATAATATTGTACCGAATCTCATAGTTTAAGGGCATTTTAGGGCCGATAGGTAAATGAAGAGTTGTTTTGTATCAATTCAAATACTTGAGGGGCATTTTAGACCCTTCTCCGTTTAATTATTTGTCCCCTTTCCTATCTATTTCCTTAAATTGGCTACTTCTGCAAGAAAATTTTTCTACCCTTAAAAAAGTTTATTTTATAAGAAAAAAAACCAAAAGAGAGCCTATAAGCACCTACACTAGTGCTCACCTTAATTAGTGCATTGCACGTGTAATTTTTTAACATAATTTAAATTATCATGATTAAGCTAAACCTTGTTTTTTTCACACATAACCCCCTTGTTAACAAAAAGTTAATGACATAAGAAGTATTAATTAAGCTAATTAAGGTGATTTCCATGAAAGCTCAGGTGATAATGATGTCGCCTAGTTGGAGATAATCAAATTAACTTTATTAATTCTGTCTAGGTGTCGACCACCTTAATTTTTTTAATTAAAAGGGAAAAGAGGCACACTGATTGATGTTTTTTTTTTTCAGAACGAAGCTTGAACATAAATTTTAAAGTTAAAAATTTACTTGTTTGAAATTGTGATTTTTATTTGGACACACATATTATTTGAAACTTTTTAGAAATTTTGCTAGTGAAAATCTAAAAATTCAAAAATTGACTTGAGGTAGGTTTTGAAAGCTTAATAGTATTTGATTATTAAATTTTCATGGCCAAACAAATGTTTAAAAATAAATTTAATGACTTAATTATGCAAATCAGTAAGTTAATTAATACTCTCTCTCGGTCCATTTTAATTTTTAACTATTCTTTTAGCTCTAAAATTACATTCATTTAATTAGAAATTTAATTTCTATGCGCTGAAATGTGTACTCTATCCGTCTCATATTGGTTGATCATTATAGATTACTAAAAATAATTATTTTACTCCCTTCATTTCTATTTATTTGTCATCGGTTTAGATTCTATGTCCCTTAAAAAGAGTAAGTAAGTTTACCATTATACCTTATTAAGTATTTTTTTAAAAGTTAAGTTTTCAATAAATTAACATAAATTAATTTATTTTGATTAATTAAATTGACGTATAAATATGAATTAAAATCGTTTAGTTTTTCTATATCAGTCAAATTCACACTTCCAAGGTTAATAACTCTGAAAGGTAAAATATGAAGAATAATATTATATATGTATTGATTTTGTAAAATGACAAAACATTTTAAAAACATTCATTTTTAATAAAAAAGACATACAAATAAGAACAGAGGAAGTATCAATCAAAATGACCTATAGTAACATAAATTATTTTAATTGCTAACAAATTAAAATTCCCCGATACCACATAACATAAAAAGAAAATCAACTACACTATCAAGGTAGATTATAAGTTAAATTCTACAATGAATTAATCTTATAATTCTAAGTAATTAGTAGTTAACTAGTTGCCATTAAACAAGCAAAATAATTAAACTTAGTTACAATCGTCAAACAAAAGAGAAAAGAGACGTGCAAATTTTGCCTAGTAAAAAAAAGACCAAATTAAAGTGTAAAGCATGTGTTCAACATGATGACACAAAGTCAAAAACATCTTAATTTGTAAATAGAGAAAACAAATAAATGAAAGAGACATACATGAATTTAACCATTGAGAGCCAAAGAAGAATAAATAGAGAAAACAAAGAGTAGCCATCATTCAATGTATCTGTTTGATTATGACGACAAATATATATTTTAAAATTTTCACAATTTTTTAACTCCATCATAGCTCCTATTCAGTGGCGGAGTCAAAAAATTTATTAACGAGGTTTATTGTTGGTTTTTCATGAAATGTTTGTATTCATAACAAACACATCCTTAATAAGTAATACTTCTTTCCTTTCAAATTTTACGTCCGTTTAATTAGATATGAAATTTAAGTAAATTCTTAAATTTTATGATTTTAAATTAAAAATATATTTATATTTTTTAAACCATTCCCCCTAGGAGCTCTCAACTCTTTTGCTCCCTTAGTGACCCGAACTCGCAACCTTCGAGTTGAAAGTGAGGAGTGCTTACCATTCGAGCAACTCCCTCTCGTCAATTAAAAATAAGTAATATTATATCAAAGTATTTTTAAATTTATGCTACGTAACAATTTAAATTAAAAATTATTTTTAAAATTAGATGAATAAATTGATTGTAAAGATTAAAGTAACTATTGAATTAAAAATAAAATAAAATTGAAGCAGCTAGATTCCTTTTCTCCACCATCCCTCTGTTTTTCAGTATTATTAATTTACTTGACGTACACTTTTTCTTTTTTTCAAAAAAATAATTAAAAAATAGAGTTTGGCGGCTGTCAAACAGATCTGCGGCCGCCACTCTGGCCAACATCATGCTACATTCACGCATTTCTATGACTATCACGATTCTTTATTCATTCATGTTATTATTAGTATTATTTAACAATCTTATTTCATAGTTTTGTAAAATTATTTTATACGTATAACTAACGATTATACGATTATAACATTATTAAATCATCTAGAATTAAAAATTCATCCTATTTACACCCCCTTTAACCCATTCCAACACTTAAATTCTAATTCCTCACTCATCTTTCTTCTTCAACACCACATTTTATTGATGAAATTAAGTATTTGAAATCAATTATTTTTAATTTGATTGATTAAGCGAACGACTATTTAATTAACTTAAGAGTAGCAATATAAATTTCATTAGTTTAGAATTTGTTTACGTACCTTTACTTTAGTTTTGAAATTATCTTCTTGCCACATTAACTTCATCAAATACATGTATTTCGAATACATGCAGGTAAAATTAAGTGTAGTTTATTTCAAATACATTGTATTCAAATATGATTTACATGGATATGGGATACACACTCTTCTCTCACTCACATCTATCCAACTCTCTCTAATTGCTCACCTCTTTTTCTCTCTCCCTATATATTTGTAGTTCATAATGTTTTTGGTATCAAAAGATACATGTATTTAGTATTAATAAATACATGTTGACTCTCTCCCTAAATATCCGTATTTCAGAATGTATTTGGTATCAAAGATACGTATATCTATTATTAATAGATACATGTTGACCCTCTCGCTCACCTCTCTCCCTATATATCTCTATTTCAGAAGGTATTTGGTATACATGTATCTAGTATCACTCTCTTGCTATCCTCTCTCCCTCTCTTGCTCACCTCTTTCCTTATGTACTATTTGTATTTCAGTATGTCTCTAGTATCATCCAACTTGACAATAATCTAGAGGAATGATGTATATGGTTTGAAATTTTGGTACATAATTATTAATTAGTAAGACAATATGAAATTACTTCAAACTATAAAGTGAATTATTATTATTCACGATAGGAATATTAGTGAAATTAGACAGTTTTTCCTCAAGTTAATTAGACAAAAGAAGAAAAGAAAATAAACACGGGCCAGCCCACTAAGTCCAGTACAGTTGATCTATTTTGGTCTAAGACCGGGCTAAATGCCCCAAGGCCCAATTTGTAAAGAGCCCAAATTTCATCGCCCAATAGGCCCATTATTTTGGGTTAACAGCCCAAAGTCAAAGATGTCGGAAACTCGAAATGTACACAACAGTTGTCTTCTCCGCGAGAATCAAAGCTAATTTTACAGTAAAATTGGAGAAAATACTGACTGAGATTTTGCCCCCAAAAAGCATGTCGAAAGTGTGGGCGAGGATTGCAGGTTTATTCAGCAGCAAGAATTTTGTAGGGATTGACAAAGTAGGCAATCGCTATTTTAAAAATATAGAGGAGCTTGATGGTGTCAGTAAGTGGGTTTCGTTTCTTTACTTTCAATTAATTCTAATTTGAATTTGTAGTTTAATTTATTGTTTGATAAAAAAATGGTGATGGTTTTAGTGCATTTTTTTTATAGCTTTTGTTTTGGCTAATATTGCTAGTTAATTGTTATGATCATTTGGATTTTTGAAACTTGAGAACTTGAAGTGAAAGAAATGAGGTGATTTTTCCAAAAAATAAAAAAAATGGGCAGCTTGATGCACGAATCATCCCGCATAGTGCAGTGGGCGGTCCTTGAAAATGGGACTTTGGATGTTGGGGTGCATATTGAACGCCTAGGACTGTTAAGCATATCTTTTTGCATTTTGTTCAGGTTATTCAAGATTAATATACGTACATAAACACAGAAAAGATATTCTATATGTACAATGTAATTTTTTGCCGAAGGGGGTTCGGGTGAATACCCTCCTGTCCACCTAGATTTTCCTACTTCAGGCTAGTGGTTTCGTATAGGTCACATAAAGATAACTTTACAAAATGAGTTGATTTGCATGAGGAACATTTGAAAAGTGGAAAATGAATTACTTACCTAGTATAACTCTCCCAAATATTCAGGCATTCAATTTTTTTCTTTTCTTATTTGGGGTAGGGGAAATGGAAATGAGGGAGGGTGAAAGCTCAGGTAGCCAACCAACTACCAACTGACCGATTAAGAATTCCCTGTTCAAAAAGTTGTATGTAGGATGACCTTTGTTCTAAAGAGCTATATGTGATATTGTTATATTTTATTAGTGAAGGAAAAGAGATGGGTGACATTCAAAGGAGAGGAAGATCCAACCTCCATTCCAGGTATGTCTTATTGGGAGAAATACTATCCAGCTCTAGATCTTGTTTTAAGTCTCAAGTATCATCCCCTTCTCCATCATGTTAATATGTCATGAAGAAAAACAATCGGCTGCTATTATTAACTTTTCAAGTTACATTACCACATCTTTTATTGCCATTAAGTAGTTACAACTTACAATTGATTGATGCAGTTGAATGGATATGTTGGTTGAACGGACAACGGAAGAATGCTCCAACTCCAGAGGTAAAATTTGACCTTTTATGTTACAATTCTATGCTCATAATTCCTCGACCATCCTTAACCAGCATTGCCTTTTCTTTGTATGAACTGTTCTTGTTCAAGAATAGCACTGTTATCCCTTTATCAGCATGGGTAAAATTATAGAATACGTGTTAATAAACCGGATAGTTTAGCTCTTCTTTTCATATTTGGAATGAACACAGGCAAAATCATGTTGTAAAAAATATATGAAACATCAGTGTGATTCGCCGATATTTGAGTATAGGAAATTTAATTGCTTTTGCTGCAATCCATATCTCTCGCCCAGTTTATTACTCCAATGAATTCATTGATATATAATCACTTGATATTTTATTTGTATTTGTATTTTGATAGGTAATTCATTCACTAGAAAAGCGTCGGCGGGGAATGGACCCATATGCATTTAACCATAGTCTTATTTTTAAAAACAAGCCAGCAAATGTCTCATAAACCCCTGTTGCTTCTTTTGTCATTAATTTCAGCTCCAAGATACTATTTCAATTTTCATTGTGGCTGTGTTTTTTTATTTTAACATCTTATGGTACTTCAAACACTAAGCAGGTTTTCCTTCTTGTGGTTCTTGTTTGTTGTGCCATGTCATTTATGCCTTTGTGGCTATATCCAATTAATTGAACATAGGTCCTCGTGTATATGGTGCAAACTACCATTACATTCTCTGTAAAAAAGAAGAGAATGATTGTAAAGCTTGTCAAATAATTGCCTTCAACTAAGTGCTGGAACTTATGTGATTAAAGTAGGTCGCAAATTGCCACTTTTAGCATATGTTTTTCATTATTCAGATATGCATCCTTTCAAATGTAAGTATGTGCTGAACTGTATTTAATTTAGCTTAAGTTACTTCCTGAACTATATTTTGATGGTTGTATATTTTCTTTACCAGGAAATGGCTGAGTTGGAGGCCAGAAGGGAATTTGTTAAGCTTAATATTGCTCGTAAGTTTTCCAATTTTATGTCTCTGTTTTGTTCATGGATTTATTATAACTGCTCTTGAAAAAAACAACTCTAATGTACTTACTTACTCCTAACACCGAGGATATTTAAGTTTATAAGAGAAGATAGAAAGAAGCTCTTCATTCAACTTCTAGATTGTTGAACTTCCAAAAATAATTCTGCTTTTGGCCCATATTTGACCTTGGGCTGGAGTAAAAAAAAGTTTAGGTGCTTAAACTACAGGGTTGCTTGGATTTATTTTTCTTTACTACTTTATAATTTTTAAATGTTGGGTTCTGGTAGCTGCTTATGAGTTATGAGTTTACTTTTGCTATTAGTCTGGTTTGAGATTTTCCAAACTTATGCTTTCTTAAGACACTTCGGTGATCATTGGATTGGCTGCCAGTAGGACGATCCCCTTTCTGATAATATATTATCGTTTTGTTTCTCTAAGGTCTCAAGAAGGAAGAGGAGGAAAGAATGGCCAAAGAAGGCAAGAGGAAAGCCACAAACATCGGTATGTTGCTTACTACAGTCTCTATCCTTTGAAAGGGGAATCATATTGCTACTTGAATCGCATGACATTCATTCCTCTTCACCTTGTCCGATTCCCAGGTAAAGCTGATGGTCCAGATTTAAAGAGTTTTGTTCAACAATTTCCAGATGCTTCAAAAGGTATCACCCTATCCTACAAAAGTACCCATGTCCAGTTGTCCATTCTTTAAGCTAGGGCCTGTTTGGTTTTGCAATCAAAACTTTGTTCATTCAGAAACAAAACAAATGGTTGCAAAACTATTTGTCCTCTTCTATTTTTGACGTATAAGATGTTCTGAGAAAACAGCTAGTTGTGAGAGAACAAAGATAATGGGTCGTGTGAGCTTCCTTTTTTGTAAATTGCACTTCCTCCAATGATCTTCACTTTGTTAAAACCTTATGAACCTTTAATAGGAAATTTAGTCACCTCTACATGAGGAAAGGACTTGAAGGTGATTTTACATGCATTTGAAACAGGCGCATATCATGTATTGATTGTGTGCATACATTTGTGGTATGTGTCAGTTTTGGTAATTCAGAGTAGCTTATGGGACTAATGGAGACGAAAGCATTGTGTTGTGTAACAACTAACATGTTAGAGGGTGTTTTGGGTTTGCCAACAAGATGCACTTGTGTAAATACCACAACTCAGATAGGACTTAGGAGTATAGTATGGAATACTGTAGTGCCTGAATTAGTAAAAGTGATATGATTATACTGAATACCTATTATTCCACATAAATGGTATTATTATTTATCCTCCATCCATATGAGAACTTTTAATAATAGCTACTTGGTGCTTAACTGGGCAACTAATTTCCTAACTTGAATGATATAGTTATAAATGTGCATTTGTTATTACTGGTCACCTGTCTTGAGTAATATAGATGTGATGAGTTCCCCTTTTTCACAAGATCGCTCACATACAGTCAGCAGTTTAATGAGTCTTGTGGTGCAACCAATGCCTAATTATTACCAATTTACCATGATTCGAAATACAGTGTTTTACCAGTAAACCGAATAGTTTTCGCTTGCCCCCTTTTTTGCTTGGAGCTAAGCAGAAGTTGTTGTGATACATTATGGTTTGATGTTAATCCGTATCACAATACGTCTTTTTATTCTGCAACAATTCTCCTTTCCCCCTTTTTATTATTCTCTTCAGCTAATTTATGCTCAGTTGTTTCTGGACTTTGTTTTGATTGCATTTTCATTTCTGAAGGTGATACAGCCGCAGAAGCCTCTGATACACAGAATGAAAAAAGGTGAGTCAAAGCAACAATTTTTTTCAGTATGGACTGCTTTAACAGGTTTCGACTATTGTAATCATTAATGACAAAAATGAAAAGGTAAATAAGTGAAAAGGAAAGTGGAGGATGAGAAATAGTCCTCAGATAATTTCTCTTGCAACCTATGAATTTGACTGTGTTATTGTGTTCTCCCTCTTATAAAACTTGCATATTGTGTAGTATAGACATGCAATACCAAAAGTAACTGAAGCAGCAATGTGCTTATCATATCAGACAACAAACACAAAAAAGTTCTATTGTTTGTATTCTTTGTTGTTTTTATCTACCCTTCTATTGATTCACCAAACAACCGCCGGAAACCATAGTACTTTTTAGATTTAAATCATTACTAGTGGAAATAAGCTTACATAGATGAATGATAACAGGATGACTAGATATTAGACAATCTAATGATCATCAGCAACGACTTAAATGTATCTTGTTTGTTTTCAGGTCGTCAGAGCCAACTGGTTCCGGTGAATCCTTTAGACCAGGAACATGGCAACCTCCTACCTGAGATCACTCAGACTCAATGGGAGCCTTTAGTTTTCTCTTGATGTTCTATTTTAAGGACATCAGATGACTGCAGAAGTTGAATACAAGGAATTAACGCCACACAGTGTGGCTGTCTCATTTTTTCTCCTCACGGTGTTTGCCCCGAATTATTGTTTCTGTCCTTCCTGTTACTTCTTTCAGGGTCTTTCCATTTTTGATAGAACTACACCAACTTTTGGATGAGTAATCCTCAATTGTCAAATCTGCACTATGCTCCTTTACCCTTAGATGTACTGTAAAGTTCTGCTATATTGACAATTGATAAGATCTTAACAGAAGAAAAATAACAACATACCCAGTGTAATCCCACAAGTGGGGTCTGGGGAGAGTAGAGTGTATGCATACTGCTGTTTTCGATAGATAAATGTGTATTCTATATTTTGGGAGTATTATAGACAAATATCCAGTGACTTGTTTGTTTTTATCTTTCCTATATATCCTGTGAAAAGTTGAATATAAGCTTGTCCATCTGACATTTTGTGATAATTGTTTCCATGTAATTTTGTAAAATGGTAGAGATAAAGTCGTGAGAAGTGGTTGAGTTTTTTCTCCTCCACATAGCATTCGGTATCCATTTTGTAGCTTGACTACTTCGAGTTTGCACTGGAAAGTCCATGGGAGATGAAGCGTCTCCTACCAAAAATTGAATTCAGACTCTAATTAACGATAAAGGAATACTTTTCATTCAATGGAGTGCATAATTACCACAATTTTTGTTTGTTTTTACATGTTCAAATTGGAACAATTGGAAATATTAAATATGAGACAATAAAAAGATCTGCATGAATGTACATGGCTAGGACAAAACAATACTAAATCTAATTAATCCTATTCATATTGATAGTTAAATTTTTTGTGCGTTTATCTCTTTATATTTTAATTTTTTAAATAAAATTTCTGATTCGGTTGCAGTGGGAAAAATACGAAATTTGCTCCTTCTCAGTTCTCGCCAGCTCCTTGTACATATTTCCCCGGTACAGCACCACGCATTTTACTATATATAGCAAACAAAAAAGATGAGATAAATGATAACTCTATAGTTTTCGTGTTCAGGTAGACAATGTGATCATGTATTTATCCACTTCCCCTTTTTCACCATTTGTTCGAGCTTCTTCGTCTACTTCAGCGGTTTCTAGAATCTTCTTCTCATTTTCCCGCCAAATTCAACCTGCGCGGTTTTTTGCTACTACTTACCGATCGATCAGGTGCTCTGTTCCTCGCTGGAGCAATTACGGCGTCAATCGGCGGTTTCCGATCAGTTTGAAGGCTCAGATTAGGACCGCGAGTCCAGTTGTTGAACGCAACGTTGCTACTATGGGTATATCTCCTCATACTTTCCATTTAACTATGGAGTTCGATTCATCATGCATTCATGCTGCTGTTCGTAGATTTTCTACTCCCTCTGTTTCAATTTATTTGTTGTTAGCTTAAGGTGGTGGAAATGCATTCGGTTATGAAGTTGTCACGAGTATTTATCTGCTTATTTTCTATGCAACGTCTGCACATATTTTGTGATTTTTGATGTAATGAAGGATTGATTATATAATTGCACCTTAATCATACATTTAGCTGGCTTTCTAACTTGATTTTTATAAGAGTAGGTGTAATTGAGATTGAAACTAAGTTTTCTATGGTTTACCTGCATAACAAAGCTGTGGGTGTTATTGTGTTAATGTTAATGTCTTCTCTTTCGAATTTGGAATTGGCATGTCGTCTGATGCAAATTTTGCTACTGCAAATCCTTCTGCATGAATTTTATGATGTATGATTCTTTAGTTTTGTGTGAGAGATCCTAAATCAAATGATCCTTTTGAATCTTTATCCAGCTTCGGAACATCCTTTCAAAGGAATATTTACTAGTCTTCCCAACCCTGGATGTGGCGAGTTTGGGAAATTCTACAGTCTTCCTGCTCTAAATGATCCAAGGATTGGTATGCACTCAAATTATTTAGCTATGTTTAAGTTGAACCTGTAATGATGATCTAGTCCTTGCATTTAATATTGATTGTCCTTGTCGTCATGCCAACATTTCAGAATTTTCTGCATTTCATTTCTTTTGATGCAGACAAGCTGCCATTTTCTATAAGGATACTATTGGAATCTGCTATACGGAATTGTGACAATTTCCATGTAACCAAGGACGATGTTGAAAGATCCTGGACTGGGAAAATACTGCACCAAAGCAAGTTGAAATTCCATTTAAGCCTGCCCGTGTGTTACTGCAGGTTAAAAGAATGAAATGCTGTCATGAATTAGCAGATTTATGATTTTGAATTCTTGCTCACTTTCAATACGCTTTTAATGATGTACTAAGGATTTTACTGGAGTTCCATCTGTGGTTGATCTTGCCTCTATGCGTGATGCTATGAAGGAGCTTGGTAGTGATTCTGATAAGATCAATCCTTTGGTACATTTCTTGTTCAGCCGGTGCCTAGATTGCTCAAGACCTCTATTTCTCTACAGAGGGTGGTAGTGGTTCCTTGTTTATCATCCTGTATATTAAGACATTGATAATCTATACAGGTTCCAGTTGACCTTGTAATTGACCACTCGGTGCAAGTTGATGTCGCAAGGTCGGAAAATGCTTTGCAGGCTAATATGGATATTGAATTCAAAAGAAACAAAGAGAGATTTGCTTTTCTCAGATGGGGTTCCACTGCCTTCCACAACATGCTTGTTGTTCCTCCTGGTTCCGGTATTGTTCACCAGGTATCATTGTTTTTTTTTTCTTTTAATCTAAGAAAATAAATGAAGAGAGGCCTGATGTATGTTGCTGCCAAGCATTAACCTGCATTAAAAGTGTTGTTTTTAGTTTTATTTTGCCACCATTTCACATGTTTGCTTCCTTATTCTCCTCTCAACTATTCCATAGGTTAATTTGGAGTACCTCGGACGAGTGGTTTTCAACTCAGATGGTGTACTTTATCCTGATAGTCTAGTCGGGACAGACTCTCACACAACAATGATTGATGAATTAGGAGTTGCTGGATGGGGAGTTGGTGGCATTGAAGCAGAGGCGACAATGCTTGGCCAGGTATTTAATTTGTTTCAACATTTAAGTGATTTTATGCTCCATCCTATATAGTAGTAGTATATTAGTGTATGAGATCTCGCAGCCTGTAAACCTGCTATGAGTCAGCACTCCCCTTTATTTGTTGTCACTACATTGATTCCTTGAATGCCAAGGTGAGACGATTTGCCTAGACATACTTCCCTTTTCAAATATCTTGGCCTATTAACTTCTACTTGTTATTGTCACTTGTCAAATCAGTCATCACTTTACAATTTCATCCCTTGATAAACACTAATATCATTCAATTAACTTGATTTTTCCCCATTCTTCTTTTTTATTCTGACAGTCGATGAGCATGGTTTTGCCTGGTGTTGTCAGCTTTAGAATGAATGGAAGATTGCGTGATGGGGTGACGGCTACTGATTTGGTCTTAACTGTAACTCAAATGTTAAGAAAGCATGGTGTTGTCGGAAAGTTTGTGGAGTTCTACGGTATTTAACCATCGCTCAGGCTCCTTTAGAATGGCAAAAGCAATGTCTTCTCTGCATGTGGCTCATTTAGTTTCTTTGGTATATAGGTCCAGGACTAGCTTCACTATCATTGGCTGATAGGGCAACAATTGCAAATATGTCTCCCGAGTACGGAGCTACCATGGGTTTCTTCCCGGTAGATCATACGACATTACAGTACCTTAGATTAACTGGACGGAGTGAGGAAACAGTTAGTATTTCCCTCTTTTTTTCTCCTTTAATTGGGGTCTGCTTGAATAATAAAATGCTCGGATATTTCTAACAGTCTCATTACTTTGTATGATTAGATAACAATGATTGAGGAATACTTGCGGGCAAACAAAATGTTTGTTGACTACAACGAGATAATTTTCTACAACACTGTTATCCTCGTATATTTATGTTCAAATTTTGTGATGCAACTCAGCAGTATAATATTACAATACAGCCTCAAGAGGAGAGAGTTTACTCGTCATATTTGGAATTGGAACTTGCTGATGTTGAACCCTGTGTCTCATGACCAAAAAGGTAGTAATATTTATAACTGTGTTTAGATCCTGTCCAGCATTTTCACTGTTCTCGTCTCTCATAGGCCAAATGATCGTGCCCCTCTCAAAGATATGAAAGCTGATTGGCATGCATGCCTTGATAACAAACAAGGATTCAAGGTATTCTTTCCTCGGCAAATGTTTTGAATTTTGGAGATATTCTTTTCCCTTTTCTTTTTTATCTTAAACATGAAAATCCTGATTGATGAAGCATCAATTCATTTTAGTAGCCAAACTCAAAATTTTATCTTTTTGCACATCAATGATCAAATGAGACTTTTAATTTTATTTATTTTTTTAAAAAAAACTTCATTTTAGTAGCTGACACAAGATGTCATAGAAGTGTTTACTTGTAAAATAAATATGCCATGAAGTGTTGAATGGCAAAATAAATAAGCACTTTCATTTTAATCATGCAGGGATTTGCTGTGCCCAAGGAGGAGAAAGGTAAAGTTGCAAAATTCACATTCCATGGACTGCCTGCTGAACTTAAGCATGGTAGTGTAGTTATAGCTGCTATAACGAGCTGCACAAATACATCTAATCCAAATGTAATGCTTGGAGCTGGTCTGGTTGCAAAAAAAACCTGCGAATTAGGTTTGGAGGTTGGTTTTAGTGCCTAAACTAATGCTGCAGGCCTCATTGTTTGTTATGCGGCTTTTCCGGAGCTAAATTAGTTACAGATGGAGCATGCTTCTGAAGTTAACTTGTCTGATTATTCAACAGGTTAAACCATGGATAAAAACAAGTCTGGCTCCAGGTTCAGGGGCTGTTACAAAATACCTCCATAAGAGGTAAAGTTTGTGATCGATTGTTACTTATCGTGGCTCTTCCCGCGAACATTATTATTTGTTCTCCCTGAATTAATGTGTGACCTTGTATTGCAGTGGCCTAGAAAAGTATCTGAACCAGCAGGGCTTCAATCTTGTTGGCTGTGGTTGCACGACATGTATTGGTAATTCTGGAGATCTTGATGAATCAGTTGCTTCTACCATCACCGACAATGGTACTGTCCAATTTATCCCCTGACCCTTGCTATTTTTTGTTTAAGCCCTGTCCAATCTGTAGTACTTTCATGTGGTGCTCTATGTTGTGCACTTTGTAGTACTTCCACATGGCGCTCCGGTGGCATTCAGGCTGCTTGAGCAGGTCATGTTTTAGCAAGAAAAATGATTGTCTATTTTGATGATGTTTCTTGGGATTCATTTTGCAGATATTGTTGCTGCAGCTGTACTTTCTGGAAATCGGAACTTTGAAGGCCGTGTTCACCCTCTAACAAGAGCTAATTATCTACCTTCATCACCGCTAGTTGTCGCATATGCACTTGCAGGAACGGTATGCTAAAACGAAATAGTGGGGGGGGAGCTGTCCCTCATTTTCTTAAATTGATACCCCTGCTAACCGTGGAACTCCAAATTCTACAATATGTTTATTGAAATACTATCTTTTGGGCATATGATTTGCTGACGGAGTGAACTTTTTGTGCTGAGATAGCTTCTTTCTGTACTCTATTTTGCCATTGTCTACTCTCAAATAGTGGCCTTCAGTTTCACTAAGTGTGCCAACTAGAACCCTTTCCAGCCTTGTTTAGCATTTTTCTTCTGAAAGAGTTTATTACTTGATGCTCTCTGCTGCTAGTGTCTTGTTTCACCTATTTTTTGTTCTTATTTATCCAACAAAGATTTCTCTTCTGTTTTATTAGTCTTAAGGATGGGGGGAAGGGGTTTGTTTCCGGATCTTGCTTCTAACCTCTAGTATTACCTCCTTTGCTTGCATGTTTCAGGTGGACATTGATTTCGAGAAGGAGCCTGTTGGAATTGGAAAAGATGGAAGAAGTGTTTACTTAAAGGACATATGGCCTAGCAATAAAGAAATAGCGGAGGTATTATGTTTTTGCTTTCCTCAATAAGCAATGATTATCCCCGTGGCATTTCAAATACGACTAAAAGCGATTTCCTGTAGGTTGTTCAATCAAGTGTGCTTCCAGAAATGTTCAAGAGCACTTATGAAGCTATTACTCAGGGAAATCCTTTCTGGAATCAACTCTCGGTTCCATCATCCAGTATCTATGCATGGGATCCAAACTCCACCTATATCCATCAACCCCCATATTTCAAGGGCATGAGTATGGACCCTCCGGGTCCTCATGGGGTGAAGGATGCCTTCTGCTTATTGAACTTTGGTGATAGTATCACCAGTGACCATATATCACCAGCAGGTAGCATTCACAAGGATAGTCCTGCTGCAAAGTATCTTATGGAGCATGGAGTTCAACGGAGGGACTTCAATTCATATGGATGCCGACGTGGAAATGATGAGGTGATGACTAGAGGTACTTTTGCTAACATTTGCATCGTCAACAAGCTCTTGAATGGGGAAGTTGGTCCAAAGACCATTCACATACCGACAGGGGAGAAACTGTATGTGTATGATGCAGCAATGGTGAGTTACAATGTCTATTCAGGAAATATTCCACTTGTTTGGCTATCTGCATATTCCATATGCATCCCCTTGTCATATGTGATGATTAATGTTTTGTTATGCTAATTGAACTACTTGCAGAGATACAAATCCGAGGGGCACGACACCATTGTTCTTGCTGGAGCAGAATATGGGAGTGGGAGTTCCCGTGATTGGGCTGCTAAGGGACCAATGCTACTAGTAAGTATTTTAGTCTAGTTTCCGCGGTTCAGATCATCCTTTTTTCCTTTTCTGTTTCTCTATGGATGTTACATTATTGTTCTTGAAACAGGGAGTAAAAGCAGTAATAGCTAAAAGCTTTGAGAGGATACATCGCAGCAACCTGGTTGGAATGGGACGTATTCCACTTTCCTTTAAGCCTGGTGAGGACACAAACACTTGGTTTGACTGATCACGAGTGTTACACTATTGACCTCCCACAGAAGATTTCTGATATAAGGCCTGGACAAGATGTTACTGTGACTACTGATAGTGGAAAATCTTTCATCTGTACTCTTGGATTTGACACAGAGGTATGCATTTTTTTTTTCTGCTATATATTACAACCTTTTTATCCCAGTCTAGTGTGTTGAATAAGTAAAATGTTAAAGTAAATGATCAATTTGTGTTTTCAGCAGTTAAACTGGAATGCTATTGAATAAGTTTGAACTTCATTTTCTTATTTCATAAACCAGTGAAAGCTGCATTATAAGTTGGGTCGTCACAATTCTTGACATTTTGAACTTGGTCCCTTGAGAATTAATAGACAAAAGAGGACATAACTATGACCTTATATAAACTTATATTATGGCTAAGCAAGAGAAGTCTATGTGCAAGCATATTGATTAGGTGTAAATAACGAGTCATATATTTGTTGATTTGGTATTGTAGGTTGAGCTGGCGTATTTTGAGCATGGTGGCATCCTTCCTTACGTCATTCGGAACTTGAGTAAACAGTGAACCTAACGCTTGCAAGGCACAAATTGCTGTACGACATGCTTTGCCTATGCTAGTTAGCGTTGCTCAAGAAGATGGAAATCCTGAACTTATCAATGTATATAAGATGATATGGATTGTAAATATTATGTTTGTTGAGCTATAAGAGTTGTAAATATTGTACGATTGTTCTAAAACCTCTTAGTGAAAATAACTCTAGAGTAGCGTAAGTTTGATTTGGTATAAGTTTGAGCTATATGAGTTGTAAATATTCCCCTCAAAACATTTGCTATGGGAAGCCAAAAAGAAAAGAAATCCATGCACTGCATATGGAAAGAGAAAGCTGGAGTAGCTCAATATATGAATCTTTAGCAGCAAATTTCTGATGTACATTCACGCAGGAACAACTACTACCAAGAACAATATACACAGCTCTTGACAGTGGCCTTACTATTAACAGTGTGATGTCCCAAAATAGGAGGCTTTTCCAGTGCCTGAAAGAGTCTGAATACAGAAGCTTTTTGTATTGTTGACTGACAGATCAAAACAGGTTTCATATAAGTAAACATCTATTTTCAATTCCGGATGTTCAGGGATTTGCTAGCCAGTGAGGCAAGTGCTAGTGCTTTTGCCCTACTATTCATCGTTACCCATTCCTTTTCTGCACGTCGTTGGTGTTGTCTTGCATTCTTTGCTCGCTTTGGCGCTAGTCTAGTATCTCTCTCAAGAAATGCAAGTCTAAACTTTTCTGCAATGGGCAAATCTTCTGAGCTTGAAACTGATGATGGTGATGTTCTGGGTACAAATCCAGAAACTGCCCAGATCTTGGGGTCAATATCTTCAACCATGGGATCATCTAATGATACATCTAGTCTTGCTTCTCTAGGTATATCAAGCCCCCTGTAACCGAGTGGCGACGGCTTTGGATTTACTATGACTCGTGGGCATTCTTCAGACAAAATCTCCAGCTGGTCCTTTTCAACTTTTGGCTGCAAAAGGATTAGATATTAGTCTGAATTCAGGAGACTACTCCTTACTCTTAGCCAAAGTTGCAACAAGAAAATTGCAAGTTGACTTGGACAGGGTTTGCCCCAAATCATCAATTACATGGTTAAACAGTGAAACTGCATTGGTATACTTTAGGAACTTTGAGTTAAACAACTCAAATCTTCATATTAACAAATAAAGTTTTTACATCAGCATCCAACTTGATGTATTGCAAATAAATGTCTGACACTGAAACTAATACGTACTTTTATAAATAGTAATATTGTTATGTGAAGTTAAACATTTAATGTCTTTTAGAATATACAAGAAAAACAATCTATTTGTTATTCCAGACTTCCAGTTCATAAGTCACATGCATAACTCTTAATAAGAAAGATGAAGTTTTGCAAGCTTGGACAGGAAATAGAACTCATACCCATAAAAGCCAACGCAAGGATGTCGCACCATGAGCTATTTCCAAGATATCAAGTTCCTCCCAAGAATCTCCTTCCACATGCTCTAGTATTGGTTTCAAGAAACGGAGGCATCTACGAGCTGTGTTCTCACTCCGAGGGCAGCCTCTGCAACATTAAATTTGATTCATTTTGGTTGTGGTTAATTTCTACATTTTCCTTATTTGTTGAGAGTGTATATCTTTGAAATATATTTTATCAAGCAAAATATATGATGAACCTAGATTTTTACAAAAGACCTCTTCCATAGAAAAAACTTCAAATGACTTTTGTGTAAATAGTTGAAAGATGCAAGGTTCTTTCGTAAAAATGTTTGAGGTTGTGTGTTCTATCCCTAATAATAGCATATACTTTTTTACTTTATCCACAGGAATCTTAAAAAATAGTCAACGAATGCTTACACTATGCACACAGAAAAAACAAATGCATCAAATTTGAGCATCCTTAAGTAAGGCAAGTTCAAATATCTAAAAAATAGCCAATGAATGCTTACACTATATGCACATATTTGAGAAGAATCTTAATACTGAATGTACTCATTAGTAACAAAAAACATTATTTAACATGGAAAGGTCCACAGGTTCTAAGCAAGTTATAAGAAAACCAAATGGTTGCATCAGTAGACTCGAGGTTAACCAGACAATCATTTATGAAATGTTAGCTTAGGGGAAATCCAATGGACCAGATCTTGTTATTGTTACACACGATGTTTTATGCTTCATGACTGAAAGAAGTGACTTGATTTAAGAAAGAAAACCTACCCCCATCTCAGTATTTCCAGAGACCGGCAGTTCTGCAAGAGTTCTGATACACTGACTGATGTGAGCTTGCTGCAGCGACTGTGACAATGGATGTTCTTATTTAGGTTCACATTTCAAAACCAAATTTAAGTTGAGCAGCAGAAAAAGGACTGAAATAGGTGAGAGTGTGGCCTGCACAAAGTGTGTAATGCAACTTTAAAGAAAAGTGAATCCAGAAAAGCACTTGGCATAATTTTTTTTTCACAAGTACGAGATCAAGAACCAGATAGAGAAAGCAAGAAGAGTAGAAAATGGGAACATAATTTTTAAGCCACGCACTACTTGATTTAATTTACTAGTAGTGAGGGCTCCTTACTAATTGCAGAATTTTGACACAGGACAAAAAATTTAGTATGCCTTAGTGCAAATGAGAGGTGTCATGTAGCAAGATATAGTTGGTGCACCATGCATATCCAATACGAAGTTAAACCAGAAAATCTTGTCTGACATGCATGTTATTTCTAAAAAACAAAGAAACCCACAACAAATGAAATGATCAATATGCAACACCTTATATCAACTGCTTGCAGATGTTTGCATGTTTTAACCACTTGTGATAGGCCAAAATCAGAAACCTCCGAACCAGACAAGTCCAGGATTTTCCAGGAGCTATCAGCCAATGCAACAATGACATCGTCATTCAATAGCCTTCTCCTCCTTGCAATTGCCACAAGTGCCATCTAACAATTAAAACAGATTGTTTCAGTAACCAGAAAAATTAGAGTCGAAAGGACAAGCTAGGATGTAAATCCACATTTTCCAATAATTCATTAAATAGTTTTGCAAGATAGCATGGATTGACAGCTTTATTTTACTTTGTTAGTAAACCTTCGCCACCACCACCTCAATCTCCACCAAACAATTCCCTCAATGAAAACAAACGAAGGAAGAAAAAATAAATGATTTCTTTGATAGCCAAGAAGCAGTCTTTTGTCAAAAGTTGGATGAAAGATTCCAGGGAAACATTCCTTCACTATTACGTTCACCCTTAATATGGTAGCATTATAAAATTGCAAAAATTTAAACTTGCTTGACTAGGAAATAGGACATCTATAATGCCACTTTATGGATTGAAAACCTTATTATCTTAAGGGAATTGCAGAAGAACATACAGTTAACTGAAGCACAAAAGGCTCCACGCGTTAAGAAGCAAAAGTTCTCGGGTTAAACGATTGCCAACTAAATCTAGTTGTAGTCGCATCAACCAGAGGGTACATTTTCAGAATAACTATAACCAAAATATGTATAAAACCAGGCATAATAATGTTCAACCTTCATGGTGGACGGAATAGCAGCTATCTCGGCAAGGTCTTCAATGATATCCTCAAAATGTCTACCAATAACTCCAAGACACAAGCTCACCAAGCTAGGAGGCTTTTTCTTCATAATAGCTAACACTGTAACAAAACGACCAAACTCCATTAACTCATCACAATTCAAAGCCCCACAACTACAAGAACTTCATGTGATCCACTAAACAGAACAAATGAACAAACATCTGGACTTCTGCTCACAACAAAATCAAGACAATTACACTGAATTGCTTCAAGTCTTGTTTTTTACTACTAGTTAGGACACCAAACATTATTTCCCAAAAATTAACAAAATCCTATTCTAAATCACATCGAATAATACATGTAATCAATTTATACTCCGAACCCATTGTTCTTTTTGTAGATAGATAACTTTCGCAGAAAATATTGCATGTAGAAAAGTCTACCGGAAAAAGGTTCACCGGAGAAACATACCAGATGCTTGAAAAAAAGCGCTGTGAATTACGCCGGCGACGACTTCAGGGGATTTTGTTTTGTCCATCAACTGAAAGATTGAATACAACGGAGAAGCTGATTCAGAGTCGACGCCGACGGGGTGAATTGGGAATTTCTCGCCGGAGACTTTTTTTCCTTTTTTTTTTTGGTTTGATTTTCGACCTAATTATGGACAACTACTATTACCGACCCTGAAAATAAAATTTATTTGTGTCCATATTAGAGTCCGAATAATTTAAAATTACCTTGTGTAAAGCATAACTTATAAGATTTTCTTTTCATGCCCGAAATAACTTAAAAGATTTTTTTTTCATGACCGAAAAAGTTTGAACCCGAAAGCTCTAATTGTAGAGAAATATATTTATTTCACCACAACTGTAATTAGTGTTTGGCTAGCAATAAAATTTAGAAACCAATCGATCCTTGTTAGGGAAACTAAGGGCACATTTGATTGGGGACTATATTATCGAGATTAATTATTCTAAAATTGTTATTCCACCTTTCAATTGTGGATTAAACATCTGGAATTAGTTATCTCTTATCCTTCGTACCAAACAAGCCTTAAGAGTGTTCTCCGTACCGTGTTGGGTAACTTGTCGTAGAAATTAATCAATGAACAAGCCTTAAGAGTGTTCTCCGTTCTGTGTTGGATAACTTGTAGTAGAAATTAATCAATGAACAAGCCTTAAGAGTGTTCTCCATACCGTGTTGGGTAACTTGTCGTAGAAATTAATCAATGAACGTAAGTTTGCCCGAACCAAAACAAAATTAGTGTCATTATTTTCTGAGCCTTTTTTGAATAACTATAGTGTCCAAACCAACTTTTGTTCATCTCGACTAGTTTCACCTGATACATGCTACCTTCCACCAACAAGAGGTACTCATGTAACTCTATTCATCGAGACTCGATCACTTCCTCACCACATATGCTACCTCCTACCAGCAACAAGTATCCAAGTAACTCTGCTCCTCCTCGAGACTTAGACTGATGAAAGAAATCACCTTGTGTTTTTACCTCTTCTGAAAATTTAAACATGAAACCTCGTGATTCTCCTCTCACTTCATTGACTACTAGGTCATCCATAGTACACTTTCTGCATCATATTTTATTGCTTATACTTGCTTGAATCGCAAACTAACAAGATTCTTACAGTAAACATAACTCTCATTGTAATTCCAGACTCGGTCTAAAAAATACATTCAGAATTTGGATTGCCTTTATAACAATACACAAACAAAACTTAAAGCACTATAATTTTCTTGATTGTCCTGTGCATCAAATGGTGTACTTACATGGCCCTATGTACACGTTATGGCACCATAGGAATAGTGTTTTTCTTGTGCAGAACCCTTTCTTCTTCTTCTGTTCGAAATTTAACTATTGATCGAGCAAAGTATGTCTTATCGAGCCAACATTTAGCTTGATTGTCTTTAGAGAATGGTTTCTGGCAAACTAGTGCTACTTTCAATTTCTATACAACTCGTGCATTCCATTTCAACCGTGCTGTGTGAGCTCTTGATAAAGCAATCAGTGGAGTGATATCACCGATGATCACCCAACCCTGCAGCATACAATTAAAACAAGATCAGAAAAATTATGAGATGAGAGCGGAGACAGAGGCAGATATTACAATATTTTGTTTACAAAAAAGAGAGTAGAGTTTTGCATTCACCTTTTGGTTAAACTTCTTCCAGAATAGAGCACCTTTCGTGCAGTTATATTAATATTTGCATGCCAGATGACATCTTTTTCAGTATGCCATGTGACATGGAATTTTGTAATTAGCAGAAGGAGAACTAAGCAACTCTGCCTCGCACTAGGTCCACAGTTGCGGTCATAGTCACCTCCAGAAAGGCCCAAATCAAGATTTTCTGAAGCATGGAACAAAGTTCTCATACTCGGGAGAACAGCATCTGAAATTATGTTTGGCGAGAGAATAATCTGGAAAAAGTATTGAAAGGGAATTCGATAGAAAGATGAATCTGATCACCAGGTGAGTGATTATGGTCGAAATCATCCCTCTCTGTTTTTAAATTACACCTTGGGAGTCATCCAAATGAATCATGACTGTTACCTGATAACCGCCCTCCACCAGACACACCTCTATGGAGTGTCCTCAACATGTTTCCACCAGTGAACCGCCACTCCAAATAAGTTATACAGATTTTATTCAGATAAAGTGTTCTGCACAGAAATAAACTAAAACAGGGTAAAGAAAAACAGTATTTCCAAACAAGATCTAAGCACACTTTCCTAACTAGATCCACAAACTCCGAATCAACTTACAATGGGATCATTAGGAAAACAACCAAATGGCATATCCAATTTCTAGATGGAACTTCACTACAAACTTGTGCAAGCTTACTGCTAAATTGAGATAAAGCAAACTGATAACCAAAAGCAGAAGCATTCAATTAAGCAGTAAATGGAGCTTCGAGAGTGTTGACAAGTTATTTCCTTGTGTTAAAAAGTAAAAACAGAGAGCTAGTTCAGTAGAAATGAAAATCAATTCATCTAGTCTCCAAAACCCAGAAATGAGTTTCGAAGCCTACTCGGCCTTCTTATTCGCTGCCCTCATAATGAAAATTAATTCATCTACGCTCTCAAATAAGATGAAAATCAATTCATCATATTTTCTTCATGTAAATCTTGCTAGATCAATACAAAAACATATGGCAATCATGAGTTCAACTTTTAGGTCAAAGATATTTGTGGAAATATCAAAAATAACTTTAATACAAGGATGAGTTAGAGAAAGTTCACATTTTTTCTTTTTTCTTGAAAAAGATTTTATCATGGAATATGATAAGGAGTTGTGAATCTTGAGGGATTTCTCTAATTAAAACCCTTTAACAAAAACTTCAATAAAAAGTAAGTAGGAACCTACGTGTTGCATGAAATATAGGAGCCATACAAGATAACCAACTCTCTCGGCATTTAATGTATATTCTAGGATACTTGCCTTTCGACGAGAAAAAATAATAGACTATGGGATAACAACATACCCTGCATTGCGTTGCAAAAGTTTTAAATGTCAAAATGTAATACCTATGTAGAGAAGAAAGCTCCCTCAACAGCTGCCAGAAGCATGTGAGATTGTACTACAAAGCAGAATCTAACTGAAGCTCGGGGAGACTCTTCTGAAGCTTCATCAACAACTCACTGCAGGGAATACTAAATCCTTCTGATTTTTTCTGCGAAAAGTTTGGCAACAGTTCCTCCACATTAAGATCTTCAGAAATATTACAAAGACATTCCAAGATGGTGGAAGTAAGTCCGAGGTCTAGCTCAATTCCCTTCGCAGCCATTTTGTGAAGCAAATCAATAATTTCTTCTGTTTCACCATTCAAACTAAATCCCTTGAGTAAACAATCATACACAGTAATGTCCGGTGTCAAGTCAGAAGCATTCATTCTCACAAATAATTTTTGCGCCTCCTCCATCTGTCCAAGCTTCGAAAACCTGTTTATTAATATGGAGAAAGTGACGACATCAGGACTCAAACCCCTCTGGGACATATCAATAAGCAACTCCTTAGCAGACAGCAAATTTCCTGCTTCAAGAGTTGAATCAATAATAATATTGAATGAGATTACGTCTGGTTCACAATTTCCATCTAACATCTCTTGAAACAACCTCCTTGCTTGCTCCAAGCTACCCTCTTTGCATAAGGCATCCATCAAGCTGTTGTAATCAAAAGCAGTTGGATTATATCCCTTATTTCTAAATCTGAGAAACAAACCTTTTGCAATATTGAGCACACACAGCTTGCAAAATCCATCAATTATGGTGCTATGGGTTATTGAATCTGGAATAAGATTCAATTGATTTAGCTGCTTCCAAAGTTCAAAAGCTTTGACAATGTTGCCTGCCTTTATATAAGCTCCAATAAGTACAGTGAAGGTTCCAATATCAACTAAAGACTTGTTCTCAACCATCTTGTTATGAATTTCCCCAGCCTTATCAAGGGAGCCTTCTTGGCAAAGCCCACGAATCAGTACATTCATTGTTATAACATCCGGCTGAACATAAGTCTTGTCACCCAACATCGAATCAAAAAGTGTCACGGCATCGTCCAATTTCCCACTTTTACAAAGTCCTTTTACTAGTGTATTGTAAGTGATCACGTCGGGTGTCTTTCCTTTCTCTATCATCAATTTTAAAATGTCAAAAGCATCGGCCAATAACCCTTCCTTGCATAGTGCACTTAAAAGAATATTGTAAGTTATGTTTCCAGGCACCTCACCCCTACGTATCATCAAATTGAACAATTCAATTGCTTTTTTAGCCATCCCATTATTGCCGAGGCCACCAATCATGCCCGTAAAAGTAACAATGTCAGGCTGGATTCCGCGGTCCAACATATCATCATACAACATTGTAGTTTCTTTCAATTTCCCCTGCTTACAAAATCCATTAATTAAACAAGAATAAGTGACAACACTCGGAGAAATTCCTTTCTCCAACATCTCATTAAAAAATTCTTTCCCTCTACTAACATATCCTTTGTTACAAAGCCCATTTATGAGTGTACTATACACAACAACATCCTCTTTCAAACCTTTTACTCTCATCTCCTCCAACAATCCAATAGCATCATCAAACCTCCCGTCCAAACAAAGACCCTCCATCAAAATGGCATACGTATACGAGTTAGGGGCAAAATTCACCACCTTCTCCATACTAAACCTCAAATCCAAAGCCTCTTGTATTTTCTTCTCTCTACAAAGTCCTCTCATTAGGGTGTTTAAACTAACTATATCAGGTGTTACCTCTTTCATATCCAAACCCCAAACAAACTTAATAGCATTAACAACCATACCATTTTCACATAAACCCTTCAATATAACATTAACAACATATACATTAACCTTATAACCATTCTTCAACATCAACCCCAATACACCAATTGCTAATTTAGGTTTATAAACATAAACAAAACATTCAATTAAAGCAGCTAATGATAAAAACCTGGGCAAGACTTGGACTTGTCTCGTTTTACGGTACACCCTTAAAGCAAGATTGTACGCCTTACTCTTAGCCAAAGTTACAACAAGAAAATTGCAAGTTGACTCAGATGGGGTTTGCCCCAAATCATCAATTACATGGTTAAAAAGTAAAACTGCATTGTTATACTTGGGATTAGGCTTTTCACAAAGAGACCTCAAATGGGTGTCCAATTTTTGTGTATCTGAGTAAACTGGAGATGGGGTTGGGGTTATTGCTGAAAAGTGTTTGATAAAGAACAGATTTTGGGTATTGAAGGGTGCTTCAAAAGAAACACAAATGTTTGATATTTGCTTTCTGATTATCATCGTACAGCTAAAGATTTATGCAGTGAGTTGTTCATAAAGATATAGAGAAGACAATACCTTGGCTATAATGAAGACGGAAAATCAGCTATTGTGCCACTGACTGAGGACAGCGGTGGCTCAAGGTTAAGGCCGGTAGATTGAATATTATATATAAAAAAAGAACTATCGATTTTTGATTAAAAATATTTTTTAAAATTTTGAGTTAAATAGCTTAAATATTTATGTAAATTTTACGATTTTAATTTTAGTTGAAATAATATTGAATATTATATATAAAAAAGAACTATCGGTTTTTGAATAAAAATATTTTAAAATTTTGAGTTAAATAGCTTAAATCTTTATGTAAATTTTACGATTTTAATTTTAGTTGAAATAATATTGAATATTATATATATAAAAAAGAACTATCGATTTTTGATTGAAAATATTTTAAAATTTTGAGTTAAATAGCTTAAATCTTTATACAAATAAAAATAAAGTTTTTACATCAGTATCCAACTTGGTGTATTGCAAATAGATGACTTCTAATGACCAGAATTAATACTTATTTTTATAAATAGTAATATTATTATGTAAAATTAAATATGTCTTTCAAGAATATACCATAAAAACAAGTAATATGCGAGACAAAAAAAAAGCATTTCTAAATTAATGATATTTCTATGTATGTATATATATTTAAGATCTCTTATGATAATTTAATTTTAGACTATTTGAAATAGAAACTTTCAAAAATAACTATAGTTTGAATTTATTTAGAGGTGTGTAATTATAATTTGATTAATTACAATCTGTAATTACATGCAGGGTGGGATCCATGATTAGAAGTCTATAGATGTCAATTAAATTTATCGATTAATTGCTAATTTAGGCTTATGAACATAAACAAAACATTCAATTAAAGCAGCTAATGATAAAAACCTGGACAAGACTTGGGCTTTTCTCATTTTACAGTACACCCTCAAAGCAAGATTGTACTCCTTACTCTTAGCCAAAGTTACAACAAGAAAATTGCAAGTTGACTCAGATGGGGTTTGCCTAAAATCATCAAGTACATGGTGAAAAAGTGAAACTGCATTGTTATACTTTACACAAAGAGACCTCAAATGGGTGTCCAATTTTTGTGTATCTGAGTAAAGTGGAGATCGGGTTTGGGTTATTGCTGAAAAGTGTTTGATAAAGAACAGATTTTGGGGGTTAAAGGGTGATTGAAAAGAAACTCAAATGTTTGATATTTGCTTTCTGATTATCATCGTACAACTTGTATGGAGATTTATGCAGCTTTGTTTTTGATAAAGATCAAGAAAAGACAATACCTTGGCTACAATGAAGATGGAAAATCAGCTATGGTGCGACTGACTGAGGACATCGGTGGCTCAAGGTAGGGGTGTTAATGTGACAAGTTCGAATGTTCGATGGTTATGTTTTAAAAAATTATACTATTCTAATATTCGGCTATTTTATAATGTATAATCAAAATTAGATTTTTTAAAAGGAAAAATTGTATAAAATAGCAAATTATTAATTTAAATTAAATGTTATAATCACAGTTTCATTTAATTGTAATATGTAGCAAACACTTGTCATTCGTCTCTCTCCCCAGAGAATCTCGCTTGCCACTCTCCCAGATCTCACTGCCACTCTCCCAAATCTCGCTCGCCACTCTCCCTCGCCTCTCTCGCTTTATACAAACATAAATATATAAATTGTGTTTGTCTTTGTATAAAACGAGAGAAAATTGTATATATACATATTTTTTTGTCTTATACACTTATAATTATATAAATACAGATCTTCTCCTACCAGTTCTCTTTGGCCTTTCTCTCTTTCTCGCTTTATACAAATACAAATTATACAAATTACAATGTATAATTTGTGTTCTATAAAGCGAGAGGGAGAGATTTGATATACAAATGTTTATTTGATTTAATTGTATACAAAATTTAAATTTTATGCATATATACAAACATAATCATTGATACACATACATAATAATTACAAATATACAATTATCTAACCGATATACATATACAATCGCTGCACTTTTATACAATCGAGAGGTCTGCCAACGATTTATACAAATCTGATGTTCCATAGCAAACATAAAGTTTGCTATTGAGCGCAATTATGCAAACTATAGCTATAACATACAAATATGTTTTTTATGTTTGCTAAACCTAAAATTTACTCTTTTTAAAATCGTCTCAATCATATCGGTTTCTCTTTGGTATCCGTATGGTTCAATTATTTTTGTTTTTTTTTTTACTTTTTAATTATCACCACAAAATATACTATTATCAAAATATTTGTTTCGCAAGTATGTTCTTGAAGAATCGTTCAATTCTTCACCAAGAATTCAAGAATATAAAATCTTGTATATTGTTTAATCTTAAATTTTTAATTAGTGTATTATAGTATCTTTTAATTTTAAACATAATTAATTAAAGACTAATTAAAGAGCAAAGACCTAAAGTCGTCCAATAACAATAGGTCTAGGACTTAGGCTATATTTTTATTTGAAAAATCTTATGAAATATATTTATATATTAAATTTAACCTATTGTTAATATATAAAATATATTTACATACATATAAGGTTATTCAATTCGGTTAAGTTTTTTTTTTATAAATTAAAAAGATCATTCCTATTGTTTGAGACAGTTATACACTTAAATATAAGTCCATAATTTTATTGAAAAAAGCATATAAATCGATTTGGTTAGGTTCGATCGGTTCAATTGATTTTTCATGTTCTTTTGGACACCCCTAACTCAAGGTTAAGGCCGATAGAGTTTTAGGCAATTTGGGGCCCAAAAAAGTACTATCTATTTTTTTTTTTATCAAAAGTATTTTAGAATTTTGAGTTAAACAACTTAAATCTTTATAGTACGTAATAAATAAAGTTTTTACCTAATAATCCAACTTGATGTATTGCAAATAAATGTCTGACTTCTTATGACTATAACTAATACTTATTTTTATAAATAGTAATATTTATGTGAAATTAAATCTTAAATGTCTTTTAAGAATATACAATAAAATAAGTAATATGCAAGACAAAAGAAATATTTCTAAATTAATAATATTTTGTGTATCCTCTTATTATAATTTAACTTTAATCCACTAATTTTATTGAGATGTTCTGACTTAAGGTGGCAGGGTAATGGCCATTTTTTGTCTTACCGCCGCTTGTGTAATTTTCTGTGTTTAGTCAAATTTAATTATTAAATATTATGCATAGGAGCGTTGTACATTGTGTAGTGAAAAGTTGGACTCTTTTAAAGAAAATGATTAGGAAGGTGTGCAAGGATATACAATTGTTGATTATTCTTTTCAAGTTTTTATCTAGAGCTCTCATTCTTTTGTGTGGCTTCCATTTATATTTTTTGAGTTGAAAGTGAAAGTGTTTTTACTTCCAAACTTACCTTATGAGTTTGAGTTACTAACATAGTAGAATTAGTCAAAGAAATATATGTATTTTAAACATTAGTTATTTATATAATATAAATAAATATTTAATTCTTTACTCTTTTGTTTTTCTCTTTGTCAAACATATTATGTTCTTTATTTTATTTATGTGCCTTAATTTAATTAGATATATTGTTTAGAAAATGTAAAAAGAATTTTTGAAATATTAAATCTTAAGCTAATGATGTGCAAAATATATAAAAATAATATTTGAAATTTATAATTTTTAAACATATCGCGCCTTTCTTATTAATATCAATTAAAAAGAGAAACTTTCAAAAATAACTCTAGTTTTAATTTAATACAATTTGTAATTACATGTTAGAAAAAGGAAAGAAATAATCGAGATCTAGAAAGACACAAGAAAGATACAATTGATTTATACATCTAATCGATTTGTATCATGTTACAATTGATACAATAAAATTTTAATCCATTAACTATAAAATTTTAGTCTATTCACTAGCTAATACAATAATCCAATGTCAATAACAGAACAAATCAATATTGCGGTTGACTTAACAATTACAATTCGTTTCTAAATAGTCCTATTATCATATGTGTTTGGTGTTAGCTTTTGTATGTTTTATTGTTAATTAATATTGCGGTTGACTTAACAATTACAATTCGTTTATAAATAGTTCTATTATCATATGAGTTTGGTGTTAGCTTTTGTATGTTTTATCGTTAATTGCTATCATTTATAATTGTATTGTTAACTATTACTCCCTCCGTCCCATTTTATGTGGCAACATTTGACCGGGCACGGAGTTTAAGAAATAAATGAAGACTTTGAAATGTTTACCAAATTGTCCCTTCAAAAAATAGTCATATTAAAAAATAGACTTACTTTTCTCTCTCCTCATAAATGTATTGGAGTACTATCTTTAAGATTAAGTGGGACCAATAAGGTAAAAAAGGAATTGTACCTTTAAATACTTACCATATAAGAAAATATGACATTCTTTTTGGGACTGATCAAAAAGAAAATGGTGCCACATAAAATGGGACGGAGGAAGTATCATTTTTATTACACACAGAAAGATGAGAGGCGAGCGAGAGTGCAAAGAGAATTGAGAGAGCGCAAGAGGGAGTGAGAAAGGAAATAAAAATTTGCTATAAAATCGTAATTATAGTTATAAATTATAAAATTTTCATCTATAACTACATATTAACTATAGGTACATATAATATAGGGAAAAATGATAAATATACCCCCGAACTATCGTAAATAGTGTGCAAATACCCTCCGTCATACTTTTGGGATATTGGTGTCCCTACCGTCCAAAAACTAGAACATATATACCCTTTATACTAATGGACATACACGTGTCATAATCTTATCCACCGATTCGATATTTATCTACGGATAAGATTGCGCCACGTGTTCCTATTTAGTCTTCCGTTAGAGTGAAGGGCATATATGCTCTAGTTTTTGGACGGCAGAGGCACCAATATCCCAAAAGTATGACGGAGGATATTTGCATACCATTTACGATAGTTCAAAAATATATTTCTCATTTTTCCTTGTAATATAATACTCTGTAAATACATATGACGCAACTTTTCCATAATTGTATGATGGGCCCACTCAGTTTACAGCCCAACAATGAGTCAGGCAGGCTAAACGCGCAACTTATCTATAATATACTATATGGGGGAGGCCCGTGGCAAGCACGGGCCCAATAGTCAAAATATTATGCTTGTAAAAATATTAATATTAATGAATGAAGGGTGATGGCTTTTGTAGAAGATGGATAATATCATATATTATATACTATTAGACATATTCAGAATATGTACAACAGACATTATTATGATGCCAACTTGAACGATCTGCAAATACTAACTAATGTAATACAACCAAAATAATATAGCAGATGTTTCAGTTTTGATATATAATATTAGCATGTCTTTGTTTATTTATATCATATGTAGAGGACGCCGGAGTTCGCTTCTTAGTAGCTAATCTTCTTCATTCAAAAAACCATAGCACAGGGAGACTGATTCATTTTATTCTCCCTATTAAGCAAAAGTGACAAAATGGAGTGAGGGAGTTCCTGTACACATAGCAAAGCAATTTAAATATTAGCGTCCAAACTGGCACATTTTTAGTACAGAAACTGAAAAGGAGCAAATGGAAATTTCAGAAAGAACAATACATGGTCAGTTAACGGGGGTGAGGTGGGGGGAGAGCTAATCACCCAGAATGAGCAAAACTTTCAAGGTAAATTTATATGCCCATTAGGTATCAAATAGAAAAAAAGTCATGGAATCACGATAAAAGAGATAGATTCCCTGTTGAATCTCTTTGTGATTAGCTCTGTAATTAGTATAATTGAGGTTTATCATTCTTGGAATCAATGTTTGAGAGTATAGATGCTCCATAAGTGTATTCAATTGCTTGTATGGTAATAGTTCATAATTCATTTCCATAAAAATAAAAGACATTTGAATGCTTAATAACTTGACAAACACACACAGATCACTGCCCAAAGAGGTGGTCCTAACTCTGAAGTAATCAAGCTGCTCAATTGTTATAACTAAAATAATCTAATTCAGATTCTTCATTCTCCATACTTTCTTCCCTATAAAGGAATTTAATTACATCAGCAATCCAACTCAGAATCATCAAAATCCAACACAACTAAAAAAAAAAAAAAAAAAAATGAATATAACTTTGAAGGAAGAAAAATGTAGTGGGTTGTAAATTCTTCCAGTAGTATACTTCCTGGATTTCAAAAGACTTGCACAACTTACTGATCACATTATCAACGATATTCTTCCAATACCTCAATGATTCTACCTTTACTTTTTAAATCTCTGTTAGTTTTTTTTACCAGAACTTTTTCAAATACTTCTAAATATTTCAAATTGTTAATCATTTGTGACTTATAGTTTGGTTTCCAAAAATAAATATGAAAGTCAGATGTAGACTGACCTTTTACACCTTTTTTGTTGGGGTGGGTGGTTCAAATTTTGGCAGTGCATTTGAAGAACCAGTTGCAGTAGTTGTTGCCATCACCTCCACCTCACTTATTTCCAAAGGCCTTATCTTTTTAGAATTCCTATCAGCAGTGCTCTGCGGAGTATGTTCCTTTTTCATGTAGGAAAGAATGGACAAAGTTGCATGTGTGTTATTTGAGCTGCCCCAAGATGACTTCCTTAGCTAAATTTGAAATAGTTTGTTTGACAACATCTCATGGACATGATTAACAGACAATGGTTGCCTCTGTAAATGTAAAGAGGCACAAGAAACTCTTTAGAACTAAGCATATATGCTAAATTGTTTCTGCTCAAGATATATGGTGTTGTGACAATAGATGTGTAGAAGTAGCCAGCGGGAATGAGAGATCACCTTAGCGCAAGTTATGTCAAATATGTCTTCTGCTGTCATGGAGAGTAAATGAATATATATAAATTCTTGATGTATTCTAGTATTTTTTCTGGGCCTTTAATACTTTATTTTTAATTATTATCTAATGCATTTAGCGAGAATATTACTTTAATATAACTGGCCCAAGTCGGGACCGGAGAAAAATATTCATTTAGCGAGATTATTACTTTATCGAGGTTTTACTGTATTTAGCCAAAGCTAGACAATCAGAAAATTAATAAGCATACTCTCAAATGATCAACTTGAAGTATGACTTACAGAAGCTGGTGATGAAATTTTTGCAATAGAGATAACTTGTTGGCCGGCAGGAGTCACTACCATGGGAGGGGCAAATGAGCTTGTTGAGGTTTTCTCTGACGCACGACTTAACAACATTGTTTTGTTTTCTTTTGCCCTATTGTTACAACAGATAATATGTTTAGTAGGTTCTTTACATGCAAATTAAAGCTAGAGAATAATGATGAAATGTGAGTACCAGTTGATGAGTTCTACTGCCTGTGGGTAATTAGGATCCACACGTATTGTGGAATTGAACCTAGTCTGCAGTGACAACCCTGTATAACACATAGCTTGTATAATGTTTTGTTATTATCTAAAATTATGTTGGTAAAAAGTTCAGCGCATCTGTACCTTGATAAGTAGAGATTCCTATACTCCTTCTGAGGATTACAATCAGATCTGCCTCTGTTGCCATTTTAGCTTCAATTTCATTTCCTTCTATTTCTCCGAAATCCTCCCATAGAGTGAGGAGAAACTGATTTTTCCTGAGAATGTGAGGAGAGAAGACTAAGTACCATGATAACGCCCAGATGATAACTGATGATCCAATCAAACAAACTAAAAATGAGTTTACTTATTCAAATCTTTTCATAAAATGGGAAAATAGAAGGTGAAATGTTATACTTACTGATTGTCACAAATGGTAATTTCTCGACACTTATGATGACTGCAACCTGCGTATTTTTGAGGACCACAACGAAGAACGATTGCCAGTAGATCTGCTTATATAATACATAATGAAATGTTGTAAGTGTGTGTATCAGTAAACATGTATATTTTAGCCTGATAATAGATATTAGGATCGATATACCAATTTCAGCAGCAGAATCAACCATCATATGAGGAATGCGGTCAAAGGTTGTGATATTCAGCTTGATTGGTGGTGTAAGTGGTTTCTCAATTTCGTTAGATGGTTTGATATGTTCAATTACTGTTTCTTTGTCAAGAACCCAGTAAAATTTATGTATTGGCTTGCCGTATGAAGTTGGCGAGACTTAGAAAGCTGAGATTAACTCTAACTACTTACCAACAGTAAAACCAAGGAAAAATGTTCATATGAGGTAAAAAGAAAAAGAAGAATATTGAGGAGATAAAATATAATGAGCTCACCTCTTCATCTTCCAAAATCAAATTTTGGAATCTACATTTCTTGTCAGGACGGGCGTCCGATTTCCACAATTTGAACTTTGCAAATTCAATCTCGTGTTGCTAATGCTATTCGGTCCATGTTCAATCTTAGTACCATGTTTGTACGAAATATATTTAACCAAACAGTAGTATCTGCAGGTTAGCATCACTATTGAGTCAAAGTCCTTTCTTTTTTGAGGTTGCATGAACAGGGACGATTAAATTAGGAACATGCAAGAACATAATTGCCCTCCACATACAAGAACATAATTACCCGAAACTTACTGAAACATTAGAAAATATAATAAATACCCCCAAATCTGTCTGCTGAGTAATAAAATTGGAATTTTAAGTGAAAATAATAACTCTAATTTTGTCCCATTTTGATTTTCTACTTTGGTGACAAGCAAAATCTGCAAGAAAAATTGAAATTGGGAAGAGGAAAAACATGAAAAGGGGAAAAAAATACCTGAGAAAGGGAGCAAAAGTTTTTCTTCAACGGAAGCGTAATAAATTTGTGCTCTATGAGTAATAAATATATATAATATATATAAATGTACAGGTGCCTTCTTAAAAATTGATGGGGTTTTGGTAGCCAATGAAATTGTGCCAAAAAAGAGACAAAATTATTACATTTCAGTAAAATTTGAACAGACTTTGGTCTAATTATTTAGTGATGTGTCTTGTGGAAATTTGATGGGCTTTGATAGCGAATGAAATTGTGCCAAAAAAGAGAAAGTTATTATATTTGACAGTACAATTTGATCAGCCTTTGGTCGAAGTTTCTTTTTGAACTCCATAATTAGATAACTTATGATTTTCAAATGTTATTCACGGTACAATATAACTTATGATTTTCAGATGTTATTTACGGTGTACAATTTGAACAGCTTTTGGTCCAAGTATTTTTTTAAGGCCATTATATATATATATATATATATATATATATAGCCCTTATATAAATTTGGAAGCTCTTTCATTTATGTTTGTGGATGAGAGTGAGACTGTGTAATTTCCTATATTTGCTTTTGTTTTTTTGTATTATTAAATTGATTGATTGAGGAAGAGTAGAGAAGGAATTGAGACTTTATAAACATGGAGTAGAAAATAAAAGTGGTGGAAATCACTCATCTTTGTTCAAGTATGTGTATTATGTATTTATGTTGAGTGTGATCCAGCGAACGATGATTGCGGATATGACTTAAGAGGCTGAATTGCTATGAAGTTGCCTCTTAGGATCTCTTTGAGAATTAAGAGTTATTCTAATATCTTTTTCATAGTTGAAAAGGTAGAGTGGATGTGCAAGATATACAATAACCTCAACAGATAACTTCAAACCGGTTAAAGAATTTACCCAACTTATGAATCTAGCGTATGAGGCGGCACATCTCATTCCATCTTTTTTCAACAACGAAAATGCTACCAAATAACTTTTAATTCTCAAAAAAACTTTTAGACTTTGTATTATCAATTCAGTCACTTAGTCGTTACCGAAATTTCTTGCAGTGAATAAATCATTCGAAAGGATACCTGGAGAAGTTGATAATTATGTTTTAGATGTCTACATAAGCTATTGAATATGCAACTATAATAATAAAATCAAAGCAGTATATTATCTTTGAGGTTCCACTGAAAAAGTGCTGAATTTTCTAACAAAATGCTCCGTCGTGAAACAAGTTTCAACTCCTGTCAAAGTTGAATTTTACAGTTGGTATATATATACATAAAGCTTCCATCTCTGCAAAAACCAATAAATTACTACTTAAGATAGGAGATATCTGCTTACCTGAACATAACAAAATTAGTAGGTCCAACGCTCCGTAGTTTGTCACTGCATTCTTCAACAGCAGAAGGTCTAAATCTCGTAGCAATGGGCATCTTGCATATTGAGCAAATATGCAATATAATTTCACAAGTAGGTGTAGATTCTACAACATTGATCTTTAATAGAGGTAGAATCAACGATTTATATGGTCAGCAAGAGAAAATTAAGGCATACAAACAATATTTAGTTAAGAATCCAAACAACATAAGTTTACACTAAAGAAAATCATTTAGGCATTGTGAATATCAATACAAAATAACAATATATACATATAAATATATATATATACACCAATCCATCCAGGATCTCTGAAGCTCTGAATTTAGCACTCATATTACATTCAGTTTGAGACTCTATCCAAGACTGAGACAACATAGGCGAAAGGAGCTTATGGGACAGCTAGACGATTAAAGATCAAGCAAGCTGATGCAATCAAATAACATCACCAATGGATCTAGAAAAGAGACATATGACAGTGACAACTCCAACATGATGTCATAAGCCTCTTGGTCAAGCATTAATGGAGCAGCAAAATGCCAAAATGCAATAGTGATTCAACTTCAAAATGAGTTGTCAAACTGTAGCAGTCAACCTCATCAAAGACAATAATTAATTCTCATCAAAGACATGATGTAACGATAAACATGCCAAACAGAAGTTAAATAAGCAAAGTTGTTTCATTGTTAGCCTCAACAGATTGTAGCAGAAAAATGGCCAAAGTGCTGAAATTGTTCATCAGCGGCAGCAACTATTATCAACAACATCAAGCCACAAATTCGCCCAAAACACAACAAGTATATTTTTCTATTAAGTAAGGTATATGTCGAAATACACCTATATCAAATTAATTTACCAGAGAATCTGCTCCTGCAGATATAAGCACGTTGAGAGAATTCGACAAAGCAAGCCCAGTTATTCTTTTATGATGTCCTTTGAGCTTTGTCTTTACCTACACAAAGGGATCATACTTGATGTCAACGAATTTAAATAAATACTGAATCAGTAATATTTCGAAATTTACAGAATGAAATAAATATCTGAATAGCTCAACCTTGCTAACTCGAACATTATATATCTGGATGTAGGAGTCATCCATTCCTATGGCAATAACATTGTTATCTTTAGGATAAAATTCCAAAAAGGTTGTTGCGGGTGGGGCGGGCATAAATGTTGTCATAGTCTGCATTTGCAACAGACAAAATATAGAGATTAGTGGAAAGCAAAATTTATAGCTTCTTAGCTGAACTGTTAAGCTAAAGCTAATGATATGTCAAATCCGAACAGTTGTAAAAGTATCTATTAAGATCAACTAATATCATGTAGATAAAGTTATAGTTGTTTCAGGTAAACTAACACAAAGTACATATTAATTTACTTTGTAAATCTGGAATGTTAAGGCAACGAAAGAGCTGGAACAACCAACATACTATCTTTGCTAGTTTATTTCCCTAGTTCCTTCACTATCAGGGCGAGATTGTTCCATTCATTCGAGAACTCAAAAAGATGTTCTTTTTCAGTAATCAAATATCTCAAAAAAGAAGATATTTATTATTGGACAACATAAGAACAGTCAAGATAATGTGAGAAGAAGCAAATCTAAGTCACATATATTTCAATCGTATCAATTCAAAAGTCACGGGAAAAAATAAATCTCAATTGTACGTAGTTAAGAAGACTTGCTTTTCTTCAACCCTGCGCTTGAATATTCTAATACAACTGCCATTTTCATTTCCTCCATAATTAGCAGCTTTCTCAAATTCCTTGGGAAAATCTTGGCTATCCCTATCCAGATCATGAGACTCTTTAGGAAGAGTCAATTTGAGAGCTCCATCTAATAAGGACCACTTGAGATTGGTTAACCCCTGATTATTTAGATGAAAGAACAATACTTTTTAACTGTGATTACAATGAAAGTGTGTAGCATTTATAATAAATCACGCATATTATGTCGTGGGCAAGGTACAAATGAGAAACCGAAAAAAAAACAGATAAAGAATTACATAGTCCATATAAATTGAGATTGATATCCATCCATATCTTCTTCATTCTCTAGAGGTGTATCCATTTATTAGTTTGCCACTTTCTCATATGAAGAAGAACTCGGAAATTACAGTAAATTTTGGTGCTCGAGAACTAAAAATAATGTTTCAACGTTATAGCCATTTGTAAGAACACTCTAAAAGTACTTGAGAATTATATTACCCTCTAGAATACTTCAAGTGTGTTTAACTAATGCACATAAGTTAGGTAGTGTCTTAGAAATAGAAAATATTGTCACAATTATTTTTGAGAAATGAAAAGTTTAGTTCTCACCTCGCAATTCTCACCATCCAGCAACTTCATTACAGTCCTCGCTTGTTTATTCAACTAAAAAAAATAAGAAAAAGAAAAGGAAAGAAGCAAGTAAAACAATATTATTGAATTGTTTCAGACATATTATCAAACAGCAGCTGTGCATCAGTATGGAAATCATATATTAACATGACATGCATACAGAATGTCCAAAAGAAAATTATAGGTCAAAATAAACATTATCAGAACATCCAGAGAACAAAAATTATCAATTGAGTATATGAATTTTTTTTGCCGTGAAAATGTTTCATGAAATTTTATGGCGTAAGTTGATTATGGTAACATGAACAACTTTGGTTGAAAATGTTGAGTGGAATAGAGAAGATATTCATGGAGCAGAGCCCAAATAAACTCAGCAAAACATATACGTTAGATGCTGAAAGATTGAAGAAGAAAGATAGTTTAACGCAATGAAGGAGAGAAAGAAATTACAGTGAGTTATTAAAAAAATGCAGTTTATAATAGCAATATTTTTGACAATATGGCTGAGTTAAAAGTGCAGCGAAGTTTGGCTCAACACATAGCAACCATTGGCTGAAATTTGGCCAAAAGTATAGCAAACAACTTCGTCAAAAATTCAGCAATAGTAAATGAAAAAATACAACAACCCGCGACTCAGAATACAACACAAAAAAAAAAGCAGCAAAAGGCCAAAATACAGCAGTGATTCAACCTCAAAATGAGGTGTCAAACTGTAGCAGCCAAACAAAAGTTATTCTATCAATAAAAATGCGAAACAGAAGTCATTCTAGCAAACACAAGTGAGTACGGTAATGTGAGAAGTTAGGGAGAAGAAAAACAAGAAAAATTCACTGAAAGTACAGTCAACAAAGTTAAGAGCATTAATTGGTACAACATTATGAGTGGAAATTTTGTTTACCTTATCATCATTTATTTGCACTTGTATCATCTCAAATAAAAAGATTTGAAGCCTTAAGAGGTAGGTCATCTCTGTCATTTCCTTCAGCTAGAACTATATAAACAGTTACCCTTGATAGAATAAGTTGTTCCTGCAATGTTAGCATTTAGGTTAGTCAAAATTAAACATTTGAAATTTAACTAATTGGCCAGGCACAATCTGAATTGAAAGGTGAAATTTAAAACTTAAAATCTTGAACTGACATGATTGCGAGATAACTCTTAGTTAGCTTTAAAAACAGATGAAGTAAAAAAATCCAAAATTTCACAATGTGTAGCATGAGGGTGCTTACTTGTTACATTTCTTGCTTTTAAAAGTATCATGAGAATGCTTTTCGAATGAATTCGTTATAAACTACGTTATACGTAGAATGATCATCTGTGTCCTCTGCAGTAGGCGGACGTATCAATATGTTTACGTTCTCTGTACATTTTGCTCGAGATAAAGCAACATAAAGTTGTCCATGTGAAAAAATTGATTCACGCAAATATATTCCAACAAAATCTAATGTTTGACCTTGAGCTTTGTTTAAAGTCATAGCAAAACATAACCTTATCGGAAATTGTGTTCTTTTGAAGGGAACTGGTAGCTTCTCATTTTGTGATGCTAGTAATGGTGTCTTTGGAATAAAAACATGTATATTTTTAAAATCACCACTGAAAATAGTAGCACTGTAACATGTGACTTAAAATCATGACATATCAATCGTGTACCATTGCATAAACCTTCAGTAGGATTTAAGTTTCTTAATAATATGACTGGACAATTTTATTTCAAAGTTAATCTATAAGGTGGTAAGTTAGCAGGATGTAAGGTATGCAAAAAATCTTCAAATTGGCATTGATCATTTGGTTCTATAGCTTCATCAATAGTTGTATACATTGTAGCATCATCAGGAAATCAATGTATAAGCATGCCATTTAGTTCATCAACAAAATCATTTTTTGTTGTCAAAATAATATTGGAAGTTATAAAAGATGGATTAGAATAGAATGTACGCAAATCACGATAAGTAACATTAAACAAAAGATTCAAAGATTCTATTTCATGTGTACAGGGAATGATAAAATTATTGGGAATTTCAATTATATTGCAGTTGCTAGTTTTTTCTTGTCCATTTCCAATTCTCATTAAATATGCACAAAATGCTGGATCTTTTTTTGCACGCATGTTTTCATATAAGCACAATTTTCGAGATGATTTCAAATATGAGAGTATAATAAACTTTGACTAATAGTCTTCTTTTTTTCCACTACAAGGAAGTGTTTGTCTAAAGTCTCCCCCAAAGAGTGTTTTTGTATTCATAAAATCTTTTAAAAGTGTATCAATCGTATTTTTTTTTTGCCATTTAGACCTCATCCCAAACAATTAACTTTGAATCTCGAATTAGAGTCACTAACGAACTTTGTTTACTAAAGTAACAGTAAAATTACCCATGTGCCCTTGTTCATCCGGTAGAAATCCCCTAAATTTAACGGTAAAATTACATAATTGTCCTTCTTAAGTACAGTAAAATATATATATATATATAATAAAACAAAGACACGTGGGGCCTTAACAGAAATTACCCGTCAAGTTATAATTAATACTTATGTATTAGTCTTTCTAAAGGTTAGTTCTTTCCTCTGTTTTTTTTCAGTTTCGAATAAATTTTGGGTTTTTTCTTTTTTGTGTAGTTTCATTTAGCTAGTATAGTTATATTGCTACTTTTTTTTCTTAGTTTTTGGGTTGATTAAACATTTTTAACTTTGTGGGTTGTTGGGTTGTGGTTTGTTTGGCTTTAGTCAATCAAAGTTTGGATTTTGATCCTTGGATCATCTATATTATAGTTAGAGATGGTCCTTTTCAGCTTAAAGTTTTGAACTTTTAGTTGGGTTTTTGATAACTTTGTTAAATTTGGACTCTGCTTGTATGTGCAGTTTTATACAATCAAAGTTAGGATCTTTGATCTTTGGATTATCTAGGGATGATTGCAATTGAATCTCTAGGATAGTTAGTTGGGAATTTTGATATGTTCTCATCTGATCTAGCCTTGGTAGACATAGTTACCTCGTACCTGCAGGTGGTGTCGGGAGGTGGTAGGTATCATGTGGAATTAATCGAGATGCGGGCAAGATGTTCTAGATATCTTGGTTACCGAAATATATATATTTGTTGATCTTGATCATTTCATATTGCTTAATAGTTAGGTAGTTGGACTTTTATATGTTAATCATCTCATGTTTGATAAGTAGTTATGTAGTTGGATTAGTTGGATTTCCTGATATTGTTATGATTATCTTATTGTGTAGTTGAATTTCTTATGTGTTGATCATCTCATATTTGCTTAATATGTATGTGGGGTTGCATATTTGATATGTTAATAATCTCATGTTTTGCTAAATATGGATTTTTGCTTTGTTGATCATCTCATTGTGTATAGTTGGGTTGTTCATATTCAAGAGAGGTTCTTTTTTTGCAGCACTTTGTGTGATCAATTTACTAGGTTTCATTTCGGGCATCGATGTAGTTGTATTCTTGATATTTTGATCATCTCATATTGTTGTTTAATACTTATGTTAGTATCTTGATCATTTCCATGACCAATCAATGGAAAAAACTGAAGCAACCTTCTTGTGGGTACATTTTGGAATGGAAGAATTCTTTCACTCCAGAATCAACTCCAGATTGCGGGCAATTTCCTTGGTGGTCATTGCTAAAAGTTTCTTCTTTACCATTTTGCAATGAAGAAGATAGAATTATTAGAGAATTTTAATAATTAATTAGGAATTAATTAGTGTAAAATATAATTAATAAAATAAAAGTTAAGTAATAAAGAAAGAAAGTAAAAAAGATATAAAAAAAATACAATTTCTGACATGGCGCTGACGTAGCGTTGATGTGTAATACACCACATACTATGAGAGTGGTTGCATATAGCAGAGTGGTATTACATTCACTTTTAAGTAGTAAAGGTATGTAATAGATTGCCATGATAATTAAAGCGTGTAAGTGAATTTTCGAAATAAGTTTAAGGGAAGCTATGCCTTTTTCCTAATATAATACTCCGTCAGTACATTATCACATGTTTGCGTACACAACTTTTCCATAATTGTATGATGGGCCCCACTTAATTTACAGCCCAACAATGAGTCAAGCAGGCAAAACACGCAACTTATCTAGAATATATATATCTGGATTCTTCTCAGCAAATGGATGAAGAGACGAATCGGGCCCCAGACATGTAGACCCAACTTGGAAGCGGGCCCCCGAAATTACCGTAACCCGAAAGCAATTGTTCCAATTTTCCATATGCGTTGAATCTACGCGTTTTTTAAAACCCTAATCCCCAAATTACCGGACCAAATGTGTAGCTATAAACAAATCACAGCCGTTGTTAATCAGGATTAGACATAATTGATGACGTATTTAAGTTAATTAAGGTTTTGTAGCTGGGAATATTGTGACCCCACTTACACCGCCACCATTTCTAGTTTCTTGTCTATAAATAAAATACAAGTTTTTCTTCTCTTGAAAAACATCATCTAGTGTTTGATTTATTTGATTAGTCTTTCTAAAGGTTAGTTCTTTCCTTTGGTTTTTTTTTTCAGTTTTGAATAAATTTTGGGTTTTTTTTTTGTGTAGTTTCATCTAGCTAGTAGAGTCATATTGCTACTTTTTTATTTTCCTTAGTTTTTGGGTTGATTAGACATTTATAACTTTGTGGGTTGTTGGGTTGTGGTTTGTTTGGCTTTAGTCTGATCAAAGTTTGGATTTTGATCCTTGGATCATCTGTATTATAGTTAAAGATAGTCCTTTTCAGCTTAAAGATTTGAACTTTAGTTGGTTTTTTGATAACTTTGTTAAATTTGGACTCTGCTTGTGTGTGCAGTTTTAGTCAATAAAGTTAGGATCTTTGATCTTTGAATTATCTAGGAATGATTGCAATTGAATCTCTAGGATAGTTAGTTGGGAATTTTGATATGTTGATCTTGATAATCTGATCTAGCCTTGGCAGACATAATTACCTGCGGGTGGTGTTGGGAGGTGGTAGGTATCATGTGGAATTAGTCAAGGTGCGGGCAGGATGTTCTAGACATCATGGTTATCGAAATATATATATATTTGTTGATCTTGATCATCTCATATTACTTAATAGTTAGGTAGTTGGACTTTTATATGTTTATCATCTCATGTTTGATAAGTAGTTATGTAGTTGAGTTTCTTGATATTGTTATGATTATCTCATTGTGTAGTTGAATTTCTTATATGTTGATCATCTCATATTGCTTAATATGTATGTGGGTTGCATATTTGATATGTTAATTATCTCATGTTTTGCTAAATATGGATTTTGCTTTCTTGATCATCTCATTGTGTATAGTTGGGTTGTTCATATTCAAGAGGTGTTCTTTTTTTTGCAGCTCTTGTGTGATCAATTTGCTAGGTTTAATTTTGGGCATTGATGTAGTTGTATTTTTGATATTTTGATCATCTCATATTGTTGTTTAATACTTATGTTGTTGGAGTTTTAGTGTCTTGATCATTCCCATATTAAAAGAAGTGTTCTTTTTGCAGCTCTCTTGATCAATTTACCAAGCTTCAGTTTCGGAGCGTGAGAAGTTCTCTTCCAGCTATTTACATGGTTGATATCGACGTCCAGATCCCATCTGCTTTCGATCCATTTGCTGAGGCTAAGGACTCCGGTGCACCTGGAGCCAAGGAGTATGTTCATATTCGCATACAACAAAGGAATGGAAAGAAAAGTTTGACGACTGTTCAAGGACTGAGGAAAGAATTCAGTTACGAAAAAATCCTCAAAGATCTGAAGAAGGAATTCTGTTGCAACGGGAATGTTGTGCAGGATAAGGAACTTGGCAAAGTGATACAACTTCAAGGTGATCAAAGGAAGAATGTTTCTCATTTCCTTGTGACTGCTGGTGTTGTCAAGAAGGATCAGATCAAGATTCATGGTTTCTAAGTTGTTGGCTATTTCGAGTTATTTGAAGCATAGTAATATATAGCAGTTGTTTGGATTTGTTGTTAAGAAGTGTTGGTTTTTGTTAATGCCCATGATATCTTGCCATGGGTTTCGTTCTGAATTGTGCTGGTTGTACTTTGTTTACTGATAATAATAAATTTGGTTTTCTAAAGCTAATTGATGTTAGTGTCTCTGTTTTTCCTGACCTTGTAATCCATTTATACAGCCTGCATAGTACTTTATTACCAGTTGATAGCTTGTATATATAATACACTTGTAAGCTTCACCAAACTTACACAACAGATAAGAAAAAGGAACAAGCTAAAACCTAAGTTGCTGGTCCTATGTTTTTTTTTTTTTTTATAAACAGATATGTTGCAGATAGCTTGTATATATAATACACTTGTAAGCTTCACCAAACTTACACAACAGATGAGAAAAAGGAACAAGCTAAAACCTAAGTTGCTGGTCCTATTTTTTTTTTTTTTTGTTTCTCACTCGGTGTCTAGTATTCATATTGGAGTCCGACCGACTATATCTATTCAAGCTGTGGGAGGAACATTCTCATCTACTGCACCAAATCCTTTGGTGGTGGTTCTATCGTTGTTGGTCAAAGCACAAAAGAGCACATAAACAGATATGTTGCAGATAGTTTATCCTGAATTTGCTAGTTCATTGGGAAAATTGAAGGTGATTAATGATCTTCACTAAAATGAATCTCAATGAATGACATAACTCATTAAACATAAAATGTGGTGAAATCTTCGACGATTGAAATATTTCATTTGCTAGGAGTGGCCTAATTCAAAGCCTTTTCTAGTCCCAAACTGATGCAGTTTACCCAAGGGAGGAAAAATTGCGCAGAAGACGAACAGGAACACTCATAAAAGGCTGTTTTGAACGGAGAAAATCACAAATGTACATGTTTTTTTTACTGGAAAACGTTTAAACATCCCTAATGGAAGCAACGACAGAGCTCATCGTGACATTTTCAAGAATAGCTCTTCTACAACTTGCCCGCAAGGAGGCTCGTGCAACTAGAAGACCTTGCCTGGTTATTTGGCTCCACTTCTCATCATTGTACAGAATTCCTCATAATTGATTCTTCCATCCTGAAAATTCGACAGAATTAGCATATGTGGCAAGGGGATACAGTTCAACTATTTAGCGAAAAGCAGTGAAAACTCACATTGTCCGTGTCCACTTCAGATATGATTTCCCTTATACAGGATGGATCGCCTATTCCATGTTCTTGCATAGCTGCCTCGAGTTCATCTCTTGTAATGAACCTACAATTATAACACGAAAAAAAGTAAATTTTGAGCCGACTATCTCATGATTCTATTGGTTTGATCATGTTTTTACACTAGAGGTGCACATAAGACGTACCCACTGCTATCTTTATCGAAATACTGAAATGCAGTATATAGATTTTCGTCTCTTTCTAGCCTGTGCTTATGCATGGTGGCAGTGATGAATTCAGTGTAGTCAATTGAGCCATTTCCATCTACATCAGCCTGAAGTATACAAGGCACGAGATATTATTGGGGCACATCAATTCAGTAATTTCATGAAGTCGAAAGAAATGGATAATAACTTTTAGTAGTTCCGACTTACAGCTTCCATCAATTGCTTGACTTCAGCCTCAGTGAGCTTTGACCCAAGTTTAGCCAATCCACTCTTCAGTTCTTCATAAGTGATAGTGCCACTATTATCAGTGTCAATATTGTGGAACATTGCTTTGAGCCCGTGAATTTCTTCCGCAGAGAGATTCTCGGCAATGACCTGATTCCAACAACAGACAATGCAACGTGTTATTACTTGCACAAGGAAGAACAAGACAGCTATCATGCAAGCATAGGATCCCAAATAAGGAAGATACATGGACCCCCAGAATAAAGTAAAATGTTAAAAGACAATTAGAAGGTGTACTGTTGTTATCATACAATTATGAGTAAGTAAGCCGACTAACCAAACTCACAAAACAATATGGTGGCTCATGCTAAATCTAATTATGTTCTTCACATACTGTTTGCTTGAAAGGAATGGAAGGAAGTGAGATTAAAGCAGACAGCGAAAAATTTTCTTGCATGTGAAGTACATGAGTCATGACCATCATACGAGGAACACCATAATTGCAAAAAAGCAGCCCTTTCGTCTTCTTTAGACAACGAAAGACAATATAAGACATTTGAAAATATACCCTTGTATCCCCCTTTTCCCTTTACCTAGATTCAGTTGCAGCAGAGTTGACAAATTCTAAGATTACCTTCAAAGCAAGTTTCTTGAGTTTGTTCATAGCTCTGAATTGCTTCATTCTTGACAGGACAGCACCCTCTAATGGTTTGTCTGATGCAACACCACCTTCCTTCAGCCAAGGATGCTCTGTCAATTACACGCACCAGCAGTATGGTTAGAATAACATATAACAAACCATACTGGCAACACATGTATAATCACCAGTCCAAACATAAATCATGCTATTCAGATATATAATGGCATTTGTGAAGTCAAGATAGGCTCTTTTAACGAGTGTAAGACTGCCCAGAACTAAATTATTTGGCATATCCTAAAGCTAGAAATGACGCTGTTACAACTTACAGGCCAGAAAAAGATTGATCTCTATATAAGCTAATTTCGGCAGCAAGGACTTGGTTTTGTCCCCATCAAATATGCAATGTCTAACTCCTTTCACAAGAAGATACAACTGTGGTTTACTTGATAACAAATCCAGTTCAAGATGCCAACCGTAATTGAAGATAAAAGTAAAGATCTTGCAAAGGAAAGCAGGTAGGCCCCTTGGGTGAGACAAAGCAGAATAATCTGATCGACTGAGAGACGTTGCCTAAAAAATTGTTTTCTACTAGTAACTGCTAGAAATGAGGGAGTATGCAAGTGCTATATATTGTTTAACTTATACTGTCTCTTAGTATGATAAAATCTTTCTTAAATGGAACAGATATATAAGCATGGAAAGGAACATGCCATGTTACTCTACATGTAGTTCTTTGTTTCTAAAAGAAACAAATATGTGCAGTATTGTCAGAAAGGATATCGGCTCTGGACTGAAATATTAGCGTTCGTAAAATAAATAATCAATAGTTGTAAAGTCACATACCAAGAACCTGTGCAGCTGTAATCCGTTTCTTTGGATCTTTAATCAGCATCTTCTGTACAAGGTCCTTGGCACTACTTGATACAGATGGCCAAGGCTTGCTTTCAAAGTCAATGGTCCCTTTAAGTATGGCATCAAATATACCCTTTTCGGTTTCTGCATATCAAGCAAGTAGATATTGTAAGTCTTTGATTCCTAGATAGTGACAACAACCGTCATCTGTGAATATCTCAGACAATGAGAAGAAAAGTAGATGACTTTACCAGCCCAAAACGGAGGTACACCACTGAGTAGTATATAAAGCATAACACCTGCACTCCAAATGTCTATTTCCTTGCCATAACACCTCCTTAAGACCTCAGGAGCAACATAGTAAGCACTCCCAACTATATCTTTGTACGACTTACCTGCAAGGGATTTCATATCCATATACAAAAGAAGAAAAAAATTAGCAGATACAAGCTATGTTAGTATTAGTCAGGAGAATAAGAAAATCAAGAAACTCGGCAAGGTTAGTATCAGTAAAGAGGATAAGAAAATCACAAAGAAACTGCCAAGGCATGCTACTTCAACATATTTGTAAAAAGGGAAGGCATTCATCACAACTGAAGTAGTCAATAATTGGCTTACTAATACACACAATCTGTATGCAGTGAGTGTGCAAAATGCAACTACGGTTTCATAAATGTCTCAATTAAGAGTGAGAGAGAAGCTGACCTAGTGTCACAAATATAATACACCTACAAGCTGATTTAAAAAGGTGAATAATCAACTTATCGTGCTAGAAAACTACTATTTTCATTTTACAAATTGAATGGGATAGAATTAAATTTGGCTGCAAATTCAATATAGTAAAATAATGTTTTCTCTGCATATTCTCATCCAACCTTGCAGTGCCACGATTTCATAAATTAAAAAGAAAAGCACAATAATCAGCAACCTGCTTATGATCTGATGAGTACTCATATATGCTTGTTGATTATTTACATCCAACTAAGAAGTTCCCCTTAAATGTTTCCCGGGATGTCAAACGTAAGTTTTTCCACTCACAGAAACAGCAAATATGACACTTGAATGGAGGACATACGATATACAAGACTAACGTAGGTGTAAGTAGTAAATACACGAGTGACTGTGATTACTTCTAAATTACTTCTAAAGATAACATTTTTAGGTAAATACTTAATCATTCCCTGAACTTAAAGATCAAATTTTTAGCCTTCACATGTTCACTAACTTCACCTACGTGGAGATAGAAGACACAAATCTGTAAAACACAGAAATGTAAGTGATTTGAACGATAATTGTGCTTCAATGCAATAGAATTGACAATTAAAGAACTTGGTAACATCTTTAGCTAAATACTTTATCCTAGTAGGGAGTTTTAGTGTCCAAAATATCATGGTTAAAGAAATCCTCGGAAATGGAAAGTGGAACTGGAGCATTTTGCAGAACCAACTTCCCAATCAGATTAAGGTCATGATCACAGGCTTGGGGCTGAATCTGAACAATGAAGAACAAGATAAACCAGTCTGGTCCCCTACTAGTGCGGGCAATTTCACTGTGACATCGGCATGGAATATTTGTAGGCACAAGAGTATTGGCACCACAGATTTTAACAAAATATGGCATAAAGACATCCCTTTCAAAATGTCCTTCTTAACTTGGAGAGCCATTATTAACTGACTTCCTACAGATGCCATGATTGCAAGGCTTGGTATCCCATTATCTCCCACTTGCTATTGTTGCACTAACAATATTATTCCTACCACTCTGGAAAGTGCAGAACATATTTTCTATGCAGGTGAACACGCAAAGAAGAATTGGAGGCTATATGCAACGCCCATTGGGATAGAGTACACCAACATTAATTTGAAGAACCTGCTACAAAAATGGTGGACTAAGAAAGTCCTCAATCCAGTGGCAGCATACATCACAAGAGTGTTGCCCATGTTTATCTGTTGGGAGTTATGGAGGAGCAGATGCAATCATAAATATGAAACAATTAAGCCCTCTGTGTATAGATCAAAAAGAAACATTACTAACATTTTGTTTTTCACTGTGCAGTCAAATTTTGGCAGGATTAAAGTTGAGAACTCTTGGGAGAACATTAACCAAATCTTTGACGTCTCTATTAATCATAAAAATGCCATAAGAGTGAATTGGATCAGACCACCAACTATGTTTGCTAAACTTAATACTGATGGATCTTGTGATAATGGAAGGTGTGGTGGAGGTGGAATTCTGAGGAACGCATTGGGACAAGTCATCATGGCCTTCACTATAAAGCTTGGAAAAGGAACCAGCAGTTGGGCTGAAGCCATGTCCATGCTACACGGAATGCAACTATGCATACAAAGAGGAGTAAATATGATCATTGGAGAAACAGACTCCATTCTACTTGCTAAAGCTATCACTGAAAATTGGAGTATCCCTTGGAGAATGTACATCCCAGTTAAGAAGATTCAAAAAATAGTTGAAGAGCATGGTTTCACCATCAATCACTGCCTTAGAGAGGCAAATCAACCTGCGGACAAACTTGCTTCAATTAGCCTCTCAATTGATGTTAACCATGTCTTCAACTCTTATGCTAATCTTCCTAGTTTTGTTAAGGGCCTTGTAAATTTGGATAGAATGAATTTGCCCACCTTCAGATCAAAAAGAACAAAGGATGCCAACCTTATTTTTGAACCTCCATAGATTCATAGCCAGTGACTTCCACTGGCCTTTGTATAGGCTTATTTTTTGTTAAGTGGTCCTTAAGCACCAAAGGTACAAGTTTGGTATGCCAAACTTCAAAGTGTGTATCCTTATCTCATCAATGAAAGGCCAGCTTTTGTTAAAAAAAAAAAATACTTAATCCCATCCCTGAACTTAAAGATCAAATTTTTAGCCTTTACATGTTCACTAACTTCACGTACGCGGAGACAGAAGACACAAATCTGTAAAACACGGAAATGTTCATGATTTGAACGATAAATTGTGCTTCAATGCAATAGGATTGACAATTAAAGAACTCAGTAACATTTTTAGCTAAATACTTAATCCTATCCCTGAACATAAAGATCAAAGTTTAAGCCTTTACATGTTCACTAACTTAGCCTACGCGGAGACAGAAGACACAAATCTGTAAAACACGGAAATGCTAGTGATTTGAACGATAATTGTGCTTCAATGCAATAGAATTAACAATTAAAGAACTCGGTCAAAAAGTACATAACATAAAATGACAATGTAAAGCAAAATATACCTTCTTGAATGAATACTGACAGCCCAAAATCAGTAATCTTTAATGCTGCATTTTCACTTTTATCAGACAACAAAAAGTTTTCAGGCTTGAGATCACGATGCAACACACCCATAAAATTGCAAACGTGCACAACATTGACAATAGCCCTACACATTGTTGCAGCAGCTCTTTCACTGTAATGCCCCTTTGCTATAATCCGATCGAATAGCTCTCCCCCTCCACACAACTCCATCACAAGATACACCGAACCTTTATCCTCATAAGCACCTTTAAATTCAACAATATTAGGTTGTCCACTCAAATGCTGCATAATCTTAATCTCCCTCCTCATATCATCCTTATCAGCCTTAGTAACAAGCTTCTTTTTCGATATCGATTTACAAGCATATTGTTGACCAGTTACAATTTCAGTACAAAGATATGTAACACCAAATTGACCCCTACCCAATTCTTTACCAAGAGTATAGTGCAACTTAACATCTTCATATGGCTTACCAAGAATTGTATCATACCTTACAGCTGGTTTTGGGCTTGGTGGAGGTCTCACATTCAATTGAGCTTCAGGCCCTGGAGATTTTGTATACTGAATTTCATTTCTATGAGTTGGAACTCCTCCTGATCCTGATCCATGGTGCCCATTATTAGCATTATTGGGTTTACCTTTACTAACACAAATACCCATTAAAGCAGATCTAGCAAAATATAGCTGATAGAACTTAAACTAAACTTGACTAAACCAAAAAGGGTGTAAAAATCAAGAATCAAACCAAGAACACAGATGGGTATTCAGCAAGATTAGATTTTTACTAAACCAAAATGCAAAAAGATTGATTTTTTTTCTTTTTTCTTCAAATTTCAAGAAAATACTATGGGATTTGGGAGTTGACAAAAAAAAAAAGAAAAATTATCAGAAAAAATCAACAACCAACCATTGTTACAGCTAAAAAGGGAAAATGGGACAAATTAATTGACTAAAAAAGAAAAACTTGGTCAGCAGAAATTTGAGTTGAAACGTTAAAAGACTTCTATTAAGACAGACGAAGACGATGAGAAAGTGGGGAGAAAAAAAAAAGTACAACGACTTTTTCTATTTTTATTTTAATATTTATTAAGTAAAAGATAATTGGTGGATCTTAGTGTCAAAATGGCAATAAAAATTTGTAAATTATATATGGGTTGTTATATCAATCTTAAAAGATTTTTTTACGCGGTTAGATGATATGTTATCATTTTTATCACATTATTTATTGATGGCATAAAACTATATATTTGAATATTCCATCTATAAATCGATTTTCTTTTTTAGGAGTGAAAGTCTCAATAACAATATTGGTTTTTATTGTTCATTATGATATGAATATATACCTTATCAATTATGGATGATGAAATTTCATTGATATAGTCTAACGACCTGATTTTCGTCATTATGAAAGAGCCAATGGGGAAAGAATTGGGGCCAGAAACTTTTTTGTAGTATTTGGATTTTTTCCAACCTAATCCAGATTTGGACGAAATCGGAGTCATTAAGATGTAGGGAAATCTGGTAATAAATGAGAGATTTATTAATGAATTTGATTACATGAGTGGATAGTTAAGATGCTAAGGATTTCGTACGACTTTACGGAATTGAATTCGGGAGAATAGAGCTCCCGAAATCGATCTTAGCGTAAAGGGTATTTACTGAGCGTCGTGGATTAGAGTTGTGAAATGAGAATTTTGAAATTCTTGAAATAACTCTTTGTCTCGAGAATGCCGCTTTGGCGTTGGGTTTTGCCACAGTGGCGGGCCCGACAAGAATTAAAGTCGTTAATAATTTACCCATAAACTATCTCAATATGCACTTTTCAACTTTTAGAGCTAAGGAACGACCCCCAGGCGACTCCTACTCGTTTTTCACCATTCTTGAGGATAAAGGTAAGTTTTTCACTCCCCGAATTCGTTTTTCAATCCGTAGAACGTAATAGAATGGGTGAATATTGATGGGGGAGGGTTTTGTTATATATTCTATGGTGGAAACAACCCTAATTTGGATAATTGGGATCATGGGTTTGATCTAGGGTTCATCAAATGGTTAATATTTTGGGTAATTAGTAATTGTTTATTGATTCCCATATTATATTGATTGTTTGTAGACCAAGAACAAGCAGAACGAATCCGAAAATGAAATGATCAAGTTTCTTGGGGTTTCAAGCTTATTTCGAGGTAGGTGATGGTTGTGATTCTATGATTGTGTGATGTATGTTTGTTCTTGCTTCATTATGATACATGTATGTATACAAATGTTGCATTATTAATCACACCTGTTGTAAATGGGATAGATGGATATCATTGCCATGAAATCATGACTTAAATGTATGATCTTGATGATGTACTTGTGTTTGTGATTGTGGTGTGTAAATGGGATCAGATTGCCACGTTCCAACATAATTATGGGATCGGTTGCCACGTTCCGACATAAATATGAGATTGGATTGCCATGTTCTGGCATAACTAACTTGGATCGAATTGCCACGTTCTGGTATAATTATGGGATCGGTTGACACATTCCAGCATAAATATGAGATCGAATTACCACGTTCCGTCATGCTAACTGTTTGGGTTTGGGTTCCACGAGAAGACCATTGAATTGTGTTATGTATCTACTTGTGATGAGTTCGTTCATATCTAATGATGATTGATATTGGAATACGGTATATTGCTCTAAATTGATATAACTGAGAATCGTGAAGTTGTTCATTGTTCATATATGTTGATGATATTGTATATGTTTGATATGTGCATGTGATTATATTGTTGTATTGACTAATGTATGTTACACTTATTGGGATAACCGCGTGATCCTACTAGTACATGGTGGTTGTGTACTGATACTGCACTTGCTCTTATTTTTGTTGAGTACAAGGCATCTTCCGACGGCTATTGCGAGACCTCGTTTAGATCTATTTTCAGTTGCCAATGAAATGGAATACATTCATTTTTTAAGTATTGAAGTAGGAGTAATAGATATTCATTCCTAAATTATATCATTGATTGGTGACATGATCCCGCTAAGCAAGAACAACTACCGACATCAACTCTGTGGTAAAGCCCTCTCTCTAGGCTATGACACAAATTTCAAAGATTTTTGGGATAATAATTTTCTTTTTTCAGAATAATTGTGTATGCATAGTGATGATCTCAAGCTTGAAGATACGCATGTGATATTCAATGACGTCATGAAATAATGATGAGTTAAATTACTTGTGTTAGTATGAAAGTCAACCTTACAAAAAAGAAATTATAAATAACATTTGATCATATACGTAAACATCTCCTAAATATTTACATATTTTCATGTTTCTTTTATAAATAAACTAGGTAATGTATTTGTACTTCGCACAATCGAATATAATCATTCTTCCTCATATTAAAATATTTAAAAATAACTTAAAATATAAATTCTAATTCTTATAAATTAGATCATTTAAATACATTTGTTATATTAGTTTTTTAATTGTAACTTTTGTCCATTGATATATTTGTTTCTCAATTTTAAATGATCTTTCCGGTAATAAATTAACAATTTACACATCATATTGTTTAAAAAAAAATTAACAATTTACACACAAAATTAAAAAGTATAAAATATTCAATTTTATGACTTACACTAGTCTCATTTCCAAAAACTTCATGATGTGAAGGATACCTAAAACTATAAATATAAAATAATGAGTTTAAATAAGTTTAGACCTGTTAATAAGCAGCATAAAAAATTATGACTAAAAATTAAGTCAATGATAATCCTAATTAAAAATTTCCATGTACAATATTCTTCTAATATTCACTCTTCATATCATTATTGAAATCTTAGAATTAATCCTCTAGCTAATGAAGAAATGCAAAAAGAGAAAGGAAAAAAAATATAATAAAAAGACGTTAACAAAAATATATAAATAGATTTATTCACTAAACAATTGGAATGTATTCTTCGAGAAAAAAAATTCAAAAATCTCATTAACAAATTCAATAAAAAAAAATACTAAAAGCATGTTAAACATATACTAAAAACAGAAAATAAAATAAAGAAAAAAATAATATAGCTAAAATCTTCCATCTAAAGCGATAGTAAGGAAAAATATCTTTTATGCTTTTCAATCCTTTCTTTCTCTATGAGATGGTGATTATTGAGTGTAATTTTATTTGTTCTTTCGGCATTCTTTTTCAATTCCTCATCTCCATGTTCACCTCCTAAATGAATATTTTTGGGCCAACAGAACTCAAAAATTCGAAAGGAAACAACTTCAAAGACCCCAATAAACAATATTGAGAACAAGAATTTGAATATACATTCAGTAAGATTAAATTTTTATGGGACCAAAATGGAAAGAGACTAGGATTAATGTATTATATATTTAGTATTTGTAATATTTAATGCATTAATTGAAAGTTACATTCATTATCCAAGGTTTATTTATTTTTCCTTATATAACCAACTATATGTTACATTATCTAATATGTGTGAGAACTTTTTAAGTTGAAATTAATTATTATTTCAAATCAAACAACCCCATATATGAGACATAAGAAAAAGATAAGCACAATCTGTTGGAACACTTAGAGCTAGTACATTGGGTCGGATGAAAAGATCAATAGCTTTTCTTCAAATCGTATGTATTTATGAAATAGTTATAAAATATTTGCTTTGTAAGCTCAATAATTATCATATATTAACATAAAATTGTATTAATTTTTTTTTTTTTATAAATTTTAAATTTTAAATCGACACTTCAGTGGACACATGCTATAAGTAGTTACCAACTCAAAATAAATTAGTATTAGAGGTGTTAAGGATTAACCTTTCACAAATTCGTGTAAGAGACTTTTTTTAAAGACGTGCGATAATTCTATGCTATCTTTATAAGCGGACATAGAGTATTGATTTCGAGTTTATAAATTTAATATTTTTTATGTGAAATATAAATTTATTACTCAGTAAGATGTGCACGACTCTTGAGAAAAATTAATTAAAGTGTAATTTGACTAATGTATCTTTTATTAATTCCTTAATTTGTATCATTGATGTGCTTCTTAGTTCCAGAATAACTAATGCTAAGGGCATAATTGAAAACTATAATAATTAATTCTTAATTGTTAAAAATGACAATTATGTTAGAATAAGCATTATTAGTATATATGACAACTAAAAAAGAATAAGGAAGTAAACTATAAATAATATATAATACTCTCTTTAGTCTATATTAAGTGAATTATTGGGACATTTTTCTTAATTCAAAATAAGTGAATTGTTCAAAATTGAAGAAATTTGTTGAGATATGCATCTTTAAAAAAAAAACATTTAAGGCTAAAAATTAAGGGTTACTTTTAGCTATTACTTTTTTTTTAACTATTCTTAAATTATAAATTGAATGATTATTTTATCATTCACTTAAACAGTACTCTCATTAATAATTTTGGACAAAGATATTAATCATTTTAAAGAAAAAACTTTTACTAAATGATACTAATTTAGTTGCAATAATTTATCTTTTTAAAAAAATATATTTAATTTTAATTTAGTTGCATCAAATAAAGTGTTGAGAATTATTCATCTTTTAGGAGTTATCGTAAGGATAAACATGTTAGCTAATAACTACTAATGACAGTGTTTACTTTTAGTTTGAGCTTACATTTCCTCTCTTTAAATTTCGTGTAACTCATTACACACTTATTTTAATATTAGTATCAATATGGTTTTAAAATATTTGAACTAATTAGCATGTGATGCACAGGTAGCGCACGTGTTTAGACACTAGTTATATATATCATAATTTATTCGTATGATTTTGATTTAATATAAAGTTTAAGAAAATAATTAAGATTATTAAATATTATAATCTTAAACTAAAGATATGTGTGTGAAAATATCATTTTATCTCGTTGCCTTAATCATCATGTAAATTGTAATGTAAAAAATTGTACTTAAATAATTTTCAAAAAAAGAGACATGCATTCTTTAAAAACCGACTAAAAAATAAAATAAAACAAACAAATTGAAATAGAAAGATATATACTTATAAGAAACGAACCTAACAATCCACAAGTAATTGCCATGAAATAACGAAACCATCGATATGAATTTGGATTAGTCAAATCAACCATTTTCAAATACAAATTATTAAATAAAAAAGATAGCGAAACAAGATTTTTCTTGAAACTAGTAACTCCTAAAAAATCAATCAAGAAAATGGTATAAACTTATGACCCAAAAAAAAACCCGAAATCGTATGAGTAAAGTATGAAATGTACGAATACACTGTTCTTACAGATATTTTCCTATAGTGTAAATAATATAATTAGATATTAAATAATTAAACGAAGATAATAATTAACTTAAAGGACAATCTACGATGTTGAATATGGGTTCACAATTCACATACGTAAATTCATAAACTTTTTCACATGTCCTATAATGTTTTCGATAAGAGTATCTGAAATTATTTTAAACATTTTGCTTAAAATAATAGAATATCTGAATTAAACAAGTACTTATATTATATTAGGTGTGTTGAAAATTTATATTGTACTACACCAATTTCGATAAAATTTCTCAATCATCTCTATAATAATTGGAATAATATTCACTTCTTCGATCATCCATCAAAATGATAAGAGAGAAGTACTGAAAACACCTTCACGTTTGGCGTGAATCATTAGTTCTATCTTTAAATTATTGACAGTCTTAAAAATATTCATTTATTTGATTAACTGCACTTAAATAAACTCGTGATCTTGCAACATAAGTGAAACACATCCCTAAATTCTCGCAAAGTTTAAGGGTATTTTCAACACTTCTCACAACTTTTTATTCAGAGTCTCATGCTCCTGCAAGAGTTTGAGACCACTTGTTATGTCATGTGGCAGATTAAGATGTATCTAATTAAGTTTAATTAATCAAATAGAGAGATATTTTTAAGACTATCAATAATTTAAAAATGAAATTAATAATTTGAGTGTTTACCATACTTCTCACAAACGGTATTTGAGAATAAACAAACAACTTAGACCTAAAGGACCACTTTAATATTTAACATCAACCACCAACTCAAAAATAAATTTTAAAATTTTATCGATAACCATTTCGGGACCCATAAAGATTCCTTTCTTATATACAAAAATACAAAATTATATATTAAAAGTAAGATAACAGACGAAAATAACACATGTTTTAATAACACCATATAAAAAAAAAATCGTTAAAAGAAGAGAGAATAGGAAAAAAAGTAATAGAAATTTACTCGAAATTTTTGTCAATTTTGAGAATGATACACTATGGGTGAAAGCATATATTATATTAAATTTGGACGAACATTATTAAGTTCAGAAGCAGAACCAAAAATTATTATATATATGTGGCATTTTTTGAATTTTGAGATTTAAACAAATCTATTTTTTACTGTAAATTTTTCATATATCTTTTAATTATTTTGCATTGCCAATTATTGTGACTTATAGTACTTTTTTATGTAGTTTACAAATATATAACTTTCATTTCAAGAAAATCGAAGATTTCACGCGCAAATTTTCAGTCAAACTTAAACTGTTTGAGTCTCGAAAAATGAAAAGTGTCACGTAAATTGGGACAGAGGAAATAACAATTTTGATACAGCACGCCACTTGCATTGCATGAAAGGGATCATTAAAAGAAATCAAACATTTAAAAAACGTGGAATTATGATTCAAAAATCACTATAAAACCATATGGATCGATCTTACAATTGCATGAAATTAATAAATAATATACTACTTAGTAGGTGATTAAGTATATTTGAAATTATTTAAAATGGCTTTCGCCGTCGCATCGGGAAGCTTCTATATGCCGGCCATGGCTGCAAACGCCGGGCACAGCCGTACTCGGATGGCCATCGGAATTGGACGTGTGTCAGTTGCTAATTCGCGCGTTCCTTTCGTTTGCTTAGCCAGTACCGGTGACATCTCATTCCTTTGTTTTATTATTTATTACTCTTTCCGTTCATTTTTACATGTTATATACACCCTCGATACACTCTCCATATGCAACATGACATAGCAAGTGGTCTCAAACTCTTGTAGAAGCATGAAATTCTTAATAAAAATCGAGAGAAGTGTTGAAAAAACCCCTAAACTTGATGGGAATTTAGGAGTGTATTTCACCAAATTTATCTCTAAAAACATTTATTTTGAAATGGAAGAGTACTTATATTGATTATTTGTCTAAAGTTTTAGTTATGATATTTTTTTTAGGTAGAAAGGAGGAAATTAGTACTGATAAGGCACCACCTGCAGTGGGGCCATATTCTCAAGGAATTAAGGCTAATAATTTCATTTATGTATCTGGTTCTCTAGGTCTTATTCCTGAGGTTAGTGATAATTAATCATTTTTAAATCCCTAATTAGATCATTTTAATTTGTTACATTGGTTAATATTTTTATAATTATTTTTTTGTGATTGAATGTAGACTGGAGTACTCATATCAGACAGTGTAGAGGATCAAACGGAACAGGTCTTTGAATATCAATCTTACTCCTGTTTCAATTTATATGACACTGTTCAACTAAACACAAAATATCTGATTTTAATAATAATTTTTCAGGCTCTGAAAAATATTGGGGAGATACTTAAAGCTGGTGGTGTTAGCTATTCTGCAGCTGTTAAGACAACAATCATGTACGATACATAATTAATTTTGTGTTTCCTTATAATATAGTTAATTTTGATAATTGATGTTGAATAATAATATTATTAACCTACAGGTTGGCTGATATAGGGGACTTCCCGAAAGTCAATGAAATTTATGCTAAATGTGAGTACAACTACCTTTCATAGTATTATTAGTACTAATAATTAAGTCAACTTCGAAATTATGTGAAATCTACCTTTCAAGTTAGATTAGATCAACTTTGAAATTATGTAAAATTGACCTAAGACATAGGTAACTCTTCATATCAAAGTCAAGATCTCAATATGGGTATCGAAAATTGAATGACTATTTGTATTATGTAGTTGCAACTTAAAAAAAAGTTATAATACGACATGATGGAAATTATAAGTGTCTGGTTTAGGAATTTAGGGACTTCCCATGTCGAGGAATTGAGATGAGTGATCTTTTTTTTTTGATAAAAAATTGAGATGAGTGATCTTAGTCTTAACTCTTAAGCAAAATGTCATTTGTAAACAAGAATGGGTAGAATGTATGCAGACCTTACCTCTACCTCATCTGTTTCCAAAAGATCCTCGATTCAAATAACGCATATTCACTATTGTTAACAACAACATACTCAGTGTAATCTCATAAGTAAGGTCTGAAAAGTATAGAGTGCACGCAGATCTTACCTTTACCTACTAAAGATAGAGAAATTGTTTCCGAAAGACCCTCGACTCAAATAGAAGTTTTGAGTCAAAATATGTACTAACATGGATATATATCAATGTTGCAGATTTTCCAGATCCTGCACCAGCACGTTCAACTTTCCAAGCAGCAGGATTACCCCTGAATGCAAAAATTGAAATTGATTGCATAGCAGTAGTATGTTAAACAGATTCAAGTCTTCACCTTCCATGGCAGCTATGATTTTAGATTCAAATAAAGTTGAATAAAGGAGATTTAAGTCTTTAATTCAGAGTCTCTTGATACTCTGGTTTAGATTCTATCTCCATTGCTGCAGAGTGCAGCACCAATAAATTCTGTAAGAAAGGGCTCTTTCAGTCCCCATAATAAGAATTCATCGTGTATAATCACGTTCAAATTACTTGCATTATTATTACTAATCGACAGATTTAACACTATTTAAGAAGAACTTGTGCTGTCACTGCAAGTGTAGATTATGTAGCAGATAATACTTGTCACAAATACATCAACAAGAATACATGTCAAAGTTGTATTTCTTCCACTAATACACACTCTAGTATCTCTATTTCTCTTTGTTCTGTCTAAAATGGGGAACAATTTTCTATAGCACAACAATGCATCAACAAATTAACAGAAATCACACACCTTTCGATTAGAAATGAAATCTATTTTCTAGTCATATGCAGACAGTCGCATTAAATTGGTTTTCACCGGTACAAAGAAATAGTCGATTATGTTTTGCTTTGTTTCTTGTTTCTTTCATTTGTATTCCTGGAAGTTCACATGTCCAGTTGCTTGTGCATGCTCTACAGCTTCCTGCAGAGGAATGCAAATTTTAGCAAATGAAGTCACAAGCTTAAGAAAGTAGGCAGAATAATTACAAGAAGCAAGATATGAACCTTTTGGCCGATGACCCCAATTTGGCAAACTCCGCATCGCAACGTGAAGTTGGCTGTGTCAGTATAGCTCCTCTTCCTGCAATGAAGCAATAATAGATAAACAGCAAAGTGATTAGTAGATTTAAGTAGTTTCTATTCATTTCCTCACAGCAAAATACGCTTTATTACAAAAATGTAAGGCAACTCCAAGTTAGAACACATAAATCCGAAGCAGCATAAGAACAAGGACGTGAAACTTGTTCATCTGGCCGTTATAAAATTCTCCCCCAACACCAAACTTAGTCATTTTCTGCTTAAAAGGACGAAGTTTACCTTTGTTGGTCCTTAACCAGATTAAGAGCAGGCCTCTCAGCTGGTCCTACAGTCCCATCTCTCTGTACAGAAAAAATTGTCTGATCAAACTCCTCTGGAGCTCCTTCAGCAGGGGACATCTGTCGATTGTACACATGGAACTAGGTGTAAGTAGGAGAATACAGACTTAAAAAAGGAAATCTAACTTCAAGCAGCTTTGTCAAAAGATGGGAAATTCTTCATACAAATATTTGCTAAATGATTCCACACGACTAACCAGCAATGCAGCACCTAATAATTTCATATTTCTGATGACGGGTAAATGCAAATATTCGTTATGAATAGCACTAGAGAAGGGCACATACCCCCAAGATCGATGATATAAAGAGAACCTACCCATTACATACACTTAATATTTTGCAAATAACCTGACAAAAATCAAAATAAAGATAGGCGTAAATAAAAAATGACCCAACAGAATAGCTAACTGAAGCAATCATCTGTCCCTTTTTAGCGAACATTGGTATCAGATATAGATCACTAATCCTATCTCATATTCTAAAGTCATTAATTGATTTGACAAGATTCCAAACAAAGTCTACGTCCTTAACTGTGCCTACAGTCCAAATATTCACAAGATCTAAAAATCTTCACAACATTGAATCTCTCCTTCTTGTTCCTCCTGAACGGAAACAGAATGATCATGAAGGTGCATGTGCAGAGAGAGAGAGAGAGAGACCATACAGCCAAAGCATCATAATGAAGTCCATCATAAATCAGCATTACTCTTTCCTGATAGTTCTTTCCCTGTTTAACATAAAGCCATATAAAGGTGGTTTAGAAGAATCAGGAATTGTCAAATGACTCGTGTAGAAATAGCTGATTACACATCCTACTACCTAAATGCTAACCTGTCCATACAGATCACAGCGCGTTGTTTGGATATCATACGCTGCAATTTCTCGTCCGTAGTGGTCAGCCAATATTGAAAGCTCTATGGCCCCTTAAGAGAGCAAGTGTTTCAAAGGTAAGAAACACAAAACAAATAAACAAGAACTGCAATGATTAGCTAAGAAAGGGATGTTCCTAAGCCACAGAAACTAGAGTTCTTCCAGCTAATCATAATGCTGTGAAATAGACTTGGCTTAAAAAAGGAAAAAGAAAATTATAAAAGCAGCGTATAGCACAAAATATTTATCGATGATGCACCTTTTTCTTTTTCTGATATGACAAACGACAACAATTACACCTCAATCCCAAGCTACTTGGGAGATTGATAAGTAAATAAACTTCTATTGCATCATGAAGGGGATTCCAAACTGGATTCCAAGCCTCCACTGGTATAGGGATCCTACAGGTGCTCCAGGAATCCCAAGAAGCATCATGAGATTGCAAGTTGGGAAGATAAAAGCTTTTTACTTCTTTCTCCAAAATGTCTACAGTGGTTACTTTCCGACTTCAAGCCCACTTTCTTCTCTTGAAGCCTATCAGATGACTCTACCCAGTTAATCCTTTGATATTCAGCATCTAACTCAGCACAATAATCCTTTTATTTTAAACCAACCTCCCCTTCAAGTGAAGATAAAACAGAAAAGAGCGTAACCAGATTTTCTCCTCCAATGAAGATACTGTAGAAAGAAAAAGATGAACCCGATTCCCTCCCATGAAGGAATAAGACAAAAGATTTCAATTGAGCAAGAGACTACAAGAAGAAATCAAAGTAATTCCACAACAAGAAGGATCATTTTTATTTATTTAAAATATTACGAATTTTCCACATTAATAGCCAACTTAAAACATCAAAAAGGCAAGCTCAATGCATGTATACAGAGTTGTAGCTTTGAGATGCACGCCCAAACAGAACAGTAATATTTGTTCATACAACAAAAAAACTGCAATTCATTAGTGTCATGGGTTTCACTAGAATGTTATATGAGTCTCACTCCTTAGATCCTTTTAAGCAATTATAAGCAGTAATTCTCGAAGTTTTAACTTTTACCAATGGCTTTACCAAAGAAGTCATGGAAGTAATTGTAATCTTTGACCACCTAGTTATACAGCTAAACTATCTGTGAGATACACTTCTCACAAACAGCATGACTAGTGAAGTGACTGTTATCCTAACAGGACTCCAGTAGTTGAAATTATGCAACAACAACAACATACCCAGTGTAATCCCAGACCTTACCCCTACCTCATAGAGATAGAGAGGTTGTTTCCGAGTAGTTAAAATCATCCCAGAATAACATAACTTTAAAACAGACAATAAGACATACCTCCCCATTTCTCTGGGTTAAGAATCCAATCACAATACTCCTTGTTGGACTTCCCAAGAAAGGCATCAGAATATTTTTCTGGATCACTGGCAACTGTTCCAGCTATAACCTTCAAATTTTGAAATGTATAAAGTGTCATGGATGAGGAGTAGTGAGCTTTATGCAATATTCCAAGCACTAAACCATAATAAACCATCAACTTGAGTCATATTTCACATATTATAACTAAATAACAAGAAACTGTTAGCTTTTCTATAAAGTAGCTTCCTGAATTGAATTTCTCCTATGGCGAACAAATTGTTATAAGCCTAGATTCCCTATCCAACCATTGATGTCTGAGAAAGTATCCAGTGTCTTTTCACTAAATGAAACCTTTTTCCTTATGTAATTTGGTTCCCTGGGCTTGAGATTGAAGTTAAAAATTATATCTGGGTCAGACGCTTGATGAGTTTTGCCACCTCTAGAGATTGATAAGTAACAAAATCCACAAGAAAAAAATCATTTTTCCTTATCAACTAAAAGAGAAACCATCTCAGGGATGGGTGAGATCACCAGCAACTACATCTTCAATCCTAAGTGTACTTAACGCATTACACATACTTTTTTTGACACATCCATGCATCGAACTCAGGATAGTCTTAAACTCAGGATAGTCTTAAACGGGAAATTGTTCTATATTATTACGGATAAATGTGAATACAAGAAACTTCAAATTCTAGAGATCCCTTAATTTGGCTTAAAAGACATATAATTGACTAATAGAATCAAATGGGCTTAACTAGCACATAGTTGATGAGTATTATATAGCTGACCCTTACTAGTCTCAGATTGAGGCATAGATGATTGAATGAAGAGTACAGAGCTCCTTAATAAACCATGACATAGAGGCTTTGCAAAAGTTCAAGAGAAAGTGTTCCATGTAACTATGTAAGTCCCACAACTAGAAATAAGGTTATGGGCAGCAATCATTTATCAATAATCTTTCTTTAATTCCTAAATCTTGACTGTAAATAGTCTTTATTCTCTTTCATTTCTGCTTTTTAAGATAAGCTGCTCTAGACATCCTCCGGGAAGGGGTATAGGGAAGCATGTATGTTGTCACACTCCGTGCCTTCCAGAGGTGCCTAGAGACGGGGCAGTGGTTCCCAATGCTTCTCCATGGCCCACGCTCAACGAGATGCACCAACCTCGGGATGCATAGACTATTCATAAAAGTTCACAGACACAAAATAGTTTTGCGTATTGATGTCTAAGCACAGAAGTTGGCCTTCACCTCATCACATTTCCTGGAAAGTCTTATCCACTAAAGCTGACTCCTTTCAACTGAACAAACTATCATACTATTCTATAACCACACGAAAGAGAACATATTTTCTAAGGCAATGAAAAACACACTGGCTTCATTCCTCAATGTTCTGAACCAGCACACATCATAACTAGCTTTTACTTAATCTAACTCATCCACAAACACTACACATACATTCACTCCACTCACCTGCACCCTGGTTTATTCCCATCTTTTTCTCGCAAAATCAAAAACACACATTTACACTCACGATTCAACCCACCTGCATAATTGATTTTTATACAATCTTCTTCACCAAGAAGCTCACACACACACATTTTCTATTTCTCGACTACACCTCTAGCAGTTTCTCTCAATAAAAGACTCTGATATATCTAATAAATAAATAAAAAGAGGATTCCTTCCATCACTAGCTAAAGGACTACAACTACGACACTATGCTGCACTTGTTAAATAAGTAAGATTTAACAGCAACACAACTAATGTATCCATCGATAACATTCTTGATTAGCATAACATGAATAAGTGCTTTAACAGAGTAATTTCAAAGGTAAAACTGGAACCTGTCTTAGTTCAGGGGCTTTGTTTCTGTCACGGTCCATCACATAACTGCATAAAACAAGAAACAACAATATATTTATTCAAAATTTCGAACCACACCATCTCCAATTCCAACTGCAAATTAGAGAACAAGAACAAAGTAAAATGGGAATAGAATTTACCCAACAGCATTAAAAAGGCAACTGTTATCAGATGGAATCACTCTTCTTACTATAGAACCTTCCATCTTCAACCTACAAAATGTAAAGAACTCAAATTTCCAGTTTTTTTCTTACAACAACACCAATTCCATGAACACCCAGATAAGAAAAAACGTCAATTAATCATAAAAACTAAACCTTTATCTGAATGAACAGTTGCTACAAGAAATTGAACCCAAAAAATTCGCAAAAAAAATCCCAGCTTAGATTACACGAGATATCTATCAGACAACAAATTAGAAAGAATTCAAGAATTCAAAAATATTGCAGATCTATATATGAACTTACCGGAAAACAGGGAATTGCCTTAACTTTACAACAATTGAAAATGGAAAGACAAGTTACGAATCTTGAGAAAGCGTAAGATAGGAGAAGAAATACTATTGTTGCTATATTATATTTTGTTGGCCAAACTTTTAATGCTTTTTTAGAAACTAAATGTAATTTTTAGGTAAGAGAAGAAGATATTTTCAAATAATTTAAAAGGAAAATTAGATGAAATGTTCATTGAATCAAAAAGATTTATTCAAAGTAATTCAATTATCATTTATTATCTAAAATGGTCATTCGGCCGATGTTGTTAGACTCGAATTCAAAGCAGAGTTGAACTCAGAATTTGAAAATGATTTTTAAGTTTTTTAGATGAAAACGAAGAAAAACAACAAAAAGTGTGGGGTGTCGAACTTAAACCATTTCACCAATTAGTTTTAGTTTTAGTTTAGTTATACTGCCTAATAAAAATATCTAATATCTGAAACTATAGATATTACTAATTATATGAAGTTAGGTTATCGTGTTTACGTCTTAAAAACGTGAAATGGCTTAACACTTCATGTTAACCCAATAAAGTTTTTTCAAAATTCTATTCTAAAACTGAATGTGTCGTAAATGTGAATCGTTTTGAATGAATAAAACATTGAGAGGCGTGTTTAGGCGTTAGAAACATGAAAGGAAGTTTAGGATTCCATGTTCAACAATTAAAACTGGATTTTAAAATTTGGCATATCGTAAATGTGAATTGTTTCAAGTGAGTAATATATCAAAAACTCGTAACATCGAGAGAGACTCATATCTAAAGTTTGAGATCGTTTAAGGAAGATTTGAGTTGGCCGAAATTGAAAAAGAATAGTTCATTGAAAAGATGCACTATCATACACGATTTATATTGTATACAATATCGATATGTAATGTTATCATTTTCGTTGAATTTTCTTTTTATGTAAATATCTCATTTTTGGAAGCTTAAAAAGGTAAATTCTTCCAAGAATATTTCACCCAAAAAATTGTTTTTAGTTTGAAACTATCAAAGTGGAGAATCAGAATAAGTACAATAACATTCTTTATATCAAAATTTATATCATCAAACTAATTACTTTTTCAGTTTCAAATTATCTATTGTACTTTCTAAATAAAGTAAACTTAAATTATTTGTTACTTTAAAAGTTTCAGACAAATTTAATTATTTATTCTCATTTCACCCTTGTAGTTATTGTCCTTCAACACTACAAACATCTCTATTATATGGGATGTCATGATTATTAAAATATCAATGAAGGATAGACTACTTAAAAATTATTTTTATTAATATTTTTAAAGAGACGTGTAAAAGAAATTACGATAAATAATTTGAGACGAAGAGAGTAGTAACAACTTTAAAAATTAGTTGAATTTGATAATTCAACCAAATATGTTCCTAATCTCTAGTGATTCCCCATAAATATAAAATTACTAATAATGTTTTGTGAAATATAAAGATACCATGATCCAAAAAAAGGGGAATAATTACTGTCCAAAAAAGATTATTGGTCTAATGCATAGGATTATATCCTCTATTATTTATATTATTTTGGTACGTTGAATTTTTAATATCTCATCCACTAATAAGTGTTTTATTCTATATGTGGGGGCTTTTTTTGTCATGATTTTTTCATTAGTTTAGTTTCCAAATTATTTTTATTGAAAAAATTCAATTCTACTCGAATTGTTACCTCGAATATCTTATAAACTTTTAAATATTCGTAAAGTTATAATGACTTTAAATATCCTTTTTTTCAAAGCTAAAGTGATCAAGAGAAGATCTTCAGGATCAACTTGAAATATCAAAATAATTGTCTCACGTTTTTGGAGATAAAATATATCACAAGAAATAAGTTATTCTACGTTCGAGAAATTCGCTATTATCATAGAATTTCTAAAGAGAAAAAATCAAGGAAACATTAAATTATACTCAAGACCTTGATAAGTAAAATCACATCGAATTGTTAGAATAGAGACAAAATTCAGCATTATGGATCAATTTGAGTCATTGTGTTCTTAGAAAAGTGCAAAACTACCCCACCATTTTCCCCTTGGCACTACATTTGACACCTCTAAAAACAATTATTATTGCATTTTACCCTTTCAAAATATAAAACATACAGTTTATATGAATATTAGGAGGTCAAATTTAGTTGTGTTAATATTTTGTCATGGTAAATTGGTAAAAAGTTACATGTACCCAATATTTACTTCAAACTATACTGATTTATCATGGTTAGGTCATAAATCAAAGACAAGAATGTTTATTGATTGACTGTGACTTAATGATGAAAGTACACGTGAAGCATAAAGACACGTGTCATATATTCATTGATTTGACGTAAACATCATGTCTTTGCAGGCAAATGCAGAAGGACAATTATTTCAGGCAGAAACAAAGGAATAAAGGCATTCAATTATACAAAGTTGTTTTCTCCTCGTACTGAAACTTCTGTTAAATGATGTAATAATTGGCCACTAAATCATACCTTTAAAAGATATAAATAGTGGCCAATAATGTACCTTCTAAATTACATGAAATTAACTATATAGCAGTTCTGATTGATACATAAAGAAGTTTCAGCAAGCATAAAATGTGGACTACTACTGTTTCAGTTTTTATTGACATCTCAGCTGAGTGAGACCGATGATTCGGGCAAAATCAAAACTTGTAGTAGTAGTAGTCTTCTAGATCTTCTGTTTCAAGACGTGGCGTAACTGGACCTTCTGGCTTTCCATTCTTGCTTCCAGAAGTTTTGCTTTTAAACTGTGCTTGTGAGAATTACGCGGCCAATCAATGCACCCTTTCATGCTTCGTGTTATTTGTGGATTGCCTGAGTCAAGTGAGCTCCCTGAAGGGCTGAATTCACCTTTACTAGAACCACAATCTGGAGAAAGGGTGGCACCATTCGATAGCCTTCCATTTGATAGCCTCCCGTTTATTCCTTCAACTGATATCTTTTTGTAGTTGTCTCCGTTTGATTTCCATAGCCTAGATATAGACGACACCTTCTTAATTTGTCGACCTTGCCCTGAATATACTTCACTTATCTCCATTGAGGCATTGCTGTGCCTGCAGTTCTTGTTGACAGAACAGACGCTTCCTTCAGCAGAATAACGAGAACCTTGCTCGTCGAGATGGCTCACTGTTTCCCATTCACTTCCCTCTTCCTCTAAATCGCTCTGATTATACGCAAGAGAATGTCTGAGGAAGTTGTCTTTATTGTATACACCGTCATCAGGACTGAATGTGCAAATTTTGGAGGGATGGCTAGCAGAACTGTATGCAGGACACGGCTCAACCTCCCTTTCATTATTTTCAACAAAATTAAGGTCCTCGAACACTGAGAATATATCATCTGGATTTGGAGGTTCATAAGTGAATTCACTGATATCACGAATATTCACCGAAGCAGCTTCCTGTTTGAGTTGCTCAGCTCTTTTGATCACTTCCTCGTCGGGGTTCATACCTCTAGAACATAGGAAAGATTCTAACTCTGCAATTAGTCTATTCATTTGTGAATACTTCTCTTCCAGAGTCACCTTAGCATCAACTAGTTTCATCTGAACCCGTTCCTCACGCCAAACCTCAGCCATCTGCAACATCTTTCTTTCTTCATCTACTTCCTCCCTGAGTGAATGAGATTCTCTCTTCAATGCCTCGACTTCAGCCTCGTCTTCTCCAATTTCCTTGGCTAATTCTTCACACACTTCCTCTATCAACTCTCTACCCTTCCTTTCTTTTTCGTAATCTTGCAAATAGCGCTTTGCTGATAACTTGGCATCAGCCAACTCATTAACTAACTTGGAGTTGACTATTTCCAGCCTCTGTCGGTTTTTCTTCTCTCTGGACAAGTCGGCTTTCATATCATCTATAATTGCACGAATTTTCTCATGTTCTCGGCTTCTCCAGGCTGCTTTCTCTTCACTAAGTTTTCTCAAAAACTGTTCGAGTTTCTTTTTTGATGACCGTCGCTCCATCTCAAGTTGATGAATTCGGGTGCGAGCCTGCTCTAATTCTGCCTCGAGGGTGGAAATCATTGCAGCAGTCTTCGACTGTTTATTAGGAACCTTCTGATGACCGTAAATCTCCTTTATTTCCTCAGCTATTGTCCAGCCAACTGGATCCCACTTTGTTGCCCCCTCCATAGCAGAGTTTGGATATTGAAATGAGGGCTCTAGCTACAGAATATAGAAGTAACTCCTTCGTTAGATCAGAAAATATGGAAACAACGAGATGAGCAATGGTGAAAATGTAACATGATAAACTAAGAACCGAGACCAAAAGTATCTGATAGAAAAGTGCAACACAGTGCACTAAGCTTCCAGCTATGGGAAGGTCAAGGGAAGGGCCCAACCACATTAGGTTTCTGATGAATATTGAAGCATTCATTAACTCCCGATAACTCCAGGATTTCTCCCCTGCGCCTATCACATTGCTTTGGACTATTCGACATAACTTTAGGACTTACCTGAAGGACCTTAGACAGCATAGACAACATTGACAAAAAACTGAAAAGGCATCAAACATACCTTGTGATAAAGACCATTTCTTGGACCAGACACAGATCGTGGACTTTGCACTGAATCATCAATGTGAGAATCATTCTCTCTAATGTGATGATGGCCGAAAAAGGGCATATCAATATGACCAGCCTGCACGAAGGAAAGGAAAATGAAATTGAAAAGTTGCTTAAAGCTGCCATAACCATGTTGGATCCTACAAAAATGTCCTACTTTTGGAGGATCTAACACACCCCCAAGTCCCAACAACATTTTTTAACCGTCCGAGCAATCAGGTCTAGAATGATAAAACACTTATCATTTATCAAAGTCGCCGTTCACTCTAAGGTCATAAAAATACGAACTTGGAGATGGTTATGATCCTAAAACAGCAGGGACTAATAAAACTACCAACAGATGAAAATAAAAAAAATAAAAAAAGATAAAGCAAGCAGTAATGAAGGCAATCATAAATCACAATTATACCAAAGGTACCATAGAAAGCAATCTCAACTTCAATCCTAATAAATCATACATTCGTAATTGCTAATTATAACAACAACATAGCAAGTCTAGTCCCACAAAGTACTGTCTAGACTGGATAGAGTGTACGCAAACATTACCCCTAACTCAGACGAGAGGTTGTTTCCGATAGACGCTCGACTCATTCAAGCAAATGCCAAGTCAATGTAATTAAAGCAATTAATTACAATCAATATATAAATGACCAAAATTAGAAAAACCCTAAAGCTGCAATCTTTTTACTTATATGAGCTACCTGAGGTAACTTTTGAGCTGGAATATTAGGAACTTCCGGCAACTGAAGCCTCCATAGTCCGGCAGCTAACTTCCTAGCAGAAACCAAATTTCTAACTTTCCGGCCAGATTTCCGACCAAGCTCCACCGTAGATTTGTCCTCCCAAGTACAAGCATTGTCATTTACATCCTCGTTATACTTCCATCGTAGTAAAGGGGTATTGGGTCTGCTCCTTTTCCCACCTGCAATATCTCTCCGTAACCTTACTCCGGGGCCACCGGAGTTCTTGATTTTCCGGCGAGGCGGTTTCCTAGAGCAAAAGGGATTTTGTAAAAGATCTGAATCGGGTAAAGGGTTCACTAGTTTGGATGATGCAATTGCTGGAAGCTCAGCTCTGTTGTTTGCTGTAACCTTCATCTTTCATGCACAGATTCAGCCATTACTCAGTTTTTTTGGCTTATTGCTTCACCGAGACTTTCAGAGCTGGTACAAGGGGGTAGGGGGATAGGGATGGGGGTACGGGGAAAGGGGTGGGGGTGGGGGTGTCTGTGATCTCTTTTGGTTTTTGAGGAGAAAGAAGAGAGAAATGCAGAGTGTTTTCTGTGTATATATGTGTGTGAGAGAGAGGAGATACGTACAACTCTGTATAAGTAAAGATGATTTGTACGGTCAACGTCTCTCATTTATACCAAAAATCGTCTATTGTCATTAAGAGTAGTCGCGCTACTGTCATGAAATAGTAAGGAGTTTTAAATTCTTCGTTAAAAATGAAATTGTGTTTATAAAAAAATATTTAATTCTAATGAATAATTTTAATTTTATTTTATGTCGTTAAGATGGAGAACTGAATCTAAAATTCTCTTTTTTTTCCATCAATTGAAAATCACCATTCACAAAGTAAATGTAAATTTAATCGAATCTCAATTGAGTACTGATGGTCGGATAAGAAACTAAAAAATTGATAAAATGAGGGTGAAGCTAAAAGAAAATTTGTGTATATTTGTTGAATATCACAAGATTATGTTGTTGTCGTTGTTTATTATATCTATAATTATTTTATCCTAAACTTTGTTATTATGACATATTTAAATCCTGGATTTGCCTCCGAATGAAATTGGAAAGAAATGGAAAATCAAAAGTATACCATTACGACGTCGTATTATGAAGTCTTGCATCCAAACGACGTAGTTTGGTTGTTAACTAATGAAGGAGCAGTTAAAAATAGTGAAATAGGAGTGGCAGGCTGCCGTTACGCATATGGGTCCCACGTACCTCTCCTAGCGGGAGCGCGTTGTAATGACTTTGTCCTGCAATTTTCTTTTTCTATTTTATGCTAATTAAATAATTAATAATTAAATAAAATAATATAATGAGATGACTCTAATTTGGTGAATATATTTCTTGCTTGAATTTTAGCTAAATTAATATGAAGTTAATAAAGTGAAAATTATCATATACTTTCTCCGTTTTGATAATTGTAGTGTCATTTGATTGGATTGTAACGTATGATTTAAAACAATTCATAGATATTTATATAATTATAAATAATATCTTTAAGGGTGAAAGTTTTAAAATTGATTTTTGAAAAAATATAGTGTGTAACTTTTTTTTTATCATATTAAAAAGAAGTGTATGACACGTAAATTGATATAAAAGAAATATTTTCAATAATGTAGAAAGAAAGTCTACCAGACACAAGAAATCAGATAACAAACACTTATTTCATTGAATAAAATTATCTTCTAGCAAATTCAACTAACCATCGAGAGTTATGATGTAATGAATATAATTTCTCATTATTAGCTAGAATCTAGAATTTGAGCTTAATTTGTAAAGGAAAAAAATATTAATAGAAAATTCTTTCCTTTTAAATCTTGTACGATGTCAATTCAAATTAATTAGGACCTCTATGGAAATATTGAACATTACATAGAAAACAAAAATTAAAAAGAAGAAGAAGAAGTGAGATTTGCATAATTTTGTAAAAAGATAAGTATTGACTAGTCTATTATCCAACTATTAAAGTAATTTCATTTAAAGAAATATAAATGTGACACATTTTTCTTTTTACTCTATCTAAAATAGCATATTTCTATTGTTGGAAACAAGTTAATACTATATCTAAAATAGCATATTTCTATTCTTGGAAACAAGTTAATACTATTTAAGTAATATTGCAATTTACCCGCAATTGCATAAGATTTGTTAGGACGCATTTATACAAAGATAATTCTTGATTTATTTACTTATATAAATATAACGATATTTTTGGATTACTAAATAAGGAGTACTTTTCTTCTCACTTTCTCTTATATGAAATTATCATTTATATTAAACATAGAGGAAGATAACTGAATATTACATATACTAAATAGTGGATAAAACGAACGTCAAACTATAGACAAAAGTTTGGGAGAAAACTCAAAAGAAGAACACAATATAAAATAAAATTAAAAAAAAAAAGACTATTAATACCTTATGTGAAAAAATAAGAATGATTTTGAATTTTGTTTTATTTGCTTATCCCTAATATAATAATTTATAACTATATAAATATCTAAAATTTATTTTATTTACATTTTGAAAATTATTATTATTATTATTTTAAAATTTAGATTAAAATAATATCATATAAATTAAAACAAGAAATAAGGTCGGTGAAAGTGAGTGCACTTGCAAAAATTGATTGTGTATTAGTTCACAGGGTATCCGAGGGAATAAGCACGTGCACTCATTTTTGGCTTATTGTGTGCATGTTCCCATTCTAACCTTTTTTCATCACATTATATAAAAGCAAAAAGAAGAAGATCTAACTATATTGACAGAGTTAATGATCAATCTATTTATTTAAGTATATTATCTCGATCCATCCAAAATTCAGCATATTTAAAATTAAGGAATTTTCACATATAGCCACTCAAAAATAATCTAATTACTCTATATAGCTATAGTTTGATAATTACAATTCGTAGCTACATGTTATAGGGAGGAGAGAAGCGAGCGAGACTGGGAGAGAGGAGAAAGGCGAGAGAGAGAGGGCAAAGAGTGGGAGAGAGGTGAATTGTATATGTATATCGATTAGATAATTGTATACTACACATATGTATTTGTATATATGGCAAGCGAGATTGGGAGTGGAGGAGAGAGGTGAGCGAGATTGGGAGTGGGAGGACAGAGGGGAGCAAGAGAGAGCAGAGAGCGGGAGAGAGGTGAATCGTATATGTATATCGGTTAGATTATCGTATATTATACATATGTATTTGTATATTCTAGTGAATTATACATATACAAATGTGGCTAATTATACAAACTCGAAGTCAGCCCACGTAACCAATGTATAATATTAGTCGCGAGTGGTAATTATAGCAAACTATAGCTATGATGAGTAATTAAGTAGTATAAATTTGCTTAAATGCGTAATTTTCCCTTTAAAAATTGAGTTGATTGGGCTTAAGTAATTGTCATTTTTGTCGCCTCAACACATCCCCTTCTTTCCTTGGTATTGTCTCACACAGAAAGAAAGAGCATAGAGCTCCAGTCAGGGGCGGAGCCACGCGCATGTCAGGGTGTCCAATTGGACACCCTTCGTCAGAACAAAAATTGTATATATAAGTAATGATATATGAAGTGATTAAATAACATATTTTGGATATTCTTAACATAACAGTCTGTTGTAGTCCAACAGAACCCTTGAATGGATTTCATACGCCTTGAATAAGGCAGTTTTCGTGTGTTCAAGCCTTTTAGCACCAAATTTATGCGTTTTTCATCCCCAAATTTAAGAAATTTTATTTTTAAGTAATAATAGAATCATTATAAGTTTTTTACTATCAAACATTATCATTTACATACTTGTTATACTTCCCACCCTAAAGTTATGAATTACGTATAATTATTTTTAATTATTGATATAAATCTCAATGCTACTCTAACTCAAATTACAAATATATATATACATACAGTGAATACAATAACATACCCAAAAAACAGGTTACCTGATGGACCCATTATGATAGCTTGATAATAGAGCATATCCTCACCAACAGGACCTGCAAAAAATATTTCAAAATATTTTATCAGTCCAAGAAAATATCCAAATTAAAATTATACATACAATTTTCACAAATTTCAGAGTAAGTGAGTCTTACAAAATATTAATAGAGCATTTTTTTTTTATGTACATCCAACATGTGTCCACATGGAGCCACATAAATCAATAATTTTTTAAAGGAAAAAATAATGAAACTGATAAATTATGAAATGCTTTAAATTTGTGCATATTATATTCTGTATTATATTATATTAAAATTATAAAATGATAGAAATGATACCAAAAGGCAATACATAAATGCATATTAACACACACACATACATATAATTCTTCGCAGAATTAATCACTATTGATGTTATTGATTCTAAGTCTGAATCAATTTCTTGTCTATCTATTTTTGATATTTTTACATGCTTTTTATTACATTCATAGCTTTTGTGTCCTTCTTTGCCACAATTGTAACATTTGCATTTTTGGGCTGGGATGTATCTAAATACATGGTGTGCAGAATTATTCAATTATGCTGTATAACGGGCATAACTTTTTAAAATCCTTTTAGCATTTTTATATTCAAAATACTCTTGTATTTTGGTCATTTTTATCTCATGGATGGATACAATTAATTTTATAGATCTTAAGCTACTAGATAAGTAAGCCTTTTCTATATACTGTAAAAATTGATCTAAGTTGTATATCGTTGTACGATGTTTCCATGCTTTCTTCCTTACCATATGTTTCATTTTTTAAACATATGTTGATTTATTGTTTGTAAATGCTTAACATAATTATTAAATTCCCTATAGGTACTAAGTATTTTCTTTTTTAAGTCCAAAGATAGTCAAAATATGAATATAATTTGTGTTTAAAGATAATATTTATGAAATTTAACTGTTCAGTGAAAGAACGAGAGAAAGGTATATACGTCAGAACTCTAGATTTCATAAATATTATCTTTAAACACAAATTATATTCATATTTTGACAAATTATCTCAATGCATTTGTATATTTCGATCTATTAGTATATTTCGGTATACAGATGGGATGACAAAAAACATAGAATGTTTGCTGCGAATTACAAATAAAAGAAAATATGTCTATAACATTTAATTTGAATTAATAATTTGTTATTTCATACAATTTTCTCAAAAGTTAATTAATTGAATTTAAAGGTTTTTGAGATATTAAAAATAAAATAAAATATGATAGTATTTATTTTAATTAATATGAATTTACATTAATAATAATAGTGTTTGAGAAAATATGATAGTATTATTTTAATTAATGTATATTTACACCGTTACACTTTTTACCATAAGTATTATGACTTTATAAGAGCATTTAAGTAATGTAATTTTTAACTTTTTTGCTTCCCACTTTAATGATATGATATTTTTTCTTTAAAAAAATGAAAGCAAGAACAGTTAGAAAAGACGGAAAATGATGTGCTTTATATATAACCGCATTAACACTCCATTAAGATCAGAAGCTACCAAAATCATTCAAAAAGAGATTTTTACTTTCTTATCTTCGATCTTAATAATTCTACAATGCTGCTCAAATTGTTAGAGGTTTTTTCATCAAAAAAAGATCATTCAGAAATATTAAATAATTACTATAACTATATTTGTCAATTTCTTAGAATTAACAATTTTCTATTATTTTAGTGTTGTTATATACCGTCTGCGCTTCATGGTTCCAGAATCAAGACATGAAGTCATATTGAGCTCTATGAAAGTTCTGCAAAGAAAAAAATTTTGTTCTTAAAATAAAAATGACAGAATTGTATTTGGAACAAAAAGGATATTGAGCTCTATGGGATTTTCTTTTTTCTCTTCTTGGATCTTAATTAATACACATTGTTGTTGAAGCTTAATTAATACGCATTGTTGTTGAGGTGGCAAAAATCTTTTTTTTAGGAAAGCGAAAAGACCATTCAAAAAATAGATCATGGATGATGAAAATTCAAATTCCTCCATCTACGATAAAGATGATCTTTACAATTTTGTTAAGTGTTTAACTTCACATAATAATCGTAGTAATATTTATAAAAGTAAGTATTTAGTTCTAGTGTCAAACATTCATCAAATTGGATGCTGATATAAAAACTTTATTTATTAATATAAAATTTGAGTTGTTTAACACAAAGTTCTAAAATATTTTTGATAAAATACTAGTTCTTCTTTTTTATTTTATTTTTTTATAATATTCAATATTTCATTATAGCCAATTGTCTTTTCTTAAATAACTACGTGAGGTAACTTTTGAGCTGGAATATTAGGAACTTCCGGCAACTGAAGCCTCCATAGTCCGGCAGCTAGCTTCTTAGCAGAAACCAAATTTCTAACTTCCCGGCCAGATTTCCGACCAAGCTCCACCAATTTGTCCTCCCAAGTAGAAGCATTGTCATTTACATCCTCGTTATACTTCCAAGTTCCAACGTAGTAAAGGGGTGGAGGTGTCGTCTGTGATCTCTTTTGGTTTTGAGGAGAAAGAAGAGAGAAATGCAGATTAAAGAATTTAAATAAGTTGTCAAACATCAAGAATAGAGCTTTTTTTGTATTATTTTGTTCATCATAGAAAACCAAATTACTAGTATACAATACTTGGTTGATACAAAATTTCTTTTCCAGAACATATTAACATGAACATGGCAAGTACACACAGCACATATTCGTTTCTACAGAGGTTTTATTTCTTCTTTGAAGCTGCCTTCCTTTTGCCACCAGCAGTCTTCTTTGTTGATTTATTAAACCCTCCACTCTCCTGCAAAAGGGCAAAAATACAGGATATGCATTCATTAGATGATTGTGTATATATTCAGAAGTATCAAAACTTTATCAATGACAATATATCGAGGCAGAAAGAGAACAAAGAGTTAACTGTTAAGTGTACACATCCAATCATCCATTTCTAATATAGCATTGAAGAAAGACAAAGAGAACAATGAGTTCAAGTGTACGTCCATTATTGACTAAAGCAATGAAGAAAATAGAAAAATTGTACCTTTCTGTAACATCTATATGCACTTTGGCCAGAAAACTCTTGTCCATTGTTGGCAACATAAACCTGATAAAAAACAGTAGATCAACTCTTTGATTAATGTACAGAAGATAGGATGTCATGAATCAAATCTAAAATAACACCAAAGAGATTCCATGAATTGATTCTAAAAGAACAAGTAGATTCCATGAAGCTATACAGACTGAACACAAATGTCTAATGAGAATCCAAGTTATGGAGAAATGGAATAACTTTAGTCATTTACCCACTGACATCCATATCCCAACTATGGTTTAGAGGCATAAGCACGACAAACTAACTAGTACAAACTTTAACCAAAAGAACTTCAACAAGTACATCAATGACCTGCTCCAAAATTCCAAATATTAAAATGAATATCCACTTACTTTCCTTCCATCTCCATTTGTGTACCAATGACCTGCAGATTTGCCAACTGCCTGCACCCTTCTCCTGCCAGCATCTTTTGGAATACCAGCAGAGCTCTTAGGGTTCACCCATCTCTCGAATCCTTGTGATTCTTCCACGTTATTTGGTTGTTTCACATTCTTTCTGCTCTTTCTAGAGTTTGTTACATCAGCAGATTTCTGAGCAGTCCTTTTAGAGCCTCCTTCTTGACAAAATTGACCCCTGAAGACATGCGCATAGACCTTTGGAATAAATCATATAATTCATGAAAAAAAAAAGACTAACAGAGAAGCAAGAAGCAAATCTATTACATGTAATCTATAACTGATGCATCATCTTGGTTTTCTCCAGGAATATTGTAAGCACCCAAGGGAAAAAAGTTAGGCAAACGATCACGAACCAGCTTTTGGATTCTTGGATCTTTATGGAAAAAGTAGCAGTGAGCAGGTAGAAGAGGGCCCTGAGGTCGGATGTTACTTTCAGTTAAACCACTCTTAGTAGTCTGAGTTCTTTTTCCACCTTTTACCGATTTGAAATATTCCACACAAACCTCATCAAGAGCAGGTGTATGAATATTAAAAGTCGTATCTGAACAGAAGTCCTCCCACAGATCTTTAGTCTTTAACGTTCCAGCAGAAGGTCCTGTTTTTCTCTGGCAACTTAAATCTGCATCACTATGCTGTCGATTGCTGCTCAAAGGAGAATCCACATGATCTGATTCTCTTTCCACAAATTCACTTTTGGAAGGCTCATCAGAATCAGAGTCGATCAACTGGAACCTTCTCAATGGACTAATAGTTAGCTCTGGGAAGACCAAATTACTAGGGTTAGTTTCCATACTCTGGTGAATGGAAGAAACATTTGAAGCCTCTTTCTTCCTTCCTATACATCTGCTTACAGATTGCAAGGATAATACCCTTTGCCCCTGTAACGGGATTTTTGAACTGCTACACACGGAACTGTGACATTTTGGATGATCTGATGCAAACAATATTAAAATGCATGAGGGTTATAAATTAAAAAAAAAAATTAAAAAATAACAAACAACATAACATCTATCTGTGGTCTGATTTGTCGGTCTAAAAGAAAGATGGAGATAAAAGTGTAGGGAAGTATCACCAAATTAAAAACACAATGAGAGAACGTGTAAAACCTTGAGGTTCCCCCAGATCTGACTTATCAGACTAGACATAGTGATCTCGCTGACTACATAGTTTTACTGAAACATAAGTAAAACTCCCTAGTAAAAAGCTAATAATGATGGTCCATATTTCTTGAGCACACATCAAGTAGGAAATTTAAGATGTACATCACCACAACAGAATGTTCATCAAACAAACACGCATGTTGCTTCTAGTACATGGTATAAAACAAGATTGACCACATATTTTCCCTGTGCAATAACTAAATTGCAAAGCTAGTTAGGGTCTTCTATGTAATTTTTTTTACAAGAATGATAACAAGTGGGTCAGCTATGAGAATCTTCTATATCCATTTTGCATACTAGGACTCATTTCATTCCAATTCTAAATATTGTCTTAAACAAATCCAAGGTTCCCTAAATCTCACACTTGTTTAACACCCAAGGGTATGATCGGTGGTTAACAAGGTTGGAATGAAGATTGTAAGGGATTAAAATTTGAACCCAGTAGAGAAAAAAATTAGGTGATTTCTTCATGATGCACCATTTTTGGCGGACAAGGTCAACCATCCTACTCTCTGTCTGGGATGCAAGTATCCAATGGAATAGACTAAGTGCACATTAATTGATTCAAATGCCACTGTTAAAGAAAAAAATTGCACACTGATCCCTCAATCATTAGACAATCTCTAAATCAACTAAGAGACACCTAAAACAAAGCCTATTGTATGTGTAACACCAATTGATACTTAATCAAACTAATTTGTTACTCTATATGGTTACTTCTATTATGTTCTACTCTAAGCCCACATTAATTATGAGAGAACACAGATCTTTTCGAATTACTTTGTTCAGAGTGATATTGACTTATCTCATCAATTATCATGTTGTTGCACATATAGGCCAGTGAATTTGGATTCCAAATCAGTTCTTACCAGAACTTCTCATGTAAGTTTTGATTTCTAAAGCAAGCTTATATGAGATCTTGTTTTCACAATAGCAGATTGTGGAAACACAAGAGTCTTCCCTTCATTCATTTCCATCGATCTCCCAAACTCCTTCCTAACTTGCAGATACCAAATTAAGCTTCAGCATTAAATTTTATTCAGGAGATACACAACTTACTATATGATATTCAATTTAGACACACTTACAAGTCCCAATAAATGAAAATAAGAGAGGGACAGAGCTAGTAACGGTCAATGGGGGTTATCCAAACCACATACCGTTTATACATGGTTAGAATTATTTTTTATGTATATATAATAGGTGTTGAACCACCTTCGATTTCTTGGTGTGTTTACTTCTTCATGTTTTGAACCCCTTAATGAAAATCCCCGTTTGCCACTGTTTTCAGCTATTAATAGGCTATCCAAAAATCAACCTATGAAACTGTGTCACTAGCACATGCAATAGAACTCCAACAAAAATAAATAAAAATAATGAAAGCTAACTGAAATAGAAATCAACATAGATTGATTATTTAATCAGTCAAACCCCGTATATAGAAGAAAAAATTAAGGCCTCATATGCTTTGCCCAGCTCAAATTGACAGATTTAAAACACCAAAGCATAGAAAGGTAGCTAAGATAAAACCCTAACAAAAAGGTGAAGTCTTTTACCCTTAGGCTCATCCTCCTGAGAAGAAAAATCTTCAATATCATCGTCCACATTACACCATGTCTCTCCTAGCTTCAACTTTTGAGCCGCCGGTTCGGACTTTGAAATGGACCCACGACGGAGGCGTTTGAGAGAACTAGGTGGATCCGAAACTTGCGGATCCATAACCAATTTTGGAAATTCAAAATCATCATCGTCATCAGCAACTTCTTTGATTGTCCCTGAGCTCACCGAGGGTTTTGGTAGAACAGTAGACTGGGGCTCCGAATCAAGGTCAAAATCGAGCCCTAGAGAGAAAGATGGAGGTTCAAAATCTGCCATTGAAAGGTGAATTTAGGGTAAATTTTTTGAGTTATATATTTGAAATGTGAATTTGGAGGGATTTGCAAATGAAATTTAGGGAAATTTCTTTGGTTTGTGCGCCAATTTTTTCAGACTTTTCGCTCGTTTGGGCCTCGGGTTGCTTGGAGGATTATGGGCCACGGCCCAACTAAATCTGTTGCATAGATGTGTTACTACAAATTTTCTAGATCTCTAGACAAATAGCCGGTCGAAATCATTATTTATTTATTTTAGTTAGTATAAGTAAATCATACACTAATTATGTATAGATTATATGTTTTTGAATATTTTTTATTTAAGTGATTGAAAGAACGACTAATTAGGTTAAATTTTCTTAGTTTAAACATGTTATCTTTTGTGTATGTTGGGACGACTATTTAAATTAGTAAATATCATATTATAAAGATATCTTTTGAACACGTAAATTTTTTCATGATATTAGTTTATGAGGTAAAATTAAACTGTGATTGACAAACAGATAAACAAAACTGACATGCAAGATTAACTCAAAATTGAAAAGATATTGGACCTTCCTACCTTAGCTCTAAGAAAATCTCGAAAATAGTACATATGATACCAGCAAGGTTACTTTGTAATTGGACAAGCAACAAGATATCTTTTTGAAACTTAATCGTGTTTACATATATAGCACCTTCGTGATTAATAACCTTCCAACACATCAATAATTTGCCTCAAGTCTAGCATTTGACTTGTCCTTAATCAGCCTTGAGCCCAATGTTAAAACTCAAGCATGTGCTATTAGGTAGTAGTATATTTAGAACTAGCATACGATCTTTTTACATTATGACAGAGACTTTTTGACTTACAAACAAGCCCTCTTGGAAGAGGGAAGATATCCAGATCTCTCTCTAAAATATGACTAGCTCCATTTTTTAGGGATCTAATGGAAGAAGGATTCCAACCTCTTCCTCATTCGTGTAAACTACATTCTTATACTTAATCTCTACTTCGATTCAACAATAAATAAATAAATATACATCTATTCTTGTTAATGCATAGTTTGCTTTTCCGTACATTTATGTTTTGCAACAATAATAAATAAAACAAAACACAGTATCAAACAATCAACAATGTCAAATTATAACAAGAAAAAATAAAACTTAGTCTCAATATTTAAAATGATCTTTAAAGCACCAATGCGAAAACTACCCATCGGGCGTAATTTCAGTTGCCAAAGGAACAAAAACACAAAACGTTAAATAAAAGTGGTCAAACGTTAAAGACCAAACCATTTTATGGCTAATTGTAGCAATCATTTTATAGTATTAACTATTAAACAATCATTAATGTCAAAATAACAAGGATAAATAAAGCTTAGTATCAACATCTAAAATGATCTCTAAAGTACCAATGCAAAAACTAGCCGAGTGGTCAAAAGTTAAAGACCAAACCATTTTATGGCTAATTCATGCAATTTTTGCAGGCCCAACCCGAAGTCTGCTATGGGCCGTCCAAGTTCAAAATGATCAATGGGGGCCCATTTGTCAAAAAGGACACCTGTCCACACACGATTATTCGCTCCATATTTTCTTCGTAATTAAAATAAGAAAAAATATCATAACCCTCCTTAGCAACCGATTAATCTAATTAATTATCGTAATTATCTAAATCTTATGCTCAGCAAAATATAGGGTTCCGAATTTACTCAGATAGTTCTAGAATTTCTTCTTCAAGCTCTGTTGCCTCCTTCGTGCAAGTTAGCAAGTTAGCAAGTACTCAAGGTGCGTTTTTTTCTCAGAAAATGGGAATTCGTATATGTGCTTTAGTTATACACTGTTGATTTTTAGCTATTTATGTTTTATTTTGTTGTTGGTGGTGGTAGTGGTAGTATTGGGAATATCTGTTATGTTGAACAAACTAATTGAACTAGTTTTCGGTGTTCTAACGTATTAACATTGTATTTTTGGAGGTTAAGAGATATTTTTTTTGTTCATTTATGTCAAATTGTTGAAGTTCTGTATATGATGTGGTTGCATGTTTCATATGAATTAATTTTTTGCATCCAAGGTATGGCAATTTCTAGTTGAGGCAAAATAGTAGGGGGGACTAGGTGATTTCTTCGTGTCTGTCTTAGCCTTGGTGGACAGAGTTTACGTGGTGTTTGTTTTGCTGGGCTGGTGGGAGGTTGTTTTGTGGAATTAGTTGAGGTGTGCACAAGCTGTTCCGACACCATGGTTATAAAAAAGTAATTATTTTTTGTTTGAGTTTGGCTCGACTTTCTTCATATGCATTCGTGTAAACTGTAAATTTTGACTGGAATATGGATTTTAACTCTCAGTAATCGGTAGTGAGATGCAAATTGTTGTATGATTTAGTATAGAAGTCTAACTAGAATATTTCTCAGATTGAGGATAGATAATTTTAGGCAAGTAGCACCTTTAGGGACTTCTATAGCTTCTATTTGCCTTCCTTGGTTAGAGAACTTACTATACACTCCATCCGATTCATTTTATGTGGACTTATTTGACTAGGTGTGAAGATTAAGAAAGGAAAAGGTACTTTTGAAACTTTTGGGCTTAATCATGCCATGATTTATTGTGGCTATAAAATCATGTCCTTAAAAGGGTAAATGGGAAGTTTAACTAGTTAAATTGTTTTCATATATAGAATGCGGTCTTTCTTCTTTGGAACAGCTGAAGAAGGAAATAGTATCACATAAAATGGAATGGAGGGAGTTATTTGATTGTTTAGAGGGTTAGCAAGAGAAGGTTCTGGATGTGTCTACTTGCCTAAAAATGAGAATTTTCAGTTGAACCAAACCCGAACAAAAAATAAGACACTACAAGTATCACTTGTATCAATGGCTCGTGGTGTTATTAGAGAGCTTCTGGGGGATTCCCTCTAATTCCAGATTGTGCAGTTGCAAACTAAGACTTAAATTGCAAGAGAGTACTTCAAGTAATCAACTCTACTTGAAAACTTTTGGCCTAAAGGTTTGAAATTGGGATTATCAAGCCGCTTGATTTTAGAGCCAAATATCTGAAGTTGGAACTGTCACTCAGACTTTGGGTCTAAAGTTAGGCTTCGACAATTCCATCTTCAGAATTGAAGATCAGAAGTTTGAAACTTTAGGCTAGCAATTTTCAATTCGAGTCCCACATATCTGCATTTGATTTTAAAGTGATTAAACTTTAAATAGGAGTCTTAAAAGTTAAAACGACTATTTGTGCAGTTCACCCTAATGTTTGGGGGTCTTGGAAAGAAAAGGAATAGCGGGAAATTTGGGAGAAATTCGCACATGCCACTTTTGGACTGTTAATAAAGTTTTAGCCAGGGGCGGATCTATGTAGTAGCGTAGGGGTGCCACACCACCCATTGATTTTGGTTGAAACTCTCTCTATATATGTATATATGCATCAGAATTGGTATATATATAACACATGCCACCCCCATTAGTAAATGACTGTGTGGTGCCAATGAAAAATCGTCAAGTTTTTGTCCCCAAAGTCAGCGGTTTGAATCCGATCTCTTACATTTTTCTTACAAGTGTTTAATGTGCCCTTTTGGTTATTTGACAAAAAAAATGAGGTTGACCAGATTCGAACCCAAAATGTCCTTTACTACTAATGTTCCAACAAGCCAAGTATGCCAATTTATAAAATTGATGATAAAGATTTTATAGTTTGTTTGAAGAAGCTTATAAAATGAAATTATTTTGATTTCTTTTTTCTTTTCCAAAATTGTTTTTAAAAATAAATACTTTTGATGAGTGTTAATTTTTGCTTGACTAATTAAATTTAAGAACACTTAATGAACCACAATTAGTATTTGGCTAAACTTTTTAAAAGTGTTTCTCATTTTCTATTGATAATAATTCTAATCTTTATCAACCATATCCATTTTTTTGTTCAAATTCTTGGTAATAAAAAAGTGTATTTTTAAAAAATCAAAAGTACTTTTTCAAGGAAAATCTCTCTTTTAGATTTTGAAAATTCAGTTTTTGTTACTTGTCAAAAACACTTATTTTCTCCTAAAAACATGGTCAATATCTCTTTTTTTTTTAATTTTTATTTATTTATTTTTAAATAGCATTTTTGGGGCCAAACGGGCTATTAGAGTTCTCCTATGTCACGCTATTGTTCATAAAATATGGCACGCGGCACCTCAAAATCCTGGATCCGTCTTTGGTTTTAGCCATGATCTCAAAAAATTTCCGTGTTCAGTCAATCGTTAATGCGAAAAAGTATATGGGCAAAAATACTCATACCTAAAATATGAAAAAACTCAAGTATAGTGTGATGGAGTTCAAAGTTCTTACAAGTGAAAGTCCATCATACTTTGTTGGAGTTCGAAATTCTCTTACAAGTGAAACTCCAAAACTACTTTTTAAAGTGAAATCCAACTCATTATGCTGCAGTTCCAACTCATTTTCTTTTTAAGTTCCCTGTTGTAATTTCTATAGCAAGACTTGTTTGAATGTCAGTACATAATCATGATGTTTCAACTATAGAAATAGTTAGTCTCTCATTTTAATTGAGAAATAAAATGGCTAAACTCAATTAATATCACAAATTTAGATGAAGATACTTACCTTTTTAAGCTTCAAGCCTTCAATTGTGTGAGGTTGGACACATAATGCACAGGGAGTTTGAACTCCAGCAGCCGTATTTGTCCTCTTTCTAATTTCTATAATGAGAGACTAATTAAATGACATTTAAGTTTTAGGAGTTTAATTGGGAGTGATTGTTTACGGGTCATGGGTTATCTAGTGGGGACGGGTTTATTTTATTTTGGGTTGGGTCTTCCATTTTTGAGCCTCCACGTGCCCACTTGTCCAGTAGTTATGGAACTTTGCCTAACGGTAAGGTCCCATATAACCAAATAGTATAACTGTATAACAGGGGACTGGTTTGAACAATAGAACATAGTAGAGGGGTATATTCAAACCTTTTTCGTATATATTATTATTGTTTCATTCATGGTACCTAATTACCTATATTTAAAAACTCCATGAAAAAAATATGGAGTTTGAACCTTTACTAGTTCAAACTCCAAAAATCGTTCATTGAGTTTCAAACTCCTAGAACTTTTCTAACTCACTTGTCAAAATTCTGAACTCCAATAATGTGTACTGGGGTTGTTCCATATTTAGTTAGGAGTATCTTTGTCCAAGATCGTTTGGGAGCAGAGCGAAGAGATATGGATGTAGTGCCCTTCAAAGCGCATTGCTTGGGCATAGTGAAAGTTGTTGATCTCTTTTTATTGTATTCTCTTCCTCGGGAAATTAGCTCAAGTGAAGGGACCTTTAGCTAAAGATAACAAGTTCTATTCTCGACATTGCAAACTCTTTTATTCCCTTTTTCATGTTGATGGTTCATTATGGTTCTACCGGCATTTTCTCTCCCTTACAGGAGGAAGAGGAACTCATTCTTAGCCTATGAGAACTTCCTTATGATCTCATCCACATTGTCCATGGAGGACGTTTCTTCTCTCAATGTGTCTATTACACCCTGGATTGTGGTGGTGTAGCTTTTATTGTGCGTGCTCAATTAGAAGTAACTACTTTTTAATTACATCTAAAATGATCTCTAAACTTGATTGCCGACGCAGAAGCTAGCCATCATGCCTATTTTTTCCGGGATATTTTTTGCAGGCCCAAGACAAACTCTGTTATGGCCCAAGGAAAACAATCAGGGGCCGTAGTCCAAGTAGATAAATGACCGATGGGCCCATTTGTCTTATGGATACCTGTCCACATACGACTGTTTGTTGCCTAACTAAGCGTTACAACCTTGTCATTCTATTGTTTGCTCGCAATCCAAATGCAAAAATAATCATTAAATGCCAAATGTCAAATACAATACCCCATACCCCCTAAACCACACCCACCTCGCTAAGTCAAAGAATTAGATTACTGTAATTAATTATCTCAATATCATCCTCTAAATCTGCTCAACAAAATATAGGGTTCCAAATTTACTAGTTTTTTTCCTTAGTTCTGAAGCTTTCTCCGAGCAAATGGAGGTATGGTTGTCTCTTCCTGTTTTTTTCCTTTCTTTTAGGGAAATTTTCCGGAGAACTTGAGTTCAAATTTGTGCTTCAGTTATACTCTGTTGATTTTTAGTTTCCTAGTTTTATTTCTGTGTTCTTGTTTTTTTTGTGTGTGTATATATGTTATGTTAAACGAACATCTTCTGTAATTTTTTAATATTTTTTTAAAACAGAAAAACAATTGTAAGGATATATTCAGGTATTCAGCTATTAAGATCTTCTTTTCTTATTTTTGTGGTTAGACATAACAGCTTTTGTTTCATTTGTGTCGATTTGTGGAATTTTTTTGTATTATATGACTGCATGTTTCACATTTAGTAAAAAGCTTATGAGATTTTTTGTTTGGGTTTGGTTCAACTCTTTTGAATATATTCGTGTAAAGTTTGACTGGAATATGGATTTTAACTCTCACTAGATGATTGCAAGATGCAAATTGACAAAGTAAATTGTCACATGACCAAGGTATATGACTAGGTAATTATTGCATGATTTGGCATACAAGCTTACCTTAGGGTATTTCTCAGATTAGGATTTGATTTTCTTATTTTTAGATGAGTAAACCTTTCAGGAACTTCTAGAACTTTTATTTGACTGGGAGTTAAGTTTAAGAAAGGAAAAAAATAGCTTTGGAAATTGTGGCCTTAGTCATGCCATGATAGTTTCGTGGCAATTAAATCACATCTTTAAAAGGTAAATGGGAACTTTTAAATTAAATTGTTCCCATTGATGGAAAGAGATCGTTCTTCTTTGGAACAATATTAAGAAGAAAATAGTGTCACATAAAATGGAATAGAGGGAGATATTTGTTTATATTAGAAAAATGGACTTCACATTTTCACAGAATATGAATGATCTGAGCTATTAGTTGATTAGTCTTGCTATTGTATTGGTCTCTTTTTTGGCTCCTCGCTCTGCTCACTCTTTTCCTTTCCACCCTGATCAACTGTGTCTAGTTTGGTAGTTCAGCTGCATCCATTTGGCTTATCTAGGGCCATGTTTATCACAGAGCTAGTATTCTTCATCTTTTCTCTCTTGCTATTTGTAGATATCTAGGCAAGGTTAATATAGTTTAAGTTAATATATCCTCTATAGTATCTGTAGATGCTTACTTATCAAAAACCTGTACTCCATGTCCTCTCTCTACCAATTAATTGTCAATTGAGTTCATCAACTTTTTACAGTCCACTTCCAAGTTCCAACTTTGGGTCCAAATTCTGCAAGGTATTGCAAATTGTGTCCTCCTGGAACTGAATGCTGCTTTCCTTTTTCTTTTTCCTGGTCTAAAGTGACCACAAAGTACTGGTCCTAAAATGAGAACACTGTGTATGTGACACCCAGTTTACTCTTGTAGGATGATCAAATGCACCTCTTCATTTATTCTCTCTGTAACTTGGCGGAGTTAAAATGGGTAAACTGATTTGCTGGCAGGTGCTTCAGAAGACTAGTGAAAGGCAAACTTCAGAACCTAAGCTTGAAGAAATGAACCAACCTGTTCAAGGGGACAGCTCCAGCACCCCTGCTATCCTTCCTTTGAAGCGAAGAAGGGGTCGCCCTCGTAAGGATCCTAGCTTAAAGCGTGTTGTTCGTGCTCAAGTTCCTCCACCTTTTGAACTAGTACAAGAGATCCAACCACAACAAGTAAATAGAAATGATGGAAATAATGGGATGATAGGCCAGGCTGTTACAGGTGTTGTTGAGTCTGCATTTGATGCTGGTTATTTGCTCAATGTTAGAATTGGTGACTCCAATACGAACTACAGGGGTGTTGTTTTTAAGCCAGGACATTATATTCCTGTCACAGCTGCAAATGATGTCGCCCCACATCTTCAGATGATCAGAAGGAATGAGGTTCGTCCTCCGGCTGTAAACCAGCTTCAGGCGTACGGCCCTAGGGCTGAGCGCAATGGATCAGTTAAGCTTGGATCTAGGTCCTTAAAAAGCAAACAGGTAGTAATGCATCCCTCAGTCCCTCCAGTGGGTGCCAGAGGCACAGTAGTTCCTGTTGTGCTACAACCTGTCAATTTAACAAATGGACTAGCATCTAGTCAAAGTTCTGCATCCCAAGCTTCAAACAGGGAGTCTTCAAGGGAGAAAGATGTTCAGATGGTTAAGCCATTGGCTATGCTGCCACCTGATGGACCAGTAACCCCTGGACAGCTACCACCGGAACCAACTCGTGAAACACTTGCTTCACAAGCTCAAGTTGGCAACAAAGTAGCAATAGGTACTGGGCAGAAAGAATATGCCTATCTTAGCAAGGGAGCAGAAGCTGTGAAAGAGGAAGTGGTGCAGCCAGCTGTATCAACCAACATAGCAATACCTGTTGCAGTGGCCAACGTGTCTCAAGGATCTGGGCTGTCACAAAAAGAAGATACTGGAAACAATGAGGCCTCTAACAAGTTGTCAGCTGAACATTCACCTGTGACACCAAAACTAGATACTGTGAATCAGGTTCCCTCAGCAGAACCAAGTGAACCAGTAATCCCCACTCTTCATACCGAGGCTACATCTGTTTCTAAGCCGCTGATGAACTATGGTACTGGCAGGATGACCGAACTTCTACAGGTAAATTTACCAAAACTTCAATATTCATTTTGAGCTCTAGAGTTTACTGCGTCAATAATGATCTAAGTCATGATTTTTTTCCTGCATGAAGGCTGTGCAGGAAAATCTGAAGGAGAACCAGCTGCTTCGTACCGGAGAATCAGGACTTGGTGTAATGAAGACTCCAACAACTGATGGCAGTAAGGAGGAGACTAGCGTTCAGTAACATAGCAGGAACATCCGCATATTCCCATCTCTGGAACTCACATCCCGTAGACCCTGGCAGACTGTATAGTGATACTAATGTCCCAAAATAGCTCCTGGTTGGCATTAGCCAAACCTCGAAAAGCTTATCTTTATATGTTTATCAGTTCAGATTAGAAACTTGCATAGACGTAAACGTTTATGGAAACTGTTTATAATGGTGGATTATAATTTCCGTGCTCATATCTGCTTTGCAATCGTATTGAATTAGTTATATCATGTGACTGGCAATGTCAAGGTTGGAGCCAACTTGTGCACAGGTGGCCAATTTTTATTTTATAAATTCAGGTTTTGAACTAGCACAATTTACTACACCCGAGCCAAGGGTTTTCTGGTGGAGGTAAAGGTAAGATTTGCTACCCTCTGTTCTTCCAAGACATACTTGTGAAATTACACCAAGTATATCTTGATGTGCATGAACTTCGTTTTTAACGGGATTACTCAGATACTTCCTTTTTTGGTTCATCTTGAATATACTTAATTACGATATTCACCAAACATGTCATAGTTTGGACACCAATAACATTACAGCAATATTTATAAAAAAAGATTACGACCTATCTTAGAATAGTATACAAAATATGCCAAGAAATGGCTTTTACCAAAATATAACTTGACACTGAAAATGAAATGTGGAAAAAATCTTACAATAAATAGTTCACATCCGGAAGATCAAGCTTATATGACAGGTTTTGATAAACCAAATCCACATTAGCTTAATGCATCAAACTTAAAAGAGTTCATAATTTCAAGCTGAGTGTATCATACAAAAAGTGCAACTTTTCGACGCCCAAAAATTTGTGTTCCTGCAGTTCAAAACTGGAAAATCTATCTCCTTTGGATATCACAACCAAAACAAGAACCGCCTGAGTGAACTCTTCCTCTACCTCCAAACAAAAACAACTTCATGCGTAACTCAATATACAATGTTAATGCCTCTCCCTAACAAAGAATAACCTGCTCATACTACAAGACCAAAAACTTTTGAAAAGAATCACACTGCCAGAGATTGAGAAGAAACGAAAAAGGAATCTCAATAGGCAGCATCATTTCAACTACAGAAGTATATTCACGCAAACTTGTTAGGCACAAAACCATTAGGTACTGGGAATTGCATAGACCGCATAACAGGAAAAGACGCCTGTGTAATAGGAATGCTTGGTATAGTGAATGGTTGTTGTAACCCTGTTATGACTGGGGGAGCCATATACAACTGCAGTGCTTGTGGTGCTGTACTTCCTGCAGGAAGGGATGGACTAAGGTTATTGTGCTAGAAAAATACAGATATGGTTATTGTGCTAGTAAAATACACATAACTTGTTACAGTACTATCATATGTAAATAACTGCTTTAACAATCCAATATCCACATCACATCATCATTCAGGTGACAAAGTTAGCAGCAAGTTGTAGTTAGCCACAAACTGTTGTTCATCATCTAGTTGAAATTGCAAGCTAATGTAAAATAGGACACAAATTCATTCTCAACAAACATATTATAGTCCTGATAGTCAAACAAAAAAGAAGGACCTGCTAAGGTATCAGCAATTGCTAAAGCTTTCCACGAGTTCTATCTGCTGCTACTATCAGCACTGCTGCATCTACAGCTTTTGGTCATCTACCTTGTACAGGGATACAAGCTTTTAAAAGTCTTCATCCTTAGATCCCGGTGTGCAAGCTTGAACTTTTGATATAACTATTTGCTACAGGTACTACTATTAGCAGCAATTGCATTTAACTAGTTCTTATACTAAAACAGACTTTAGATCATTATGCATTCCAGAACCTGAATATAAACAGCTGAGGCTACTAGCAACTATTGGTTTGAACTCAAGACTTAGTAGGCGTTTGGACCACTTCAGGTTATACCATTAAATGTGCCATGAACACGTACCTTGATGCTTAGGAGGATGGACCTGATGTGGAATTAATAGAGGGCGTGTGGATACTTGAGGGAACCCCGCAGCACTCTGAACAATATCCTTTTGACAAGATATCAGAGAGAAGAATCAGGAAATTGAAACACATAATACTCGAAGAAAATCAGATAAGAGGAAAGTAACAAAAGGCAATCCAAGTATATTGGAAAATGAACATCTACTATCAGAAAATTTTTGTCCCAAAATAAGCAACACAAAGTAATTCGTCTTACATGAGAAACAGGATGCATATAAACAAGTGGTCCCAACCGTCCAACCATAACCTGAAAACATAAAGAATTTTAGAAGTGGCGTTAACATCTGCAACCGTCTTACAAGCACAAAAATAATAACAGGATGGCATGATTTTGTCCTGAGGACGTCAATTGAGTAAATAGTAATAGGGCCACAGTCCTCGACATGCTAAACCTCAATGACTCTACAACTACAGCGGCAGAACTTTCTTTCCAGCCTAACAAAATAAACGGCTTCAGATAGACAAAGTTGCATGGTAATTTCCCTTACATTTTGAGAATTTGGATGCACATAACCAGTTGCAGCCTGAAGGTGATGATACTGACTGCCATACCTTGCCAGCTGAGTCCTGCTTCCCATGTATCCAATTGTCTACATGTTAACAACGAAAGGCTTCAGAAACTATACAGCAGCATCAAAACAGTAATAACTGATTCTTTATAAGTATAACACCGGATAATGGAGGTGATTGATTTAACTTGTCTGATATTAAGCCGTAGCAACTAATTTGAAAGGGTATCTGGTGAATGTCATTGCTAACTAAGAAAGCAGCACCTCTTTGGTAAACTGCATATTATTACAAAGAAGAAGAATTCCAACTACTTTCTTCTACCTTCAAAACTGTTTCTTCAAACAACAGAAAAATATAACATGCTTTCTGGGAAACCATTGTCTTCCTCTTCTTTTTTTGGATGACCGTGGTGTCTGGCGAACTTTCGCCCACCTTGACTAAATCCACGCGATACCTACCACCTCCCACAAGCAACAAGTACCATCATGTAACTATGTCCACCAAGGCTAGGAGATGGGTAGAATAACCTAGTGTTTTTGTCTCCGTTGGGATTTGAACATGAGACCTCATGACTCTCAACCACTAGGCCATAACTTTTCTTTACCTCTTCTTTTTATTGACATATATATCAATTAACTTCCCTAAATGTATATCAGTGCTGTGGTTATGTAAGTAAGATACCACTTCTTCTGGTCAATATGAAATGGTTGGTTAAGGTACAAAGATATGGTGGTCAATCAACCAAAACAATTTTTTAATCAGTAAATAAATCCAAGTTACTCAGAGCAACTCCAATTGTCAGAAAACCCAAGCAGAGAGCAGGTGCTGCGTTTTCAAAGTAAAGATAAGTAATGTAATCACATACCGGTTGAGCATACTGTACATCCAAGCCACCATTTCCAGCTGCCAAATTATTATATGGGACAAACTTGACAGGCACAGATGGATGAGGAGCAAAGGGGGTAATTTCAACTTCAGGCTCTGCTGTAACAACAGGTACTACAGGACAGGAATCTGGCACGTAAGCCATCGTTGGCACCACAGGAGGTGTAACAGTTCTATGCTGCAAAGTCGATGGAGAAAATATCTTTGCCCCAGGGTTGAGCTTAGATTCCTAGAGAGAAAGAAAATCAACACTCATAAATCATCTTAGATGATGAATAATATAGGATCAACAAGGAGAAGAATTTCCAAAATCTCTAAGTACCACGATAATTTTGACATCACCATAAACCTACTGAAAATATTAGCTTATATAACCTTGATTACATGGAACAACTAAGAATTTGATCATGCACCGACAACAATTGACCCACTAAGTTCACTTTACCTTTGTACTAGCATTATGAATTGAACCTCGTGAAGGCACCAAATCAGCTGGAGCTGATGATGAGCTGACGCATGAGACTGAGGTGATTGGAGTACCAGAGGAAGTGGGGCCCAAACAAGGAGCTTTGCCTAGAGTCTGCTGCTCATGACTGTGCCTATCATTATTCCGATCATCAAGTTTGGTTGAGGAAAGAGGAGGACTACCATGAGATATTCCATCTGATGACAACTCCAAGTTTGTTATGAAGGTAACATTCTCAAGGGCATTTGCTTGAGTAACAGAAACATCCACTGCAAGTGAAAAAATTATAATACCATTCATGACTGACATTCTTTTGGTTTATGATAATATATACACTACATAAAGAGCTCAAAGATCTCACTGTCCAGCAGCAATCATTAATTTGTTATGAGTTCTATTGCAGAATAAGGAAATAGCATGTTTAGGTAAGGATTTCCCTTCACCATTAAGTATTGACACCATTCTCAGCAGGAACAGAGTCACAAAAATTGATTCAATTCTTTTTTCCTTTTCTTTCTTTTAAGTAATATGTGGGGGACAACAGAGCCTTTTCCATTTTTCCGGTTTCCCCCTAGGTGGCATGAGTGTCCCTTCCATAAGGACAGCCCCCGTTTGTCCATTGATCTAATTCTTTAATAGCAATTTTTAATTGGTTATACAGAATTATAAGTGATGGAAATCAGAAATTTGGGTGAATATGTCAATATGATTCATCGTGAAACTCAGTCAACGAGAGACACTGCCTAATGTGTTTTCCACCGACCAACAGGTCCACATGAATTGATATGTTCCTGTGAGAACTGAAGGATTGAACAAATACTCACCATTTGAGCTTGAGCCTTGAACTTCAAGGATCTGCAAAATGAACAAAAAAAAAAAAGTTCATTAACCAATAGCAAATAGATCACATCTTTTTATATCTCAATTAATGCTCAGCCAATGTTAGGATTAACATACAGTTCTCTCCCTTAGAGACTCATGGCTCTCTCTGCGATCACTTTGCTGAGTGATTAAGCCATTTCGCACATGCCTGTCATAGTTGACATGAATGGAAATAAGTTAGTGCCCAGTTGACCATGTAGATGAGAAAAATCAAGGTTATGAGAAGTGAGATAATAATCTCATGAGGGGAAGGGCAAAACCCAGCAGGTATCAGATATTGAGGCGACTTTCCTAAAATTTACTGTTCATCTGATAGCAATACTGCAAATATTAGCGACGCATTGTGTTGATTCAGCAGTAAGAAGATAATAAGATGGTTCAAGTAATTTATGCCAGAGAACTCCAATTTTGACTTTACACCTAATTTTGCAAAAGAAATCACACCCTCTCTTTAAAAAGAGAAAGAAAAACCTTCAGGAAGTATGTATACATCACGCAGAGCAAGTACTACAAAAGCACCTGTCTATCTAGTTTTTGCCCTTTTGTTTAATAATATATTTAGTTCATCAGAAAAAAACACCCTCTCAATATGGATCTGATTTTACGTGCTTTACCATCTCACTGTCTCAGTAATTATCTCTCCTTTTCTCATTTACGTGTGCATGTACTCTTTATCAGATGTGATAATTCCTTTTAAATCTTTTCCAAGCTTGTAACATCTGCTTTCTAACAAATTTCATCTTGTAGGTACATTATGCACTCCTACGTAATATTTTTGGTTTCACAACCATCCCATAGCAATGTTATCAATAGCAAAACCCATAGAAAAGCGTCCGTGCTATAGTGCAGAAATGCACAAATGAAGAAGAAGATCAAAATATACAGTAAAGCAAGAAAAAACTGTAAGCACGAAAAACAATGATATGAACCAAATATTGTGAATTTGCAATTAATGAAGAGAAAGCCATATCAATCAAGTTCAGAAATTACATAAAATTAATGGCTCAAATACAACTTTCACGTTTAGACTAGTGACCAAGTAATTCTCACTAAGTTTCTACTCTAGCATTCTTAATCAATAATATTTTTATCCGTCAAAAAATTTATCAAACAATAATATTATCGAAATTTATTTGAAGTGTCGTTCTTTTAAAGATGGAGACCATGTGTGCATGATGCCGCACTAACATGCAACTTAAATAAGGTGAACTGCCTCACTTGAAGTCCCCTGAGTTTCAGGGTTTAAGTGCACCTTAAGCAGGCTTTTATCAACACTATTATATAGAGCTTACTTATCACTTTATTAGGTATCTTCCTGTCACATTGCACTCCTCCCAGAACACCCTCTATTTACTCATCACAAGACTAGTGATACGACAAACAAATACATTTGGGTGAACAAGCTTTCCAACTTCACTTATCAGCCTATATATGAAACAAAAGATAGTTAACCAAACTGATTAAGAAATTACTTTAACATTATTACTTATCTGCTCTATATATTCATCACTTGCTTTCAATAATTTAATTGCAAATAATAAGAGGGTATATATGAAGTAGATTTCCTAGGCACTTTGTAATCATGACTACTTTGCCTTGGAATTTTTTGTTTGGTTGCCAGCATACCCTCATTGCTGATGACTACAACTATGCCATTCTAAAAAAAAAAAAAAAAAAAAATTAATTGCAAATATGAAGAACAGGTCAAGTCATGTCTGCCAGAACATTAGGAAGCTTTTCCATGCATAAGCCAATAGATCATGAGGCACTTCCAACAATGAATCAATAGTGAGTCTTGCCAACACAAACCTTTCTTTACTAGCTTTCTCTCCATCCACGGTAGACACCTTGGACTTCGGTGCTTTCATCTCCTTTTTGGTGTATTCAGGATAAGTTATATTGCTACAAACTGTTCTTGCATTATCCCCATCTAAATGTCCTTGAATACTATCAGCAGATAGCATAACCCCCTGCAAAACACAAATATCAGCAGTTAAAAAAGGACCACCGTATAGGCAACAAATAGACATTGCAAATTGGAATGTCTAAAAGCATACCTTTGCGACAACTTGGACAAGATCTTCAGACAGAATTACGAGTGTCTCTATCAAACTTCCACGTGCTACATTTGCCTCTCGACTACCCTTCTTAATCATCTTTGCCCTCTTCAAAACAATAGCTAATCCAAGTATCAAAAGAGAGAGAGGATAATCAGAACTCTTGCAAGTCCCTTACTTGGTAAGCTAAACTTTTAATCAATGCAACCGTAAATACCACAATCAATAACTCAAATCAATTAACCCTTAATCCCAAATTATTGAAATCAGCTGTATGAACCCTACATAATCATTCCGCACTATTCCTCTCTATAAAAGCCATAAAATGTACAGAATCAAAGACTGGAATATTCTCACATTCATCATTTGAAATGAAAATACAGAAAAATACAACAACAACATACCGATTGCAGTCCCACAAAGTAGTGTCTAGGGAAGGCAGAGTGTACACAAATCGTATCCTACCTCAGAGATAGGGGGCTATTTCCGATAAGACCGGCCGCTCAAGAAAAAACAGTCCAAAACAATCCAGAAAAAAGAAACAAAAGTACAAGAATCTAACAAATAATAATAAAACAACACATAGTAGCAGAACAAAAACTACAACAAAATAGTTCGATAATCAAGGTACAAGGAATCAATAGATAAGTAACAAACATCAAACAACAGGAAACTAAAGGAGCAATATTATGACTACTAATGTGAATGGACAACAATACAAGGCACTGCTACCTACTAACTAATCAAGTGCTTCACACCCTCCTATCTAACGCCATGTCTTCATAAACTGCAGCTAACCAACTAACCTACTATCCTAATCCGAGTGCTCCACACGCTCTTATCAAAGCTCATGTCATCATAAAGCTTAAAACGCCTTTATCTAAGGTCATATCATTAGTAAGCTGGAAATGTATCATATGCCGTCTAATCACCTCAACCCCAGCAAATGAGAAATAAAAAAGGTCTACAACAGGACACAACAAAACAAAGTCATGGAAACATCCAGATCGGATGCCGAAACTGATCTACTTCAAACAAAAAACCCACAACAACAACTACCCATAATCAAAAATAACAATATAGCTAAAGGGTCATGATAAAATCGAAAAGGGTGTCGAGAAAACTCACCATATTCATCATCTACGCAAGCAGTGTGAAAAATACCCGAATAAACAGCACCATCTTTGATATAAACATCAACCGGTAGCCCAGTAATACACATAGTAGTAAATAACAAAGCATCTCTCAGTGTAGCACCGACGCCGTTCTCCTCTTCCGGCATGAATCTTCCTCCTTTTTTGTAACCCATAGCTCACTTCCTGGCACTTGAAAACTCTACAATATCAGATGTATATTTCAGTATATTGATTTGTATAAATCCTGTAGTATGTATCTTGAAATTGCAAAGAAATCTGAAGAAAAAATTGTTGATTTTTGTAGAAATTTACTGATATTATTATTATGTGATGAAAAATATAAGAAATTGAATCGAACGTATAAAAAGGAAGACGAAGAAGTACCTATATATTTGTTATCGGTTTGTTGCTTAGATGCCCTTGAAATTTACAATATATCTACTATTGGCTCATTGATATTGTTTTTTTAAATTTGCCCTTGTCTAATCATATATATATATATATATATATAAAAGAGAATCTTAGGCTCACCTACATGGCGTCACCACAAATCAGAATTCTCTTTTAACCCTAGGCTCGGCTATGTGGTGCCACCTCAAACCAATATTCCCTTTTAATTTAATTTATTTTCAAAATTAGCATTCTTCTTCCATGAAAAGTTGTGACTTTTATGAAAAGTTACGACTTTTATAAAGAGTTGCGACTTTTATGAAAAGTTGTGACTTTTATGAAATGTTGTGACTTTTCCGAAGGATTGTAACTTTTCCAAAGAGTTGTGACATTTCTGATAAGACACAATAAGTATTTGTTCACACTACCTTTTGTTGTCTATAAATAGAGGAATTTTCTCTCATTTTAAAATAACAAAAATTTTGAACTTCTTCTTCTTCTTTTGGACAATTAAATAATTATGTATTTTGCTCATGTTGAATGACTCGCTCACATCATTTTTTTGTATCAATAAACTGGTGAATAGAATCATTCTATCTTGAGAGGATCTACTTTTTTAAATCTCGGGTACTGGAGGGGAATAATTTTCTTAAGGGGACACTGTGCATTCAGTGGGCTCGATTTTTTCCATTCCGTTTTATTCTATTATTACAGATCCTGGTATGTTTTTTATAGCCAATAATTTATGCTTATATTATTAATTGTTATTTTTTATTACATGCTTCAAATTTTGTTGTTGTTTGTGTTTCTGCAAAATTATTGTTATAAGTATTTGTTAGTACAAATTAAATAACAAGCGTTAATTGAGTATTCAAGCAAGTTTTTTCTACTGAAATTATTGAAGGTACAATAAAAAAAGTCCTTACAAATCTCTAATTTCTTCATCAACAACGTCATTTCTTCACATACAGAAATGAAATTTTGTGTTCTTTAGAAAATCCTCCGAGAGTTAATAACTTTGCATGCCCATATTTTTTTGTTTTTATGTTGTTGTTATTTATTTTTACTAGATTTTATCAGTGGATATTATGAGTACTTTAAGGATTGAAAGTTGATTGAAGAATTAGTCAATTTTTTTAGGTATGCTATTTCAAAACATGAGAACTTTTCTGGTTAGAATTATTTGCTGTCATAATTGGATATCTCATAGTTTATTCTCTTTAATGTATGTTTTTTCTCGCTATTTTGTTGTCTTCTTAAAATTATATTGATTATTTTTCGTTTGGTATGTATATGATCTCACTTGGACAAAACTTTCGTCCTTTTAATATTTTTCTTTTTTTCCTTCTCATTCAACTCTTCTAAAAAATTTTGGTGTGAATTATGACTATTTTTGGTAAGCTTAATTTGAAAAATATGAAACAAAATCTGCTCTAAATAAAAGTAATATCTTAAGCTATAAAAGATATGTCCATTAACATAGATTTGTTGTCCTTTATGTCCCAAGTCATTGCTGAGCATTTGAGTTATCTAGGTTAGACTCATTTTTAATCTTCTAATGTTTAGGAATATTTCTTTAACACGAGTCTAGAATCCAATAATTTGATCTATTTGTACTTTCATAATGCAACAATTATACATACATAATTTTGAAAAAGTCGTAAAATTGCATTGATGAAGCATCTAGAAGGGCCTTCAGAGCAGCAGTTTAATGAATAATGAATTTCTAAAAAGGTTAACAATATTATTTTGCTATTGTTTCAAATTTATTTTTCTCCTTCTATAAATTTTGCTAGAGTAACAAAGTAACAATAATGAAAAGTTATGAACGCTTGACCCCAAACAAGTAGATTGTCTCTAAAAAAAATTTATTTATGTTATTGTGGTGTACATTTTTAACGGTCTTAACTTATTTATAACTAATATTGATTATCAAAAACTTTTACAATAATTTTTTTTCACAAGGAGTTATTTTAACCATAAAATTATCAGATTCTATATTTTTATGTACAAAAAAATAAAAAAAATTATGTTTAATTGCTACATAAAAACGTCACTCAGTTTTAACAAGACAATTATATCATCAAACATATATTATGATAAATTATGTAAAAGATAAAAATGATTAGATATCAAGACATTTTTAATCATTCATTATATATTTACAATTCTTGAGATATGTGGTAATGTCAAATCATTTAATTTATGTTGAAATGTTCTTAAAACCTACTAAAATTTACTCTTTTTTTTCTTATAACAGTCGATTATTGAAAAGGTTGTTCAAAACCTTAGAAATATTATTTATGTCCGTACAAAGCACGGATAAATTACCTAGTCATAGATAAATATGGAAGGATATTAATGTGCATGCAAAAGAAAGAAGTACTAAATTAAGGGATATGAAAAAAACATGACACGTAAAATAGATTAGGTAGTATTAGAAAGTATATTAACGTAGTTTGTTTTTCTATTAATCACTAGAAACCATTAGAATTTGGAGAGTCATCCAAATTGTTATATCATTTTAAAATGTTTTAGGTTGTTAGTGTGATTTGTATCACTTTTTAGCTTTTAGGTAATTTTAAACCAATGTATATTACTCCCTTTGATCTAATTTAGGTGGCATAGATAAAATTTCGAGAGTCAACCGATTTTTTTTTTATATGTCTTGTAAATATTTTATGTTTTTAATTATTGTGATTATATAATACTTTTACATTTTATTTTCAAATAATAAATGTTATTTACTTTGTCCCATTTTATTTGACACCGATAAAATTTCGAAAGTCAATTGATTTTTTTTATATGTTTTCTTAAATATTTTAAGTTATTAATTATTGTGATTTATAATATTATTTACGTAGTCTTCACATATATACCATACTAAAAAAAATACGACAAACAAATTAAAATAAAAGAGTATAAAAATATGTTTAATACCCGTAGAGAAAAAAATATATTATAAAAATATGTTATCTTGTTCATAAATATATCATAAAAAACTTTTCTCTTTTCTATTTTTTTTTCTCTATGGGTATTTATGTTTTATTTTTTGTAATTGTGTTAGTCTTAGATTGCAATTTTGAACTTTCTCTTTAAAATTGATTATCACATATAATTAATAGCAAAAATACTTATAGAAAAAAATATAAAATATTTTATAATATATTTAGGACAAAAACAGAAGATACTACTAGTATAGAACAGTAATAACACACTCCATCTGATCTCATAAGTAGCGTCTATAGAAAATGTTATCTTGTGTTGCAATCTTATTTATATCTCAATTCAAAGGTTCACTCCTAAACGTGAAGTTTTGTGGGCAAAAAGATACGTGTAAGAAGAATATCTTATGAGTGTTTCATGACAAACAATGCAAGTTTTACGTAACATTACATGCACTTAAAATCGCTTGCTTCAGGTTTCTTCTTTTAAGATTTAATAAACATTGAAATAGCTTGCAATTACGAGAAATCGGACTTGAATAAATAAGAGATACTTTAAAAGAAAAAATATCTCAGTTCAATTGTTCAGTATAAGAAATGTAATAACATTATGTATACTTATCTTGACCAAGTTTACTTCCCAACTTTCAAGGTTATACATTTGATATTGAACGATATAATTTTATCAAATGTCTCCTACTTAGAGGAATAATAAGTTGGAATTAACTATGGTTTGGAGTTGGAAAACATAAGAAAAGTTACTTCAAATTACTTTTTTGTTTGTTTTAGTTGTCACGATAAAAATTTGCACAACCTTTAAGAAAATACTATTAAGAGTGTAGTTTAACTAATACTCCTATATTCCTTCTTAATTCTTTTATTTTTATCTATTTATATGTCTTAATTTTAGAAATAATTAATGCTAAGGGCAAAGTTGAAAAAATAATAATTAATTTTCTCTAGATTGCTTAAATTGACAATTACGAACAAATATTTTTAGTTCACATGACAACTAAAAAAAAATCGAAAGAGTAATATTTTGATCCAAAATCTCATATAACAAATTAATGCAACCAATTACCAAAACAATAATCATCAAGTGAATTAAATTGTGATCCGTTTAATAAATTAACCCGTTTGACCTGCCCCATATAACACGTTAAGTGGCCCAAATCCGAACCTTAAATCTTGCCAAAACCCTCCCCGCCGCCGTTCACATTTTGCTCACCGGCGAAACACTTCCATCAATAAGCAATTGCAAAAGGTATGGGAAAGCATGCACCTAAGTCACGGAAAGTTAAAATACAGAACCGGTTATCAGAGGTTCATGAAATTGAGCTTCTGGAGGAATGGATAGAATCAGGTAAACCGGAATCCGGTTCAAATCCGTTGTCGCTTGAGCCACTACCGCACAAAGCTCCGGTTGGACGTCTTCCGGATGGTTCATTCTCTAGGTATGCTGGTTGTGATAGGTTCAGTCAATTGCCGGTTTCTAAGAAAACTAAAGATGGGTTAACACAGTGCAAATACAAAACTATGACCGATATTCAAAGGGCTTCTCTGCCACACTCTCTTTGCGGTCGTGATATTCTTGGTGCGGCGAAAACTGGTTCTGGAAAGACGTTGGCTTTTGTTATTCCGGTACGTTTTGAGTTAATAATCGAAAACACAGCTAAAGTATCCATTTTTTCGAGTTTCATAGCTGAATTATTAAGCTTGCTAGGTGAACTATAAACAACTGTTTATCAAAACACATCTCATCATCCCACCATCATTTTGATAGTTGAGGCCTGTTATGATAAATAGCTGGTGATATTTGTAGTGCATGCATTCAGTTGGGATATAGTATGAATTTGGCTTCAGACTGTATGAGCTTTCTGTAAGATAGCTCTTATTCATGTTAATCATCCCCTTGTTTTTTCTCTACAAAAGAATGTTGATGTCCAATCTCTTATGTGGTTGTTGCATCGGTATTCAATTTGTTAAGTGAAATGTTGCTTCCATAGTTCCATGTTAATTTTTGGTGCTTGAATCCCTTATCTTTAGTAGTGTAATTTCTTGGTTTTTTACCATCTTAATAATTTCAGCCACTTAATTAGATTTCATTTCTAGGTGCTAGAGAAATTGTATAAAGCTCGATGGGGACCAGAGGACGGTGTTGGATGCATCATAATGTCTCCTACAAGGGAGTTAGCAGGTCAACTTTTTGAAGTACTTAAATCTGTTGGGAAACATCATGGCTTTAGTGCTGGCCTTCTGATTGGTGGCCGCAAAGATGTTGATGCTGAAAAAGAGCATGTTAATGGACTGAACATCCTGGTCTGTACTCCTGGTCGGCTTCTTCAGCACATGGATGAGACACCAAATTTTGATTGTTCACAACTTCAGGTCCAGTTAACAACTCTTTCCCCCTTCCTCTCCTAAGGCTCTTTTACCATGTCTTGTCCTTGATAAGAGGCAGGGAGTAAATACCGCATCATCAAGAATTGGTTTCTGATTTGCTCCTACTTTATTAATGTCAGTGTAGACTACCTTCCATGAAAACAATGCTATAGTTTGCTCATCACAGCGTACTAATTATGATTGTATAGCATCTAGGGACAGATTGACTCCCTCATTTTTTACCTTGGTGGGGTTTGGAACCTGCTTCATTTTCCTTTTCTCTGCTATGTTTAGTGGAAGCATAGCTATTGAACAGTTGTCTGTTGATACTGCTACAATTTTTGAAATTATTGTCTTTTATTTATTATTTATTCTATTTCAATTGTTTCTTCAAAGAAACATCCATTCTTTTGTGAAAATACTTGTCTAAGTGTCTTCATCCTATGCATTAGAATCGTGCATTTTTATTTAGTTGTTGACTTGGGTGCATCTTTGCTGGCCAGGGAACAGGTTTTAGTTCTTGATGAAGCAGATCGTATTCTTGATGTGGGGTTTAAGAGGGATCTAAATGCAATCATTTCACAATTGCCTAAACATAGGCAGACCTTATTGTTTTCAGCAACCCAGACCAAGTCTGTCCAAGATCTGGCAAGGCTCAGCCTGAAAGACCCTGAATATTTGGGTGTACACGAGGAGTCCGATACTGCAACTCCCAACCGCTTACAACAAACAGCAATGCTTGTCCCTCTTGATAAGAAATTTGACATGTTGTGGAGTTTTATAAAGGCACATCTTAACTCAAGGATATTGGTTTTCCTATCAAGTTGCAAGCAGGTATCTGAACTTATTCTTGGGGTTCTGTGAAATAGAGAATTCACACATCACATTGAACATCTTATCGTAAGATGACATGAATATTGCACTTAATCTTAGAGTGTTGCTAATGACCTTCGCTATATCACCTGTTTTCGAAAAGGAAAATTATCTATGTGCTATATTGAATTGGGTTTCAGAGTATTCAACAGCTAAAACTTTTGCTCTTAATTTTCTGGTGATTTAATTCCTTCTGTCATTTTTTACTTCCCAATTCAACAGGTAAAATTTGTTTTTGAAACTTTCAAAAAACTCCGTCCTGGGATTCCCCTCAAGTGTCTTCATGGAAGGATGAAGCAAGATAGAAGGATGGGAATTTATTCCCAATTTTGTGAACAACGTTCTGTTCTGTTCTCCACTGATGTTGCGTCGAGGGGACTTGATTTTAATAAGGCGGTTGATTGGGTTGTCCAGGTTAGTTCTTAATGTTTTTAGAGTCCAAAGCCTGAAATGAAACTAGTGATTTTTCATCCGTTGAAGGTTGTTGATGCTATTGTAAAGAAACTAGAAAGTTTGACATGTATATGATGCAAACTCACCTTTCAGGTGGACTGTCCTGAAGATTGTGCTGCTTACATACACAGAGTTGGCCGCACTGCTCGTTACCTTTCAGGCGGAAGATCTGTTTTATTCGTGATGCCATCTGAAATGAAGATGCTTGAAAAGTTGGAAGAGAAAAAGATTCCCCTTCGAGTTATCAAGGTATGATTTCATCCACTTTTGTTTAACAACTGAAGTTGAGGACATAAAATTATAATTTATCTCTTTTGCAAAGCATCTTGCTGTTTTGTTGTCTAATTATCAAGTGTGAAACAGGCAAATGAAAAGAGGATACAGTCTGTCTCGGATCTACTTGCTTCTTTATTGGTCAAGTACCCTGATCTACAACATCTGGCTCAAAGGGCTTTCGTGACATATTTGAAGTCCATACACAAACAGAGAGATAAAGAGATTTTTGATGTTACAAAACTTCCTATTGATGAATTCTCTGCTTCATTGGGTCTTCCTATGACCCCAAAGATCCGATTTCTGAAACAGAAACTCAAAGGAAAGACAGTGTCTGAAACATTATCTCTCATACCAGAGAACACAAGCAATGATAATTTGTTGGAATTTCCAATTAAGGAGCCAGTATTTCCTATTAAGGATCCAGATGCAGGTAAATCAGATGTAGAGGAAGTGGATGAAGACATCCTTCTAGCTAAGGAGACACAAGAAGGCGGAGAAAATATTAACAGCAAAGGAGATGATATGTATGTCAACTACTTTTCTGATTTGTCTATTAGATGTGTAGAACTTTTTTCTTTTAAGCAAAATGGCATTAGCTTAGCAGAATGGATTTGTTGGTAATCTTACTTGCATTGCCTGGTGGAAGTGTAATTTTAGAAAATCTCTCATTAAGCAATGTTCTGCTAACCTTAAATATATGCTGATTTTTCATCTCCATAATACTCTTCTTGCTATTCCCCTTATATTTCTTTAGCTGCTTCACATTTTTTTAATGTTTATTATGATCTTCATTGTGATTGATTTTGCTTCCTGTTATTTGAATTGTTTTGTAGGCTGGCCACTAGAGTTACGAAGAAAAAGAAACTAAAGATCAATGTCCACAGACCAGTAGGGACAAGGGTTGTGTTTGATGAGGAAGGGAACACCTTACCTCCTCTTGCAAGATTAGCAGCCTCAAGCAGTGGTGCAGACTCTGTTCAACTCAACAAAGAAAAAGGTACTACTGATATATCCAAGAGTCTCAAAAGCTTTGGTTTCAATATCTTGTGCTATTTGAAATTGTCCTTTTTTATTATATCCAAGTAATATCCGGGAAGCGATAGAACTTTTGCTGCTCTTTTTAGTCCAACACTTTGAACTTGCATTCCGAGTCTGTCTATCTGTTTCCTGCATCTTCTGCTTACTGTGCAGTAAAATTTGATTACTCAACCCTAGTCCTGTGTTCAGGCGAGAAGTGATTATTTACTTCACTGATGCTAAGTCGCTGCTAGATATGTATTAATGCATATTTTCAATTGCATCTGTTGCTTTCTTACACCTTGTTCTATTCTTGTCGACGATGCAGTAAATCAGAGATATGCTGAGTTAAGAAAGAACCTGAAGGTGGCCGACAAGGAAGACAAGGATTTGGACCGCAAACGTCGCAAAGAAAAACGAATCAAGGAGAAAATGAAGAATAAGAGAGGGAGAGAGGAAGAAGAGGAGGAAGATGATGAACTCTCCGGGTCAGACATGGAAATCCCTAGAGGTAGAGTCGACAAGAAAACAAAGATATATTTCGACAGTGATGATGAGGATGACAAGAGGAGAGGGGACATGGCTAAAAAGGAGGGTATTGCTGCTGATGCTATATCTTTGGCAGAGCAAGAAGAACTAGCTCTGAAGTTGCTAAATTCCATGCACTCATAATGGAACAACATTTTGGTAGCTGTAATTTATATCATTCTCACTTCTCAGCATCAATGCTGTTATTATAGTACCTTGAATAGGTAGAAATTATTGGGTTACTTGTAAGGCAATCATGAAGATGATTAAGCTTATATGTAGTTGCTTTCATGCACAATTTAAGGAAAATGTAATGTTTTTGTGCTTGGAAGATAATATCAAAGAATATGTTTGTGTTTTTGTACTCATTAGGAAATATCCTTCATTTGCTCAAATTACAGACTTGTTTCAATTGAGCACAAGGCACTTTCTCATTCAAATTTTGGAATTCCTTTTGCGTGTGTTCTTAAGCGTCTATTAGTAGTTAAGTCAACTACATAAATTATGACATATTCTTTAATTTTACACATCAATTTTGATTGGAACATTTTGAGGTTTGACAATTTATTGATGCTTCAACTACAACAGCAAAATGAGAAAAATCTCTCAAAGTGAGGTTTAGAGAGGGTATACACAAATTTTACCTACTTCTCTAAAGTAGAGAAGTTTTTGAAAGACTTGTGGCTCAAACAAATCAAAGCAGTAATTAAAAGAAAAATATGACAACTAATAGCAAAGTAGCGTGGATCATATAACATGACAACTAATAGCAACGTAGTGCGGATCATATATGCAAGAAACGGTAACATTAACAACAAGGAACAATCACCTAAACACAAATGATAATTAGAAACTCCAAACTAAAGACTACATGAATATGCCTACTACGATCGACACAGAGCTCCACCTAGCCAAAGATATGAACAAGCTAGTAATAAAAACACCTCTCAATTACCTACAAACCTTTTACCTTTATCCGCAACCTCCATACCATCCTATAATTAGTGGATATGACATTTTAAATAATTACTTTATTTATATAATGAACATTTAGAACTCCAAAATTTGACTTGAAAACATCTAACGAGAACATTTTATCATGTGTTTAGGTGTTCAACTGAAACAAAGCCGACAGAAATATTTTTTCCAAAATTTGGACTAAAAATATCTAACAAAAACACTTTATCATGTGCTCAGGTGCTCGGACTCTCAATGTATCCATATGGGTTGGGCTAACAAAAGGCCCAACTATCCATTCCGTTAAACGGGTTCTCTGCTCACTAGTTCTTACAAAGGCCCACGTACGCACCCCCCACTCCCACCCCACCCCTACTCCCAAGAACCTTATCTTCGTCACCGTTCCATTTTTTTTTCTTCTCTTTCATACCCCTAGGTTTTCGTTTCATCTTAGCTCGTTCGATTTCGCCTGAAAAATGATGCCACAAAGTGGAGTTGCTCAGCCAGCAATGGCACCTATGTCAATGGATCAATATCAGCAGCAAGCTCCGCCGACGCAGCAGCAACAACAATGGATGATGCAACCTCCGCAAGCTCAACAACCTCAATTTCAACCTCAGGCTCAACCTTCTTGGGGTCAGCAACAGCAACAGCCATCGCAACCTATGTCTCAACAGTATGGTGCGATTAATCCTAGCCCTAGCTCGAATGTTAATCCAAATGATGTTCGGTCTCTTTGGATTGGGGACTTGCAGTATTGGATGGACGAGAATTATCTCTCCACTTGTTTCTATCACACCGGCGAGGTAGTTTACTATTCGTTTTCTGCAATTTTTAGAGGACGATTGTTTAATTAAAGGAGAAATTAATATTAGGAAGTTCTGATTTCTTAGGTGGTTATAGAGCTTGGTGATGTTGTTTATGCTACGAAAATGATATCTTATTTGTGATACAGTATAATGATCTGTAATGTTGTTTTTTGGGAGATGGTAGTTAAAAGTTCTTTCATTTTCATGTCGAGCCTGCTGATTGCATTTGTACGTGGAGTCGATTGGATTTGGAAAGATTGCCTTGTCATTTTAAATTTCCCTTATGCCTTTGGTTGCAAATTTTTAATGTGGCTTAGGTGATTGGTAGAAGAGGATAGGGTTGGAAACTATTGTCAAAGATTTGGTAAAAAATTGAAAACTTGGTGGTGAATTTAGAAGATGTGTTGAGGGGTTTGAAAGTTTCCTTAGAGGAATGGGTGGAAACCAATGGGAAAGATCAATATTTGCCTTAATTATATTGGCTTGTATTTTTTTAATTTGCACCATGATGATGGCTTCATTGTTTTTCCTGCAGCTTGTTTCTGCTAAGGTCATTAGGAACAAGCAAAGTGGCCAGTCTGAAGGTTATGGATTCCTCGAATTCAGGAGTCATGCAGCTGCAGAAACTGTTTTACGAACATATAATGGCGCCTTGATGCCAAATGTGGAACAGAATTTCCGTATGAACTGGGCATCTCTTGGTGCCGGTGAGAGGCGAGATGATTCACCCGAGTATACAATATTTGTTGGTGATTTGGCTGCTGATGTGACGGATTATGTGCTACAAGAGACATTCAAACCCGTGTATTCATCAGTAAAAGGTGCAAAAGTTGTAACAGATAGAATTACTGGACGTACCAAGGGATATGGATTTGTCAAGTTCGCTGATGAGAGTGAACAATTGCGTGCTATGACTGAAATGAATGGTGTACTTTGTTCATCTAGGCCCATGAGGATTGGCCCGGCTGCAAACAAGAAACCAATGGGTACCCCCCAGAAAGGTATGGCCGTGTCACCCTTTCATATGCTATGCTGAAGGTGGACCTTCTTTGTTCTTTTTTTGTTTGCAGTTTGAACTGTACTGTTTGTTGTCTGCATTCCTGATATGGGGCACACAATGATGCCATAAATCTCTTGATGTGGTCAGAGTCTATAAGTTGATTGTTCTTTAAGCTTTGCGCTTGAAGTAGTGGAATCATTAAGATCCTTTTCTTCCAGTACTTAACTTTCTACACTTGGGGGCATTTAATTGTTTCAAAATGTGCACAAACTTATAAAACTCGTGTTGTCTCAAAGCAGGAAACAGAGAGGCTCTCATATGGGGGCCTGGAACTGATTTCAGCTGAAATGATTCCACTTTAGTGCGTGGCCTCATTTTAGGTCAGTGTATTTGTTTATGTCACGCTTCCTTACTTCGTATTCTTGTGGCATCTTATGCTACATTCAGTTAATTTCCAGTTCCTGAATTACTATTACAAGCCTTAGTAAATTATTTTCATTTCTATCAAAATTTAAATTTCCTTCCTTCATTTTACCAGTTTATTTAATTCCTCAGCTGGCCTTGTGTTATTTCAGTTAGGATCTATCTTGTACACCTTTAAATAATGCTGCGGCAAGCTGTTTCAGTTCATTTCCTTACAATTCTTTTCCTTCCTTTGTGTGTCACGTTCACAGCTGTCTGCGTTAATGGTGTTTGCTACCAAGTCTGGGGACTCAACTTGATCTATCAACACCTTTTCTGCTCATCTCCCTATGAACTGCCTTAACAGTTTTTTTTAAGGCATAATTCATAAACATGACCCTTACCCTTAACTTGACTTCAATGAACAACTATGCCCTCTAATTTTGAGTGTGCAAAAATAAACACTTAAACTTGTATAAAATTAAACAAGTAGACACACGTGTCCTACATGGCATAATACACATAGGACGCCATGTTGTCATGTTGGGTGCCATGTAGGATGAATGTGTCTATTTGTTCAATCTTATACAAGTTTAAGTGCCTACTTGTGCACACCCAAAGTTAAAGGTCATAGTTGCCAGCTGACGCCAAGTCAAGGGTCATGTTTATGTATTATGCCTTTTTTAACAAGGGTCCGTGCCACAAACATTGGACTTTTAAATTCGTGTCTTTCAAAGGGCGTGCATTCACGTGTAGGCTATAAAGTAATGCTTATGGATACTTATTTGTTTTAATTTTGTGTTTATTATGTGTTTGAATGCATTCATCTGTTCCCCCTGCTCATGGATTTTCTTTCCAGAACATGTGTGGAAATGTTAAATTATTGTTACAATGAATTAGAAAGACCTCACACTCTACTATCTACATGTATAAAGCTTAGGTCAATTGATGTGTAGCCCGTCTTTGTTTCTTCTTTTATGCTTTTGTGTTACTATCCATTTCTCTCTACGTGCCGGGGAGTCAAATTTCTGACCATAGATGCTATAGCACTTTTTGATGATTACATTTCTACTCACATCTTTTACCATTGCAGCTACCTACCAAAATCCTCAAGCTACTCAAGGCGAAAGTGACCCCAATAATACAACTGTGGGTAGCTTGTTTCGATGTTAAGTTTGTTTTGCTAGTATATGCACTTCTAACCTTTCATATTCAAATGAACAGATATTTGTTGGTGGTTTGGATCCCAGTGTTGCAGAAGAACATTTGCGACAAGTTTTCTCCCCATACGGTGAATTGGTTCACGTGAAGATAGTGGCTGGAAAGCGCTGTGGCTTTGTTCAGTTTGGTAGTAGGTAATGCCAGATGCAATTAATAATGTCTATTGCTAGATTTCTTGTCCATGTTCTTTTCTTATGTTCTATCACTCGGCATTTCCAGAGCTTCTGCTGAGCAGGCTTTGTCAAGCTTGAATGGCACACAATTGGGAGGACAAAGCATTCGGCTTTCTTGGGGGCGTAGCCCCTCTAACAAACAGGTTTTTGGCCCATCTTTGCTGGGTTAAACTTAGATAAATCAGCTTCTGTGCTGACTGTGATTATTCTATGTAGTCCGACCAGACTCAATGGGGTGGTAGTGCTGGTGGTGGTGGTGGTGCTGGTGCATATTATGGGTATGCCCAAGGATATGAGGCTTATGGATATGCTCCTCCCGCTCAGGACCCTAATATGTATTACGGGAATTACCCAGGATATGGGAATTATCAGCAGCCGCAGCAGGTATGACAAATATGGCCTTGAAGGTCTGGCTTGCCATTTTTGCATTCCCTGAGTTAGACCTTTTCACTTTCTGGATAGTCTAGGGTTTCGATGGGACTTTCTTATGGCTATATCTGCATCTTCTTCAACAGTATTTGCTCATCCGTTGTTCTCTTCATTTGCAGTGATGTTAATTATTTTCAAGGAGGCTAAGAAGTAGACGATGTTCAAGTTTCCAGTGCTTAGGCTGATCTTTCCCGTCGGTGTGACTGGTTGTACAATGATTTGATAAACTGAGTGATTGTGAGTTTTTGTGGGACACTTTCTTTTCTCCTGACTGTAACATTCCGAGCAGTATCTTGACCTGTGTGTAGACTTTAAGTTTTTTCTTACCATTTCCAGTATTCGATTGCATTTGGTTTAATGTTCTTGCAGATTTAATTGTGAGCAGCATCTAGTAAATGTGATGCCTATAATTGACGAATAAAGATGCTAGAATTGCTGTATTTTAGTCTGAAAGAGATGTGAAATTCTTTAGCTGGTTTTATCAATTTCTACTCTTTCTTCACAACTAGGGGTGGCAAAATCAAATCCAATCTCGTATGTCGGGTAAGTTTGAATGGGTTATTTTTAACTTATTTTTTTAATCAAACCCAACCTTCTCTGTCACCCCCTACCCCAATTTTGTATGTTGTGCAAGTCTTCTACTGTTTAGATGTCTTAAATAATTAAGATTAAAATCAATTGAGTTGTATCTTTATGTTATATGATACAACAAACTATGATTCCTTTCAGATGCGCCAATCCAAAAAATTCGATCACAAACAATCTCAACTGCACAAACATTAAAATGGGACAGAGGGATAATAAAAGGGAGAAAGGACAAATATATCCTTGAACTATTCTAAATGGTATAAAGGTACCATCTGTCCGTCGTACTTTCACCATGTGTTGCTATTTAATCTTCTGTTAGAGTGAAGGGTATATATATTCTAATTTTTAGACGACAGGGAAAAAAGACAAATATACCCTTGAACTATCCTAAATGGCACGCAGATACCATTCGTCATACTTTTGCCATGTGTCTCTATTTAGTCTTCCGTTAGAGTAGATGGTATATATGCTCAAGTTTTTAGACACTAATGTCCCAAAAGTATGACAGAGGGTATCTGCATATCATTTATGATAGTTCGAAAATATATTTGTCCTTTTTTCCTTAATAAAATATCTATTTTATCTTTAGTTAAATAATTTTTAACTGCACAAACATCTAATCACAAATTTTAAATTTTTTTTTTTATTCTTTTATAAACTCTATGTAAGTCAAATCAACTCAACTCATATAAAATGAGACGGAGAGAGTAAGAAATATGGAAAGTGTGAACGCAGAAAAGAAAAAGCTGGAGAGATTGGGAATTATAGGTGTGAAACAAACAAAAAAGCGCTGTAATTGGGGAAAAAAGGAAACCAAAAAAAGCAACGACTGATGGTCTTTTAGTACCAATTTTCAAAAAAAAAAAGAAGCTTACATCAAAATCCATCAGCACCAATAATGGAGCTCAAATTGAAGATAATACTACTACTGTTACTCTCTTTGACGACCATTTTGTTCATCTGTGCAACAGTCCGAGCTGGAGAAGAAGTAGAATATCTCCGACCTCCGCCGCGTAAAGCCTTTCGTTTGCCATGGGATCCAAAATCTTCCTCTCAACCTCAGCAGGCAATGATGCGGAACTAGAATTTTAGGTTTTTTCTGTGTGTCAATTTATGTGATACCAATAGCAAATCAAGTTACTCTAAGCAATAATTTTAAAATGTATGAACATTAGAAATAAGTGTAACTTATATAGTAGTACTTAATTTTATTTTTTTGAATATTTAAGTTTTAATTTTAAAATATTGAGTTGATTTAAGCCAAATTTACTCACGGTAAGTAAAATGTGTCACATAGATTGAGACAGAGGTATAGTGAGGGTAGAAGGGAGGTGATTAAAATGTGTCTTGAGACATAGAGATATCGAGGGAAGAGATTTTTTGAGAATGAGTGCAGACTTACTGGAAGAGATATATTGTAATTTTTGAGAATGAGTGCAGACTTAGTGCAACATGTCTTTCCGTTAATATTATTTGGTGTTCATTTCTACTGATTTCAGCTGAAGTTATTAGGATTTGGGTCTGGATTATATCCGGATATTGTTGATTAGCTGAATCTAGGAGTTTTAATTACTCTTTGTAACAATATGATGTGAAATTAAGGGTGCTCAGTTTTCTTCTTTTGATCTGTTAAGGCTTTGTATTTGTTCAATGCTTTGCTATGATTTGGTTAGTCCCTACTGATTGAAACTCCTTGTTTTGTGTTCCATTGTGTTAGCCCAAAGACTCAACCGTCTTTGAGCTCCTGAAGTTACCAATTTTGATGGTGTCTGTGTTTTCATTCTTCATAGGAAGTAGTAGTTTTGATTTTCTACGCGTTGCTTAGCATGACATCAATGTGCAATGTAGTTTAATTAGCGTCAATTAAGCTCAATACACTCCAAAGCTCTGTTCTTTTGGGCATTCGTTTTCTTTTTGTTTATTCAAGCTGGTGTTAGGTCCTGTTTAGGAGGATGTAAAATGTTTCCACGGTCATTATGTTAGTCAAAGGCGGAGCCAGGATTTAATGTTTGTATGTTCTAAAGTAGCGAAAAGATTAGAGCGTTTTTGAATTGTTTCCACGGTCATCATGTTAGTCAAAGGCGGATCCAGGATTTAAGTCATCATGTTAGTCAAAGGCAGAGCCAGGATTTAACGTCTGTGGGTTCTAAAGTGGTGAAAAGATTAGAGTGACCAATGGGTTTCAAACCCACATTCCGCAGAAAGAAGGCCTTCGCTGGGCAGGCAGAGACCCCTGGGCCATTACCTCTCTTTGACTGTGGATTCACAGGAAATAGTTATATACCTTTGTATTTGGTAACATAGGGACTATGCAAAAGCTACTGGGTTCACCCCGTGTAATATAGCAGCTCCTTCCTGATGTTAGCGGAATGCTATTATAACGAAGGTGGGGGGCGGGTTGGCATGAAGGGCGGTGTAAAGAACTACTAATATTTCTTGGATTCGTTTCAATTCGACTAACTTCTCTTTCCCTCTTTAGTTTCTTGATTCAGAGAGCAAACCGAACTTTAGCAACCTATCAAGCATAAAAAAGGAAACATTTTATGTCGTTCCAAATTGGTTTACTGTTGCTGTTTTGGTGAATGAATGTAGCTGGTATAGTTGATCATGTGCCTTAATATTGTCATTGCAGGTTCACATCTCATTAGCTGGAGACAAACACATAAGGGTATCATGGGTCACAACTGATAAATCTTCTCCTTCAATTGTTGAATATGGAACATCCACTGGAAAATACAGTTACAGAGCTCAAGGAGAGAGTACCAAGTACAGTTACGTGTTATATCGTTCTGGAATGATACATCATACTGTGATTGGACCATTGCAAGACAACACAGTGTACTTCTACAGATGTGGTGGAGAAGATCCGGAGTTCCAGTTCAAAACTCCACCGTCTAAGTTTCCTGTTACTTTTGCAGTGGCAGGAGATTTAGGCCAAACTGGATGGACGAAGTCAACTTTAGACCATATAGACCAATGTAAATATGATGTTCATTTGCTCCCTGGTGACCTTTCTTATGCTGATTATATTCAACATAGGTGGGACACATTTGGTCAACTGGTTCAGCCGCTGGCTAGTGCAAGACCATGGATGGTGACTCAAGGGAATCATGAAAAAGAATACATACCATTCGTTGTGGATGAATTTATATCTTACAACTCTAGGTGGAAGATGCCATTTGAGGAGAGTGGATCTACTTCGAATCTCTACTATTCATTTGACGTTTCTGGGGTTCATACAATCATGCTTGGTTCATATACCGATTACAATGACTACTCTGATCAATATCGATGGCTGAAGGTTAGCTGAACTCTCATTTATTACGGAAAAGCTTAACAACTCGTCGTTTTGCTAATATAAATGCATTTATTGGAAATTCAATTGTAGGCTGATCTTCAAAAGGTTGATCGTAAAAAGACTCCTTGGTTGGTTGTGTTATTCCATGTGCCATGGTATAATAGTAATGAGGCTCATCAAGGTGAGGCTGATGACATGATGACATCTATGGAGCCTCTGTTGTATGCAGCTGGTGCAGATATAGTGTTTGCTGGGCATGTTCATGCTTATGAGCGCACGGTATGCCTAGCTTGCTAATTTGCTTGTTTACTCTTGATTATTGGATACTCGTAGATGATGCAGTTCATTTCTTCTTTTACAACAGAAACGAGTTTATAATGGTAAACCTGACCCTTGTGGTGCTGTCCACATAACAATTGGTGATGGAGGAAATAAAGAAGGTTTAGCGCGCAAGTAAGTATTCCTTGTAGTAATTTTTCTCTCCATGCTGAGCATAAGATCCTTAAAATGGCAATGGAAACAAGAACTTGTTTAGTTCTGTTTCTGAGTTGAACAACTTTGACAACAAAAGGCAACTTCTCACAAAGTGCTTATATCAGGCTTTGTAGAGTGGAAGTTATTATGACAGGTGAACTTACATGTCGTGGCGAATTATTGACAGGTACAAGCTACCCCAACCAGAATGGTCTGTTTTCCGCGAAGCAAGCTTTGGCCATGGTGAACTCATGATAATTAATTCAACTCATGCCTCTTGGAGTTGGCATAGAAATGATGATGATGAACCAGTGAGGTCTGATCAGGTTTCAATAACCTCGTTGATTGGTTCAGGATGCAGCAGCATTGGAGTCATGAACTAAAACAAAGTCCTTGTGGATCCTTTGAAGCTTCCTTTGTAACAGAAACCAAGCACTTGTTATATAAAGTTGATTTTTGGAGATATATTAATTAAGGTACGGTAGGATACCATTTAGCTCTTTAGTATATGTTTTTAAATGAAATGTACCTCGTAAATCAACCTCTGCAGGACTTATCTTCAATTACCCTTGTACTTGACTACCAACATAGTTTTGTCACACGTGAATTAACAACCATTATACTTGTGTGAATATCATCAAATATTTATTGCATTAAGCCAAATGAAGGTGACAAAGATAGGCAAACTACATACATCTATATTTTTGTATTTGTTATATTTATAAACATCATTGGCTGATAATGATGTAATGTGGCTCATTGCCCAACTTGTGCAATGGATGAGAGATTAATGTCTAATATCACGCCATAGGAAAGAATAATTTCAATCAACACTGTTTCTTTAGCTAAATTACGTTGTAGGAAACATTCTAATTCAGTAGCAATCTATCAACTACAAAATTTCACTAGTATTCGCCTGTTGAAAGAGGACTGGTGTGCATTAGTTACAACCACTAGTCTTGCATTTCTCTGGCAACTTCGAGTAAGGTGTGGTCTGAGCTGCGTAATTTAGCAGAAGTCGGAAAATCTATCAATAGCAAAACTTTCAAGCAACAGTCAAGAAGCCTTGCCAGAGGAGTGGTGTTCTTCATCTTTTGTGCCTCTCCAGAGAATAATCTGCTCATCTTTGAACAAGATAGGAACACATGGTACCAGATCCTGAAATTAATAAAGAACGAAATGAAACTTTCAATCGTGATACCAAATAATATATGAAATTTACTCCCCCGCCCTTGGAGGTGCAGATTAGACTGTTACTATTCTCACATGTTTCCCGAGATAGTATACCACAAAGAGAGGAGAAACAAGCAAACAAGGTTTCAGAGAATGGGGGAGAATCTGTATCCCAGTTCAGTAGCTATTTGATTTACTGTCATAACATAACATAATGTCGAGGTAAACAGACATATCCCGAGGTAAGAAGCTTAATTTTTTAAGACTGAAACGGGGTATACAGTTTTTGTTTAAACATTGCAAGGATATACTGATTTACACCAGGAAAGAGTTGAAGGGTGATGCAAGATATATGAGTCATACCCGTAATTTAACACCAATTCTTTTGCAGTCACTTGTTCCCACGTAGGTACAATCTAATCTAACAACTTCTTCTGTTTCAAAAGCCGCTCTGACTTTGTCCACCACATTCACATACACTCCATTTCTGCCTAGAGGAGTAACATGTAACAATCAGCAGCGGAAGGCAATCTTTAACTTGTTTCTAATAATAAAGAGGAGAAATTAGTAAGTTCAACTTGGACTCACGAAACACAAGTTACTCACTGAGTTTCGTTAAAGGAGGAGCATTGAACCCTTTGTTCCTCATTGCCTTCGTTTCTTCAAATGTCAGGCCATCAGCAACATTCTTCACAAGCTTCGGATATATTGGAGCCAAAGGCTTCCACAGCATCACAGGAACAGTAGGTCTACTCTTGGGATCATAATTTCGACCCCGATATAAGAGTAAGATATTAATATGGCGATAGATAACTTTTCCACCTGATTTTTCCTGCAATGATACTGTGCTTTGCATCAGCAACAGAAGGGTTAATTTGTAAAAGGTTAAAGAAATCTACATCCAAATATATGTGCCAGCACTCTGGCCTTCAGATCACAAACCTCGAGATGGGAGCATACGTTATCCATGTCAAGAGTTGGCACCCCCAAGCACTTAATCCTTACAGCTTCAGCCCTCTTCCAATGGCCATGGATATCTTCCAGCATATTGTGAGTAACTCCACCCCGCCCTAACACACAATAATGCTATGATAATCATGAAAAAGTATGGATCAAATTGAATTAAATGCAGTGATCATTATACCAAGACGTAAGTGAGGATGCAAATTTATATCCACAGAGACAAATATCAATCATGTGAAACAGAAGCCATATGTGCAAGATATCTGCTTAGCTCAACTAGCCTCAGACCTAAACTAAAAAGGATTCATTGTTCTTTGATATTCAGAGATTCATCATAATAATTTGACTGTCTTTATGTTGGCCGTCAACTTCCTTTCCTGTTTATCTCGTTAAGGTGGAGTTCATATATACAAAAACATATCACAACTTCTTGAGTAAGTACACAACAACAAAATTTACTCAGAATGCAAACACAAAGACTCTGTCTTACTTAGCAAAGACAAATACACGATCACATAATTTATCGCACAAGGCTGACATCACTCATTATACGTCAAACCTCTCTATAACAACCACTCGCTATAACATCCGAACTTTTATGCTAAAAGTTACCTATCTACAACAAATTTCTACTTATAACAACAACAACAACAACCATCATTATCACATTACTCATTGTAAAATTATCCCTCTATAGGCTTGTTGAAATTCAGTCAATCAATCAACTTCCCCTCAAACCAAACAAGTTTTGCAGCTAAATGAACCTTCTTATACCCATTCTGCTGTAAGTTTGTCCATCTTCCATGCATCTCGCAGGTACTACACTAGTTGTTACTTAAAACAAGTTAACGGATCTTATTGAAATTACCCAAATTCATTTGACGAGAGCAATCGTTGTGACGATACTTCTCGACAAGCTCCGCCGTTTCCTCCTCTGAGAGCGTTTCTCCGAGGATCCGCCGTCGCTCCTCAGCCACTTTCTCCAAATCCACCGGCTGTAAACGCGGAGCTGAAGTTCCGGTCCATTTTCTATCAAGCCGTCCCGGTCCAAACGGAGAGAACCGCGGTGGTTCACGGAAACCAATTGGCTCAACTGCCGGGTTGGTCTCAGAGTAAGAGTAGCGAAAATCAAAGGGTAAGTCGGAATTGATAGTAAAGTTGTGGGCTTTTTCAGAATCTTCAAAGGATGCAGCATTTTCACGCTTTTCTGTTATCGATTTCTGGGTTTTTAAGGTAGAGGAAAATGGAGGGTCGAATATATCTTCTTGCTCTGGCAGAGAATGGAACAGAGAAGGGGAAAAATTGATGAATGATAAAGAGGGGATTTTGGAAGAGAGGGTGTCATGTGCTTGAATGGTTAAACGACGCCATGGAAATAGCTTCATCATTCTAAGCTCTCACTGTGTGTTCGAAGCTCTGTGAAGAAGAGAACTTGGGAAAAGGTTGAGCAACAAAAATATAAATTATAAAAATTTACCTAAAATAAAAATAAATACAAATTACCATTTCTCTTTATTCCCTTTTAATGTTGTAAAAGAAAATTCTTCGTGTCCGATGCACAAAGTATTCCATATTAGCAAGGGTCCAGGAAGGGCCACACCTAAATGGTGTGATTTAGACAATCTATCTTAATGCAAGCATTAATGTTTGCTTTCACGATTCGAACCTGTGACCTGTAGATCACGTGGAGACAACTTAACTATTACTCCAAGATTTCCCTTTCTCTTCGAACAAATTGTTAAAAATATTTCTTTGACATAAGTTTAGAATGCATCACTAAAGTTTAAGGCTTGCTTTTTGTATACTTGTCCTTTTTTATGTTATGGTATTGGTAATGTAAGATTGGTCTATGATGTTCATAATACACACCCTACCATCATCATCATCTCAAGGATGTGTAATTTACCTTAATTCAATAACACTGAGGATTGTCTACCATCATCAAAGGTTGCACAAAATTTTGGGCTTAGGCTTACATTACTTTAAACGCATTATTAGAATCTTAAACTTACTTTTTATTATGTTTATTAGAATCTCTCTTATGTTTTGTCGATATAAGATTTGCCTAGAGAGTTAGACAGGGCCGGCCTGAAACTTGTAACATCTTCTTAAGGGGAATGTGTCTTGCTCATGCTTTTGGATTTCCCAATTTTATACTTGTCTGTCCTTTTCTTGCAATGCTTGTTCTCTAAATTACAACAACACCAATAAAGAGTCTTCCTTTAAGACAATTGAGACTATTAGCTCCTTCAAAAGCAACAAGATTCATAGAATAAACTGATACAAAATACAATTTCAAATTTAACAATCCTACTACCAAGTACTAAGTAGCAAGTACCCGTGAAACTAATCATGCTACGCACAAGCTACTTCGGACATGTAAGCCTACAAAGTGGGGTATGAGGAGGGTAGAGCGTACACAGACCTTATCCTTACCTCAGAGATAGAGAGGTTGTTTCCGATACACCCTCAGCTCAGTGAAGAAGTGACGATACAAAAAGAAGTTCTAGCATACTCATCTAAAAAGAGGTTTGGATAATCTCATTCTCATCTAGTGATTCAAACAAAGCTAAGTGAACTTAAAGAACGCTCATTCAAATTTTAGTTGCAATTGGAGAATCTTTGCCTCAATCCCTCATCTTTGCATCTCCTCTGATCTACAACCATGGACTCAAACACATCCAACAAATGATCCAATCCTTCACAATCTTTTTCCCCAACAGCTTTCAAAGCATATACAATACTCTCAATGGTAGACAAATATCCAGCTCTAGGCTGACGCCTCACTTCGCTATACAAACTTAGCTTCTCTACATCCAACCTCAAATGTGGTAGCATCTTCAACCAAGGATTCTCATTGTACATTCTTTTTGCTTTTGCCCATGTCCCATCAAGTACAATCAGATTTTTCACTTCAAAATCTATCTCTTCAGTGCCTATTGAACTTTCACTTGGAAATAACAGCACTGATCCTGAAGGAACTGAAACTTCAAACTCCTTCAATTCTTGAAATTTACTGCTCCCATCCAATAACTTCCTCTGTAACTTTTTTACAATAAACCCTTTTCGTATATCATCAATAGCTTCTCTAAAGCTCCCGCTATGCTCAGTCTTACCTTGCATTTCTGCAAGAGACTGTTCCCACGGCTTATTCAAATGTTGATTCTGAGAGGGACTAATTGCACCATACTTCTCTATAGTAAAAGAAACAGCAGCATTACTATCAAAGTTTGAGTCTTTATTGTTTCTGCTACTATTTTCATCCAAATTTCGAGAACCCATTTCAAGATTTGAATTGAGCAAACGAATGACAAATTCAGCTTCATAATTAACATCAGAGACTGAAATTACACTCAGATTTTGCAGGCCAATAGAAGCAATTCTTGTGGAATTTAAAGGGTGATTTTTCTCTAGACTGTGTTGAAGAATTGTGACAGCCACAGAGTTTTCAAGACATGGGGTCTTCAATCGTGTGCAGAGACACAAACGGGTGGGTTTAGAGCATGATGGGCACATGGGTCTCTTTGAATGACCCGACTCATTCACCATTTCTAGGGTTTGAGGTAAGTTTTGAACTTGAACAGGTAGAGGGTGAGGGTTCTGTCTGGCAAAGAAATGGTTACCTCCAGAAAATGAAACGACCCGATTCTTGAAATACATTAGCATGAAGGAAAAATCCGGGTCTGGTCGAAAAGGAAATGGAGCAGGAGGCCGACCCGGGAAGTTGCAGAAGAAAAAGAAGACGATGAAAGAAAAAGCAGGAGTGTGGTGCACAGATGCACCCTGGGGGGGCGGGGGTCATAGTGGTGCATTGACTATATTACCCTCGCCTACTTCATCTTCTCTGTACATTCAAGAACAAATCTTGAGGTCAATTTAGACCAAATGGAACCAATTTTATATATGCTATTGAACCAACGAGTCACGACCAGTTCCAAAGTTTGAAACTTTTTGATCTCTGAAATCTTGACTAAAAATTTGCAAAAAAAATCAAATCTTGGTAAAAGATGCATGATTTCTGCTTTACGATCCCTTATGGGTTAATTCTGGTGACTGGTGGTGTCATGGGATATGCCAGTAAAGGAAGCACAGCTTCACTTGCTGGAGGTGTTGGTACTGGATTTGCTTTGATCTTAGCTGGTTACTTGAGTCTGCAAGCATTTCACAAGCGCAAAAATTCATACTTTGCCTTGATTCTTGAAACTGGTATATACCCTTTTCATTTCCTTAGATATAACTGCATTTCATATTGGCCAAGCTTGGGTCTTTTCTGTTTTATTGTGCTCATATAGTATTGAATCACAGTTCTTGATTGTGTATAGCCTCTCATTTATGCTTGTTGTTCTTGAGACAAGGTAGGATAAAGTTTGCGTACACTCTAGCCTCCCCTACCTCACTTGTGTGATTATACTGAGTACGATGTTGCTGTTGTTGTTAGTCAGATCTGAAGACTAGCTCTAATTTAGCATTACTCCTCTTAAAGAATGAAATCTTCTTGGATTTTTGTCCTTCTAAGAAATTGACTGCCTCTCCTGAGAATAAAAATGAGATGCAACCCTGGTGTCTTTGTTCTTGTGTGTGTGTCTATTGTTTGGACCTAAAGCTTAATGTGAACTGTTTGTTCTTATCTGGATACTATCATTGGAAGGTATAATACTTTAGCATCTAATCGCTATTAGGTTTCCTTAGGGTTCAGTGACCTTTCGAGTATCTGCTTGTGTGTTTCACAGATGTTAAGTTGGATGTTGGTGCAGATCATTAATATTGGTTAAAATTTGGAGTAACTTTTAACAAAAGAGAATTCAAAAATATCATGTTATATGATGAAATAAACAAGATCAAAAAGAAAGATATATGATTATGCATGTTTCCTCTCAGCATCTCCTTCAACAATGATCAGAAGTACTGTGCAAAGCACCATCCTTTGAATGAATTCTGTGATAATCTTGGACTCTACCAGTTAATTGTGTCAACTGCAATCTTAATGTTCAGAAATACAACTTCCTAAGTGAACATTAACTCACAGATAACAGTCAATTCATCAAGTTTGAAACTTTTCAGGGAGTACATTTAAGACTATAATAAGCTATTTTGACCTTGAATCTAGCTTTTTCCTAATGATCAGAACTCTGTAGTTTTCCTACTTGGTGTGGTGCTTATCTGCTTCTTCTTCGAAGTTTGATGAAATAGAAATGCAGACGCGGAGAGATATGTTAACTTTTGTTATGTCTGATGGCACCATGATTTCCTTCTAATTCAGAAAGAAAAATCAAAATTTCATCTTTTTTGCTTCTGTTACTGAATTTGCTTTGTTTGTTATAAACACGTGGGCATCTCCACTCACTTTATTCGATTCCAAACAGCTTGTGCAGCTACGTTAACATGGGTTATGGGGCAGCGGTACATGCAAACTTCAAAAATAATGCCGGCTGGTGTTGTTGCTGGTATCAGGTAACTGCAAATGAAAAGCATGCCATACTGGTTTTATAGTCAACTTGCTTCTTGGTTGCTGTATTTTGTCTATCTTTTTAAGTATACTAGGTTTGTGAGGTATGACAAATTTAATCAAGGAAATCACAACAACATACCGAGTGATCCCACAAGTGGGGTCAGGGAGGGTAATCTACGCAAATCTTACCCCTACCTTGTGTGGAATCATAGGATGATAATACATGAAGATTATCGGTAGCAAACTAAATGTTTGGCTCTTTTTATAAAAGTTGTTCGATTTTGTTTAAAGCGGATAATAATAAGAAAAATGTTTCGAAAGTTAATCCGATACTATATGGGAGAAGTTCAGTTGGGAGGATGAAATTTTTTGTTTACAAGAACAGAACTGGCATCAGTCCTGTTGTTTGCTCCATGTATTAATGGAGAATAGATGCTACTGTGCTAGTTATCTTATATTCATCTAGTTGTGTCAACATGTACTGCTGTTCTTGTATCTTTTAAGCTATGTTGCTTGGACTCTCCAAAATGTTACCACACCTGTGTTGGATCCTCGGAAAATGCACTACTTTTTGAGGATCCGACGCTGACATTGATAAAGAGTCTAAGCAATATAGGCAGGTAACATGCACAAGACCTGCAGTTACAATATGTCCCTTTTTGTTCTTTTTGGTAAATTATGCAAACTAAAAGTTATAACTGTAGTATTCGAGTCAGCTTGCACACCTTGACTATCGAAAAGTCTTTGTATCTATTTGTTTTTTTGATAATCATGATATCAGGGCTAGCTTGCGGCACCTCGACTATCAAATAGTCTTTGTATATGTTTTTCTTATAACTGTGGTATCTGGACCAGTTTGCGCGGCTCGACTATCAAAGTGTTTTTGTATCTTTTATATGAGGTTGATGTTATATTTATTTTGTTCTCTCTTTTCTGCAGTGCACTCATGACTGGGTTTTACCTGTACAAAATTGCCACAAGAGGAAACCATTTTCCACCTAAGACTGAATAGTACCATATGATTATTTATTTTGGGGCTCCAATTTCATACTGTATGTATCAAGCTAAAAATGTACTCTTATTTTATACTCCCTCCGTTGCACAAAGAGTGATCTGATTTGACTTGGCATGAAGTTTTGGAAAATAAAGAAGATTTTTGAATCTTGTGGTCCTATATTAAAGTTATGTCAAATGTACTAAATTGCCTTTCAATCTTGTTGCTTTAAGCATGTCACGTGGAAAGCTGAAATTAAAATGTTACCAAAAAAGGAAAGAGGTCATTCTTTTTGAAATAAACTAAAAAGGAAAGGAGGTCATTCTTTTTTAAATGGAGGGAGTACTAAATTTTATAGAATTTAATGGATCAACTCTTATTTTGATGTTTGTTTAGTAACCATTTACAACTTTTCATCAAGCATTTGGTGCTTCTTTTTTTTGGTTTTTCACAAACTCAATGTTCGATATCTGCATTGGAATGCAACTAATATAGATTTGCCCCGCAAAAAGAAAAATAACATACCAGTGTAATTCCTATACACAGCCTTACTCCTCGAAGGTAGAAAGACTGTTCTGACGCATCAATTACTGAATCATCATTCAGTAACTTTGCTCCAGTAAACTTAATTACTGATTTTTGCCAAATTCATAACTCTCGATATTGATTACCATATTCAAAACTCGAACCCAATACTCTCGGATTTTGGAACTGTACATGGATTTCAAGCAGTATTATCTAAAAAGTGTTGGCGGTATTTGGATTTTCTACGTGTCATCTGGATTTATATTTGACAGTATCACTGTTATCCACGTGTCTTGTGGCACTTCAAACTTTATTATAGGAAAAAATATAAGTAGGACTCCATTTTCTTTTTGTCTTTTCTTTCAATGTTTCTCAGTTTGTTTAACTGTAACTTAAGTTTTGGTGAACATTTGATTTTTGCCCAACATAACTCTCAGCATATATGCTAAAACATCCATCAAAATCAGCAATAACAACAAGTATCAGGTAACTCTGTCCATGAACGAAAAAAAATCACTTAATATTTTGTTTCTGCTGGATTTGTCCATGAACCATATGTTGTTGTTGTTCCCCTTCTTTGTCTTTTCACTTCACTTATTATTGTCAGCTGGAGCTTGAGTTTGATTCATGTTTTGCGAAGAACCAGGAAATTCCATAGCGTTCAGGTTGAGGTGGGACAAAGAGCTCGATTGGTCATAGATTTTAAAGTTGAAACTTGAAATTCGAAAATTTTCAAGTTTAAATAAATTTGAAGTCTTGTGGGAGGAAGTGAAATTTCTCCCAAGAAAATGATTTTGAAGGCATGTTGAACTTGGAATTATGACTTGTATTAAGAAGAATAGTCGATGAAAGCAAGCAGATACTTCCAACCACACAACTTAGTAAAGATTATCAGTACTTTCCTCACATTATTGATTTGGACTTTGCACAACTTGTTTTCAATACAAAACAAAGCACAACAATCCTGTTTATCAGTACTCTTTTTTTTTTGGACATGTCGATCGAGTTAGATACTACAATCCACAATCATATAGGAAAGTATGTTCTGGTATGTCAAGATGGAGCTTGTTCTTGTTTCAGGATACCATAACGGAGCTAAGACACTTTCCAGTTTGTACCTCAGTACGTCAATCATGAACACTATCGTAGCTATTTCCCTGTTTCTGCTCCCGGTATTCTTCCTTCTTGCTCGGAGGATAAGATCGTCGAAGAGGGTTCCACCAGGATCCCTTGGATTTCCAGTCATCGGTCAAAGTCTTGGGTTGCTAAGGGCAATGAAAGCCAACACAGCAGAGAAATGGCTTGATGAAAGAGTACAAAAATATGGTCCTATATCAAAGCCAAGCCTTTTTGGCAAACCAACTGTGTTTATTTATGGGCGGGCTGCTAACAAGTTTTTATTTACCAGTGATGGCTCTGTCCTCACTAGCAAGCAGCCACAATCACTCAAGATGATTCTGGGTGATCGTTGCCTTTTGGAAATGAATGGTGAAGATCATAAACAGGCTAGAGATGCCCTGGTATCGTTCTTGAAGCCAGATAGTCTGAAGCGTTATGTTGAAAAGATGGATGAAGAAGTCAGAATCCACCTTCAGACTTACTGGAAAGCCCCCCACCCCAACCAAAGTAATCTTGCATACAATTTAGACATTTACTACTAACCTCTGCATAATGTTGATGATAATAGGTCTTACCTTTGATGAAGACACTCACCTTCAACATTACTTGTTCTCTCCTTTTTGGACTTGAACGTGGAGCTCGAAGAGACCAAATGGTTCGTTATTTCCAGCAGATGATAAAAGGAATGTGGTCAATCCCTATAAACTTGCCATTTACGTGCTTCAATCGCAGCCTCAAGGCAAGCAAAGATGTCCAGAAAATGTTGAAACAACTTATTTCAGAGAAACGACATGAGTTTGACTACAACTTAGCTTCATCCCACCAGGACCTCATCACCTGCTTGCTCAGCATCCGTGGAGAGAACAAACAAGAACTCATATCTGAAAATGAAATCATTCACAATGTCATGCTCATCATGGTTGCCGGATATGACACTTCATCCGTCTTGATAACTTTCATGGTTGGACTTTTAGCAAAGAATCCAAACATTCATGCAGCTGTCCTTAAAGGTAAGAACCCCTCTGAATTTCATTCAGACTCGAGTTACTCTTATCTTTCAGGTTTCTTCTAAATAAGCTTTGTGGGAACGCAGAACTAGAAGAGATTGCACAGAGCAAGTCACCAGGAGAGTCACTAACTTGGGAAGACCTTGGCAATATGAAATACACCTGGAGAGTTGCCATGGAGACAATGAGAATGTTCCCTCCCATTTTCGGAGGCTTCAGGCAGACTGTAAAAGACATTGAGTACGGAGGCTACCTCATTCCAAAAGGATGGCAAGTAAGATCAAAATCCCCATCTTTGATTTTCCAGTCTTCAACCTGTTAATTTTGGTTGTACTCGGTCTTTTCTGATTGGCTTAATCCAAATTTAACCACTGCTTAATGGCTGCACATAGATATTCTGGGCAACGGCTAAAACACACATGGATAGCAGCATTTTCCAAGAACCAGAGAAATTTGATCCAGCACGCTTTGAGAACACAGCATCTTTGCCTCCTTACAACTTTGTTCTATTTGGAGGGGAAGCCCGTATATGTCCTGGATACGAGTTTGCAAAGATTGAAACTTTGGTGACAATCCATTACCTAATAACACATTTCACATGGAAGCTATGCTGTACAGACAATTTCTTCAGCAGGGACCCAATGCCAGTACCAACTCAAGGACTTCCCATTCAAATAATTCCCAGGAAACCTCTCTAGTTCAACAAATTCAATCCTACATTCTTCTCCAAGAGGCAGCAGACTTTGTAAACCTTAAGACTCCTAAGAGGAATATTATGCAAGAATGAAGAAGTCAAGCTTGGCCAAGTTGTAAGCGGGGCTGGTGTGGTTGTACCTAGACGTTAAAGTATCTGGAGTAATATTAAGTTGAAGAGTATTATATCACTCAACTTAATGTTTTTTTTTTCCGTCTTTCAACTATCAAAAAGTCTTTGTATAAACTGTGGTATTTAAGCCAGCTTGCACACATCAACTAATGAAAAGTCTTTGTATCTGTTTGTTTTTTTATAATCGAAATATCACAGCCAACTTGTGGGCATCTCAACTATCAAAGTCTTTGTATCTGTTTGTCTTTTTATAACCATGATATTCGAGTCAGCTTGTGCACCTCGACTAACAAAAAGTCTTTGTATCTGTTAAGTGAGGTTGATGGTATATTTATTCTCTCTCTTTTCTGAAGTGCATTCAAGACTGGATAACCTGTACAAAATTGCTACAGCCACCTAAGACTAAGTAGTACCAATTGATTGTTTATTTGGGATTCAAATTCCATACTGTATGTATTGAGTAGACGTGAATTCTTATGAATTGTTGTATACAACCGGCTGAAAATGTACTTGTTTATTAATTTTATTGAATACAATGGGATTGCTTTCATGAGTTTGAATTTTAGTTTTGTGATTTACTTGACTTTGCTTTCATGGTGTATCAATCTAACAAAACAACTATTAGATTATCATTTTTTTCCAAAAAAAAAGAAAAGATAATGTCTGAATAGCTACTACCTTCCAGCAGCATAAGTACCGGACAAAGTACCTTATGCTGTATCAATCTGTCAAATAAATTATCAGATGTAAAGATCATCACATGATTGATTTGGACTCTGCAGTCTGCACTACTTGTTTTTAAGAAAAAACAAAGCACAAGAGTCCTGTTAACCAACACTGTTCTTTTTGGACATGTTGGTAGAGTTATATACCACAATCACTGGAAAGTATAGTTTGGTATATCTAGATGTGGCATATTACTGGAAAGAATAGTTTGGTATATCTAGATATGGCATATACCACAATTACTGGAAAGTATAGTTTGGTATATCTAGATGTGGCATATTTTTGTTACAGGATACCATAATGGAACTGAGATGCTTTTCCAGAAACAAACAAAGTTAACAGCACAAGAAGATTATATAAATTACTTCTACTTCCTAAGCTCACTACCTTTGTACCTTCAATCATGAACATTATAGTAACTATTTTCCTATTTCTACTCCCGGTATTCCTCCTCCTTGTTCGGAGGAGGAGATCATTGAAGAGGGTTCCACCAGGATCCCTTGGAATTCCAATCATCGGTCAAAGTCTTGGGATGCTAAGGGCAATGAAAGCCAACACGGCAGAGAAATGGCTTGAAGAAAGAGTACAAAGATATGGTCCTATCTCAAAGCTAAGCCTCTTTGGCAAGCCCACTGTATTCATTTATGGACAGGCTGCTAACAAGTTTGTATTTACCAGTGATTGCACTGTTCTCACTAATCAGCAGCCACAATCAGTCAAGATGATTCTGGGCAATCGTTGCCTTTTGGAACTCAATGGTGAAGATCATAAACGGGTTAGAGATGCCCTGGTATCATTCTTGAAGCCAGATTGTCTTAAGCGTTATGTTGGAAAGATGGAAGCAGAAGTCAGAATCCACCTCGAGACTTACTGGAAAGACAAGCAAATAATTAAGGTATGTCATCCCCCCTACTATTCTTGCATGTAACCTAAGACATTTACAGCTAACTTTTGTGTTAATGATAGGTATTACCTTTGATGAAGACACTCACCTTCAACATTATTTGCTCTCTCCTTTTCGGGCTTGAGCGTGGATCTCAAAGAGACCAAATGGTTCATTATTTCCAGCAGATGATAGAAGGGGTGTGGTCAATCCCTATAAACTTGCCTTTTATGCGTTTCAATCGAAGCCTCAAGGCAAGCAAAGATGTCCAGAAAATGCTGAAACAACTTATTTCTGAGAAACGCCATGAGTTTGACAACAACTTAGCTTCATCCCACCAGGATCTCATCACCTGTTTGCTCAGCATCCGTGGAGAGAACAACCAAGAACTCATATCTGAAACTGAGATCATTCACAATGTCATGCTCATAATGGTTGCTGGATATGACACTTCATCCGTCTTGATAACTTTCATTATAAGACTTTTAGCAAAGAATCCAAACAACTATGCAGCTGTCCTTAAAGGTAAGAACTCTTCTGAATTTCATTCAAACTCCAGTCACACTATCTTTTGGGTTTCTTCTAAATAAGCTTGTGGGAATGCAGAACAAGAAGAGCTAGCACAGATCAAGTCACCTGGAGAGTCCCTAACTTGGGAAGACCTTGGCAAGATGAAATACACCTGGAGAGTGGCAATGGAAACAATGAGAATGTTCCCACCCGTTTTCGGAAACTTCAGGCAGACTGTAAAAGACATTGAGTATGGTGGCTACCTCATTCCGAAAGGATGGCAAGTAAGATCAAAATCCCTATCTTTGATCTTCCATTCTTCAATCTGTTAATTCGGTAGTAGTCAGTATATTTCTTATTGGCATAACCCAAATTTAACCACTGCTTAATGGCTGCACATAGATATTCTGGGTAACGGCTAAAACACACATGGATAGCAGCATTTTCCAAGAACCAGAGAAATTTGATCCAGCACGTTTTGAGAACTCGGCATCTTTGCCTCCTTACAACTTTGTTCCATTTGGAGGGGGAGCCCGTATATGTCCTGGATACGAGTTTGCGAAGATTGAAACCTTGGTCACAATCCATTACCTAGTAACACATTTCACATGGAAGCTATGCTGTACAGATGATTTCTTCAGCAGGGACCCAATGCCAGTACCAACTCAAGGACTTCCCATCCAAATAGTTCCCAGGAAACCTCTATAATTCAATAAATTCAATCATACAATCATACATGCTTCTTCAACAGGAAGCGAGTTTTGTAAACCTCGAGACTCCATATTATGATATATTGCTGTTAACGACACTAAAACTAGACTGGGATTGGCATCAAATTTGCGATCTCCTAAGGGGAATACTCCCTATATTATGATGTATTCATGTCAAAAGATGTACCCCTTGAGGCCTGACAATCCGGCCACAATTATTGAAACTTTATATTTGAAAGTAAAAGGGCTAAAAATTAGATATGAGAAATTGGAACTTCAACATGCATAAGCACAATTCTTCTTTTCTCTAGATTTAGCTATTACAGCTCAAAGTTATACAACTTCGTTTTTTTTTTATGAAGCTTAAAGTTATATAACTTTTCTTTTCTGAAACTTGAAGGCAAAAAGTTGGATGTAAAGGATGAAATTTTCCAACAGCATACCCAGTGTAATCCCACAAGTGGGGTCCGAGTAGGATAGAGTGTATGCAGACTTTAACTTTACCTCGTAGAGATAGAGAGGCTATTTCCAGTCGACCCTCGGCTTAAATAAAGCATTTCCAAGCAGTTTGTGAAATGGAATTCAGAAATGAGTAGGAAAGATGAAATTTTCCAACATACCCAGTGTAATCCCACAAGTGGGGTATGAGGAGGGTAGTGTAGACAGACCTTAACCCTACCTCGTAGGGCTAGAGAGGCTATTTCCAATAGACCCCAACTTAAAATAAAGCATCTCCAAGCAATTTGAAAAATGGAATACAGAAACGAGAGCAGGAAAGATGAAACTTTTCATGGACATATTTTAGCACTTGTTAGTCCTTTCATGCTATGTAATTGATTCTTGAGTAACTTATCAAAATTTTGAGGTATTGAAACAACTTTACTACAGAAAATTGAGTGTAGATCTCTAAAGTTTCTAAGGCATAAAAAATAAATAACATCCACTTAGAATACCAACTCATTTCCATATATACAAGTTCTTTTGGATTCATTTATCCAAAGCTCATTAAGTATAAATCTAAATTAAAATGTGGAACTTGTCAAGCTAGGATTCTGTCCTGTGCAACATTGATCAGGATGAACAGTAATACCAAACTTTGTACAAAGCAATATATATGAATATGGTCATCAGCAACCTTGTGCATTCTAGGAAATTGTACTACAAGTATACAACCTGAGAACTGATGAATGAAAAACTATATGCTTCTAACCTCTGAGATTACGAGGATGATGGAAAAACTGTTGTCAACAACTTTTTGGTCTGTAATATTTCGGAGGCATAGATGGGCATCTTTCATTCATATGGGGGTACAGATCCATACTATTGTATCCAGGTAGTTCCATCCGGTACTTTCCTCGAATTTGACAGAAAGGAAGCTTCACATTATCATCTGCATTGCACCACTTCGGCAACCGGCTTGAATTGTTCTCGAAAAACTTGAGAGAGTAAGCATCTTTAATCTGCACTCCCAGCAATAAATACGTTACTTTTCGAACTCTAGAAGTTGAATCCAACATGAAACTTCCCATGTGCTTTTCAATTACATGAATCATCAGACCTCAGGGTCCAACAGCAAACAAGTAATGCAAGAATTGTAATTTTCTTTTTTCCGAATGATAAAAAAATGATGCAATGTTTCACAAACATGAGCAATATTAAGATAGAGGACTGGATAACTTTCCAAGAATTGAAATACTTCTGGTTTGAAATTTGGTTCCTAACTTCCACATTTTTTGGCACTAAGATACTGAAAGGTATGCAAGAGTACAGTAAAAAAGTTCCTATTTTAGGGAAGTGGACAATGGACACAATGTTTAAACTTTAACAACCCAAACAATACATACACCAGTTTATTTGGAACTTAACAGAATTGTAGCAAGGATGACGAAAACATGTACTCCGTCCATCCCAATTTACGTGATGTAGTTTGAATTAATAAGACTTTGCAATGTACTAAAATACCCCTAAAATAAATGAATTTTTAAATAGACGAATACACTTTTGTAGACATTTTTCCAAATAAGTGGGACCCAACATGAGTAAAATAGTGTCATTAAACATTTGCCAAATAAGGAAATATGTCATTCTTTTTGGGATTGACTAAATAGGAAAGTGTCACATAAATTGGGACAGAGGGAGTATTTAGTAGGGATGTGAAGAATAATAGGAAGAACGAGTGCAAGATACCTCACTACACATACAGACATGTGAAACTCCCCACCCCCAACAAAAAGAAAACCCGCCATCCACAAAAAGGCAACCAAGAGAAAAGGAAAAACAGCTTTAGATTCATCTAAGTACATATCATGCAAATGCCCTGGAAACCAACTCACCGTGAATTCTGTAACCTGAATTGAGCTTGCAAGTTCACCAAATAGTCCTGCTTCCTTATACATCTCAAGAATAAAAGCAACACATGATGTCGACTTTCCATCACTATAAACCCAATCATCCTGCTCTGGAATAGCCAACAATTTGGCAAAAGAGAATCCACGCTTTTCAACTTCCACAAGAACATCAGGAAGACTAAGGTTCTGCATGGGACAATATAGATCAGCATGTAGTACTATATGTCAAGTCAGTGATAGAGGTCTACACTAACTTAGTTTCGCTTGAGATATATGAGAGTTCACAAAGCAGAGTATATTTTCAGTATAACAATGGCTTTATGCCATCAATCTTTGTGAATACAGTATCCTAATCTTCTTTAAATAAGTTACTCAATCAGCTGCTTTAATAGTGTTTTGTCCACTGTTTTTATCTCAAAAAAACAGAATCATCTCATCAAATGTGATTATACAAAAACATAACCTTAGTTCCGAGTCGTTTGTTCAAGGCTTCATTCCACATGTTAGCAGCATATGCAGGCTGAAGTTGGTTCCAAACAGTCATGACAGAAGCAACCTGCACCAGACATCACAAAAACATCAGCAACAATAATGTAAAATAACAGGTTAATTTTTAATTAGCAGGAATCTGTTTATTTAAAAAAATAAAAATAAGAATAGGAGAGCGACAAATGGCTAAATCTCAGTGGATCATGGTACCAAGTCCACTCTGCCACTTCCAATTTGCAGGATACAGTAGCAGCTATTCAACATACAAAACCAAGTGCCACATGACCCACTTTATCTATAAATGCCTGTCATTTATACTTGCGTAATGCCATTATCGTCTCTTCCCATCCCTCACCCTTCATCCTCGTAAATTTCTGATTCCAATTGCCTGTCTCATATCACAGAGAATAATTTCAAGCTCATTCATGACTTTATGGTGCTTCAAGTTTCTTACACCAAAACAAATACCATTTCAGCTCTCACGAGACATGAGATAATAACCGATGATCTATTCACTGCTTAAGCATCTCATGCATACTCTGTGGAGTTCTATAGAACACTTGACTCATAATAGAATGCTATAGCAGTGGAGTTCTATAGAAGAAAATGATGATAAAATTAAGTTAAAATTCAAATGGGTATACCCTTATGGAAATCTTGATAATGTTCGATGCATGAAACCTGCGTGTGAAATGCACGCGTTTACCCCCACTTCATGTGCCAACAATATTATTTCATTAGCTGAGAAACTAAATATGCTGAGGTCTACGTTACCCTCTCTTAGTAATTATTTTGTTTATTTGTGAGGACATAATTCAGCAAAGAACAACTGACTATAGTCGCAAGGCAGAGGAATCAGGAAGTAGCGGACTGTACGAAAGAAAGCAGCTTCGAAATAAACACAAAATTGGCAAGACTGTAATATGTAATAATATGCATTACCAGATTAGCATCCAAGGGTGAGGGGTAATTTCCATCAATTGTGTCTATCCAGCTAAATATTAAGTTGTGGAAACCGTAAGGCATGCCTGTCATGCTTTTTGCATATTCCCAAGCAGCAGTTTCATTAAACTTGGCACGGAGGTCAGGGTGCAAAGGGAGCAATGCAATATGTGGATTGGAATCATCTTTTGTCAGCTCAAACTCCCACCACTCTTCCCAAGGCAATAGAGCAATAACATCTTCTCCCTGAAAGAAAATGTGGACAATGAAATTGGCGCAAATATGGTATAGAGATTTAAGTATATGGTCATTCATGCTTAAAGTTTTTCTTATATCTTCAACCTCCCCCAAGGTGCCTGGGCCGAGTCAAATACCCAGAACTACAGCACACAGACCTTCCTTTCAAGTTGATAACGCCTTGGATATTGAGCTGTGTCTATTGCATGCCACAAGTTGCTATCAAGTTAGTTGCGTTTTAAGTTTGTGCAAATGTTGAATAAGGGTCATATTAATATGATACTCATACAACGTGATATTTGAAGCCAACGTTGTAATAATCATATCCTTATCAAAAAATAAAAATAAATTGTAATAATCATACTGATATCTATAGCTGTATACGCCACAAAAAGTGTCACTTGAGGCTTGCGAGACCACAATCACAAACTTGAGATGTTTTTTCTCCTTAAGTTTGCTGATTTGAATATCACTCTAAGCCCTTTAATTAATTGTTCCAATGTGTATCACTTTTATCTCTTTCTTTTTTATTCATTTGAGATAGAGCCCTTCATTCCCTAAAAGTTTGATTCGCTATCAATGCTCCTTATTACTTTGTCAAAAATCCAGAATTCCCTAAACATAAAGCTTGAAGTTTTTAAGAAACACGAACGAGAAAGTACAAAAGAGATGAGATAATATTCTCCATCTCAATTCTCCTTCTAATCTTCAATTTCTTTATTGCGTAGAAGACATTGCCCTTGCTCCCCATTATAAGAAAGAGTAAACACCAAATAACAACATAATGTGAAAAGAAAATAGTTTAGGACTCTACCTTATCATTCTCATTTCCAGATTCGCCAACCCATAGTTTTCCTTCGGAGTCTCTCAAGCAAACAGCAGAATGGCCAGCATAAGCTCCTGATACCCATTTCTCTAAAGTCTCAAAACCACCCCAACGACCTCTAATTTTTGATATTGCAAGAAAATCTCCAGAATGTATGTCATCAGTATTAGTAAGGTTGGTAACCCATGGCTGCGGACGTTTTTCAAATGAAGAACCCATATGTTTCTTGAGAAAACCAATATTTGAGTTCTCACCCCATCCAGTGTTCGTGAACAAAGGAAGAACATCCCATAGTGCTGAAAGGGTTCCTAACATTCCTGCTTGCATTAGGAAAATTGAGATACCTTTATGTTTGACCTGTTTCAATTTTATTCCATTAGTATCATGAATTATGCTTAAATTAGTGCCCTTCTAACTTCATTTAAGAAATGATTGGGACTCACATATTCTAACTCAGCCTGAGACTCCCACTCTTTGATTTCAAGAGTATGTTCACGAGACAATACATAGTAGTCCCATGTTACACGATATGGGGTTGCAAAGACATAAAGGTCCATACATGTCCAACTGTGTGCATTGCTCACCTGCAAAATATTTTAATTTGAATACAAACATTGATATATGGAGAAGTAAAAGAATCCCACTGATAAAGCAACGACATTAAAATGGGAACTCTTTCCATCCAAGCATTGAAAAAGAAGGCACAAAAAGTTATATAAAGCAGATAAAAAATACAATTTATAATTTTCCTCAATAATCTATCCATATACTATGCACTGTATGCAGAGAACAAATCATCACTATTAATAATGCATACGCCATACGGATTTGGCCTTCCAAAATGTTTCCATTCTCAATAAACACCATAACATTGGTATTTCAACAAACCTGGGCTACAATTTCAACTAAATTTTACCAACATACATAGTCAATGCAAAGACTGGGATTCTGTAAAAGGATACTTCTCGTCCACAGAGTTCAGATAAGTTTTAATGCATATTAGTCAGATACAAGTCACCTTTTAGAGTTTCCCACGAAGAGGAGTAGAGCATAGAATCAAGATTAGGTTTACTTCCATCCATTTTACCACATCTATCTGGCTACCAATCAAGAGATATCAAATAGCAAAGGATGATCAGGACCAGCGGCGAATCACCTAGATCAAGATTCCCCGTAGATATACTAAACAGAATCAATGAATCAATCAACTATGCCTCAATCCCAGCTAATTGTGTTCAGCTATATGAATCCTCTACGTCCATTCCGCTCCATCTATATTTCAAGGCAAATTATTGATTCTCTTCTCTAAATCAAGAGGAGCTCTTATTTATACAAGTCTCTAACCAGACTACAAGTCTACTAGTAAACATCATACCTAAGTGTAACACTAACAACTAATCTTAATAGAAAACTACTAAAAGAACAAGTAAAAAGATTTCATTTTTCACATCCAATTTACAAAAAGGAGCAAAATGAAGTACAGATCTACGGTACTATTTACGAGTTCACGTGAGCCCAACCGCTTTTTCCCGAGCCCTGCATATGTAATAAGAAATCCACCAAATATCCATAAACATTTGACCATGAACCTAATTATTACTGTATATAAACTTGAGTTCGTTAGGGGACCCATAAAATTCAAATCTTGGATCCGCCTTAGTTCCCAACCTCCCCAACAACGAACCATATTGACTTACAAGCTATAACTATCAAAAAGCTCTTCCTTGGTATAAGGTTGCACTCAATCAATAAACACATATCCAAGAACTTCTACATAAGAAAAACAACTACAGATACAACAAAACAATCACATATTTCGAAAAACAGCTATTGCAAGTAGTTACTTGAACGGGGAAATCTCAGTAATTCAATTGGTTGACTAGCTAAACTTTCACCAGGGCGAAGATTCAATTCCCATCTTGTAATCCCCTTCCCTTACCCCTACACCTACCCCCAAATATATATACTTGAATAAATAGCAAGATAGATTTGGGGAAAACCTTGATATGAAGGGTTCCTCCACCAAATTGACTATTAGATTTGTTGTGAAGCTCCAACCAAGCAATATTCTTGAAAAAGCAAGCACCTTTCCACTCCAGTGTCTTATTCCCTTCAATTGAAGCAACCCCAACAAAAGTGGGCATGATATCCACTGCACTGTAAAGGGAGTTCAGTATAGGCCATGAAACTTGTCTTGGTAATAAAGGCAAAACATCTTTTGGATGAAATGGTGTTTTAAACCCATGAATCTGCCATGGCAAAAACTGAAAAAGGAACAAGAAAGTGATAAAGCTGTGATTTTTCAAGATGACAGCCATGGAAGTCTTCTATGGAAGCTTTGTTTGTTCAATATCAAGAAAATTGTTGGACTCCAGAGCTCATAGAAAATGGATTTTTCACCATTTATATGAAATTTGCTTACGTGAAGATCTTTTCCAGTTTTATTTATTTCGATTTTCTGAGGAGAAAATGACAAAAATGGTCGTTTGAGCATATGTACATTGAAATACTTTTTTTGTTGATAAAGTAAAAGAGACCTCGTCTTTTAAACTGATTAATAAACTAAGACAAATAAATTGAAACCAGATTTAACGAAAATAAGCTGAAACAAAGGTTTGTCATAAATACCAAATAAGTTTTATCATATTCTAAAAGATGCAATATAATAAAGGAAAAAATGATAAATATATCTCCAAACTATCGTAAATGGTATGCAGATACCTTTCATCATACTTTTGGGACATTGATGTCAATGTCGTCCAAAAACTAGACCATATATACCCTTTATACTAACAAACATACACATGTCATAATCTTATGTACCGATCCAACATTTATTAAATATCGGATTGACGGATAAGATTGTGCCACGTGTCCCTATTTAGTCCTTCGATAGAGTGAATGACATATATGCTCTAGTTTTTGGACAGCAGGGACACCAATGTCCCAAAAATATGATGAAATGTATCTGCATACCATTTACGATAGTTCAAGGGTGTATTTGTCCTTTTTCCTTATAATAAAATGTACTAATAGCTCTTAGTACCTTTAAGTCGAAATAATTTTTAAAACAGTTAGCTAGTGTTTAGGTGAAATTAAAAACATGTTTATAAACATTTATGATTTTTGACTTACAAGTTTTTTCTTTTTTGAAATCACAGAATAATTCATAGTTGTTACAACCTTTACCATAACCCCTACCCTTTGGGTGAGCACTTTGTAGTTAACTTATAAGTTATGAGCCAAAAATTAATATAAATTACACATCAAAAGGCTACACTAAACTTTAAAAATTAATAAAAATAATAGAAATTACAAAAAGGCTAACAAATGTAAGTTCCAAGTTCCAACTATTTTTTACCCCATAATTTCCGTTAAATCTAACAAACAAAATTAGGTAAATATTTGATGGTACTAAAAATATTAACTTCGGATGAATTTAAAGGACTAAAAATGTCCAATATATACTTAATTAAAAGGAACTATTTTAACTCTAGTCTTAATTGGTTTGCGTGTACCTCAACTAATTCCACGATTACGTGTTACTTGCTACAAGTTCTTCGGGATTCATTTTCCCAATTTCATTCCATGAAAAACTAAATAACAACAACATACTCAGTATGCATTTATTTTTATGTAATGGCATTAATCATAGTATTTGCCACTCAAAATTAGCCTAGTTACGCTCCAAAGCTATAATTTATTAATTACGATTCGTAGCTACATGTTATAGGGAGGAGAGTGGCGAGTGAGACTGAGAGAGGGAGGAGAGAGGTCAGAGAGTGGGTGAGAGGTGAACTGTATATGTATATCAGTTAGATAATTGTATATTATACATATGTATTTGTATATTTCTGGCGAGAGAGATTGGGAGAGGGAGGAGAGAGGCGAGCGAGAGAGGACAATAATTTGTATAATTCGCAGATACGTTTGTATAATTCACGTGTTTTTGTATAATTGAGTAATATAAAGTCTGAAATTGTACAAATATAAAAAACTCGAAATAACAAATTGATACAAACATAAACATAATTATACAAAATATATTATATAAATTATATTATACAAAATCAAAAAACTACACGTTTCTACAAACTTTTAAAAGTTATACACAAAAAAATTGAATGTATATGATGAAAAAACTGAAAAACCAAAGGAAATCATCATCTTATACAAATACAAACCATCGTATACAAATAAAAATCAAACAAAGGATTGTTAGTTGTGAATTATACAAATGTGGCGAATTATACATATACAAACGTGATTAATTATACACATTCGAAGTCAGCCCATGTAATTAATGTTTAATATTAGTCGCGAGTGGTAATTATAGCAAACTATAACTATGATGAGTAATTAACTAGTATAAATTTGCTTAACCGCGTAATTTTTCTTATAATAAAATGTACTAATAGCTTTTAGGTACTTTTAAGTCAAAATAATTTTTAAAGCAGTTTGGTAGTGTTTAGGTGAAATTTAAAACATGTTTTTAAACATTTATGATTTTTGACTTATAAGTTTTTCTTTTTTGAAATTACAGAATAATTCGTAGTTGCTACAACCTTTACTACAATATCTATCCTTTGGGTGAGTACTCTGTGATGAACTTATAAGTTATAAGCCAAAATTTAATATAAATTACACATCAAAAAACTATATTAAACTTTAAAAATTAATAAAAATAATATAAATTATAAAAATGGTAACAAATGTAAGTTCCAAGTTCCAACTATTTTTTACCCTATAGTTTCCGTTAAATCTAACAGACAAAATTAGGTAAATGTTTGACGGTACTAAAAATATTAACTTCTGATAAATTTAAAGGACTGAAACGTTCAATATATACTTAAAAGAAACTATTTTAACTCTAGTCTTAAATATAAGACTACTTTTATCATTTTCTCAGCTTTGATAATGTTTTATTTAATTAGTTTCATTTATCTCAATCAATAAGATATATTTTATTGCTTCAATTTACATAATAATTTTTTATCCAGGAAAAAAAAAGATTGTTTTCTTAATTTTATTTTCCTTTGTTTTTAATTTGTTAATTTACGTTTTCGTCTATATTACGTAAAATAGTGATAGGAAAGAAAATTCCTCGAATATACTAATAACAAACACTTTTAACTTTCTTGTAGTTCTGTTAATGCAATAAATTGAGATGAGAATTGCTAACCTTTCACAAAAAAATTATAAATGTTTTTATTTTAAATATATTTTTCTTAATAATTTTTGTGTAGTCAATCTCTTCTAATAATTATTTTTCAATCGATAATATAGTCAAACCACTTAATCTCTCTTGAGACATTGTCGATCTTAAATAAGATTTTATTATTTTTAATTTTGAAAAACTTCTTTCGGCAGAGGCGACTGTTACGGGGATTGTTCACATTATTCTATAAGCAATGTAAACATTTGGAAAAGAACCAAGTCTTTTTATTTGATTGAGTATCTCAATTATAATATTGTCTTCTACTTTAATGATTTTCCTTAACACTTTTAATTCAAAAAATAAGTCTAAACCGTCAATATCGGAGTGAGTATTATATTTTAAGGAACATTCAAGATTAAGACAATATTTTTTTAAATTCTCATCATCTAATGATCTCAATTTTTTCCCACTAAATAGAAAACCAAAAATATTTTCATATACTTCAAATTGTTCAAATCTATTTTGAAGTGAAAAGATTCAACTCTAAATGATTCTTCAAGAAATCTTGTGATTTCATTATCAACATTCTCATCAAAATTTTCTATAAATTACATATTTCATATTCATCTCTAATGCAATTTAATCATAATCCTTCTTCTCTATATGTTATAAAAAGAAACTAAACCTCTTAATTGAAGATAAAAAAAAAGGTAAAAAGATAACTTGTACATTAAAAAAAGAACACAACTTTTTAACTATCTATCACAATCACTTCATTGTCTTAGTTCTAATATTTTTTATTTTTTTTAAATTTAATCCTTCCTAATTAACTAAAAAAAGGAGCCTTTGCATTTATTGTCTTAGTTCTAATATTTTTTTTTTTAATTTAATCCTACCTAATTAACTAAAAAATGGGCCCCCCTAAAATAGGGGGCCTAAGGCCAAAAACTTTTTGTTAAGCCTTGCCTGCCGCCCCTGCCTTTCACTTGCCTTATTGTTTCTTTTTCTTTTGATTTTGCAACTGGTAAGCCAAAAGTTTAGGCAGAGGAACACCAGATAATGACTCTATGGACGTGTTATGCTTTGAAATAACATATAATAGAGTTCCAGTTATTCGCATTTTACTTGTAGTTGCTTGTTTTTTAAACTGGTGCAGGCATTTGGTAAATGTCCTCTCTGAAAGTAAATGAGGATGTTTCGTATGACAGTTCCACTTTGACTCATTTAATGTTGGAGGGAATGCTAAACTCTCTGTCATATATATGTGCCATCAGCCCAGAAAACAAGTATTTCCTTTTTAAACTCACTTGGATTTTCTTTTTTATAAATATCAAAGAGATGCTTCATGTTTTACTGTATTCATATCAACTGGATCTACTTGCATATGAAAAAATCAGTTTTTTTCTCTTTTTAAATGTCACTAATTTGAGGAATATATTTATGTAGGCATAAAGTGAAACAGTAAGCACTCTGAGATTTAGCAAACGGGTGAACTCATACCAAATAGTCGATAACAATCCAAAATGAAAAGAATACAGTGAAACTCATACGAAATAGTCGATAACAATCCAAAATGAAAAGAATACAGTGAAACTCATACCAATAGTCGAGAACAATCCAAAAGGAGAAGAATATAGTGAAACCCAACAATGCTCGTCAATACATTCTCCATCGAAATGCTTCAACCAACTTCCCTTGTTTTAAATAATCCAATCCCCATCATAGGCTTACACAACTGAAATTCTTCAAAATAATCTTCTCAATTAAATCGTTCAAGATGTTGCTTAAACTGCTAGAGCTTACCGTAGGGGCAGCTCAAAAATCAATTCAGAGACTCGTGAGGCCTTTTGCAAAGAAATTTTGCAGATTTCCTTTTTAGATACTTTTGTTAAGTTTGATCATACCATCTTTCTTTGAATCTCTAATCTTTGTTCTTTCTTTTTCGATTTTAGAAGACAGAGAATCCCACAACCACTACTTCTGCCAAATTCATAGTGGAAGGCGAAGTGATACTCCAACCAAAATTTGATTGGGGAGAAAATACTCAGTAGGGTAATTACAATAAATTATATGTTTTTTTACTATTTTTTGTGTTCATGTTTATTAAAGATTTCGTATTTTTTGTAATACTAGTTTTGGTTACGTGCGTTGCACGTATATTCCTATTAGTTGGTGTCAAATCTTTTATACAATTTTAACCGATATGCTAGATGATAAAAATAAATATTAAAGTATATCGAAAAATACAAATTTCTAGGGATAATGAATATTAATCTTATATTTTAATCTCCTTACACTTACATTCAAAATGAATTTAATATTTGTAAAGTTGAAATATAAATTAAGGTAGTTTTGATACTATTTATAATAGTTACTTTATATTAAACATGCATACATGTTACGCTATGATGTAAAAGAATACAATATTTCTTTAAAATGTTTTTTTTTAATAGAACATTTCACACAATTTTTATATTAGATTTGAGATATATTTGTCTACCTATAATAATTTACACGTTTGTCTACCTAAAAAAGATAATGCAAAAGAAGAAGAAAAAAAACTCCTACTTGTGTTTAAATGCAAATCAATCTAATTAGTATTATATGTGGTATTAAGTGGTTATTTGGTCTTTTCTCTTAGAGATATTGCTAGTGGAATGTCACGCCCCGAGCTACCTCCGAGACGCAGACACGGGATCTAGGATCACAAGTGACTCCAAGCTAACCCTGCTGGCATAATCATGAGCATACTAAAGATAAACTGAGAAATAAAACTGATGCGGAATCTAATAATAAGTAAATTTGAAATGATGGAGAATATCCATATACTAAATCTGAATATCAAATCTGAGAGTTTAATACAAAAGAAATATCAACTCGAAATTCTAAGTTGAATCTAACTATGTCTAAAAATAGAGTAAAGCTAAAATAAAATCATAACTGAATAAAGCAATAAAGCAATTATGTAATCTGAAACATAATATAGATTGACCAAATTTAACATGATAATAAAACCGCGTGATCACTAAAATGATGCCGGACTTACAAGGATATATGAGTGATTGATATGCTACTCCCAATATATTAAATGACTAACACATTAAGGAATGCACATTAATATACTAAAAGTAATGCATTTGAAACTATCTAAAATATTTAAATATTGTAATTCAAGAACTCAAGAACTACAATTCATGCAGAAATGAAGTAATAGCATGATAATCGATTTGGAACATATAAATAACTAATTCATGATAATCAATTCTAGAAACCCTAGTCTAGTTAATAATAGGAATCAAGAAGACTTAATAAGGAACCCATTAGTGAAATTCCACATAAATCTTTCGATTTAATTTTCTAAGTTTTGATGCAAGACCTAACTTAGGTAAGTTCTAGTTATGTTTCTAGGCTAAAATCATATAGTTTAGGTTTTGTGACTTCCAAGTCATGATCAGTTTTGTGTAATTTTTTTTAGATGTGTTACATCAAATTTACTTCAACATTTATGGTGTGAGGATTTTATTAAGTTATTAAGGCAATAAATATTTATAAAAATGGTGAAAAAAAATGTAAAAATATGATATTATGATTGATTATAATGTAAATTTTCATTTAAGGTATTTCCACTTGTAATATGATACATGCTTTATTATTTAATGATTAATTAAATGGGTTATAATATTATAATTTAGTGTAGGGGCTAAATGACAGTTCAATTTTACATTTTAAAGCTTTCTACTTTTTATTATACTAGTCTCTGGACACGCGCAACTCCCATACATCAATAATTAAAAACTCTTATACAGTTAAATAAATATTATATTTTAAAATGTAATACCAACTTAACCTCAACCAATTCATCTTACTATTTGCTTCCTTTAAAAATAAGGGTGAAATTATAACATTATAATATTAGATCGATCCTATGCATGATTTTAAAGCAATTACCCAAACCTTGCATGTATAATTTATAAAAAAGATCATGAAATATTGAATCAAATGAATTTGGTTCATGTAAATATAAGGTAACCATTAGTCATTGTAGGACAATGTAGAAGTCATACTTGATATTTCTAACTTTATGAATTCATCTTCCTCCAAATTCTTTTAGGTGTTTCTAAATAAAGTGAAGAAGCCTAACTTGCTATACGTTTTATTGTTACTCTCAAATCATAAATTAATTTAGTTGGTTTATTACAAAAAAAAAAAAATTCATACCAGCTTAAAAAATGAAATGCAAAAAATATTGTTATTAATTTAAAAGCAAAACAATCATTTGGATAAATAAAATAAAATAGTTCAGAGTATTAGACAAGTTTTTTTTTTAAAAAATGTTCAATTAGTATGCATTAAGTAAAAAAGTTTATTTAATTCACCAAATAATTTCATAGCATTCAAATAGATTATGAAGTTGTTTGTACCTAGAACTCCATCCTAAATTGTTCTGTTTTTGGCTCTTTTCTCTTCATCTGGATTCATGAATATAGACACCTTAACTAACTATTGATTAGTTTAAGCAAAAATAAAATAAAATTTAAAAATAAAATCCTCTCTTGTGTCCATTTGTATTTCCAAAACATTATAGTTGTGAACATAATAAGTATAATTATTAGTAATTAGTCGAGAATATCAAAATTACTTCAAGCCAAATAGCACCGGATACATTGCAAGGCAATATGAATAGTGATTTTACATTTCTACAAACAATCATAAATAAAGAATTAGAATTGAAATAATCCTTTGTAATTTGAAAAATCTATAAATGATAAAAATCAATAGAAGATGGAAAAAAAAAGGAACTTTACCATAGGAGTACATAGAAATGCTAGTGGAAGAATTCAAGATGACAAATTTGTATTTGGTAGTGATATATATTGATTTAGCTACAACTCTTCCCATTCTTTAATTTAAGATTAAAAGGGGAAAAACCTTGATCAAAATTGAATAATTTGAACCCACAGACCTAACCCATATTGACTGCTCTAATTTTATTAAATAGTTTCATTTCTATCAATCAAGAGGATATATTTTATTGTTTCAACTTTTACATAATAATTTTTGATCCAGGAAAAAAATGATTTTTTTCTTAATTATTTTCCTTTGTTTTTAATTTTTGTCAATTTACGTTTTCGTCTATATTACCTAATAGTGATAGGAAAGAAATTCCTCGAATATACTTGTAACAAATATTTCATCATCATCAAAATTGATTACGTAATTTTGCTTTTACGCAAGTTCAAGAAAAAAAGAACGATACATACCAAAAATAAAATGATAATAAAAAAGAACTTAATAATTTAAAATATGTTGTGACATTTTAATCGCTATGAGTTATGGTGAAATGGTTGAAATTTCTTCACCCTTAATCAAAGTTCTCATGTTTTAACCCTTAGGAATGAAAAGGAATATATTAGAAGGTCCAACCCCAAAAATGAACTTGCAGTGTCTGATCCGAATTTAGTTAGGTTTCAATATAATTGTAAAAAATCGAGTAGGAAATCATAACTCTGGATTAAACCGAGTTTCAATATGGATAACGAACGTCGAATAGAAATTGAGTATTGCTCTAATATGACTAACAAACACTAAGTGAAAAATCATAACTTGATAAATAGATGAATTTTCTAAAGTAGATATTGAACATCAAATAGAAAATTATAACCGATAAATCACTATCATTATAATAAAATATTGTTATTTATACATGAATGGAGTTGACTTGCACTTGTTGGCCAAAAAGGCTTCGGTCGTTGCTGTGAACAGTAAAAAGAAATGAGTATTTCCAAACTGTTTGGAATTCAATGAATAAGCAAATATAAATATCATAGAACTAGCTTATGTGCACTTCAACTAATTCCACGGTTACGTGCTACCTGCTACAAGTTCTTCGGGATTCATTTTCCCAATTTCGTTCCATAAGAAACTAAATAACAACAACATACTCAGTATAAATAAAAACTAAGGAAATTGTCAAACTTTGTACAAACTCTTGAATAAGAGCAACATAAATGGCTAGTAAGCAACCTTAGCTTATGTATCCTAGGCATTGTACAACTCCTCGAGAACTGCTCAATGAGTGAAAACTACATGCGATATGTTTGTTGAAGTGTGTGACCATCTCGTCTAAAAGCTTAAGCTGTTAGAAGAAGCTGACTTGTATTTATGTTTTCAACAATACTGACCTCTGATACTTACAGAGGAAGATGGGGAAAACCTTGTCAACAACCTTGAGGTCTGTCGTATTTCGGAGGCATAGATGGACATCTTTCATTCATATGGGGGTACAGATCCATACTATTGTATCCAGGTAGTTCCATACGGTACTTTCCTCGAATTTGACAGAAAGGAAGCTTCACAGTGTCATCGGCATTGCACCATTTTGGCAACCGGCTTGAATTGTTTTCAAAAAGGTTGAGAGTATAAGCATCTTTTATCTGCAGTTCCAACAATAAACGACATCAATTCCTGAAACTCTAGAACTGGAGTCCGACATAGAAAGATAACTTTGTTAGAAGAGACATACATGCTAAACAGAAAAGGCGAAAAGGCAGTTTCAGATTCATCAAGTACATGACCGAGGCAAATGCCACAGCAACCAACCAAATCAGGAAAACTGAGAATACTTCAAAATCTATCTGACAAACTCACCGTGAATTCTGTAACCTGAATTGAGTTTGCAAGTTCACCAAATAGTCCTCCTTCCTTGTACATTTCAAGAATGAAAGCAACACATGATGCTGACTTGCCATCGCTATAAACCCAATCATCCTGCTCTGGAATAGCCAACAATTTGGCGAAAGAGGATCCACGCTTTTCAACTTCAACAAGTATATCGGGAAGACTAAGGTTCTGCGTGGAACAAAATGGAACAGCATTCAATATTGAATTTTATGTCAATCTTTGTAATTACGGAATCTGATCCGCTTTAAAAAGCTATTAAACGAGAAACATATTATACCAAACAGCTGCTTCAAGAGTATTTTGTCCACTAATTGCCTCAACTTAAAGAGGCATTTCATGAAAGTGACTAAAATATATATATAACCTGAGTTCCGAGTCGTTTGTTTAAGGCTTCGTTCCACAAGTTAGAACCATATTCAGGCGCTATTTGGTTCCAAACAGTCATGACAGAAGCCACCTGCACCACCCAGCCATGTTTGTTAACAACAATAACAAGAAGTAACATGTAATTTCATAACACCAGAACATACAGTAGCTGCTATCTATAACACAAAAACCAAGTACCATAATTACCCACGTTTATCTACAAAATGCCTGTCATTTCTAATTCTTGTAACTTGTAAGTGCCATAGTTCCTATTCTTATCCGTCACCCTTCATCATCATCAACTTTCTAATTTCAATTGTCTAACGTGATATCTCGTAGCGTAATTTCAATCTCACAAATGATCATACAGTACTTAAGTTTTTTACAGCAAAATAAAGTTTATTTTCAGCTCTCACGAGACACTAATCCAATCAAACATTTACTGCTTCAGCACACATGCATAATTATGTAATTATATGGAACATGTGAATCATAATAGCATGTTTCTAGCAGTCAAATGAATCTCCACGGATTCACTGATAACATCACACTAAGATTCAAAACAGCCCCATATGGATATCTAGATATTGTTCAGTACATGAAACCTGCAGCTATGAGACCTAAAATAGTTCAAGGCCTCTGTTATTTCAATATAACTCACAAAGATTGCTCAATAGTCTGTGTATAAAATCAAAGCATTTCATCAAATTTCACTTCATGTGCCCAGCGAAATTACCGCATTAGCTGATCAACCAATATTCAGGTCTAAGTTAGCTGTTTGTTGTGATTATCTTTATTATTTTTTGATAGGACATAGTTATCCTAAGCAGAGATGACTATACTCCCAATCCAGAGGATTTACTAAGTAAGGGTATGTATGGAACACCTTCAAGATAATAGGTCAAACAAAAAAATGGCAAGACAAAAATAGCATGCACTACCAGATGAGCATCCACGGGTGGTGGGTAATTTCCATCAATTGAGTCTATCCAGCTAAATATTAGGTTGTGGTAACCATAAGATTTTCCTGCCATGCTTCGTGCATATTCCCAAGCAGCAGTCTCGTTAAACTTGGCTCGGAGATCAGGGTGCAAAGGGAGCACTGCAATATGTGGATTGGTGTTGTCTTTTGTCAACTCAAACTCCCACCATTCATCCCATGGTAATATAGCAATCACATCTTCTCCCTGAAAGGAAGCACAAAGAACAACATTGGTGCAAAAATTAGTCATTTAACAATGAAATTTACTGGGAATTATGAATTTGAATTCTCAATGTTCGTAAATTCCTATCTGGATGATTGTTAATTTTTTAAGATAGCGTGCTAAACTACTGGAAGAGAAGCAAATGTGATGTTAATCAATAACATTTTAACACTATTAAAGACTATAGAGGAACACAAGAATTTGGGAACAACGAGTTAAACATTATCAGAAAAATACATTTTAAAAATTCCAGTTATGTCATCCTTCTTCTTTTTTGGGTTGGTCGGGAGCAATTTCCAAGGAATAACATCATGTGGAAACAAAATAGTTAAAACACCACCTTGTCATTATTATTTCCAGATTCGCCAACCCATAGTTTTCCTTCAGCGTCTCTCAAGCAAACAGCAGTATGGCCAGCATAAGAACCCGTTGCCCATTTTTCTAAAGTCTCGAAAGCGCCCCAGGTACCTCTAATTTTTGATATAGCAAGAAAATCTCCAGAATGAATGTCATCAGTTGTAAGGTTTGTGACCCACGGCTGTGGACGTTCTTCAAATGAAGCACCCATATGTTTCTCTAGAAAACCAATATTTGACTTCTCGCCCCATCCATTATTGACGAACAAGGGGAAAGCATTCCATATTGCTGAAAGGGTTCCTAACATTCCTGCTTGCAATAGGAAAATGGACACCCCTCTATTTTTTACCTGTTTCAATTTAGTTGATCCATTAACTTATAACAAATGTATGCTTAGATCAATGACCAATGAGATTTATTTACGAAATGCTGGTGACTCACATAGTCCAACTCAGCTTCAGACTTCCACTCTTTGATTTCAAGGGTATGTTCACGAGACAAAAAGTAGTAATCCCACGTTACACGATATGGGGTTGCAAAGATGTAAAGGTCCAAACATGTCCAACTGTGTGCATTGCTCACCTACATAATATTGTAACAAAAATACAAATATAAATATAAGAAGTACAAAACCCCAGTGTGATCAAGCATTGACACTAAAATCAGGAACTCTTTCCATCCAAGCATTAAAAAGAAACATGCCATACTAATAATGTGTACAGAATTTGCATTCCAAAACATTTTCATTCTAAATATAGAAGAAAAATCATTCATTACATACAGTCCAGTAACATCTGCATTTGCAACTTCTCCAAGCTTAAGATGGTTGCAACTAAATATGGGCAACATATAATCAATGCAAAGTCCAACGGATGGGTTTTGCAAAAACATAATCTCTTTCCATAAGCATTCAGTAAGTACTGAATTATATTAGTGGGATAAAAATCAACTTTTGTAGTTTCCCGCGAAGAGGAGTAGAGCAAAGGATCAAGATTAGTTTAACTTCCATTAAATGTTTCCATCAATCTGGTAACCAAATCAATAGATATCTAACCAAAAAAGGAACTTTCAGAGAAGCTCCAAGGACTCATTAAGCTAACTAATTCCAGGAATCACCTAAAGATTAAGGGCAGCCCAGTCCTCCATGCTCCTACTATCTACGGAGGTCTACTGTACACAACCTTAATGCATGCAGGACCTCCTAATCCCATGACAACTTCCACCATTGTGTCAAGGCTCCCAAAAGATCAATACAAAAAAAATGCTAAACAAGGGGAAAACAATTTCACAATTCACGACCCAATTAACAATGAATAGCTTTGAATTAGGCCCAACATCATTCCCAAACTCTACATATAATACACATGAACAAAAACTTCTATACAAGAAAAACAACTAAAAGATACAGGAAAACAATATGAAATATGAAAAACAGCTATTGCAAGTTGTATGTTGCAGGGCCAGAGGTAGAGTATAGTATAAATATTTGACATAGTGCATAAATACATACTCAAATTTGACCTCAGCTGGCAAGATAAGCACTCCAACTTAGAATATGCACATCTACACACCTCAACTCGCCTCCACTATATCAGTTGAACACTCCAACTTATAAAATGATAATCTATACACCTCCAAAATTTATGTGACACATCAATATCAGGTGTCCACTAGACACAGTAAGAACAAATTGGAGTGTTTAGTTGTCATATAGGACCGAGTTAAGGTGTCTACTTGATAGCCACTATGCCTAACCCAACCAATAACTAATAAGAGCTATGTGTTAAAGTGTCATTTCAAAACTCATAAACTTCAAATCAAATCACGACTCCGCATCTAATCACTTTATTGAGCCACAACAGTACCAACACCCAAATAAAAAGAAAACAATACCAAAAATAGATTTGGGGAAAACCTTGATATGAAGGGTACCACCACCAAATTGACTTTTAGATTTGTTGTGAAGCTCCAACCAAGCAATATTCTTGTAAAAGCAAGCACCTTTCCACTCCAATGTATTATTCCCTTCAATTGAAGCAGCCCCCATAAAAGCAGGCAAAAGGTCCACAGCACTGTGAAGGGAATTGATAATAGGCCAAGATACCTGTCTTGGTAACAGAGGCAGAATATCTTTTGGATGAAATAGTGATTCATACCCATTTATCTGCCGCCATGAACAGAAACAGCAGAGGAACAATACAGTGATTAATAAGCAGTGATTTTTCAAGATTACAGCCATGGATGAAGCTTCTTTGTTTTTGGGAGTGTCAGTTTAGAAAGACAATTTTTTTTTTATTTTAATAATAATGGTGATATTGAGATCAATGATAAAAGTTGTTGATTGATACAATTTCAGATTATTCAGTGAATATTCTGTTTGACAAAGAAGAAATAATACAGAAAGAGAGCTGATTGATTTTGTTTTCTCCACAAATACAAATAAATCACAATTGACTGGAGAGAGTTCTATTTTGAAAAGAGCTCTCAGCGCACCACATTTATTAATAATAAAAAATAGTTTTAACACAGTGAGATTGAGCTCAGGGAATATGCCAAAATGGTAATCTGATTTATCCAAAAAAAAAAAAAAAAGGTGGGTCAACGGGACCACCACGGAATATGCAATTAATAATTTTCATTTATCGACGCATTTTATTTTTTGAAAATCAAATAATTTAAGTTTAATTAAATATTTACTCATAAAATTTTCAACTTTTTAAATGAGATTTACATAATTGTAAATTATATAAAAAATATTATAAATTACAATAATTAATTATTTAAAAAATTATATGAAAAATTTACGTAAAAAATAGACTTGTTTAAATCTCAAAATAAAAAATGTGTCATATAAATTGAGATAGGTGTAATAAATTTCTAACTTTTTGTAAATAAATATTTATGACATAATTTAATAAAAATCCATTGGTCAACAAAAAATATATTTAGTGGAGTATTATTTATTATAATTTTTTTACATGATATAAATAATCTCTTAATATGGGGTATAGTCTTTACATGAAGTTTTCTTTAAAAAACAATCATAACTTATGAATTCATTTTTACATTTACAAAAATTTGAAATTTCAAATTATCACTTTTTTTTTTGAAAAAATTGAAATTATAATCCTAATCTCAAATCATATGTCAAACGCAATGTAAATTTTTATAAATAAATTTTCCACTTATTTATAATTAAGTGATTTGACTTTTCGTTTTAACTTTTACTTCCTCTCCACTTTTGTGGATCTACTATAGTAAAAAAAAAATGTTTACTATTTTTAAATTTGAAAAATTAAAAGATAATTTATCATTTTATACATATTTATCTTATTATTAGGTATTAATTATTTTCAATTTGTTTTCGAACGAGTTAAATGACTTATTATATTTAATAGTAATATAGTAAAATTAACATTTTATTTATTATTATTTTTAAAGAATGTGTTTAGTTAAATTTAAACAAATAAACATGAATGGAGGTAATAAACTTCAATAGTTTGATATAAATACTTGATACAAAAAGTATTTACCGTGATATAATATATTACCCACTCCCTACCCCGTCTTTTTTTTTTTTTTTTAACGACCTATTTGTTACGTTGAGGTATAATACATAGTCTTTTCATTAACTTGTTCAATTTCTACTTAAAGAATTAATATATGTACTGAATATTTTACTCACAGACCTAATGAAATAGTTTGAAGTCAAAATTAATGCATCCAAGATTACAATTTTAATTAACTCGTAATGATTATGTACCAATCAAACCCATCAAATAAGTAGTTGTTTACAAATTTTACCTTGTTTTTCTTTTTTCAATTGGTGCCATGTCCGAATTTGTTTGTGATCCTGATTCATTTGAATTTATGTTGCGTGATTAAAGAGAGAAACGTTCGCTATATATTTTTTTTAAGAATCTTAATTTTCGAGACTTATGATTAACAATATAAAGTTGTTGTAATCACATCACGCATGGTAGTAAGATTATCTAGTACATAATTAGCATTGACAACAAGTTGTATCTCTGCTTCAGATGGATTTTTCTTGATTTCTCGTCCAATGTTCAGTATTTATATTGAAATTCAAACTGATTCAGAGTCACACCAGACAACTCATCTAAGGAGGAAACACTCCTTAACAAAGGAATTTTATACCCAAAACTGGAACTAAACCTTTAATTCAAGACGAAGAAGTTTTATCTATCCCATCACGATATTTAACGGTGGTCCACAGGTGATAATAAATACGTGCGTGAAAGGTCTACCAATATAAAACAACTCAAATTAAAAGAATTTATGTTATATTTTCCTTCTAGTTCTTTTTTTATTGGCAAAATTTTGTGCAACACAAAATAACTCTTAATACTACTGGCCTTATCTAGTCCCACGCATCTCTTATTTAGACCATATACTAAAAATTCTCATTTTGTTTCTTTCATAAAGAACTTTTTCTTTTCTGAAAAAAAAAAAATTAGTAGCAACCACAAAACTTCTACCTTCCAATTTTGAACCACAAATCAATTGGACTATAATATATAATGGATATAAATAATATACCTCTAATACAACTATATGGTATTTTTCTTGGCATTTTGATTGCACATCCAACCTAAAAGTTCCTTCCATATGTCTTCCATTCTACCTCAAAACCATGCCATTAGATCCTCACAACGAGCCCTCGATAAAATTGGCACGATACAGAGAAGATCCAGTACAAATCGAGCTATGAGCATCTCCCGCCATGTTCTCCTACCTGCACGAGTCTATTGTATCTCTTCCTCCTCCTCTTCCTCGTCCAACATTGACACAATTACCACCAAACCACCACCCGTCTCAGAACCACTAACTTATGACCCACTCACTCCCATCACAAAAATCAAGACTAGTAATACGAGAAGTATACTAAATGACCCGAGTTTAAAATCCACGTGGGCTCATCGAGCGTGGATGGCGAGTGGGTGCACCACCGTGCTAATTCCTTTAGCACGGTCTGCAGCAGGGGCACTCGACTCACATATGTGGGCCGGGCCCCTTATAGCTGGCTGCATTGGCTACATCCTAGCGGACTTAGCTTCCGGAATCTACCATTGGGGAATTGACAATTACGGCAGCGCCAAAACCCCTGTTTTCGGAGCCCAAATTGATGCATTTCAAGGTCACCATAAATGGCCATGGACAATCACCCGACGCGAATTCTCTAACAATCTCCATTCCTTAGCACGCGCAGTGACATTCACCGTCCTCCCAATCGGTCTCTTCTGCAAAGATCCAACTACTCTGGCATTCGTCGGGGTTTGTTCAGGGTGCATTATGTTCAGCCAACAGTTCCATTCATGGGCTCATGGCACAAAAAGTAAGTTGCCTTCAATTGTGTTAGCATTACAAGATGCTGGAATACTCGTATCGAGGGAACAACACGCTGCCCATCACCGCGTTCCATATAACAACAATTACTGCATTGTTAGTGGATTATGGAATGCGATTTTGGATGAATCGAAGTTTTTTGAGCTGCTGGAGATGATTTTCTTCTTTAAATTCGGAGTCCGACCTAGATCATGGAGTGAACCAAATTCAGAATGGATTGAAGAAACTGAAATACAATCAATTCCAGCTTCACATTGAATTCAATTATAGTATATGAAGCAAGTTAATATACAATTTAAAGTTGATTGGTGTAAGTTTTATTTTATTTTTTCCGATTAGTATTGGAATGATATTGATATTCAGATTGAATGTCGCGAATTCATGTAGTCCACAATAACTTGATAATAGTAATATATGTAACTATTTCAACTCCAGCCCAATCAATGGAATTTTGATTGAAACTATCAATAAAAATAAGTCATATATGCTCTACTTGCTTTTTCTATGTAGTAGTAGTATTATTTTTTATATTCATAATATAATTTTTCGATGAAGGATTCTTTACCAAATCAAGGCTTCTCAAAGCAACTGCGACTCCTCTTTTTGAATACCACTCACTTTTCCTAAGTGAGTTTTTTTTTAAGGAATTTAAGATTCTTTAAAGAGAGAGGAATTTAAGATTTAAATATGAGGTCAAGGTGAATAGGTGGAAGAAGCTATTATAGATATACATGAGGAGTTCCTCAAACGGTCAGCATCCTCCACTTTTAACTATAAGATTGTAAGTTCGAGTTATAGGAAAAAGGAAATAGAGGGATATGGGGTTTCTCTCCTTTTGGCATAGCGGCCCCTAGTGGGAGGCTCGCAAGACCAACTATTAATTCAGTAGTAGAGTGCGCCCTTGATAATCTCCGTCAGTCCTAAGTCCTCCTCTTAGCTTAGTCAATGTCGTAGTATGCAAAAAAGGAAAATTCTTCATCTTATTTGATCTTTTACGCTCTTTCTCAGATAATAATGATATTCTTAGTATGTGAAGGCGATTCTTGCTTGACTTCTGGGCTCACCCGAGGCGAGGACTGCATTGTCACGTTGTGCCTAGGTGGTGAGGGATAAAAAAAAACTGGAAACTCCCAAGAAGGACTGAAATAAAAAGGTATTTTTAAAAAAAGGACCTCAAGTGATAGAAATTGTGAATTGATCACCGAGAAGTTTTACATTTTTTTATTCAATACAAATTCAATTATTATAGGTAAACTAGCAACAATCATCAAAGTGGCGCAGCGGAAGCGTGGTGGGCCCATAACCCACAGGTCCCAGGATCGAAACCTGGCTTTGATATAAAATGTTTTACATATTTTTTGGTCTAATATAGTTATCAAATGTTTTACCTATGTTTTGGTCTAATATAGTTATCAAATATTCAAATTATCAGTTTTATCTTAAATTAAAGAACCAATACCTAATTTCACATTAAAAAATATGTAACGTATATTTTTCAGAAGATTAGCTAAAGTTATAGTTCATAACTTTGAATCAAAAGATTACTATATTGCTGAATGCTGAGTATACATAAGACACAATCTACAACAAATATTGCCAGAGTCTAGAATTAATTTTTTGATCCTGGCAACTAGTTATATCTAGTGAAATTACACAAGTAGAGTTTAAGAAGGATAAAGTGTACACAAATCTTAACCTTACAGGTAGGGGTGTCAATGGTATGATTCGGTCAATTATTTTTTAAAAATTATTCCATCCCAATTTTTTGGGTATTTTATAATATATAACCAAAATTAGACTTTTTAAAACCATCCCATTCATATCAGTTTCTCTTCGGTATCGGTGCGGTTCAATTAATTTTTGTTTTTTTTTCTTTTAAAATATCACCTCAAAATATACTACTATTAATATATTTATTTCGCAAATACGTTCTTAAAGAAATACTTTAATTCTTCACCAAGAAGACAAGAATGTAAAACATTATTGCCGTATTGTTTGATCTTAAATATTTAGTAGGAGTGTTTAAATATGTTTTGTTGTATCGTTTATGGCCAATACCTACATGGATTACTGGACTTCATGGTGGCCCAAATGAAGATCAAAGTTGGCCCAACAAAGTGACACTAAATCTGGCCCAAATTAGGTACAAAAGTAACCGCAAATGTTGACCAAGTTGTGACCCAAAGGAAGCCCAACGTCAGCCACAAAACTTAACTCAATTGAGGCCCAAATCAATTGCAATTTTGGTCCAAATTTCTTGACCCATTTGGCCCAAAACATCGGCCCAAGGTACCCCCAAAACATCGGTCCAACTAGAGAAGTTGTTTCCGAAAAATTATCGGCTCAAGTGCAACAAATTCAGAAGAAGAAAACAGAGTATAAGGGAACAAAATAATGTCAATTAATATGTGTTTCATAGTAAAATACTCAAATTAATTATTATTTCTTAAGAGATATGTAAAGTCTAAAGTAAACTAGTGAAAGTATCGATAACTCTAAAGTGATCTTATATTCTTATTTAGTTTACTACAAAAACACTCTTTTTCTTTTTTCTACTTATAAGTAACTTGAAAGAAAATAATGTCTAATGAATCATTTTTTATACCTTCCTCACAAAGTAATGATAATTATTTCTCTCCTTTGGTGATGAAATTCATCTTCTCATTTTAAAGTAGAGTTTATAGCAAATTTCCTTGTAATTACTCATTTCATTATAATTTCTTCATCTTACTTTTTTTTAGTTCATTTAAAAGAGTACGTCTACAACTCTTTAGTTCTAAATTTCCGTCTAACATGTTTAACATCACGAGATTAAATGACATTTTGATACATTCTACATATTTTTTTAGGTTTTGATACATCCTATTTAGCTCGGGTGTCCAGTGAGACACAATGGGTACTAGTTAAGATGTCTACATATATATTTTCAAAGTTGAATCTTTTAATTATTAGTCGAGATCAAGTTGACATGTCTATGTATTATGGCTTTTAAAATCTTACCAAATACTTTTCTGTTATGAAAATGAGGCTATAGTGTCCCTTTGCTTGTTTGTTTCAACTTTTGGCATGTCAAGATAAAAGTTACAAATGCAGCTATGTTAAGTTTTGCCTACAAATAGAATTTTGAGCTGACCATATTTGCTTGTTTTTCTCACTCTGAAAAAATAGTACAGCCTAAAATAGAATCAGAAACTTTGTCCCATTCTTTTAGTGTGATTTGTTGCACAGCTATCTTTTCTTAGATGGGTTGTTTTGTCCTACTACATTCTTGAAAACCCTGATGTAAAAAGAGGTAAAACAGAAAGAAAGTTTATTTTTTTTTTCAAAATCAAGAATGGTGGATTCTTCAGAAGTTGGAATCATGGAAGAAAGAGAGGAGGTTATGGTTTCATCTGTTGATGAAGAAGTAAAGCCCATTTTTAGAGTTGCTCATTTTCTTAAACCAACAACAAAAAAACTCCCTTTTCTCCCTTCAAGACTCAAAATTTCTTGTTCATCACTAAAAGTTCAGTTTAGGGGTGGTTTTTCATATATGAAGGGATGGTCTAAATGGGTTGATGAGTTAAAGCCTTTACACCAACAGATGTGGAAGAAAGCTGGAATCTTTGAAGGTATTATAGCTTCAACATTTAAGATTTATAGGCATAGTGATTTGATTCTTGCTTTAGCTGAGAGATGGTGTTTGGAGACTAATACATTCATTTTACCATGGGGAGAAGCTACTATTACTTTGGAGGATATGGTGATTTTAGGTGGTTTCTCTGTTTTAGGACACTCTGTGTTGAACCAGACCAAAGATTCTGTTGACATTGAAAAAGCTCTTTGTGAGGTTCATAAAGATATTAGAGCGCGTAAAACAAATGTTGGTCACCATGCTTGGATGGAGCATTTTGCTGGAAGAGGTGACCATTTGGAGCATGTTGCATTTTTGACCCTTTGGTTGTCAAGGTATGTGCTTCCTGCTAGAAGTTGTCTGTTTGTGGACAGAGCTCTTTTCCCTATTGCAATTTATCTTTCTCAAGGAATTCCAATAGCACTTGCCCCTGCTGTTTTAGCTAGTATTTATAGAGATATGAGCTTGCTTCAACAGTTGATTGTATCTTCAGCTAAGAACCATGCGCCGAGTGATTCTAGATGTATAGAAGATAAGCTGAATCCGAACCTTCGGGCTCCTTTCAGTTTGTTCAGCTATGGGCTTGGGAGAGATTTACAAATTTGCAGCCTAAGCCTAATAGTATCATTTACATTGGGGAGCCAAGAGTAGCTAGATGGCATAAGGTGAAAAAACTAAATCATGTGGATCCTAGTAGTGGAATAGATTACGCTGCTGAATGTTTTCTGTGGCGTCCTTATGCCGTTGATATTGTGAAGAATTGGGACATCAGCAGATTTTACAAGGCGAGGGACGAATATGTGGTGGTTGGAGAAAGCATGGAAGAGAAATCATGACTTTTGCTCGACTTGTTCGAGCTTCTGAACTAGTTGGAATGGATTGTGTTGAGCAGTATAATCCACATAGAGTATCAATGCAATTTGGATTTGATCAAGATGTGCCCGGTTGTGTGAATCATGCTAGTGATCATATCCCGAAAATTGCTTGGACTAATTATAACAGACCAATTAAAGATGTCAAGCTCTATATACCTTCTAGGTTCATTGAGTCAGATGTCAGCAGACGATACTTGGAATGGTGGAAGAACCAAAATGTTGCAGTTCAGCACGAAAAGATGAATGCCATTGTATGTTGTGGTTTTTTGCAGAAATGTGAAATGATAGTTGTAGAATCATCATCCGATGATGACGACAATATTCCAATTTCTGTATCTTTACGCAAGAGGAAACTCATGAAGAAAGAAATTACTGTACCTGTTAATAATCAAGAACTCTTCCTTAACATGCAAAGTCAATCTTCTTCAGCTTCGAATGATGGGACTTCCAGAGCAAGGGAGACTCTAGTGGAATCAAAACCAATAAGCGAAAAATTTGAGGATTCAAATGGAAAGTCGGATGAAGATGGAGATGGGCCATATGTAGTTAAGGAAATGGTGCCACTAGAGACCAAGAATAACAATGACAAAGGTGGCTGCAAGCTCAACTTGCCTGATGGTATTGAACTTGCAAGTGACGGTCCAGAACTTTTGAGAACTAATCCTGCTAAAACATTGCAAATGAGCGAAGCTTCAGTGGTAACACCGAAGGTAACAGCAACGTGTACCAACATAACTGAAGGAAATATGGTGATGCGAAACATTAACAACCATGAGAAAGGGAGCAGTAGATTTGAAATGATTGATATTCTGAAACTCGAGATGAAGATTAGAAACCTTGAAAGCATCAATGCTGGAAAGGGTCCAATATTCAGGACAAAGTGAAAACAAGATTAAGCTAAACTATAGTGCTAATACTTCTCTTACTAAGTCTTTGTTTAGTTCATCAAGTTATATTTTCTTCTATATTGCCTCGTACTCAGAGATACTCAGACAGTGCTACTAGCTCGTTCTTCTATTTAGGTCCTCTTGTAATTATCTCATCTTTAGTAAAAAAAATTCACTTGAATTATGTTTCAGTTCACTTGTTTACGTTCCAGGTTTCTAACTGTTTTGCATATTAACAATCTTGCATAGTCCTCATTTAGCTCTATGAAGCGTTTGTGGCTGTTGCGAATGCAAAGTCAAGATTACATATATGATCACTAGCATGTTTTTGTTCCCAGACTATCAAGTTACTTTGAACTCAGAGTTGGAGATTCTTTTTAATTCTCTCCCCCCCTTGATTAAAAACCAAGTCGAGTGACAAACATCTTCTTTTAAGTGTGGAGATTGGAGAGTAAATCAACAGGAAAATTCCCAGGGATGAGATAATATTGAACTTTGGTCATATTCTTGTCTCAAAGTGTACTTATTGCAGACAGCCTTGACAAAAAAAATAAAAAAACAGAACTTGTGAGCATGTCTTTGTTTTAGGGGATATTTGCAAGACAGTTATGGAGCTATTTTGCAGGATCAAATTAAATGGAGAAACATGGTATAGTCGACTCCAACTTGTTTGAAATTGAGATGCAGTAGTCGTCGTTATTGTTTCAGTATTGGGCATTGCCAGACAGGGGCACACTCTTGGTATAATGTTAGAGATTAAAATACTCCTACAAATTTGTATGTTTGATGTAGCTATCCGATATCCCTAAACCCACTGGCAAGACTAATCCGAATTTGCGCCAGCTAGTTGCACTAAGGGGGTAAAATGCTATGTACCAAGAAGTTCACCTTTCTCCATTTTCAAGACTTGAACTCGAGATCTCTAATTAAGTATAGAGAAGTTCCAACCATCCCCAATACTCCCCTTGACGGTCACTCGTCCTACACTTAGACTCTTTTGAAAGCACACAAGAAGAATCTAACCAACTTGTAAGGACTGAGCTTGTTATTGTAATTCTTGCGAGTTGGTTATCCACTATTTTGTTGTTGTTGTTCCTTTTATACTTTGGTGTTGTCGAGCTGAGGTCTTTCAAAAACAACCTCTTCACTTCCACAGGTAGTGTGGGTCCACTCTACCACTCGAACCACTTGTGAGATAATCAAGCTCGAACTGACGACTTCCCCCCCATGTCAAGGTGACACTCTACTGGTGAGTTATATCCTTCCCCGCCCCATCGAGAAATAGAACTGACTAATATATGTTCTTCTTGTGAAATTTACAATTACCATAATATCAAATGCAGAGAAGGATGTTTCATTATAGGGTAAATTCGTCAATCAAATATTAGGAGTAGAAGCACATTATCGGGCTCCGTTTCAGGTCGGGTCGGACAGTCTCCATCATCTGGGACCCGAAAACAAAGAAATGCTTCAATTTTTTTTTTTCTCTTCAACTCGTAGCCCTTTGAACTAGATCGATCTTCATCAATTCATTTTCCAATTTCTGCATGATCTTTGGTAATATATGGCCTTTTTAAAAATATATGTTCTCGTGTCATTTGCTTCACTTAAGCCTCATTGGACAGTGTTACTGGATACCTGTGCGTATGGGAGGTAGCAGGTACCCAAAGCATTATTAATCGAGATGGTACAAGTTGACCTGGACACTGCCGATATTAACAACATGTGAGATTATTGGCTATTTGAGAGTCTAAAAAAGACCTTTTAAAAAAATTTCTACTTCAAACAGACTTAGCTGGCTGTGCCTGCTTTTTTGTTCCCGCATTATTTTCTTGTGGACTTAATAGTCTTTCTCGGGCACTTCTCTACCTGAAAAATGGAAGTGTAATGCCCTACATATTATATGTTTCATAACTTTCATATTACAGGTTGTAGTATTTATTTGGTGGTAACGAGGATAAGGGAAGCTTCGCAACATTATCTCTTAGCTAGGACATGGCAGAAAAAAACATTTGTAAAGCGCCTTCAGAAGGAATATAGACAAAATAATCAGTTATATTTTTCTAAATACTTGAAACTTTGAATTCAACTGAAATTTTGATCATTAAAACTTAATTTCCTTATTTGAACTAGGTAGAAAATGTTAAAGTTTAGAATTTCAAAATGTAAATGTTCTTTGTCTGTTCTTAACCTTTGTTGCCCTATTTCTTCACAGAGAGATGGAATCCAACGTGGTTCGTGTCAAGGTAATGAGCTACCAATAATAACATAATGCTTATTTGTCCGGCAAAATTCTTTCATTAGTGCCTGTTTGGTAGTTAAAAACCTGTCTGGTTTTGTTTCTGCGATGACAAAGACGAACAAATCATTCCAACTTGATAAAAATAATTTTCTGTTTTCATTTTTGCAATGACAAGGAAAAACATATCATTCTTTCAACTTTCAAAAGAAAACATGATATCCTAACTAAAAGGTTAACTGTGTTTTTACTTATTGAACATTTTGTTTTCAGGACCACTCAGTATTGACCTCACTGCACTACAGACCCACCCTAAACAGATGCCCTATCACCGGGCGACCAGGCACTCAAAGTTTGTTTCTAGGACAAATTAAAGGTTCTTAACACTAGAGGTTCGTGGCATTTCTATTGACGTATAAATGTCTTGACAAATTAGAAGTCTCGTAACAGAAAACGGACCTAATAGTCCTACCACAGGCAGTGTAACAGCAGTAGTTGCTGAGAAAGAGAAGTTCACGAAGGCATCTCTGGCTTTAAATTGTAAAAAGTGAGGTGACTGCGAGTTCCTTGCTGTTGTGTTGTATTTGTATAGCTTCCTTGAAATTTTTAGTCTCCACAGTTCAACATCTCCTGCACAAGAGATGGACATGCTATTTTACCGCGTGTATTTTGTTTAATTACGTTTTTATTAGGTCAGAGGGCTTCAGGGAATTGTTTCTGAGTATGTGGAGAAGTATGAACAGAAGCAGCTCCTGTCGCAGCCTGTTCCAGAGCAGGTATCATCCATGACAGCTGAAGCACAAAAGTCTAGGCCCTTGTTGGAAGAACAGCATGGCAATTCCGCAAAGGGTGAAGTGAAGAGAGTGATCAGCACGTCAAAAACCAACAGAAGAAATCTTTCCTAACTTGGTTGTTGCTGTTGCGAGTTTCAAGTTTTGGTGTTGTAATGGCCCTGCCTCTGCTTCAGCTTTGATGACACTGGAATCTTGTTTTGTGCACTATGGTGAAGAACAGACCACCCGATATCACATCGCAGTGGATATATAGTTATCCCCGTTCCTGGTTCCTGATATTTTCCTAATTTTATAGGTTTTTGATTTACCTAGCTAGGCGAAATGTATATATAGACAGGGAGGAGAGGAGGTTTATATAGACTTATGTAGCTGTACCCTTGACATTTTCAGCAAGTGAGGTCAAACACTTAAAGTGCGTTGAGTCTATATATCGTTCTTTCTGGCAAATTATCAGATATGTTATATATGAACTGGTGCTTTCTCTCTTGAAAATAGCCTCTCACAGGAATGCAAGGTAAGACTACGTACAATAGGCCCTTGTGATCAGGCCCTTCCCTGGACCCTGCTGCATAGCAGGAGGTTTAGTGCAGTGGACTGCCCTTTTAACATGACTCTCATGTGATATATAAAAGCCTTAGCTGGCCTAATTTGGAGTCCACGGGGAGCCCTCGTTCTGCGATGAGCAAAATGTGAGTATCTATATAGGCATGAATTTTAAGTCTTTCGGAATATTTTCACTTCACAGAACCTGCATTTTGAAATTCCGGGAGCAAAGTTCCTATATATGGGGACTATTGTGGCTATGAGTTTAATCTTCAAGCAGACTTTATTTGATGTAAGTTATTGTTTTTTGGCCTTTTAATGCATATAAGTTTCTATCTTTCATATAAAGGGATTTAACAACTACTATACAATGTAACTTTCTGGAATGAACCTTCTGTTCTGATTTTTTTACAGTATCATGATTATTATTATTATGTATATGATGGTATACTGAATTTTAGGGATTTGAATATCTAATTAATCTTCATGTATCTATATCATTGTATCTTTGAGTAATGAGATAAGTTACTCTCCACACCTTGTCTATTACATGGTATGAGAGCTAGGTCCATCCTCGTTTGTGCATTCAATCCGCGCTCCAGTCGATCTGGGCGTGAAGGGGTGTTAGAGTCCCACATTTGTTGGGGAATAAACCAATGGTTTGCTTATATGAGTTTTGGACCTGTTTATTTGGATGTTCCAAATGAAATTCACACCCAAACGCTATCTGTCAATTTGTTTGACCCGCCTTCCTTTTTAGTCCTTTCAAAAAAGTGATTCTTTCCCCTTTTTTTTAGCAATTTTTTAGTTTCAACTTTCCATATATCATGTTTCAGACCACAAAACTAATGGACATTTTAGTAAATTTGACATATCTTTATTTTTATTCCACACGATTCAAAAGTCTTCTTTATTTTCTTAAATTCTGTGCCAAGTCAAATTGGTCAAACAAATTGAAACTGAGAGATTACCTAATATCTCAAGGTGTTATTTAGTGTCCATAAGATGTTTTGGCGTTTTGCGCGATTATGGAAAATGATCTATTTATTTTCATTATACTATATGAACTAGTGAATTCTCCTAATATGAAGAAATCTGTCAATTTAAAAGGAAATTCAATAATTGCTTTAGGTAACAAGTTCAAATCCTAAGCGCGATAGAACCCTGCTATTTTTTTTTTAATCCGCTTATATAAATTTGTCTGTGTCACTTCTTTACTAGTTTCTTAAGTGGCTATGGATGAGATGAATATAGACAAGGATCTAAGCTTTCGCGGTGAGAGTACTAATAACGTTTCAAGTTTTCTTAATGGGAATTTCAGGACGAAGATGGCGGTTGGCTCGTTTTACATACCACGATCTGACAAAGCGCCTCTCGGGGAAGATGCACATTTTATTTGCAGAGAGGAAGAAACCATAGGTGTAGCAGATGGCGTTGGTAGCTGGGCCAAAAAGGGTATCGATTCTGGAGAATATTCGAGACAGTTGGTTAGAAATGCTGAATTATCGATTCAGAAGCAGAAAGATCAAAGGAACAAAATTCACCCAATGGAAGTTCTCAACGAAGCTTATTTTAACACAAAATGTCAAGGTTCGTCAACAGCTTGTATTTTGACTTTAGCGTGTGATACTATACATGCGGTCAACGTTGGTGATAGTGGGTTTGTTGTTATAAGAGAAGGGGACATAGTTTACAAATCGGAAATTCAGCAAAAAGGATTCAATTATCCCTTTCAGTTAGGGAATGGTGTTAAATTAGATGATCCAAGCGTGGCACAAGAAATTAAAGCAACAGTAAGAATAGGGGATGTGATAGTGATGGCTACAGATGGATTGTTCGATAATGTTCACAACCATGAGTTGGAGAAATTAGTACACGACGGGCTAGTGGATTTGCGCAAACTGGAAACATTTTCGAAGATGTTAGCACAGAAGATTGCAGAATATGCCCTGCAGAAATCAGAAAGTAAAACTCTTTATACACCTTTTGCTGAAGAGTGCTCCAAATTTAACAAATATCGTCCTGGTGGCAAGCGTGATGACATTACAGTGATAGTTGCCCATATTTTGCCCCGATAGTTCTGTTTAGGGGTTTAAGGTTTGTGCTTATCGATGATGTAAAATATGCCTGATCACATTTGCTAAAATGAGTTTGGATGAACTTTCTTATAATTTTTTTTGCTATTGATACTCATAATCTTCTTTGAGTCCTCTTTCATTTCTATACGAGTTTAACTTTTAATTCATGTGTGGTCACTAAAGCCAAAGACTGAGGAGTTAACTGGGATGGATTGGATCGAACCCAGGGAAACTCCTGGTCCTAGGGAGCGTTTCCCCTTTAACGAGCCCTACACTACACAAATCGGGATTAGTTAAGCTAATGGAAGGTACGTATCGTGATCATAGTAAGTAATTGTTCTGCATGTTCTTCCCCTGAATCATTGCTAACACGCAAACTCATTTTAGCAGTACTAAGGCCTCCCTTTCGGTGGGAATTCCATCATTTAAAGCTGAAGAAGATTCGTTGTGAGTTCAATCTGTTATAACCTCATCACATTTCTGCACAAATTCACAACATACAGAGGCATTCAACTTTTCGTAGTGTCCTCATGACAGTCTTGGTGTCCTTCCATGAGTTTTAGACATCGTCTTATGCAACGTTTTGGTCCTTTCACCACTCCAAGTATCTCATGCTGACATCTGACTTTGAGAGCCCTCTGAGCATGATTCACACAACGGGGCACATCTTGATCGAATCAGAACATTAGCTGCATTTTCCTGTATTTTAGATACTGTTTAGTTTTTGTTATCTTATTTTCATGCCATTTCAATTCCTAAACTGCCCCCCTCCCCCCTCAAATACAGTATTTTTAAGCTGAGCTCATTGTGAAGGAAGGAAAGTGTCGTGACCCAATTTAGGAACATGACCGGCGCTGAGGGGGAGAATCCCAAAGCAAGCCTTATCAGAATTCTACAGATAATAGCTCTAGTTAATGAAGTTCTTGTCAACATCACCTGTGTTCTCTGTAAAATTTAGCGGGGAGTGAGACGCTAGCTCAGTGAGTAATAACACTTAACCACAATCATTTTAACAAGGGACAAGTCAAAAAACATGCTAGTGTAATAATTAAATGATGAAATCAATGCCCTTTCAGAAACGGTAACAATATTCAATCTTATTTGTCTCATGTAAGGAAAATCAATGTGAACTTTTGTAAATAAACGCAGAAAAACACTTTCATATCAATCTTATATCTGGGAGGTTTTCAAGGATGAGTCATGTAATTAGGGTGGCCTTGTCTTTAAGAAGTAACCAATAACGGTGAACTCCTCATAAAGGAGTTAAATATTCATATCGGTAGATCCCTACTCGAGGGATATCGGTAACAGTATGCTAGTTCTACCTTTCCACTAGCCAGAGCTTTATCGGTAATCTGTAACTACAAGGTGCACTAGGTCTAAAAACCTGCCGTTAGCTACGGGATTCATCAAGGTCTACTCCCATTTATACTTTTCCTTGTAATCAGTAGAAATATTTCAAAACGGTATAAGACATTCAAGTTCTTATCAAATCATAGTATATAAAACTTTAATCAAAACATATGTCAAAATACTATTTCTCAAGTAAATGTTAGACTCTTTCGATAACGATAATCATATCTCAAGTATCAATAAATATATCTTAATAAAACGAGTTCATCTCAAATAACTATTTCAGTATCATATCAAGTAAAAAATTTGTCCCATATGCAAGTTCAAAACATTTCGGTACATCATTCACTTTATAAAACTTGTATAAATCATGAAAGTAATAAAACATAAATCATTTTTCTTTTTTTTTTCTTTTTCTTTTGCTAAAGACCAATATTCCCTTATTTAAATAAGGGATATTACAGAAAGCCAACATTGGTGCAAGCGTGCTTGGGCGAGAGTAGTACTAGGATGGGTGCATCCCTCTTTTTAAGGAAACCAAAAAAAAAGGAAATACAGAAGATCAGCCATGCCGGTGCGGAAAATTTCCTGTTTCAAATCAGAAGAAAAGGGGAATGAGAATGCCGCTGAAGTGATCAAGAAAACTTTGTCAAATGTTTTTTCTTTCTCCAGGATTCTGATCATGGCGATTTATATGAATCATGTAGAAGCACAACAAAAGGGGACTAGGACTTAACCCCAAATATACATCAGAGATTGCCGCAAGGTAATCCAGGCAAAATAAGAATGTTTAAGCATGCATGACACTGTTATATGTTCCCACATATCTAAAGGCTATACAAATTATCTTACAAAAAAAATGGCTTTGCCGTAGCTTATCCAATGCTAGGTAATTGCATCTTGTCCAACAAATAAGCTCCTTTAACCACACTAGGAAATCGATCTAGCCTGCTATATGAAATGGGTTCGTTCCTCATTGTAGCTAATTTAGCAAGATGATCGGCAACTTTGTTGGTTCTCCAGTAGCAATGAGCGAAGCAAAAATAAGCATTTCCTATTAAATCAACAGTCTCGTTCACAATACTATCAGGTTGAGGTTTTGAGAGGTTCTATTCTTCATCATATCAACACTAGAGAGTTGGTTTTTTGCGTTTGCTACCCCCATTCAACAACATTATGATCCTTACACCAAATGGGAATAGCAAACGCAAAGATGAACTCCCCAGTGTTGCCCCTGGCCATGCCTCCTATTCCAGCCTTTCCGTCAGAAAACTTCCATCTGTGTTAAGTTTAATCATCCCCTTGTGGTCTGTTTCATACCACAATTTTGCGATTAATACTTGGGGTGTGTTTGGTGTCCAATTTTTCCATGTTTGGTTGACTTAAATCTTTGGAAAATGTTTTCCAAATCAACTCATTTTTCCCAACTTTAAGGAAAATGACTTCCAAACTCCAGTTCATCCTTTAATTTTTTTTTCTTACTCTACCAATAACCCGTACCCTCCCCCCCCAATAAAAAAAAAATAAAATTAATTCCAAATATATTTTTATCCCTACCACAAAACCATCCCCCCACCCCCCCCCTCCATCAAACAAAAAAAATATATTTTTGAAAAATGTTTCAATTTTAAGATTTTCTTTTACCTCACCCAACCCCTACCACCCATATCCCCTACCCCCAACCCCACCTCGCTCCGCCCCTACCCCCACACCCCACCCCCACCCAGGCCATTCCCGTCAATTTTTTTTAAAAATTGTTTTTGAAAAATATTTCAAATTTAAATTTTTTTCATTTTTATATGCCACCCCTACCCCTCCACCCCCCACCCAGGCCATCCCCATCAATTTTTTTTTTTTTAAATTGTTTTTGAAAATTATTTCAAATTTTAAATTTTTTCATTTTTATGCCACCCCCTACCCCTACCCCTCCCACTCCACCCCCACCCATGCCATCCCCGTCAATTTTTTTTAAAAAAAAATTGTTTTTAGAAAACATTTCAAATCTCCACCCCCACCCCCACCCAAGCCATCCCCGTCAATTAAAAAAAATATTGTTTCTAGAAAATATTTCAATTTTTTATTTTTATTTTTATGCCACCCCCATCCGGGCCATTCCCGTCAATTTTTTTTTTGGAAAATATTTCAAATTTAATTTTTTTTCATTTTTTACACCCCCCCCCCTCCCAAGGCCATCCCCATCAATTTTTATTTTTTTTAAAAAAAAATTGATTTTGAAAACTATTTCAATTTTTTTTAAAAAAAAAAATCATTTTTATGCTTCCCCACCCCTACCCCCGTGACTACCTCAATTTTAGTTTTTTTTTTAAAAAAGTTGTTTTTGAAAAAAAATTCCTGGGTCAAGTCCTGGGTCGAAAGTCTAGGTCAGGTCCTGGGTTAGATCTCAGGGTCGGATTTTGGAACAGTCATCGGGATCTTATCCTAGCTGAGGTTGGGTCCTAGATCAATTATCGGGGTTGATTTTCGGATCATAAATTATTTTCCTAAAGAGTACTTTTTAGTCTCAAGCCAAAAATAAAAGATGTTTTCTGAAAAACATTTTTCATTCACCAACTAAACATTAAAAAATATTTTCCATAAAATATTTTCTACTCATCTACCAAACATAAGAAAATAAGTTAGAAATCCACTGATTTTCTAAGAAGACATTTTTTATGGAAAACAGTTTCCTTCATACCAAACACTCCCTTGGTCTCAACTTTTCTACCACTTGACATGGTTCATTCTAGTGAAGTTCCATTTTCTGAAGTTGGAAAGTTATTGGAATTGTTTGAATAATTTAAATACCACTGCTTGATGCAATCCCTCTTCAATCATAAAGTCTTGTCTTTCCTCCATTGAAAACATGATAGTAGGTTCTCCATGAATTATTTCGATTGATTTTTTGATTGTTTTTGAGTTAATTAGAACAGATTGTTTAGGATTTATAGTATTGGAATTGAAAAGGGTGGCGTATGTGGTGGTTTGGGGTGGTGGGGCGGGCAGGACAGCCTCGAAAGGAGGCCGTCCAGTGGTCGTAGCAGCCATGAGAGCTGCGCAGCTGCTCACTAGGAAGGAAACCTAAGTCAGCCGTTTTCCTTACGTAGCAGTGTTTAAAAAGTATAGTTATTCTGACTAGGCTTTCAGATTAAATTATTCACCTAGAGACTCAATACAATATGAACCTTACAACATGCCATATATTTTTTTTTGTTATTCCCATCACCAAATTCACCAGTTTTACGTTGGCGGTCAACATAATTGTTTTCCTCTATCGGGTTAAGACTAAAAGCTCATGCAAGTGAAGTTTAAGTAATACACGTCATCATTAGTGGCTAAAAGAGTCAACTGAGACCACTTCATTAAAAAGTATAGATACAATATGTTTTGTTGAATCCTTAAATATTATATCAAACGAATTCATATTTTTTCTATAAATATACCCCTCACCGAAAAAGTGTTTTTAGAATGTTTTAAAATAAGTTTTGAAATAACATTATAAATTAATGAAATACTATAGAAAGAATATATATCATATTTAGAAAGATTGTCATATTTTGTTTTGTTTTGTTATTTCCAATATCAAATCCCTACTCAAGCACCCGAATTTGTGCCTACAAGTAAGGCAAATCCATCTATGGCAATGATAGTTGATAGCTTTAAAAAGAGCTTGGCCATGAACGCCAAAGATATTGGAGTATTGGCTAAGAGTCATGATCTAGAAGTTATAGTTTCAGGAATTAGTCCAACTGCAGCTTATGATATTGACTTGGGAATAGACATGTTTGATGAGGATGATGAGGAAGAGATGTTGGACATATGCTTTGATAAGGTGGCCAAGGAAGGGGATCTCTCACCAAGGCAACAAAGAAGTGGAAGCATCAAAATAAAAAAGAAGGCACATGGAAGGCAACACAGTTGGGATGGTAAGGTGACTGAGGACTTTGTTCCAAGGCACCTATCAATGCAACTAGCAAAGCAAAATCGTATGATAGTGTCAACAACTTTAACAAGATCCAATAAATCCAAGAAGAATTGATGAACTATGAAGTGTTTTTGGACAGAGTTGAAGAAGAAGATAAGAAGAAAATACCTCAAGTTACTTTTGACGGGCAAACTATCTTTTTTACTTTTATATTCTTGCATTACTTAAGTATCTTAATTTGTAATATCATCATAGAGAATACTATAAACTCTACGATGATCATAGAATACCTAGTTTTCTCTAGCTTTTTTATTCTTCATGCTTGTTAAGTAGTAGAGTTTTATTATTGCAATAGGATCGGTAAGGTAAAGTCTAGCCCCCCTTGCTTGTAAAAAAAAATGTTATTCTTATTACTATATTCACCAATTTTTTTATTGATTGTCAGCCTACTGCAATTGTTTTCCTCTATCAGAGCTTAGGACGGAAGCTCATGCACATAAAATTTAAGTAATACACATCGTCATCAGTGGTAGAGCCGCGCGTATTCAAAAAGTGTCAATTGACACCCTCTCCACTGAAAAGGTTTAGATATTATGTGTTGTGTATATCCCGAAATATTATATCAAATGATTATTGACGATCTGAATTCATATTTTTCCTATAAAAGGTACCCTACCAAGCAAGTGTTTTTTTCTAGAATGTTTTTAAATAAGTTTTGAAATCACATTATGACTTAATGAAATACTATTGAGTGAATATAAGTCGTAATTAGATGGATTTTCATATTTTGTTTTGTTATTTCCATCACAATTCACAATTTTTACGTTGACAGATAGTCTACAACAATCGCCTTCCTTTATAGGGGCTTAGGATTAAAAGCTCATGCACGTAAAGTTTAAATAATATTCATTATCGTCAATGATTGAACCAAGTGTATTAAAAAAGATATACTATGTAGATAGGTTAAAGGTTTTATTTATATACATTCTATTTATATAATCACTAAATTTACTCTTATGTTTATTTTTTTTTATGTTTTAACATCCCTTGAAAAAAAAAAAATAGTTCCTTCATTTCAGTCAACATATAATATTCAGTTGATACTCACTGAAGGACAAAGAAGATAATGGCAAGTAAACCACACTCTCCATATTTTTTTATGTTTTAACATCCCTTGAAAAAAAAAATAGTTCCTTCATTTCAGTCAACATATAATCTTCAGTTGATACTTACTAAAGGACAAAGAAGATAATGGCAAGTAAACCACACTCTCCATATTTTTTCTATAAAAGATAATTACCAAAAAAGTGGTTTTTCTAGAATGTTTTTAAATAAGTTTTGAAATCACATTATGACTTAATGAAATACTACTGAGTGAATATGTTGTAATTAGAAGGATTGACATATTTTATTTTGTTATTTCCATCACAATTCACCAGTTTTACGTTGACAGATAGTCTACAACAATAGTCTTCCTTTATCGGGGTTTAGGATTAAAAGCTCATGCACGTAAAGTTTAAATAATATTCATTATAGTCAATGACGGAACCAAATGTACTAAAAAAGTATACTATGTAGATAGGTTAAAAGTTTTTTTTATATACATTCTATTTATATAATCCCTAAATTTACTTATTTTTTTATGTTTTAACACCCCTTGAAAAAAAAAATATTCCCCCATTTCAGTCAACTTATAATCTTAAGTTGATACTCACTAAAGGACAAAGAAGATTATGGCAAGTATAACTCTGCATAAATCATTTGTAGCCGTCATTCCCATTTTAAACTTGAGAAAAATAAAAACACACAAGAAGTACTTTTTCTTGTCCTAAAAAGAATCAAAATTCACTTTTTGTTTGGTGAATTGTCCATTTTAAAGAGTCCATGGAAGATCTAACTATCGTTGAAAGAGAAGAGTTGTTGGTTTCACCACTTGGTGGAATTCCACAACGAAGAGTTGCCTGTTTTTTAGATCCGGTTGCTGCTTCGACTGAAGGACGAAATTTGATACCTCCTTCAATCCCTTTTCCATCTGAATCTGAGTGGCCACTGAAAGCCTCTTTTCATGGTTGCAATGGATGGAGGGATCAACAAATGAAATGGAAAGAATGGGTTGAAATGATGGAGGCTATCCATCACCCTATATGGAAAGCTGCAGGAATTTATGGAACGCTCAAAAGTTCAATGTATAGAGTCCAGACCGACGAAAATTTAATTTTTGGGTTGGTAGAGAGGTGGAGTTGTGAGACTAACAGTTTTAAGTTTCCGTGGGGTGAAGCTACTGTTAGTCTTGAAGACATGATGATTTTGGGAGGATTTTCTGTTTTAGGTGACTCTGTTAAGTCCCCCCTTCAATCCCCTGAGTTGGTAGAGATTGAAGAATATCTTGAAAATGCGCGAAGAGAACTTATCGGATTGAAGACAAATAATCACAGTAGGTGGTTGAATTACTTCATGAATAGTGGTAAGGATTATGAACATGAAGCTTTTCTTTCTCTTTGGTTATCAAGATTTGTATTTCCATGTAAAATAGGTGCTCCTGTTTTCTCAATAGCTGTTAGTCTGGCTAGAGGTATGCGACTAGCACTTGCTCCTGCTGTTCTTGCTAGTATATATAGGGACTTGGGCTCGTTGAGAAAGGCTATGATAGAGACAGGTAGAAATAGAGACAGAATTGACATTCATAAACTTAGTCTTTGGTCGCCATTGTTCTTTGTTCAAGTTTGGGCTTGGGAGAGGATGGTATCTTTGCAGCCAGAGCGCGCTCAAAATTACAATATAGTTAGTGGGGTGAGAATAGGCCGATGGCACAATGTGAAACAAACGGGTGTAATTAATGTGAGGACTACTATTGACTCATCTGGAGAGTTTTTTCTGTGGAGGCCATACGCCTTGGCTGTGGGCGGTTGGTCGATTCCCAAGTTTTACAAGGATAAAGACGAGTGGGTAATAGTTGGAGGGCAAAATTTGGATCAAGAAATGGAGTCTTTCGTTCGATGCTTAAGGGTGTCTGAGCTTGTTGGTTTAGATTGTCAAGAGCCTTATCGACCAAATCGGGTAGCAATGCAGTTTGGATATGATCAAGACTTCCCTAAATGGATTCCTCGCTCGCCTTCAAGTCCAGAACTTGCCTGGTACAACTACAGCAGACATATTGATTCTGATTTGAGGTTATACTATCCGTCTAGGCTGTTTGAACCAGATGTAACTACACAGTATTTGAAATGGTGGAGAAAAGAAACTAATCGGGATGTTTGTGATGTTCTTCCTGATCTACCGACAGAATGTCAAGTGGAGAATTACCCTGATTTTCCGCCTGGTTTTTCTCCCAAGTTTAAGAAGATGAAAGTAGAAACTGATCGGGATGTTTGTAATGTTCTTCCTGATCTACCGACTGAATGGCAAATGGAACAAGTAGAGAATTACGCTGAAGTTCCTCCTGGTTTTTCTCCCAATTATTGTTGGAAAAAGGACAAGAAGAATTACCCTGATGTTCCTCCTGGTTTTTCTCCTCGTTCGAAGCAGAAGCATATTGCAGAAGAAACAGGTCACGCATCCATTGACTATGCACGTGACGGAAATGGGAGTAGGAGTGTAGTTCCCCCAAAGGGAAACATGGAAAATGACGAGGAGAATTCATCTATGGAGGTCTGTCAAACAGTGGCCTGCGACGTTGTGACTCCTGGTTCAACAGAGAATCATGCTGACTCGGAATATGACAGAGATGAGAGTATCAGGAGTGCAGCCCGCGATCTTATTAACACATGTAATAATCTTATAACGGCTATAGATATTCAGCTTGACGAGCTCAAGAGTTAAGTTGCTTCACACAGGAGATACTACATTCAATATGGTACGATTTAAGTTTACTGCTTACACTCTCTGATAATATTCTTAAGAATAAAAGTTTATCACAAAGCAGAGAAACATATTGAATTCTCATTTGTTATGTCAAATTTGCTAATAAATCAAGTTCGACTTTAACTCTAGCTATACTAAGGTCTAAACTTCTCTTGAGTGGCTTTATCAACATTTAGCTTAGCTCAAAATACCTATTTTACCCCAATTACCTTTTTGCCTTGAGGTTTGTCAACAAGCTGCCATGTATTATTTTTTTCAATCATAACAGCTCCTACTTTATTTTAGACATATTCTTCATGTATTCCAAAGAAGAGAAATATAGCAGTAGAAGAACTCTTCTATTGATGTCTGCAGATTACATTTTCATTAAATCACGAACCAACTCCTAAATAAATGGTTAACAACTAATTGACTAAGTTTTATTAAGCAGTAAAAATAAATTTATTGAAGTGCAAAAGCAAATTCCTAATACTTTCTTTTGATTATTTTTTTTTGTGTACACTACTTGAATAATCGACTTCTAGTTTTGGCAATAAGGAATGTCTGCAATGTTGCTGAATAATTATCAAAAGTTTTATGCCTCATTCTCTCGTTGCTTAATTACTTCTAATAGTTTTAGATCTAACAAGCTAGAGACGCGTCTAAAATTGAACCGTTTATAATTATGTAGATTTATCATGTTAATTGAATATGTTTTTGCTAAACTTGGACCAATTTCGTGCAGGTTGGTAGAGCAGTGCTAGGCTAATGATGTGAACAAGAGGATTTTGTGGTGGAAGACACTCGAAAAAGTCCGGCAGATAATAGTTGTAACCTGAACTTATCAGTCATTATAGCTATGTAATTTGTGTGAACTAATTGTGGATGTCCTATTCGACATTGTAGACAAATTTTCAAACATTGTACCTAACAATTTTGGATGTCCTACACTCCTATTCGTGAATACAATTTGTAAATATTGTTTGGAGTGTATTTCATTGATATCTACACATGTGATGCAAAATTTGCTTTTGTGAAATTTTTATTAAATATTTGTGTGATCTGGCAATCACACCTTGTTTGTATGAATTGCTGTACACACATTCAGACTTTTACGCGTGATATTGTGCATACATTCAACATTTACAAATAGCTACAACCATTGTTGGGAGATGTTATGCATATATAATAGCAAATTTAATATCTAGCAGGTAAACTCCATGAATTATGATGTTATAGAAAACGAGACCCATTCTATCCTCAACGCATTCATTGCGCGCAAAGTAAATATGCATACACACGGAGTAAACTTTTCAACTAAGCGGTGTGTTTTTTATATAGAAGGAACACATTTACATATCAACGCTAACAATAACTTTTGTATAAGCAATTGATGAAAAATACCATACGGGAAACACTGTTGCTTTCGAGCCAACCTCCAATCTTTACATTTTTTTGTCTCTATCAAGACTTTCAACGACATACAATTCCTTGACAACTTCAAGCTATTAAATTATATAGTAATATTATTGTTAATATTTATATTAGTAAACAAAATGAAACATCAAAATGTTGTTTTTATTCAAAACCCCAATTCTGACATCCCATATATTTTTAGCAGAAAAGGTGTACCTACACCACAACATATGGGAGCTAATAAGATGTTAGTCATTTACTTGCAACACAATTTGTTGGATTATTTTGTATAGAATTTAATTTACTATAATGAAAGTGTGAGTAGTTTCATTCAAAATTTTAAAATATTATACTATCGAATACAAAGAGTAAGAAGTTTTTTCTTTGAAATTTTGTTTACCTAAACTATATATTATTAAAGTGAAAAGAAAATTGTAAATTTCATAATTGATCAGAGATTCAATTTTTTTTTACCTAAAGCAAAGGCTTCATTAGCGACCCAAGTCACTTCGTTTAATAGAGGTGTTAGGATGACCAACGGAAAAGCATAAAAAATAACGCTAAATTATTTCAAAATAAATTACCACACTAGATCAAAAATAATCTTTAGCGGCAATTGCTCAATTACCGTTAAATATGTATTTTTAGCGGTAATTAACACTCTTTGTATATGTCTCTAAAGCCTTTAGCGACATTGGATCTAATGCACTTAACTAATGTCAATAAAGACTTTAACACTTTATTAATGTGTCTATTTATTGCTGCTAAAAGTTATTTTTGTTGTAGTGTCATTATGTATTTGGCTCAAAAATGACATCTAGGCTCCAATTAGGGAAATAGGCCAAACGTGTCTTTATTAGGAACTAGATTTGTAAATCATTACCTCATCTATAAAGAACTCTAAAGTTTAGAAGATGTAAGTGACGAAAATGAGAATATTGAGATGGATGTGTGGACATACTAAGAGTGATATATTCAGGAGTCGGGACAAAGTAGGAGTGATCTCCGTGGTGGACAAAATTAGAAAAGGGAGATTGAGGTGGTTTGGCCATGTGAAGAGGTGATGTGTGATGCCTCAATAAGGAGGTGTGAGGGGTTGGTTATGTTGGGTTTTAAAGGTGTGAACAGGAAATGAAGGGTTATTGTGACTCTCCTGAAGGGTTGTGCCTTTGTCAAAGGGTTGTGACCATTTGAAAGGTTGTGCCTTTTCCAAAGGGTTGTGGCCTTTCTGAAAGGTTGTATTTTTTCCAAAGAGTTGTGACATTTACCTTTTGTTGGCTATAAATATAGAGGTTTTATCTCATTTTTCTGCATCGAAATTTCCCTTATCTGGCATATATTTCTTACAAAGCAAAATCGATCGATCGTGTCTGTGTATGTGATTCGTTGCTGTCATTTTGATTTCGTTGAAATTATTTAAGCTTGAGGTACCACTACTTCTTTAATGCTTAATCCGTTTTATCCTATGAGGAATTAATCTACAACCTCGGGTACTTGAGGGGATTAAATTTCTTAAGGACACACAGTGGGTTCTGTGGACTTGGATAGTTCTTTAATTTTTCTTTTCATCTTTTATTATTTCTGTTTTTCCTAACGTGAATACAGGAGACAACAAGCTTAAGAAATTTAATTGTTGGTATTTCCTGTGGTAAGGAAATTACTTCAATTTTCTGTGTTCTATTTCTTGGAAAAAAAAGAAAAAAGAGAATTATTTTATCATATGATAAAAGAGATTTGGGATGAATTAATACTACTTTAATATGTTCGAGTATATTTTTTGTAGTAAGTTTTCCTTGGATGGGTAAGATTATTTTTATTTTCTTCCCAAGTGCATTGAAGCATTGCACCCCTTCAATTTTCTTTTCAATAAGAAAAGTTATTTTGTGCATAAAGGTTAAGATATGCACTTTAATTTTTTTCCTATATTCTTGGTTTTATATAACTATGAGAAGAAGTAAATGAACAAATGTTGTCTTCTAACAATATTTGAACATGAGTTTAGTTTCTCGTTGAAATTCAATGTCTTCTAAAGAAAATTGGAATATGATGAAAATTGGGAAAGAAAGAAAAAAAATTAGCTAGAAAAGTGACTTGCATGGAATCATCGCTAACAGATAGAATACGATTCAATGAGAGTAAAAATCAGATTCTATCTTTATTTCCCTTGATTATTATTTTTTTCTATCCTTTATAAGTTATGGGATTTAATTCATAAATATTAGGATAGATGGTCATTATGTGATGATCTCTGAATATATCTTTATTATTATTAATATGTATTATGTTTAGAGGAGGATTTTTTTTTTTTTTGTAGTTTTCTACTCCATGTGAAATTTGATTGTGTCTTACTTTTGGAGACTAAAATCTCTGATTTTTTACTCCTTTGGTTTGAAGAATATAAGAACTTCATGAACAAATCAGATTGTGCATTGGTTTGAAGAATATAAAAACTTCACCAATTTGTTAAATACTTTTTTTGAATGAATATTCTGACTCGAAGAGCACAAAATCTTCGTCGGGAATATTAAGGCTAAATGATTTGAAAAAGATAAAATCTTCATCGTTAGCTAGAAACAGTGTTGTATTTGAGGTTTCAGGAGATTAAAACCTTTTTTGTGGTTTACCACTCTCTGTGAATGTGAAACTGATTCGAAGAATATAAAAACTTCATCAGAATTTAAGGTTCATTCGGTTATTGGTTTGAAGAATATAAAAACTTCATAGTTAAACTAGAAACAAGTTGTATAAAGACTGAATCTTTAATGTTAGTATTCCAAATATAAGTGGTCTGTCTAATTATGACAGAAAGAGAAAAAACACTAGTAACAAAAAATTAGTGATTTTTGTGTCTACAATGGGTGTTTCTATAGATTAAATCTCCAAAAGAAGGTTTCGTGTTGCCAATGTGTATTTTGATGGTATACAATTTGAAAGAATGGGAAAAAAATGTGGAAAATAATTTCAAATACTTGAAAAATATTTTTGAGAACATATTTAAAATGTGGGGGATTCTTTACTTTTGATAAAGACAAAATTAGACTTACTGTATTATGTTAGACCCACAAAATTCTTGGAGTATATTTGATATTGTGGTTGTTGAGTCTCTCTTTACTAGTATATGATATAACTAGTATAAAACCACAAAATTATATTACTCGAAAAGAATTGTATTCTTTGATGAAAAAGTGTCACATAAAATATTGTAATTTTTCATGAAAAGATATGTCTATTAAATTAAATTTATTTGTATAGACATGAACATTGGTGAAAAGTAATCTGTTATGTTTCTGTTGTAAAACAAACATTTGGGTCATATTGCCCTTATTGGACCGATGAGACTATGGTCATGGGTGATTCTATAACAAATTGAATGTTATGGAAAGGTCCTTCTAAAAAGGACATATGGCAAGGTGCTGACTCTAAATCTATGTTTGTATTTGACAAAGTTATAAGAAGTAAAGAACAAAATATTTATAGGAAAAGGTTACCTCACGGAAGGTATTTCAAACCAAGTATTTATGTTTGTTCTTACTTGCTTGAATCAAATTATTTGTGACATGAACGCTTGGGACATGTCAATTACAAAACCTTGCAAAAAACTGATCAACTTAGAAGTTTTGCCTAACTTCTAGTGCAATAAATCAAAATGTCAAATATGTGTTGTTGAAATGAATTTTAATCCCTTAGCATTGATTTACACTGACATTTGTGATATGAAGTCAAAACCATCTCGTGGTGGGAAAAAAGTATTTCATAAATTTTACTGACAATTGCACTAGATACTGTTATGTCTATTTTCTGAATGGTAAGGATGAAGTGATAGAAACATCTAGGCAATATAAAACTAAAGTTGAAAATCATTGTCATGATTAGAAGTGGTAGATGTGGAGAATATGAATCATCTTTTGCAAAAATATATTTTGAAAATGGAATCATACATCAAATTACTGCACATACTCACCACAATCTAATGAAATTGTTGACAGGAAAAAAATCGAACTTTGATAGAAATGTTTAACATCCAACTTATAAGTTCAAGTCTACCACAAAATTTGTGGGGGTGCTATCATTATAGCAAAAGAGAACAACAAAAAGTTTGTCCGTTCAGAAAGAGAGAAACAAAAAGTTTTGTTTGTTAATAAAGGGAGTAACAAATGAAAAAACTTTTGTTTGTTAAGAAAGGTAGCAACAAAAAGTTTTGTTTGTTCAGGCTTTGTAGTATCCTGATAGAGAATTGCTTGTCGCCTCTTAAAGTATATACAAGCAATAACTCTTGAAAGATAGTGATCTAACAATTTTCAATACAGTCTATTTCACATGAGAAATGAAAATGAGGGAATTATTCCCAAACGGGTCAAAATAGGACCTAAGACTGTGGATTGTATGTTCATTTTATATGCTACAAATAGTAAAAAATGTCAATTTATGGTTCATATGTCCGAACCGTCGGATAGTTAAGTGAAGGGTCTAAATGACCTTGGAACGAACCAAAGGAGAATGTACTTAATAAAGAGATTCAGAGGCATAGTAAATGTCAATGGACAAATTACTTCCTTTGAGTTAGATTTTGTAACATTTCTTCTTGAAAATGAGTCTCATAAATTCAAAAAAGTTATGCCCTCTGTGGACTTATTCTTTTTGGAAAGATGCTATCAAGAGTAAGATAGATTCAATTTTGAGCAACCGTACTTGAGAGTTGGTTGATCTTCCTCCAAGAAATAAACCTTTGGGTTCAAAGTGGATCTACAAAAGGAAAAGAAAGTTGATGAAACTATTGACAAATTACAAAGCAAGACTTGTTGTCATAGGCTTTAGACAATAAGAAAGCCTAGATTATTTTGACACATAATAGCCACTAACTAGGATTACATCAATTAAGATGTTAATTGCGCTAGTTGCAGTATATAACCTTCAAATTCGTCAAAATGAAAATAGCAACATTTTTTTAAAAATGGAGAATTGGAGGAAGAAATTTACATGGAACAATTCAGGGGATTTGTGGTTTCTGGTAAAGAAAAGAAAGTCTGTAAACTTGTTAACTCACTTTGTAGACTAAAAACAAGCGCCCAAATAATGAATGCGAAGTTTGACCAAACTACGTTGGCAAATGAATTCAAGAATAATGGATGTGATAAATGTTTTTCCATTAAAGACCTCCAAATTACAAGGTCATTGTTTGTTTTTATGTTGATGACATGTTGATCATCAAAAGAGACATTTCTGACATAAATGCTACTAAGCATACACTAGAAAGTAACTTCCATATGAAAGACATTGAAGTTACTGATGTGATTGAAAAGGTACTTGACAAGTTCAATTATTTGGATTTCACTATTGTCAAGACTCCAATACATGTGAGTTGTGTACTTCAAAAGAATGAAGGCAAAAGTGACTCACAATTGGATTATGCTAGAGTATTGAGAAGTATGATATATATCATGAAATGTACACGATCAGATATAGCATGTGCTATTAGTAAATTGAGTCGGTTCACAAGTAATCTCAACCAACTCATTGAATGACAATGAAAAGAGTTTTGGAATATTTAAAACATACTTAAAAACTATTGTTTTGCATTATAACTAATATTCAACAATATTGGAAGAATATATATAGTGATGCAAATTAAATCACCAGGTCAAATGAAGTAAAATCTATGAGTGGATATGTATTTACTCTTTGTGGAAGAGCAATCTCTTGGAAATCTTCCAAAAAGAAATGTATCGCTCACTCTACTATAAAATCTGAGCTTACCACTCTAGATAAGTTCGGTGAAGAAGTTGAATGACTTCAAAATTTCTTGAAAGATTTTTGGCCCAAACCTTTAGCTCCAGTATGCATACACTGTGAGAGTTAATTTGCAATAGGTAGGGCATGGAGCATGATGTATAACGGAAAATCTCGTCATATATGACGTAGACATAATATCGTTAAAGAACTACTCTCTAGTGGAGTTATCATAATTGACTATATAAAGTTAATGTGTCGGATCCACTTACAAAAGGCCTAACTAGAGAGGGAGTTGATAGATTATCAAAGGGAATGGGACTACAGCCGAGGACAAGTCATTGTGGTGGTAAATCTACCTAGAAGACTGGATATTCTAAGATCTAGGTTCAAGGAGATCAAACAAAGTCATTGATGACGATTCAACATTGTCAAAATATTTTTTTTATGGTTCATTCTTATGATAAGATAATGTTCAGTAACAAGGATAAAGGCATTAGGACTTTTTAATGGTTTCTATGTTTGATACAGGGTATATCAAATAGTGTATCTACAAGATAATACATTTAGAAATCACCTATGTAAGTGTGAAGTGCAAGTCGCTTGAAGGAGAATCCGATAAGGCCAGTTCTCTACGCACTTATAAACCAAGATGTGTTCATGGCTGAAACGAACGAAATAATGAGAACCAAAATAGTTCAAGGGTTGATTGTGTGACTTATATTGTCTAGGTATACACCAAAGCTCGACGGTTCAAAGATATCAAATCTACTGATTGACCGAGTATATCTAATATATGTTCACTATGGAAAAGTCAAAGGGAAGCCCACTTATCCAGATGCAATCAATCCTTTCTTACGAATCACACAGTTTTTCATGCATATGTTTTAACAATAGTCATTCCCTATTCATGTGGGGGATTGTTGGGTTTTAAAGGTGGGAACAGGAAATGAAGGGTTGTGACTCTACTGAAGGGTTGTGACTTTGTTAAAAGGTTGTGACCATTTGAAAGGTTGTGCCATTTCCAAAGGGTTGTGACCTATCTGAAAGGACGAATGATTGTTATTCCACTTACGGTTACAGTGCCTCTATCGAAGCAGAACAAGTTTAATACTCCAGCTCTGGTTTTCAGGGATTCCATTTTAATCTAAGCCCGGAAACCCATATCTTTATATACGAAATTACTTCTTTTTTTTCAAAGAGTTGTGACCTTTACCCTTTGTTGGCTATAAATAGAGAGGTTTTATCTTATTTTTCTGCATCGAATTCTTCCCTTCTCTGGCATACATTTCTTACAAAACAAAATCGATCGATCGTGTATTTGTGTGTGATTCATTACTGTCATTTTGAGTTCGTTGAAATTATTAAAGTTTGAGGTACCACTACTTCTTTAATGGTTAATCCGTTTTATCTTTGGAGGAATTAATCTACAACCTCAGGTACTTGAGGGGGTTAAATTTTTTAAGGACACACAGTGGGTTATGTGGACTCGAATAGTTCTTTTATTTTACTTTTCATCTTATATTATTTCTGTTTTTCCTAACCTACAGCAGCATACCTAGATTTACCATCCATCCAGAGAATACCAGTCGATCTTCCTCTGATGTCTCCAAGCCGGCCATAATAGAATAGATAGGCGAAGCAGTCAATAGCAGTTTGTTCTCGCCTATCGATAGATAGTAGGTTGCTTCCAAGCTCAAACCATTTGAAACGGAATTGCTACTTTTTTCTTGTTAGATCCATGATACGAAAACCAAAAGCAATATAAGTAAGCACACGTACAGGAGACAACAGGTTATAGTGGGGTCGAGGAGAGGCAAAGACACGATGAACAAGTATTGAGAATTTTGATTAAATAGAATTACACGCAATTGGTTATTCACAACTTGAGTTTTATTATTGCAAAGTATGGACCGCTTTGGTCCAACAGTTCTTACTTATAATTTTTCTTTGCACTTGTAATCTAGGAACTCTCTTTGTTGCTATCTCTATGAATATTCTAGATTCTTTATGGAATATCTTAGATATTAATTGAGTTGGTAATGATTTCTAAACGATCCCACCATCCTTAACAAGACGTTTCAGCTTCATGCTCCGGGAATGGAGAAAGTCTTGTTCTTGAAGAGTGCTTCCCATTTTAATGAACCCTACACTACGCAAATTTGCTTTCGTCGAGCTTGTTGCAGTCTTGAAGGCAGAGCAGAAAAGTGAGAAAGATCTAAATTAACTAAACTAGTGATATGAAGCATGATACAAGTGTAATAAAGCTGAGATTATGGTAATTCATTCCACTAGTTCAATGAAATTGTTCTTAGCAAGAGAACAATGAGACAGTAACACTATCGATATGTCTTCGATAACTAATCAATAGAGAAAACTAAACAACTTCTTAGAGAAGCATCAACACTATATTTTTAGCTCTGTCTTGTTTTCACCTTGTCCCGGGCACTGGAACCTTTCCAGAAATGATGTTTTCAAGGTTTCTAATCCTCATCTCAAGTTTCGGAATATCGATCATTTCAATGTTTTCCATCTGCATATTTCCTTCAGTTCTATTGGTAACATTTGTAGTTACTTTATGTGCTTCCACTGAATCATTTCTTGTCTGCAAACTCATTTTAGCAGTACCAGTTCTCGAAAACTCTGCATATCTACCATCGCGCCTATTTGCATTTGGACCCTCACTTGCAAGTTCTAAACTATCAGGCAAATTAAACTTACAGCCACCTAATTTGTCATAGCTATCCTTGCTCTCTAGTGTCACCATTTCTTTAACTTCATATGCCTCATCTCCATCTAATTCCTCTGATTTTCTATTTAACAGTTTTGATTCTATTAAGGCCTTCCTTTCGGTGGGAGTTCGAGTTCCATCATTCAAAGCTGAAGAAGATTTCCCGTGAGTTCCATCTGTTCTAACCTCATCACATTTCTGCACAAATTCACAACATACAGAGGCATTCAACTTTTCGTTGTGTCCCCACGATAGTCTTGGTATCCTTCCATGAGTTTTAGACCGTTTTCCCTTGGTTACACACTTAAAAGCTTCGCCTGATGCAACGTTTTGGTCCTTCCACCACTCCAAGTATCGTGTGCTAACATCTGACTCGAAGAGCCTGGAAGATATATAGAGGTTGGCATCTTTAATTGGTCTGTCATAATTTCTCCAAGCATGATTCACACAACCGGGCACATCTTGATCGAATCCAAATTGCATACATACTCTATGTGGATTATACAGCTCCACACAATCCATCCCAACTAGTTCAGAAGCTCGAATAAGTCGAGCAAATATCATGATTTCTCTTCCCATATTTGGTCCAACCACCACATATTCCTCCCTTTCCTTGTAAAATCTCTTAACGTCCCAATTCTTCACAGTATCAATAGCGTAAGGACGCCACAGAAAACATTCTCCTGCAGAATTCATTTCACTCCTAGGATCAACACTTTCTAGTTTTTTCACCTTATGCCATCTAGCTACTCTTGGCTCCCCACAGTAAACAACACTAGGCTTAGGCTGCAAAGTGATAAATCTCTCCCATGCCCATAGCTGAACAAATTGAAGAGGAGCACAGAGGATAAGCTCCGACTCATCTACTATACATCTAGAATTACTACTATGTTTCGTATGCTTCGATGAAGATACAATGAACTGTTTAAGCAAGTTCAAATCCCGATAAACGGTAGCAAGAACAGCAGGGGCAAGTGCTATTGGAATACCTTGAGAAAGATGAAATGCAATAGGGATAACACCTTTGTCCACATTTTGAAAACCATTTTTGGGAAGCACAAACCTAGACAGCCAAAGGGTCAAAAATGCAACATGCTCTAAATGGTCATTACCACCTTTCCCTTCAAAATACTCCATCCAGCCATGATAAAGATTCACTTTACTTTTTCCAAAAACTTAAAAAACCTCCCTAAGTCTTTCTTCCATTTCAACACACTCTTTAGTCTTAACAGGTTTCAACACACAATGACCTAAAACAGAGAAACCACCTAAAACTAACAAATCCTCCAAAGTAACAGTTGATTCACCCCATGGTAAAATGAATGTGTTAGTCTCCAAACACCATTTTTCACCAAGAGCAAAAATCAAGTCACTGTGAAGATGAATCTTGAATGTTGAAGCTGTAATAGCTTCAAAGATTCCAGCTTTTTTCCATGTTTGTTGGTATAAAGGCTTTAACTCATTAACCCATTTAGACCATCCATTCATATACATAACCCCACCTCTAAACTTAACATTTAGTGAAGAAAGACAAGATTTTGTCATCAATTCTTGAATTTTGAGTCTTAAAGGGAGAAATGGGGGTTTTTGGGAAGAGGGTAATGTTGGTTTTAGAAAATGGGCAACTCTAAAAATGGGTTTTACTTCATCATCATCATCAATGGGTGAAACCATGAGCTCTTTTCTTTCTTCCATTAGTGCATATTCTTCTGATGAATCCACCATTGTTGTTAGGTTTTTTTTTTTTGTTTTGTTTAAACAAGTTTTATGTAAGGGATTTGAAGAATGGACAAAATTTCATAACCAATAAAAAGACAGGACAAAATACGCTGTCACAGCCAAATTCTTTCTTTTTGTTTTGGAAAATCATGTGTCTTTCCCATCCCAATTCACATGACATCTTTCTTGTTTCGAAATTTAAATGATTTTTTCTTTAATAGTGTTTTTTTCATGCGTTTTATATATTTCAAATTACTAACTAATTTGACTATAGAACCAAATATACGTTAAAATTAAGATATTCAAATCTTGAATACAAACAATGCTACATAAAATTGAGACAAAAGGGAATGCTAAGTCGAATTTTTTAAACAATTGTCAATTCATACATGAAAGTTTTAAGGTTTTTTTTTAATATTTTTCTTTTACATATCTAGGATTATAGTGGAATATGTTGAATTTTTAGTAAACAGTGTCGATATTTATAACAGATAGGATAAAAATTTAATCATCATATATATAAGTTAGACGTATCCTTGAGTCACAAACAAAACTAGACGTTGAACCAACGCCCCAAGAGATATATATCTTTTGTCAAGTAATGTCATTTTGTTCAATATATCACTTTATGTATAGTTATACTCCCTCCGTTTAAAAAAGAATGGTTTAGTTTGAATTGGAACATAGTTTAAGAAAAAAAAGAAGACTTTTTAATATTGTGGTTTTAAATTAAAGTTATGTCAAATGTACCAAAATGCCCTTGAATCTTGTGGCCTTAAACATGCCACGTGGAAAGTTGAAGTTAAAGTGTTACCAAAAAAGGAAAGGGGTCGTTTTTTTTTAAACAAACTAAAAAGGAAACCAGACCATTCTTTTTTAAACGGAGAGAGTAATATATACTCCTTCTATCCAACAAAATAGTTGTACACTATTGACTTGGCACACATCTTAAGAAACTATAAATAAAAAAATAATTTTACTATATCACCCTTTGAATATAATAAATACAATGTCTTGAAAAATGTAATAGAAAAATGACTATAATTAGTGATAAGGGTAAATTAGGAACTAAGTGCAAAATTATCCATTGATTTCATAAAGTGGATAAATATTGTTGGACATCCCAAAATAGTATATTGAACAACTATTGTTCGACAGAGGAATTGTGTGTGTGTGTGTATATATATATTAATTATAGTCATTTTCCTATTATATTTTCCAAGACATTGTATTTATTATATTCAAAGGGTGATATAGTAAAATTATTTTTCTCTTTATAGTCTCTTAAGAAGTGTGCAAAGTCAATAGTGGATAAGTATTGTTGGACAGAGGGAGTACTTGTCATTTCACAAAACCAATACATAAATAACACTATTCTTCCTATTTTACCTTTGAGATTTATTAGCCTTGAAAGTATGAATTTGACCAACATGGAAAAACCAAATGATTAATTCATGTTCATTGATCCGTTTAATTAATCAAATAAATTAATTTATGTTCATTTATTGAGAACCTAACTTCAAGAGATTATTAAATAAGGGTACAATGATAAACTTACATACTTTCTCCATTCACTTTTAATTGTCATGTTATGTTTTTCGAAAGTTAATTCGACTAATTTTCAAAGTTAAATTAGATTATATTAGTTTGATATTTTAAACAAAAAAAATGATATTAAAAAATTATACGAAAAGTACTACTATAATTACAATTTTGTGCATATCAATATGCTGAAAAGATACATCATAAAATGTTAGTCTGGAGTCATAAAATGTCCTCCCCCAGGCGCTCATCTCCCATCGCCTCTGCTGAGAACGGCTATGGACCACCGGAAAATTGACATTTTCCGGCGGTCTCTTACTTTATGACTCCGTCAATCATTCAACCCCCTTCAAATCGACCTGAAAAAAGTCGATTCTTAAGAAATTTTCTTCCCCTTCATCATTATTCCTTTCGGTTGTCTCAAATTTGGTTTTCCAAGAATTCAAATTTTGAATTGTTGAGGCCAATGAAAGTCACGATTTGGCTATAAAGAGAGGCATTTGATTCTCATCAAAATCTATCCAAAAATCAGAGAGATTTAGCAAGGGAACAAAAACGCAACACACAAAGCTTTTAAGAGTTCAAAAAAGAATTATCTCATCTCCTTACCTTTTCGTTTTCGGTTTTGAACTCGAGTTCGAGGAAGTTTGAAGTTGGATCTTGACAACAAGCTTTAGTTTGCTGCTCTACACAAGTTATGAGGTCTAAGGAGCAAGGCAAGGACATGACTGGACAAAAAGGAATTAAAAAGCTGAAGAGGTGAAGAAAAGTGATCCTGGTGATCGCCAAGACCACTCGGCTCACCGCCTAGTGGCACTTTAGCTCGCCCAAAGTTCTAGCATGCCAACCTTGGGGAAAAACCAAGTTGGCAATAGAAATGGGCAATCGGCGAATCGCCAATCAATTCCGCGACAACACATTGGATCGCCCAAAGTTACAGGACTTGGGATGCTGAGGACCAATGCAAAATGGCAATGGAAGAGAGAAAACGGCAGATCGCCAAACCACTCGATGAGGAGCGACTTATCCCGCCGAGTGGACTTTTTAGCCAAAAAGTGGGAAACTATAAATTGATTTTTAAAAGGAATTTTGAGGAGTTCTCTTCCAGATATTGTAGTTTCCATTCTAGAGTTAGAGTTCTCTCTTAGTTTCCAGTTCTTATTTTGCATTATGAATTCAATAAATCTAAGTAAATTAAAGTAAACCTATTTCACTCATTTTTTTTTCTATGTGGTCGTGGTTATTAAAGCTACTCAATAATTAATGAATTCGTGGAGTTTTCATTCCCTCCTGATGCACACTACGGACCTCCCTCAATAATCTATTTGAATTGGGGATCACAGATCAATATCATATCATCCATATATGACTTTGAGGATTTCTAAGCTTAATTTTGAGGATTTTGATTTGGGTTTTTGAACTTAAAAAAAAAAAAATTTATCGTTTGACTCTAAAAAAAAGAAATCATGAACAATTAAAAGTGGACAGATGGAGTAATTTTTTAAGAAGCGTGAAATCTAAAATGGTGGTATATAAATAGAAACGGAGGGAATAATTTTTTTTAAATCTAATCATTTTTTAAATAAAATATTATTGAGTGAATATATACCCAACATGCTATTTTTTAAATAATTGTTTTATATATCCAACATGCTTTATATGTGCTTATTGGTTATATATATGTATTAATAAAAAAAATTAATGTACACGTTTTTAGAACATGCCAAATATCAATATGTACCTGATGGTACAATGTGAACCTTACACCATGTCATATTTTGTTTTGTCTTAATTTTCATCACAAATATAATGTATACTTGTTGTTTTGTAGCAGATAATATATTTTATATTCAAGATTTTAATATCACATATTAAAAATTTTTATTTGACCATATATTTTAAATTTTGAAATTTGAAAAATTGAGTCTTTAAAGCTACGAAATTTTTTCACAATTTGTGGTCAAACATTAATTAAAAAATATTAATTACACTAAAATTTCAAACTATGGTCAAAGACTAATTAAAAATTATTAATTATACTAAATTTAGAGAATCTATGGTCAAACGTTTAAGTAAGAAATATCAATTACACTAACAATGTATAACACTTAAAATTCATTTTCTTTTATTGATTTTTAAAATTACAATATTACTTTAGTTAATGACTCACTACCTACATTTCAAGATTTTAATATCACATATTAAATTTTTTTGTTTGACCATATATTTTAAATTTTGAAATTTGAAAAATTGAGTCTTTAAAGTAATGAAATTTTGTCACAATTTGTGGTCAAACATTAATTAAAAAATATTAATTACACTAAAATTTCAAACTATGGTCAAATGCTAATTAAAAAATTATTTAAATTATACTAAATTTAGAGAATCAGGCCAAACGCTTGAGTAAGAAATATCAATTACACTAATAATGTATCACTTAAAACTCATTTTCTTTTATTATTGACTTTTAAAATTACACTATTACTTTAGTTAATGACTCACTACCTACATTTGGAAAAGTGACTATTGTCATTATGCAACATTTCCTTTTTTGTATACAACTTTAGGGTGTGTTTGGTTGGAAGGAAAATGTATTTAATTAAAAAAAATTGAAAAATAAGTAGATTAATCATTTATTTTTTAGTGTATGATATGTAAGTAAAAAATAATAATATTCTAAATTTACTTTTAATCTGAATTCTTTTGGACTTTTTTTTCTTGAACGGATGATCTATCGAAAACAATCTTTCTACTACTATGTCAAGATAAAATTTGTTTATACTCTACTCTTCTCACACATCATATGTGAAACTACATATGTTATTCTTTTTTTATTTTTTAGTGAAAAATATTTTTGACCAACCAAATACAATAAAAATAAAAACATTTTCTAGAAAATATTTTTCTAGGTACCAAAAAACTATTGGTCAAAAAAAATTAATTTTCCCGTACCTGGAAATATCAATTAATGATTCCTAAAATTCATTTCACACAAACAAAACACTCTGAAAGTCTGTTTTTTCTTTCATTTTTCCGTACAAAGACTCTTCTTGTTCCTGAAGGAAAAAAAAAAACTCAGTCTCTTACTGAAATTTTTAATTTTCAAGAATGAAAGATTCAATCTTTGATGAAAGAGAAGAGTTAATGGTTTCACCATTTGGTGGAATCCCACAAATGAGGAAAGCCCATTTCTTGGAACCAACTGTTTCATCCATTGAAGGTCCAAGCTTGAAGCTTCCTTCACTCCCTTTTTCATCTGAAGCTGAATGGCCATTAAAAGTCTCTTTTAATGGCTGTAGGAATCACCAGCACAAATGGAAGAAATGGGTTGAAGCTATGGCGTCTGTTCATCATTCTGTGTGGAAAGCTGCAGGTATTTATGAAGCTATTATGGGTTCGGTTCATAAAGTTTATATAGATAAAGATTTAATTTTTGGGTTGGTTGAAAGGTGGTCCTGTGAGACCAACACATTCGTGTTTCCATGGGGGGAAGCTACGGTTAGTCTTGAGGACATGATGGTTTTGGGAGGGTTCCCTGTTTTGGGTAGCCCTGTTTTGTCCCCCCTTCAATCCCCTGAGTTGGTAGAAATTGAAGAGAATCTTGAAGAAGCTCGAAGGGAGCTTATCGGATTGAAGGCTGATCACCATACTAGATGGTTAAATTTTTTCATGTACAGTGGTAGGAATATTGAACATGAAGCTTTTCTGTCTCTATGGTTATCAAGGTTCGTGTTTCCAGGTAATGAGTATGATAAAATAGGTACACATGTTTTCCCTATAGCTGTAAATCTTGCTAGAGGTATGCGATTAGCGCTTGCTCCTGTTGTTCTTGCTAGTATATATAGGGACTTGGGTTTGTTGAAACAGACTATGATAATGGTTTCATCAACTGAGCCAAGTAGTGATGGAGATGATGGAGATACATTTAACATTCTAGAATTTAGTCTTTGGGCGCCATTGTTCTTTGTTCAAGTTTGGGCTTGGGAGAGATTGGTAACTTTGCAGCCAGAGCAGCCTCAGAATTGCAATATGCTTAGTGGGGTGAGAATAGGACGATGGCACAATGCGAAACAAGTGGATGTGATTAATGTGAGGACTACTATTGACTCGTCTGCAGATACGTTTCAGTGGAGGCCATACACCTTGGCTGTGGAAGGTTGGTTAATTCCCAAGTTTTACAAGGAAAAAGAAGAGTGGATTGAAGGGAAAATTTTGGATCAAGAAATGGAGTCTTTCGTTCAATGCTTAAGGGGGTGTGAGCTTGTTGGTTTAGATTGTCAAGAGCCTTATCGACCAAATCGTGTAGCAATGCAGTTTGGATATGATCAAGCCTTCCCTAAATGGATTCCTCGCTCACCTTCAAGTCCAGAGCTTGCCTGGTACAACTACAGCAGATCTATTGATTCTGATTTGAGGTTATACTGTCCGTCTAGGCTGTTTGAACCGGATGTAACTACACAGTATTTGAAATGGTGGAGAAAAGAAATATTATTTCTAGCTGATGCATTGAAAGGATTGTCTCAGGGACGAAGGAGTAAAAGAAAATCAAAACGGCTTTCTAACCTTTATGCTTCTCCTGTTTTTGCTCCCAAGTTAAGGAAGGTAAAAGTAGAAACTGATTGGGATGTTTGTGATGTTCTTCCTGGTCTACCTAATGAATCTCAACAGAAACAAGTGGAGAACTACCCTGAAGTCCCTCCTGGTTTTTCTCCCCAGTATCGTTGGAAAAATGACAAGAATTTGTCTATTGGAGTTTCACAAACAATGGCTTGTGACATTGTGCCTCCTGGTTTTCTGGTCAAGCATATTGCAGAAGAAAAAGTTTACACATCCACTGACCATGCAGATGACAAAAATGAGATTGGCAATGTGATTCTTAGCAAGGGTGGTGGGGAAAATGACAAGAAGAATTTGTCTATAGGGGTTTCACAAACAATGGCTTGTGACATTGTGACTCCTCGTTCAACGGAGAAGCATATTGCAGCAGAAACAGTTTATTCATCCACCGATTATGCACATGGCAGCAATGAAAGTAGCACTGTCGTTCCTCCCAAGTGTGTGGTGGAATATGACAAGGAGAATTTATCTATAGAGGTTTGTCAAACAGTGGCTTGCGACATTGTGCCTCCTGGTTTAACGGAGAATCATAATGCAGGACAAAGTGTTTACACATCCACTGATGCACATGACAGCAATGGGAGTAGCAGTGTTGTTCCTCCCAACTGCGTTGTGGAATATGAAGAGGAGAATTTATCTATGGAGGTTTCTCAAACAGTGGCCTGCGACGTTGTGCCTCCTGGTTCAACAGAGAATCATGCTGACTGGGAATATGACAGAGATGAAAAACGATAGTTCATATATATGATTATAGCAAAGCGGGGTTGTTGCAGGCAACAACTGAGTTCGCAGTACGGACCACCGCATGGTTACTTAAGCAGCTATTAGAAATAGAAGTTTTTCTTAAAGCGACATAGTTCCAACTATGTCTGCCCAAACATACTTGAAAGCAAACATTGATGGAACTAGCAGAATGGTAGGGGCTCCAAAGGCATTGCATTTTGCTCCCTCTTTGTTGAGAAAGTCTGTCACTCTATTCTGCTCCCTGAATACATGTGTCATTGGTGGCTTTTTTTGCTCATGAAGCCAAGAACCCAATCACCTTTGTGGTTTCTAATGACTCCTCCCAGACCCCTAGTTCTTTGGTTGTTCTTGGTAGTTCAAGCTTTACTTAAAACAAGATTTGATTAGTTTAGAGTTCAGACATGAGGCACGAAAAGATATCATCGGAACTTAAAAGGTAAGTTTTATAAAGTGATGGTTAGATCCAGTGGCGGAGCCACCTTATTCTTAGGGGGTTCATCCTAACCCTCTACGGCAGAAAATTATACTATTTATATATGGTTAAAATAATTTTTTAGGTATATATAGTAGATGTCGAACCCCCTTCGGCTACTTCGTGTATCTATTTCTTCAGATTTTGAACCCCTTCTTGCTCCGTCACTTGTTAGATCGACTTTATTGTATGGGATACAATGGTGGAGTGCTGGTCAATTAAAAATATCATGTTCAAAAGATGCATATTATGGAAATGAGCATGTTGAGGTGGATATGTGGGCATCCAAGAAGCGATAAGATTAGGAATGAGAATATTCGGGATAAGGTGGAAGTGACGTACGTGGTGGACAAGATGAGGGAAGCAAGATTGAGATGTTTTGGACATATGAAGAGGAGATTCACGGACGCCCCAATAAGGAGATGCAAGAGATTGGTTATACTTATAGTAAGTACGAGGAGAAGTAGAGGTAAGTCGAAGAAATATTGGGGAGAGTGATTAAACAAGACATGATGTAACTTTAGGTTATTGAGGACATTACCTTAGATAAGAGGGTGTGGAGGACGCGTATTAGGGTAGGAGATTAGTAGCTAGTGAAGAGTTGTTTTGCTTTTAGAGAGTTTAGACTTGTTGTCGTTCTTGCTTTTGATATCTATTGATTACTTCGATTATCGCATTGTTTTATAGTTCTTTATTCCTTTCTTATAGGCTTTCCTTGTTAGTTGTTATGTTTTCTACACCATTTTTTTATACTTGGATTTGTTACCCTTGAGTCGAAGATCTTTCGAAAACAGATGTGTATACTCTATTCTCCCAGTCTCCCTATACTCCTGTCATGCAATTTTACTGTATATGCTACTATATCGCTCCCGTGTAGGGGTCGATCTATCCCAAAAAAGGGATCCTCCTATCTGAAAGGGATTTCGAAACCAGCTAGTTTCCTTTTCCGTATCTCGTAAGTTGGTTGCGCAAAGTTTGTTCATACGGGCAATGTGATTTTGGGATCTTTTGTTTGCTCCGCAAGGTAGTCAGAGCCAGCCGATTTTTCATTAAACAGGCATGATAGTCTTCAACTGCACAAAAGTTGTGCGGAGAACTATTTAGAATTGTGTGTGTCATCCAATTCTTTAATGCATGACGAGATTACTCTAGCACTCTTAGTGACACCAAATATTCGTAATTGACTCTAAAAATAATTTTTATAAGAGACTAATCAAATACAATTTACTTATTAAGAATCACTTTCAGATTGAATTACCTAAACATAATTTTTTTTTCCTTTAAACTATATTTTAATGGAAAGCTATTTTAATTTTTTTAAAATACTTTTTTTCCCCATCTGTTTTCTTTTTCTGTCGTCCTCAATTTCCTGAGCAACATAAACCCTAAATCTTAGATTCTTAGCTATAGCTTCTCACTTTCAAAACCCTAAAACAGAGACAATCAAATTGAATTCGCCGGCCGCCGCCTTAAAAGAGAAAAATGGTATTGAAGCTATTCGAGGGTGACGATGATGAGCTGGACAAGATTGAGATTAACGAGGAATTCGCCCGCCGGTACGAGCACAACAAGAAAAGAGAAGACTTGCAAAAGCTGGAAGAGCTGAAGAAGAAAGGCATAGTTGATGACTCCGACACAGCATCCGATGACGAAGAAGATGAAGAAGAAGAGGATCTGGATACTTCAAGTAATTTAAAGTTCTTTGATGGTTTGCTTAAGATTAAAAAAGGTGATCCAGTTTTGAATACTAAAGATGCTAAGTTATTTAATTCTGAATCTGAAACAAATTCTGAGTCGGAGGAGGAAAAGGAGAAGAATGTGAAAAAGAAAAAGCAAAAGCCAATGTATTTGAAGGATGTAGTCTCTAAGCATTTGATTGAGGAGGGTCCCGAATTCGGAGACGAAGAGGAGGATGAGAAGAAAGTGAAGACATATTCTGAGGAGCAAGATGATTTGAGAAACGAGTTTTTAAATGCTGTTAAGGAGGAGGAAGAAGAAGAGGGGGACTTGTTTAAGGTGAAAGAGGCTGAGAAAGATAAGGAGGAGGGTGACCCGGAGTTTACTAAGAAGTTGGATGAGTTTTTCGGGGAGGATGATAAGCTCGATGAGGAGACGGTGTTTTTAAAGGATTTTTTTAGGAAGGAGATGTGGAGGGATGATAAGGAAAGTAGTAAGAAAGGGGATGAAAAGATGGAGGAGGTGGAATTTTCGGAGGATGAGGAGGAGATTGAGAGACAAGAGGATTATGAGAGGGAGTTTAATTTTAGATTCGAGGAAAATGCAGGTGATCGAGTCTGGGGACATTCAAGGAAGGTGGAGGGATCAGTGAGGAAGAAGCCGAATGCGAGGAAGTTGCAGAGGGAGAGAAAGGAAGAGAGAATGGTGCAGGCGGAAGAGGAGAGAAAAGAGGAATTGAAACGATTGAAGAATCTGAAGAAGAAGGAGATGAAGGAGAAGCTTGAGAAGATTAAGGAGACTGCTGGGATAGGAGATGACGGGGTTTGTATGTTGGATATGGATGATTTGGAGGAGGAATTTGATCCAGACAAGTACGATAGAAAGATGAAGGCATCTTTTGGTGATGCCTACTATGACGGGGATGATATGGATCCTGAATTTGGAAATGATGAGGATGAACTTGAGAAGCCAGATTTTGACAAGGAAGATGAGTTACTGGGACTCCCCAAGGGATGGGATAATGTGGACGAGCCTCGTGATGGGTTTTTATCAACTAGGGAAAAACTTCTGAAAACTATAGAGAATGAAGGTGATCACGAGCAAACAACAGATGACAATAAAGTAAGTGAAGATGACGATGAGGCTGCTGAAGAAGGTAAACGAAAGAAGAAACGGAAGCGGACTAATACAGTTATGAAGGCAGTTAGAGAAGAACTAATGGAGGAGTATTATAAATTGGACTATGAGGATACTATTGGGGATTTGAAGACAAGATTTAAGTATAGGCCTGTCAAAGCTAAAAGATTCGGGCTTGCTCCAGCGGAGGTGCTAATGATGGAAGATACGGAGTTAAATCAGTATGTCCCTTTGAAGAAGATAGCGCCATATAGAGAAAAGGAATGGAAGGTATCCCGTTTGAAAATGTTGCAACTGAAAGATGTGCCAAAATCTGACAAGAAGCCAAAGTTTGATAATAAGGAAAAAGTTGAAGCTGAGACCGATGATAGGAAAAGGAAACAAGAAGAATCTGACGGAGACACAAACAAACAATCCAGGCGAAGTAGGAAACGAAAGAAACAAGCTGAGCATAAAGTATCTACATCAAGGTTTAAGATATATTCAGCTACCCTATCAGGGTCAAACAGCAAAAAGAAGTAGCCGCCAGTTAATGGGGGAGCAGTTTTGTATTACAGGTAGTTATTTAAGAATTATTTTGCAGCATGTTCGTTTTCAAAGTGGTTTGTTCTAATCATATTATTTATTTCAGATTGTAATTCTGTTATGTGGGAAAAAAATGTATCTGGTATTGTTTTAGTTGAAACTATCCAAGTACATTTGTTTCATGATGCTGTATTTTGGAAACTTAGTAAAGTAGTTCGGAAGTTTAAATGTCACTATAGTTTTAAATGGCCGGAATTGTTGTAGTCTATCTCAAATCAAGTAACCAACTAACATAGAATCCTTCAGACTGCTGCCGGTCAGCTCTATTATCATACGGATGATGAGTCTGCTTTGTAGATGTATAGTGGTTGTGTGATCAAAGACATTTCCTATATACCATTTTTCATAGATAGATTTGAGAATAGGTGTGATAGCAAGGTCCTTTTCTGTGTTTTTTTCCCTGTATTGAACCAAAGCAACGGGAGAGAGAAAAAGAGTTACACCAGTAGAATGGGTGAACGGTAGAATTGTATTTGTGGTAGTTAAATGTGTATTAGAAGTGAATAGAAATTTACTTTATCAGAAAAAGAGTTGGGTATCACAGCACTATATCAAACAATGAGGTGGGTAACGGATAAATTGAACATCAAGTTTGCTATGCATTGAGAAGAATCGATTATTGTTTTGTTAAGTAGAATTGCCTCAATTCATTTACTTAACTATGAAGTTGGTTTTCATTTCTGTGCAACTCTCATGTACTAAGGTCTTCTCTCTGGCATTGATCGCAGTTATGAAGCAAATTGCTGATTACAAGGTAGATATCCAGGAGTTCATGTTGTAGCTTTTAAAGATGCAGATACACTTCACCTGTGCAGCTTAGTTTGAAAAAACATCTGAGTTGCTGAAGTCCGTTGTCATGCTTGAGGAACTTATTTGTTGAGTGGTAGGAGCTAAGCGTTTAATAGGAAGTTCATATTTATTGAAATTTTGCAAATTAAATTTCCTTCTTTTGCCAGTTTTTACTAAGAGTCTTGAGATGAAACATGTACCAGATTACTCATTTTGATCCTAAAACAAAAGGATTTTGCTAATGCTGGTGTTTGTTCTTTATAACAACCCCTCTTTTTACTGCTTGTTAATGACACCTGTGTTTTACCCCCTTGTGTGTGGCGTAGTAGTCCATGAGGTGGTTTGAGAACCATGGAATCTCAGGTTCAAATTGAACCCGAGACAAACACACCAGGTAATATCATTGCAAATGTTAGACTACTATATAATGTTTTGTTTGTAAGGTTGAGAAATATATGAGTAGACGTTAAGACTTGAGTCTGAAAGAGTGTATTCTAACTTAATCTGATAGCATAAAAGTTCTTTACACCGTCAGTACATATAACATAAACTCTCTCTTTCAAAAACACACGCCATACCATCTTCAAATTGCAGATAGTGGAGCAGGTGCAGGAGCAGTAACAATGCTACAATAATACATCAATATAAAACCAAAACTTGGATTAAAAGGGAAAATTTTAGGCCAACATTTACTATCAATTTTATTAACCACTTCACAACAAGAAGAATCAAGCCATCCAACACCAGTAAATACTTTATAAACTCCTTTTACACAACCATTTATGTTTTTAAGTGATGACCAACATTCAACAACTCCATCATCATTAGGACTTGGTGCCAATTTAATTGGATCAAATCTAGCCATGACTAGTGAATTTGTCATGCATAATATACTGAAAAATGCAAATAGCATTAGGGGTTTTGTTGCCATCCTTTTTTGAAAAATAAAATAAAAAATCTCTTCCTAGTTTTGAGATTTTTTGTTTTCGGATGATATTTGGTGGATTTTGTGTGAAATTGTTAAGGCATTTATAAAGAGACGCAACATAAATTCATTTATCAACCAATTTAAAGTAATTAATTACCTAAAGTTACAACAAAAAAGTAACCCCTTCCTAAAGAAGCAATAAATACTAATCCTAATAAAGTTTTTTAAATATATATTACTAATGTCAAGGTTAAACAAACCAAATTAATAAACTGATAGAACATTAATGTCACTATTTCTTGTTATTTTTTCCTCATAAATTTTGCATATAACTGTCACAATCCAAAGTTCTTACAACAAACACTATTAGTTCATCTAAAAACATTCTAAAGTCTTATATTCAACTATGCTAATTTCTTTATCATCCATATTAATTGTGAGTGGTCAATTTCTTGGTGGATTATTGCCTAATTTTGGAGGATTAATAGGTCCTGATTTAATCACTCATTTGGCAGAGTGTATCAAAATAATGTCAAATAGAGTGTGTTAGTAATGCTTGTATTGGTTATACTTACACTAATTATACATAGATAATTTTTATGCATCTTTTGGTTTGGTGTGCTAAAAATGTATGCATTACATAAAAATATTAATTACAAACATATCCTCCGCAATTATAATGAAAAAAATGTAAAAAGGGTTTTGAGGAGTAATTGGTTCTTTAATCATCCTAATGCATGGATTAAATATCTTGCATTAGTTATACATAGATTAAAAAAGTGTATCAAATAAAATATTATTAATACGTAGAGTTAATACATATATCGTTTCTTTTAATATACTCTAACAAATGACCCCTAAATGTTTAACATCAGTTAATGATGTTCCTAATTGTATTGAAGAAGTTATAACATCTTTTTTAAGTATTTAACCCCATTTACTTGGTCCTCAATGTTGTAAAGCTACTTTAAATATTGATGATGGATGTTGGCATATTTTTATTTTTTTCCATTTAATCCATTATTCCACCAGTTAATAAGAGTTTTTTTGTTCTTCAGATGGTCATTCATATGAATAACTCGGGAGTCAAGATCGATCTCTCCTCAATGTTGCATTGAGTCAGCATGGTCGTGACAAGTGTGGTTATCTGCGCTATTACAATGGGGTTCACCCAAATACAAGACAGTTGCTCACCCAAGGCAGAGAGGTTAGAATAAAGGCCAGAAGAATCATGATTATTCAGGGTGCTAAAAAGTGTTTTTGCTCCACTAATTAAAGCTCAAATAATCACTCCACCACTACTCATAGTGTAAATGAGATATATTCCCGCTATAATAGGTTAAGATACATTATTAGTGTAAACATTTTTTATATCGTGTTGTATTCGAGTGAAAGTGAGATATTTGGTATTTTGAATATATCAAACTCTTTTATATTTGATTGAATATAGGCAAGATGAGGTCTTTTATATACTTTTCAAATACTCGCATTGTAAGCTGACATTTCAAATTAAGTTAAAGTCAGCAAAATATATATTTCCATTATACCCGAAATTCTTGGCTTTAAAATCAAAACAAATAATTATTTTTTTATTATTTTAAAAAGAAAAATATTTTTATTTTTTTCATTTCATCACAAAAATATGTAAAAGAGCAATGCATTTCTTGTTTCTTTCTTTTTTTTTTCACCTGAGAAACAGGACTTAAGAGATAAATAGTCTTTTTCTCCTAGTTTTTTTTTCTCCGGTGACCGTCGCCGCACGGTTCACCGTCGACGAGAAAATTAGGGCTAATTTTTGGGAATTTCAAAAAAATGTTCTAATTTTCCAATTGAAAATTTTGATGATAGCGTTCATGAGTGTGTGTTGGTATTATTTGAATTCGTTTCGAAAAAAAAAATTGAAATTAGGTCGAAATTTCAGGCCAATATATTGTTGATGATTTTGAGGAATTGTATTTGTGCCTAAGATATGATATTAGGTAGATTACTGAAAAGAGGTTGGCTGATTTGGTTTCCATGTTGTATGACGATGGATGATAACAATCAAATTAGTGCTTTGGAAGATAGCATCATTCATCAATGCAAAAAGTCCAATTCTCCAGCACAATTTGCCAACATTTCTCTTAAAACTGGTAATTTGTATGCGTCTTTTCCTCTCATCTTTCGTAGTGTAAGATTATGCAATTTTGCTCTATTGGAAACAGCCGAAAAGGTATGGTCTCGAGACCTCACTTGTGGGATTACAGTGACTGGATATGTTGTTGTTGTGTTGCATTTTGCAATTTGTTATATGACTTCCTCTGATTTTTTCTGTGTTATATTATGGAAATGTCTGAATTTACCTTGGAATATGGCAGTTTTGCTCTCCATTATAAGTCATTTGCGCGTTTGGCGTTGATAAATTATTGGACATTGACTTTAATGAACTCTGATTTTATAAGATTATACTGGATAAGTTGTTGTTGTTCGACTTTAATGAGTTACAATGTGGAGTGGGTAGATTGTACATGTCAAACTACTTAGAGAAAAGTGTCCGAGTTTACCTTCTTCTATATGAAATATCGTAATTTTACTCTCGTTTAGACGTCATTCATGCTCTTGTTGTTAACAAATTATTTGGCCCTCGAGTTTAACGAGCTCTAATGTGGAGTAGGTAGATTGTACATATCAAAATACTTCAAGAAAAATGTCCAATTTACCTTCTTCTATGTGAAGTATCATCATTTTACTTTCATTTATACGTTATTCATGTTGTTGTTGTTAACAAACTATTGGCCCTTGACACTAACGAGTTCCAATGTGGAGTAGGCAGATAAATTTTGTGTCAAAACACTTCAAGAAAAATGTCAAAATGTACCTTCTTCTATACTAATATATCGTAATTTTACTCTCCATCATATGTCATTCATGCCCTTCGTTAACCAGTTCCAATGTGGAGTGGGTAGATTCTACGTGTCAAAATACTTAAAGAAAAAGGTCCAAAGTTACTCCTCTTCCTTTGATTATGATATGAAATTACCCTATGTTGGAGGCAAATTCAAGATGTAACTATTTGCTAACACCATGCATATGAATGATTAGTAAGTATAATAAGGGTAAATTTAGACATTCTGTAGAGTAGAGAAGTACTTTTGTACTTTTCCCTTATATTATTGATTTGATGGTCACCCTTTTATGTTAACCCGCAATTTGTTGTTCATTAGTTTTTTGGTTGAAACCTTGCAAATGACTTATGAACACCGTTCACTAATATTGCTTTTGATCAAGGCATTGAGTAGTTGTTTGTTTTCTATTTGTGCAAAATATTCAGATAGCAGCAGAAGGAGATACATAGCTACAGAAATAGAAAAGTTTGGAAAAGGGAACATTTCAGCTCAAGCCTTCACGTTCCGTGAGTTGTGTCTTGCAACTCAAAACTTCGACTATGAATGTTTGCTTGGTTCAGGTGGTTTTGGGAAAGTGTACAAAGGCCACATTAAAAGCAAGAATATGGTACTCTCCCTTCATTTCGTTTGTTTGAAAATTGATAAGCTTTCTTCAACTCTGAAAGAAAACATAGGGAAAATGATTTAACTATTGTTTTTTTCATGTTGCTTAGGCTGTTGCTGTGAAGCAACTTGATAGGAATGGTTTCCAAGGAACTAAAGAGTTCCTTGTGGAGGTCCTGCTGTTGAGTCTTCTCCGTCACTCTAACCTTGTCAATTTGATAGGATATTGTTCAGACGGTGATCAGAGAATATTAGTCTACGAGCTCATGCCAAATGATTCTTTAGAAGGTCACCTTCTTGGTATGCATTCATATCCGACCATCTCCAAATTTCGTTAATTGAAGAACTCAAGTTCGAAACCCCTTGCCAGCGAAAGCAAGGGGTTTGCCTTCTAGGTCAAGCTCGTCGCACCGGGCTTGCCTAGTGCGGGTTACTGCATAGGAGTAGGGGTTTCACCCTGTGCGCACCCAAAGGATAGCGGTTGCGGGTTTCCTTTGTCATCAAAATAAAAATAAAAATATGCATATCCAATTATCCATCCAATAACTTGAATACTTGATCAATGAGTGTCATTCACAATAATATAATTTCCCATTGTTTGGCAGAACTTGCTCCAGATCAAAAGCCTCTTGATTGGTATACAAGGATGAAAATTGCAGCTGGAGCAGCAAGAGGACTTGCATACTTGCATGAAACGGCTAATCCTCCAGTGATTTATCGGGACTTTAAATCATCCAACATACTTTTAGATGAGAATTTTGATCCCAAGCTTTCTGATTTTGGACTTGCCAAGCTAGGACCAACAGGTGACAGGTCTCATGTGTCCACCAGGGTCATGGGAACCTATGGTTATTGTGCACCTGACTATGCTTGCACAGGTAAATTGACCGTTAAGTCCGATGTTTATAGCTTCGGTGTAGTCCTTTTAGAAATAATCACAGGAAGAAGAGTCATCGACAGCTCCAGACCCAGCGAAGAAAAGAACCTCATCAAGTGGGTAAGTTTCAAGAATTCAATGTCACTAAATAACAATTACTCCATCATTTCATTTTATATGACACGTTTTCCTTTCTAGTCTGTTAGTGCCAAAAGTGTTTCTCTTTGTTAAACTCCGTGCCTAGCAATTAGGAACCTATCTTTATTTGACAAATTGATGGGCAGGCACGACCACTGATCAGCGATAAGAAGTTGCACTTAATAGCAGATCCATTGCTACGAGGGAACTACCCGAGGAAGGCATTGGATAAAGCTCTAACAGTTGCAGCAATGTGCCTGCAAGAGGACGCCAGTACGCGACCTTTAATCAGTGAAGTAGTGACTGCTTTAGACTATATATTGAATATCAAGAAACACGACGATGATCATAAGGAGGAAACTGCAGATGATACTTATAAATCTCCACCTGCATTGCAAACTATTACAAGTCATGTCGATCGTATTGCAAGTAATAAACCTAAATGTGTTAGAGAAAGATACTAAATCCGTTTTCCGGGCACGAAACACTTGTATTTCTGAGTGTTTTTCTGGGTTTTGTGTAGTGTTTGTCAGTATGAATGTCCATAGATTTCTTATATACAGATCATCGAGTTACATTGATAATGTAAAAATTCTTTATACCGTCGGTGTATAACTTAAATACTTAGGAAATCGGATCATTTACCACTTACTTGTACTGATCATCAAAGTACACTACGATCATTCCTAGACCTCACTTGTGGGATTACACGAGTATATTATTTTTGGAAAAAAGTTATGTGTTTGGATTAGATCTTGATAAAGTATATATTTATTATTTGTAAGAAACCACACTTTTTGGATTATTGTTTACTCTTTATTTCCCCTTATATTAAAGTTCAACAAATTCCCTAAAAACTATATCAATTTCAAAACCTCATATGAATAAATCCAAAATTAAATAAAACTTTTCAAAAAAATTGGCATATACTAGTGGCAATCTTGTGATATTGCTATGAATTATGTGCGATAATAATAATAGGGACTGTTTGGTTTAACGTATAAAGCAAAATTATCTTAGTGCAAATTTCAACTTAAAAAATATGTTGTCTGGTTGCATTTTGCCTTTTACCTGTCATCATCATATATTATATATTATTAAAAGTGAAAATAAAAAAAGTTAAAAGTTGAAATATCATTTTACCCTTATTCTAAATAAAAATATTATAAAATAGCTAATCAATTAAATATTAAATAGTAATTATATAATATTATTATATATTATACTAAAGTAGGTGTTTGGCCATGCAATACCATAGCACGATATGGAATCGTGAGATGGAATCAGCGTTTGGACATGTGATTTCATGTTGATTCCATCTCATGATTTCATATCATGAGATGGAATCCCATATTCTCCAAAAAATTATGATTTGGGAATTCCATATCATGATTTGGGATTTTTAAAATACAAAAATTGACTCACAAGTTCATATTTTGTTAAACACAACCCCACATTTATATCTACTAACCATTTATTTCATATGTAAATAAAATTGATAATCACATCATTACTTTTTAAAATTTATTATTCTCACCAACATAAAATTCATTATTACTTTAAATTTGGTGAATATAAATGATAAAGTAGGAATTGATTTGGTGAATACAAATAAGAACCGAGGTCCGAGAGAGTAGTATTTTTTTGATTTTTCATAATAAAAAAACTTCTTTGGGCTACATATAAAAATGTATAAAACAGTTTAATATGAAAAAGGACAAAATTGGTGATGTATGTTTGATAATTACTAAGTTCAGTATGTTTGATTTTAGCACGAAATTAATGCGCTGAAAATGTGTAATTGCACACAAGTGAAACAAGATTGACACAAAAGTAAAAATTGTCATAGCTTGTATAGTGTCACATAATTATTTGTGAGAATACCAAAGAAGTGATGAAATATTTATGGTCTATGAACATGAAATATAGTTGTTGCGGATGATATTGACCAGCAAATGGCTCAAAGTACCAATGTTAGTTCGTCTTCTTGGTCATATGATCGAGAAATGCAAGTTCAACATGAGAAGATTGTCCGACTGTATATAACGACAAGTACACTACAACTTTATGTTCAATTTTTTTATTGATTAAAGTTGGATCAATTAAAATTAGATGAAACAATTACTTAAGTGGATAACTAATAGCTTTGTAATAATTTATTATGTGATTTTATAAAATTTTGTTTATTTGGTAAGATTGAATAAACAATTATAGTTATTTTAATAGTTTTACAACTTATAAGATTCTTATGTTTATGAGAAAATATACAACACAAAAATTTCATATCGCATGTCCAAACAAAACTTCATTTTCATCTCATGATTTCATATCACATGGCCAAACGGGCCTAAATTCTAAAAGCGGAAAGGTGTTAAATCAAAAATTCAAAGAAGAAAATATCCATAGAAAATTGTTGGACATTTTTTTCCTTTTAAAAAATAATTTACTTACATTTTTTAAAAAAAAATTGTATTTAGTTTTATTTTTCTCCTTCAATTTACTTAACATAATATATATATATATATATATATATATATATTAGGCATTTTAATAATCTACTTTAAAGTATTTCTCATTTCTAATTACTTTATTTAAAAGATTAACTCCATAATTCACACCTTTTCATTTTAATAACTTTCACATCATAGTAAAGGATGGTGAATTAGAAAGATATTAATGTTTTCATGAAGTACCATACACTCATCTTAATACATTATATGGATACAAATTTAGATTAATTTTACACGTTGGAATATACACTAGCCCTAAATTTCAATAACCAAAACCCCTCATTTCTTGATTGCATTAACACTTAGAAATAACTACAACCCCCAAATTCTAATAACCTAAACCCCCTTATTTCTTTTCTTCATTAACAGAACATTTTCTAATAACTATAACTTACGAAATTTTAGTAACCAAAACCCCACATTTCTTGGCTGCATATTTCTCAATTATTGCATACCCAATGATAGTTGCATATACATTTATGATGGTTATTGCATACATATTTTTATTTTCTTCCTGAAATGGTTTTTAAGCTTAATTAACACTTAAATATTTTTTCAAATAATAAAAATTCCCCTCACATATTTTTTTAACGTTTCTCTTTTAAAACAATTTTATACTAGATAATCCCCTAATTTTCAAAACCAAACAACCCCTCAAAATTTTAAATGTATTCTAAAAATTATACAATAATGAAAAACTTTAACAAAAAGTGATTAATTTCCATATAATTAGTCGCTATATTACTAATCTAATATTTTTACAGAGCTCAAAATATATGAAAAGTGAGAGTTGCTCGAGTGAACAAACACACAAGATATATAGTCAAGTGTGGCTAGTGAGCTAAAGGCCTTGTTTTTTTTTGGGTTAAAGAAAAGGGTTTAGTAGACTCCTGTGCTACTAAATACAGCAAATACTCCTTTTTCTCTTCTATCTGTCTGTCTCTCTCAGTATTCACAGTACTGATTGTCTTTGTTGTGTTCTTCTCCATCATCGCTTGCAGACAAACAAGAAATTAAAACCCTTGTAAAACCCTAAAAAAAGATTCCAACTTTTACAGTTTCAACCCCATATTACTCATTTTGTTTATTGTGTGGTTAAAATTTTTAAAAAATAAATATTGTAAAGTTTATCAACACGGCCGCTCAGTCTTCCCTTTTGAGCTGCACTAGCAATAAGCTAGTTGGCAGAAGAAGTAGAGCTACTGCTGCTGTGGCTATGGCATTTTTGGGTCTTTCTGTTCAATCTTCCCCTTTTAAACCCACTTCTTATGTTTGGTTTTCTCCTCATTCTTTCTCTTCTCGCACTTTTTGGGCTTCTTCTGGTAAAGCCCTTCACAGGTTTGACTCTTTTCCTCACTAAAGTTCATTCTTTATACCTTATGTTATGTGATTATACTGTTGTTTTGATAAAGTTTCTATCTTTACACTTTTAACTTCTTGTTCTGCTGTTTTACTGTTGTTTTGGGAGTTTTCCCTATGTGGGTGCTTATCTTTTGTTTTATTTGGTTACTTCCATGTCCCCTTTTGGATTTCAGGGTGAATAATACTGTTTTGGTTTCTTGTCCTTTGTTATGTTTAAATGCTTACAGAAATGAGTTTTTGGTGTAGTTGGATTTTTGTGAAGGATTTTGATGATGTACTGGACTTTATAATTGGACTATTACTGGTATTAATATTGTTATAGCCTGTCTCTGTAAGGTGAGAGTGGAATTTGATACTCTCTAGACACTTGGAATCAAGTGGAGTAATGCTTTTGTACACCCATAATACCTCTTTGCTACTGAAGTTGTTAATTAACTAATTTAGTTGCTTAAAAGTACTATAGTAGATAGTCTCTGGTTCAATTCCAAGCATAGGCGCAATCAACACTAGGTGATTTCTTCCCATTTGTCCAGGCCTAGGTGGACGAAGTTATGTAGTACCTGTGCTTATAGGTGGTAGCAGGTACCTCGCGGAATTAGTTGAGGTTCACGCAAGCTGGCCTAACACCATGGTTATAAAAAAAAAGTACTATAGTAGGTAGTTGATAATACAGTTTGGACGAAGATGATGGGCAAGTCAATCATCAGTTTTCTAAGGGGTCGATTGGTACGAGGAATAAGGGATAATAATCTCGGGATAAAATGCAGGAGGTTAGAAGTATTAATTAATTCTGGAATTATTTATCTCATCATTTTTGCTACAATGATGAGATAAGTTATCCCATTGATATGATGGGATATCCCAATCCGTGGTATAACTTTGTCTATCCCATCCGGGATCCCCCATACCAAACGAATCCTAAGAGAAATATCAGGTCCCAATGGAGAAAGATTTTAGTGCTGTTTCTTAACTTCTATTATAGGTGGGGCTCCTTCTTATAAGCTAGAGTGATAAAAATAAAAGAAGGATTCTTTCTGGCGCGATCTTTGATATCATAAAATAAGAAAATGTACGCAGGAAAGAGCTAGAACAGCCCCGAAATCCCTTGTGATTACCGTGGAGGGTGTCAATTTTGTGTTTATTATGGGAATTTGGAATGTATTGGTGATCACGAAATATCATCTTATCTCTTTTTGAAAAGAATGCCATTTGTTTTCTTCAAAGAGGAGGAATCTATGCTTCTTTATTCAGTACTGTAATGCTGATATTATTCCAGTTAGATATCTGTGAAGATTTTTTGATCATGTATGATCTGATGAATGGGGAGAGAATTGAAAGCATAATGCCAGCTATTTAATGTAGGTTGTGAAGTCCCAGTTTATAGCTAATTGATTAAACCTCTCATTATTTTCCGATTACAAATTGAATATCATTTGCAGAGGGGAAGATTGCAAAACTCGGAGTATAGAAAATGCATCTTCCAGCTTAGCTGTGCTTGGCGATCCCATTAAACAAATATCAAGTCATGAAAGGAAGTTATTCTCTAGTGGATTACAACAGAAAATTGAAGAAGACAGTATTTATGGATGGAATGCTGAAATTGATGCTATTAAAGCTCTTAAAGCAAAAAGCGCCTATAATAGTTATAAAAAGATTTCAGCGGCAAATTGCAGTGTTAGCGCCTCCACAAATCGGAAAGTGAAAGATGAAAATTTTGATGTTCCAATTGAAGTCGATACAAGAATGATGCGTGAGCGTGTCACCTCTAGCTATTCTGCTACAACCTATATTTCAGGAGGCAGCTTATCTTCAAAAAGCAAACCACCTTATAACCCTAATAGAGGAGAGAAGAAAGACGTTGGAAACTGGAGAGAGTATAAAAACCATTTGCCTCAACTATCTGTAGGTATCAGCCATTCAAGAAACAATGAAGTCACATCAATAAATAAGGTTGATGGTCCTAATGTATCTCATTACAAACCATTGTCAAAAGGTTCCCTTCTTAATGGGCAATTGTCGAGCAAAATTATGGAGGCCAAATTGGAAAAAGCAAATAAACTTTGGGAGGGTAATCCATCTAATCAAATAAGAGACAGTGTGAATGGGACTGATACCAAGGTGGTTACTGTCAAAGCAAAAAGTGTTATCCAGGAGCAAGCAACTAATAAAAGGGAAAAGAATGCAATTAAATCTGTGGCAACTGATTTTGTGAATGGAACTGAGACTAAGATTGTCAGTGATGAAGGAACAGGTTTAGGTCAGATTACCCTCCGTGAGAGGCTGGGTGCAATGTATGAAAAAGTGCATATAGTTGACAATTTATCAGAAGCCAAGGAAGTTGTCAGCAAACTTACAAGTCAGTACAAGCATCTCGTCCATGCATGTGATACAGAGGCATGTCTATGTTAATTTTGTTTGGTTTTTGTGATTTATTGGGAATCTGCGATTTCCATGCAGAATTCTTCATTTGCTATTACATTTGTTGTCCAGCCACTTTAGAACTTATTTACCCTTTTTGATCATTCATACATAGGTAGCGAATATTGATGTTAAGCAGCAAACACCTGTTGATCATGGAGAAGTTATATGCTTCAGTATTTATTCTGGACCAGAGGCTGATTTTGGTGATGGGAAATCTTGTATCTGGGTAGATGTTCTTGATGGAGGTGGCAAGGACCTATTAGTCGAATTTGCTCCATTTTTCCAAGACCCATCCATCAGAAAGGTAGCCCTTTTATTATGTATCTTTATTTGGGTGATTGACTGATCGTTGGTCCTCTAAATGCCTTTTTCGTGGCTGTCTGTTGAAGATCTTTGTTCATGGCTTGTTTCACCTAAAGTCACTTCCCGCATATCATACCATTAACATACAAATTATAATATGCAGTTGTTTATCTGTAGGTCTGGCACAATTATAGCTTCGACAACCACGTCATAGAAAACTATGGGTTTAAAGTATCTGGTTTTCATGCTGACACGATGCACATGGCACGACTTTGGGATTCCTCTAGACGAATTTTGGGTGGTTATTCATTAGAGGCACTAACAGGTGATTCTCATGTCATGTGTGATGCTAGACTGGTCCATGCTGAAAGGCTGTTCCATGATGAAGGTCTGTTTGGTAAAATATCTATGAAAACTATCTTTGGTCGGAAAAAGCTGAAGAAAGATGGAACTGAGGGTAAAGTAACCATGATTCCTTCTGTCGAAGAGTTGCAAAGGACTGAACGAGAATTGTGGATTTGTTATTCTGCATTAGACTCCATCAGCACATTGATGCTTTATGAGAGCTTGAAGAAAAAACTATCTAAACGGATCTGGACATTCGATGGAGTTCGTAAAGGATCCATGTATGAATTTTATGAGAAATACTGGCGTCCATTTGGTGAGATTCTAGTTCAAATGGAAACTGAGGGTGTGCTGGTTGACCGTGCCTATCTTGCTGAGATTGAGAAAGTGGCTAAAGCTGAGCAGCTGGTTGCTGTGAATAGATTTCGTAACTGGGCTGCTAAGTACTGTGCTGATGCAAAGTACATGAATGTTGGAAGTGACACACAGTTGCGTCAGCTTTTTTTTGGTGGCATCCAGAATAGGTATAAAGCTTTCAAAAAGTACTTTATTGCAGAGCAACTTAATCAAAAGTGTTTTTGTGTGTCAAATAACTTGCATTTTACAACACATTTCTCGTTCATCTGATACTGGTTGCCAAATAGCATCCCCCTCTGTAATCTTACACCAATGTGGATATTATTGATTTTTTCTGTATGCAAGTCATCCATGGTGGAGTAGCTGTCCTTGGCAAATCCAAATGCAAGGCCAGACAGGGGAATAAAATATGTATAGAAGGTGTAGTCACCACATGAAGAACACAGGCCATAATGCAGTCATGCTTTTGCTGATTTAACATTATCCCACCATATAAGTGTTATTTAATAAAGTTAGGTTTAATTGCTTATCTAAGGTACATGAGAGGTGCGAAATATATATATTGCCAATACTCAAGGCTTCACAAAAGTGGAGGGAGTTGAGGAGTCAAGTATAGTGCCTAAATCACTACACCAATAAACCAAGAAGTACAAACATCTATATTTCAATCTCTGTGTTGCTTCTATGCAGATTTCACCTGTGCGAGAGGTGATGGCATGCTTGTGCATGAGATTCAACTTTCGAGGATCTATGTTCTTGCTGCAGTCCAAAAGTATTAATTTGCAGATGCCATTTATACAGCTACATTGAAATCCAGTTAACTTCCAGAGTTTTGCAGTTGCAATATTTTACCCCACTATATAAATTTTAACACCCTAGCATGAGGAGACAGTTCACCTAGAATGCTAGCGCCATTTCAGTCCAGATGATAGGATATGGGAAATGTCACTCTACCTAATCAGTCCTTCATGCTTCTAATCTCAATGATATTTTTTTTTGTGCTGTGCATCTGAAAGTTGTTGTGTCAAGATGTGTGCTCAGATCAATGGTTGTTGCTGAAATATTTGTTGGTGACATTGACTCTTTTCGCATACCAGCAATGAGAGAAAATACTACCTCTGTCCAGCATCCCATAATTAGAGTCCCTTTTCGAAGGCTTTGGCAAATTTTGGTAGTCCCATAAGCGGGGTCTAGGGAGGGTTGAGTGTACACAGACATAGGTTAATTCATTGTCTTAAAATAGAATTTATAGTTTTATAAGCTACACAAAAGATACTAGAGGTTGCAATTTTTTTTCATTCCAAAATGCTATGCATCTTAATGGTTTAGTCAAATTGTTCCGTGCTTTGGGTCTGAAGTAAAAAGGGATTATAAATTTGGGATGAAGGGAGTACAACATTTTTCATTGCCTGTATGGACCAATAAAATTATGAAACTGTTGTTAGCTTCCAAGTGAGAAGATGAGTATTTTCCAACTCTGACCAGTATAGACAAGCTCCCTGGCTTCAATTGAAGATATCTCCTTAGTGAGTGCTATATTTTCTCTTTTACAATTTCACGCTGAGTAATGGCAGCATATAATGTCTTTAGTTTCTTTTTTTCCTTCAGATTGTTTCGTGCTTATTCAGTCTATAAATACCTCTCCTTTGATGTTCTTTATCTTCCCAAAAATAATTGCTTTACAGAAGGAATGTTGATGAGAGTCTACCAAATGAGAAAGAATTCAAAGTTCCGAATGTTGATAAAGTAATTGAAGAAGGAAAGAAGGCTCCCACCAAATTTCGTAAAATCCATCTACATAGGATTTGTGATCCTATCAACACTGAGATTTTCACTGCCAGTGGTTGGCCTTCTGTTAGTGGAGATGCTTTGAAGGCACTCGCTGGCAAAGTTTCTGCAGACTTTGATATTTTTGATGAAGCGGATGGCAATGCTGAGGAAGTTCCTGAAACAAGCATTGATGAAGCTTTAACTACAAATAACAAAGCTCTCAGTCAAAACCCAGAAATTTCAGCTTATGGAACAGCCTACCACGCCTTTGGAGGTGGGCAGAAAGGAATTGAGGCTTGCCATGCCATTGCAGCCTTATGTGAAGTTTGCTCCATAGACTCTTTAATATCCAACTTTATCCTCCCCTTGCAGGCAAGTTGCTTTGTGTTTTGTTCTGTGATGTAGTATATAATCTTTCCTCATGGAACAACCTAAGAAGTTCAGGGCAAGTTTTACTTGGCTGTCAAATTTGTTAGTTAATCCGCTACCAAGTATTTGTTTTTACTTCTACTTTTATTTGTTATGATTGTGGCATGTGATGAGTTTAAATGGAGAAGCGTGCTCAGTGAGGATTCATATAGGTGACCCCAACACTTATTTGAGACTGATGCATGGTTGTTGTTTGTTGTTGCACAAAGCTCGTGCGGGGTCCTGGGATATTTAAAGGAGAGAAAGAAACTAATCCTCAACTGATTGTTTAAAATAATTTTTCTACTGACGTAATAGTACGTGAGAATGATATTTCCTGAAGTTACATGATGAGACATTAAGAATAGCTATTGTGTTTCCTCTATCATTTATGAATGACTGAAATTATTTACCTCGTCTGTGGAAGCTTTTCCCAGTATTAGTAAAATTACTCATCAATTATGTATTTCTGAGAATTTTTTTTGCCTCAGGTGCAGTCTGTTTGAGCGACAAAAACTACCCTGACCTAGTTATTCACGGCTCACTGTTTAGTCAGGCCTTAGTATGGATTATTATTGTTGCCTCACCACTGTTTCAAGGAGTTTAGGTGTTCACAATCGTTGAATGAGGGTTTTCTATAGGACAGGTTACTCAAGAGCTTTCTTTGGACTCTTGATTGTGATAGGTTAGCAAGGGATTGGAGATGGAAGTAGCCAACAAGGTGTTTGGTTGAGGTGGAATGTAGAGTAGCCATAACTAGGAATGGCAATGGGGCGGATGTGGGGCGGGGTGGGTTTAAGGCTATGCGGGGAGGGTTGAAGTGGGTTTTTTTAAAAATTAATGTGGGGTGGGGCGGGTTGCGGGTATATGTGATTTCATGTGGGTTCAAACTTAATTTTAACTTCTTACATGTTAAGATAGAGCATTATTTATTAAAATAACTTCTTTAAAACTACTAAAATATTCAAGATAGTAAATGAAAATGGTTAAATAAAAACAATACAATTTCTTACATGTTTCCAATTGACATCTAAAAAATAAAAATTTTAAGTCACTATCCTATTAAATTAATACAACTTAATGAAAAAAAGAATTTCTTTTTATGAATTTTATTTTTATTATCAAACTTAACTAGAAAAAGAAAATATTTAAAAAGTCATGTGGGACGGGTCTATGCGGGGCGGGTTGAAAATGAAAAAAGTCATGCGGGGCGGGGCGAGGCGGATTACAAATTATGCGGGTTAAGCTCAACCTTCCCCACCCCCACCCCCACCCCGCACCGCCCCATTGCCATCCCTAGCCATAACACCATGGAAGATGGTTTTGAGGCAAACTGAGTTATATCTTTCCTGCCATCATACTTTTTTTCCAAACTTGATGTCTTGACTAATTTGTTCTCTAAAAGCATTTCTCTTTCTATCTCAGGGTCATGATGTGTCAGGTGAAAATGGACGGATACATTGCTCCCTGAATATTAATACTGAAACTGGGCGCTTGTCTGCAAGGAGACCAAATTTACAGGTCTATTTCCTTCACTGACTTCTTGATTGTCATGCATTTTGATTCCCAAATATGCGATCAGCTACTGGTTTATCTTGTTTTAGGTGTTGACCACTTTTCAAGTTCTGATATAAACCCTATAAATTTACTAAAATGTTGTAAATGTTCTCCTTTATCATTAATTGGGCTCATGCTGTATTGCATGGCTCAAGTAAAGAGAAATCAAGTAAACTTCAATGGTCATCGGTCATCACTTATGTTCCGTTAATTTAGTAGAATGTTGTTTCAATGTTTATTTCTTTGCAATACAGAACCAGCCTGCTCTGGAGAAAGATAGGTATAAAATTCGCCAAGCTTTTGTAGCTGCAGAGGGGAATTCCTTGATTGTGGCTGACTATGGGCAGGTATCTAGCTGCTTACTGGTTATAATAGTTAGTATTTCTTGAATTGCTTGCAAAAAACTAACAATTTTCTCAAAATTAGTTGGAACTAAGGATTCTTGCACATCTTGCCAACTGTAAGAGCATGTTGGGTGCTTTCAAAGCTGGTGGAGACTTCCATTCAAGGACTGCTATGAATATGTATCCTCACATCCGTGAAGCCGTTGAAAAAGGCCAGGTACTTCTTGAGTGGCATCCTGAACCAGGTGAAGACAAACCACCAGTTCCTCTGCTAAAGGTAACTGCAAACACTTATTGTGGATGGTGAAACTTTCCTATTAATATGCAGAAGACAGGATAATTGTCTGATACAGTATTATACACCTGGTCAGCTACTTCCATGAGGGGAAATTCCACGAACAAGAAATTTAGTGCAAGAAGTTTGATTAAGTGGGATTTTAATGCAGTATAATACAAATTCCTTTTCAGGATGCTTTTGGCTCTGAAAGAAGGAAGGCAAAGATGCTCAATTTTTCAATTGCGTATGGAAAAACTACAATTGGACTCTCACGCGATTGGAAGGTACTTCAGCATCTTTGAGACAATTTTTTATTTTTTTTGTGAATCTGACAATATCTATTTAATTACCTTGATTTTTATACGTATATTTTTTTAGGTCTGTATGAGCTGAATAAATACTATTTCATACTCAGGTATCTGTAAAGGAAGCAAAGGAAACAGTTGAACGTTGGTATAGTGATAGAAAAGAAGTGTCAGATTGGCAGGAACAACGCAGATTTGAAGCACGCGAGTTTGGACGTGTTCACACACTTCTAGGACGAGCACGCTGGTTTCCGTCAGTAAAAAATGCAACTGGATCCGTAAAAGGTCACATAGAACGAGCTGCTATCAATACTCCAGTGCAGGTCCATCTTAATACACCTTCACCCGCTCTTTTTTTTTCTTTTTCTTTTTTGTGTGTTGCCATTGTCTCTCCTCTTTTCTTTTTTCTTTTTGGTAAGTTGTCTGTGCATGTATGTCCCCATGTACGCCATGCTGACTTCTGAAGTTTTTGACAGGGAAGTGCTGCAGATGTCGCTATGTGCGCCATGTTAGAGATATCAACGAATGCACGACTAAAGGAGCTTGGATGGAAATTGCTTTTACAGGTTTACCTTCTGTTTTCCTTTACTGGATTTATCTCATTTAGGAAAAAAAAAAACAAATAATAACAGAAAAAACTGTTTTCTTCTATCATATATATGTGTTGGTACATCTCTCGATATCTCTCTCTGTAGGCTTCACCTACAGCTTTCGAGCTCACCCCTTAAGTTTAACCTCATGTTAAGTTGGTCAGATGCCTCAATTACTGTTAATTCGGGTGATAGGTGTTGGACTTTTACCATTTGCTGTGCTTAACTGCTGACATAAAGATTATAGCCAGAATTTTCATGAATATTTACCAAGAGAAAGATTGTTTTTTCATGCAATAGAAAGGGCATGACACATTTAGAATTTTATGTTTGCATAGCTTAGAATTATTTGTTGTATACGCCTTGCAGTACCAGTTGATTGTGTGCGTCATTCGACACTGTACTTAATTGTTCGTCTTGGAACAGGTTCATGATGAAGTTATTTTGGAAGGACCGGAAGAATCTGAAAAAGAGGCCATGGCAATAGTGGTTCACTGCATGTCCAATCCTTTTAATGGGAAAAATATTCTCAGAGTTGGCTTATCTGTCGATGCTAAATGTGCTAAAAACTGGTATTCTGCCAAGTAGATGGTGGATTTCATCGACAAAATACACGAACTTCTATCAACTCGGCTCCATTCCCCGCGTTTATTTTGTGCTATGAAATGTATAGAGTTTAATCTAACCCAATCCAGTGTGTCACAGCAAACGGAAGATTCTCGCGACCATCAAACTATAACTGCCTTCCTCCCCTCCCCCTTTTTGTGTCATGTAACCTGCTGCTGTTACTCTCATTTTTCAACAGGTATAGAATAGCCTAAGCCTGTAGAGGCCTTAATTTGTGTAAATGTAACATATTTTCTTTTTTGTGTTTTTGGTTGAGTAAGTTGTATGTAGTCTTGGTTTTCATATCAAAATCTTTGTAAAATTGCACCTTACCTTTCTGATGACGTCTTCCCCATCCTATCTGTGTAGGTGTGTATTTACTACTTCGATGATTATCGTATTATTTTATTGTAGTTACCGTTCAAAATGCTTTGTTATGCTTTCACTTTCATATATTCTTTTTCTGGACTGTTTTTCCTTGGAAGGTCTATCATAAACAGTCTCTCTACCTAAGTTAGGGGCAAGATTTGTGTACATTTACCTCTATTGTAAATGTATCCAAGTGTATGTTGGAACCTCTAAAGGTAATCCCTTTTTAGGATTCTTTGATTCTTTAACAAGTAATATTATATAATAATGTGGGACTATATCACGGAAACTATATAACAATGAATTTATTTAGCAAATAATGGGAATTAGTGGAGGACCAGACACTAATGATATTTCAAAGTTAATTACCTTTGTAAGTGGACATTAGTTTATTCAATATATTATACATTTGGTGGAGAATTTTTGGATTATGCACAACATTGTGTCTATCTATATATTTCATATTGAGCATACTTTTGCTAGATTTTATTTCTTAAAAGAGACCGTAGACGTTTAGAACGCTCAAATTCCAAGAAACCATTGATAAGAGTAAAATTTTATGAATTGATTTATGAAGTTTAAAGCTTTGTCATAAGAACAATTTACTTCAAGAATGATTCGTAAAGTTTGAATCTTTATCTGTTTAAATTATAAGAACAATTTACTTGAAGAAGGATTGGTGAAGTTCAAATTGATAAAGGCTAAAATTTACTAATTTAACAAGCAAAAAAGTAGTTCTTCCCCACATTTGAGGGAACAAAAGATGTGGGTGGGGCCCAACAACAAAAGTTTTACAAATTATTGATGAATCATGTAACACAATATGCTTTTCTGCAGAGTGACACAAAGGGCATTGAATATTTGCTGTCAAACCCCTCCATTGACAGAGGGGATTTGCTCATCTTTATTAGGTAAACCTTTTTTCAGGGCTCCAATGGCAGCTTTTTTTTTCTTTGTTATTTCATTGGGTTTCAGTCCAAGATAATATCTGTTTTATTGACTTGTCAAAGTTTCAATCTTTGTGGTGTTTTCACATATTTTGTTTGAGCTGCTTCTTGTGATTATTGAGTATTAGCTATATGGGATTTATGGGTCTTATTGCCCTTGTCAAGTTGATGCATAGATTGAAAACTTGGAAGACTTTTTATGTTTAGGAGGATTCAACTTGTCTTTGCATTTTCAAGAATTTGTTAAGTGAGGGTCAAGACAGTTAGGCTTTTCAGTTTTCCCTTTGTGATGTTGGGTTTGATTAGGTATTATGTTTGGTGTTCCATCCTAGAATTCCTCCGTCTTTAACTAGAGGTCTTTGCTATGTTGACTTGCCAAAGTTTCAATCTTTGTGGTGTTTTCAAATGTTCAGCTTCTTCTTGTGATTCTTGAGTAGGAGTATTAGTTATATGGGATTTATGGGTCTATGAAACTTGTCAAGTTGATGCGTAGATTGAAAACTTGGAGGACTTTTTCTGTTTTAGGAGGATAAAAGAACTCCTAATTTCAAGGTTCATTTTGCATTTTCAAGAATTTGTTAAGGGATGGTTGGTCAGGAGAAAGAACTCTTTCTGTTTAGCATGATAGTTCTTTGTTTTCCCTTTGTGATGTTGTGTTTGATTGAGTAACATGTTTGATGTTCCATCCAAGGGTTGTGGTGGGATGGGAAGGTTCCCTCCCCTCTTAAGCAGAAGTCTCCGGTTCGAGTCCTAGGTATGGAAAAAGTCCTGGTAGGGGATGTTTCCCCTTTAAAGGGGCCTTATGCAGCAAGAATCCAAATTAGTCGGACCAAACATGGGTACTTGACACCGGATGGAAAACCGAAAAAATGTTTTATGTTCCATCTTTTAGACATGTCTAGTCTGTTTCAATCTTAAGAATCGGTATAACTGGTAAACCATGTAGATGCCCCTTAACAAAAAATCCAGTATGACTCCCTTTGGCTTTTGATCTTTTATAATCTGATAGCATATTTACTGGAATATGTCGACCAGTGAGCTTTATTTTCTCTTATTTATGGTTTTCAGGTCCTTATTATGCAGCTTTCTAAAATAATCGTGATTTGTCTTCGGATGACTTTACTTCTAGGTTCTCGTTCTAATTATAGATATTTCTGTGTTTGTGTTTGTTCCTGATAAATTTCGGATATTGGCTTTTATGTGACTCTGCTCTTAGCTCTTTTGCTGTGCTGTTCCTTAATTGACCAGATTTTTAGTCCATAGATATGAGTTCATGTCAATTGTATGAAGAGTTAGACTTTGTTTGAACTAATCTCATCACAGTCGGACTTATGCACGTATTGGTTGTTATTTCACAGGGTTTATCTAAATATCTGGTAGACCAACCTGAGAATATTTGGAGAGAATTATGGTTCAGACATTAGAGTCCATAAGGGGTGGTGGAGGTTCGATTAAAGTTGGAACACAACTGGTACGATCAGTGCCCTCATGTCAAGAGAATTAGATTCAAAACCATCTGCTTCTACGACATCTGTATCACGTAGGTATAGGTCTCCTACTGTTTGTTCATTTGCCGCTGGTGATGCAACCAGTCCTAAAAGAACAAAGACAAGAACATCAATCGATAAAGCTAGCTGCAGCTGGGCATCTGAAGATAATAAAAATGACCCCGAGATAGTCAGGAAGGTGAAGCACTACAACTGTAGAACTCCTCAAATTCCAATACTAGAATCAGAGAACATTTCAGTAGATGGGACTCCTATTAGGCAGAAACCTGATAGAAAGGGACCGGCGCTAGTGGAGATCGTGGACATAAAATGTGGTAGTTCGGGAAAAACACGTGCAAACCCTATGAAGAATCGTCTGAAGAAGATTAGCTTCTCAAAACTTTCTGAGAGCCTTGTCTAGGCATGTGAACCTTGTAAGTGGATCAAGAAATTGCTTTTGGGCGATCACGTTCTGCAACTTCTACCACAGAACAGATGCTGGTTATGAGCTTACTGCTCCCATTCTTTATTTGTTTTATGACCAATGAAACAATCCAAGCTTTTGTCTCGAGTAACTGCTAGTTGAAGGCCTATCTGCAAGTTGCCAAAGGTTGCTACACAGATTATCTTGATGGCCTATTTTCCAGCTTACTAAAGTTAACAATTTCTTGCAAAACGAGGTATCCAATTGTGCCTCTGTTGCCTATTCAACTGTAGAATTTCTTGCAGTCATCTTCTCAGCAACAGTAAAGTGTAAGCTGTTATGTCCTGTTTAATGTTTGAAGAGATGTCGTCCTGCCTGACATGAGAATTGGTCATTTTGGTTAGGTTCAAATTCAAAGTGCTTTTACGCGAATTCTTTACCATACCTTCTCAATGTAATCAACTGGAAAGTAATGTAATGGAAAATTGAGCAGCCTGGCAATCACCTTATTCATGTGTTGTTAATAAAGTTGCTCAACTTTTAACTGCATCTGCATTCAGTTAACTTCATTTCAACACTGGCAACTGTTTTATTGTCACCGTTGGCTGTTACTTCATCGATTACTTCCTCTCTTGTGACGAGATGAAAAGCAGTTGGCTGGTTTCGTTAACTCAATCCATTTTGATTCGAAAATCGTTATACTAATCTTGTTTTTGGGTTGATGTTGCTTGTTTCTGGTTTTTATTAATGAGTTTCTTTACTAAGAATCACATGTGTAAGTCTGAACTCAACCTCTTCAATAAGCGAACTTCCAGCACCTGTTTACTACCATCAATTTTTCATACTATGCCACCTAACTACACGTCTCAAAAAGAATGACACATTATTATTTTCGGCTCTCCCGCCTGATGATGAAAAAAATGTAAAAAACACATTATTATTTTCGGCTCTCCAGCCCGATGATGAAAAAAAGGTGGTTTTGGAAGCTCACTGAATTGCATATCAGAGCCAGGTTTCGATCCTGGGACCTGTGGGTTATGGGCCCACCACGCTTCCGCTGCGCCACTCTGATTTGTTGACATGAAATTGCTTGATTTGTTTTGTATCTTATTATATTTAAAATTTTCTTGGAGCTTATTCATGATTTCAAATAGAAACCTACCATCATTTAATATGCCTAAATTAAAAATATTTGTATAAAATAAGACTCCAATTAATATATCTTGAGAATTCATTTCGAAAACAACTAAAAATCTAACTCGTGAACTCCCTGATATAACCTAATATATATTTTTTCTCTGAATATTAGTTAAACTAAAAAATAATGCTCTTATCCAAACCAAAGAAAAAGAAAAAATAAATTATAAGTACATATTAATAAAAATAAGAGAAATCTACAGTGAACCCTTATATTAAAGCTTCCAATTTGCACCCTAGAGTGAAAAAGATTGCAGCTTTTGCATCCAAACAGTGAAAATTGAGGCATATTTGAAGTGGGGTTTGGATAGAAAAGGATAAAGATAGTTTCTCAGGCAGCAAAGACTTTGTCGCCGGTGAAAGAATTTCATAAAACCATAAGCTAAACAGTTATCAGGTGAAGTTTAATGACACCCTTTTGCTCTGTTTGTTTAGTTGTAGTAATTTTGATTGTTATCTGTTGTTCTTGAATGAGGAAGACATTGTTGATAAAGAAAGTGGAAAATCCCAATTCCCTCATTGTAACTCTTATATTGTTGTTGTAATTACTCAGAAGGTCTTTTCTTGAATTCCTTTCAGCATTTTTTTTTTGTCTAGTGTGCTCTTATCTGTTAATTATATACTGTGCTGATTTGACAAGAATAAGGGTGACATTTAATCGGAGGGTGTAGTCTAGTGGTCAATAAATGGGTCGGGAATGAATCATGAGGTTTGATGTTCAAATCGTAGCGGAGTAAAAAATATTATTTTTTTCACATCTGTGGAAGTGCTAAGCAGACCAACTGGAGCGTGGACCGAGAGCCTAAACAAAGATGGATATGACACCTAGGCCTAACTCAACCCCTTAAGCTAGCTAATGAAGGGAGGATCGCCCAAATCCATATAAACAGACCCCTGGTTCATTACCCGTTTGTTCCCCAACCAGTGTGAGACTCTAACCACTGAAGTTGTAGTTTTGAAAATAAACAAGTACAACAAGTATGAAAAGTTCTTTAAACTCCAAAGTGGAACCAATCAATTTATGGACAGAGCCACATGATACTTTTACTGGTGGGAGGTGAGAGGTACTCGTGGAGTTAGTTGAGTTATGCGCAAGCTGGCGTAGGTACCATGTTTATCAAAAAAGAATAAGGGTGATATTCTCAAAACCCACTTTTGTTATGTGGTCAACTAATTTGGGATTCAGGCATAGTTGATAGTATTAAGTTATTGGCGTGTGTGTGTGGGTCAACTACACTACAGGCATGCATAGCTGAGTTACTACATCATTTTTGGCTTACCCCAGATAACAAAGCTCAAAACTTTTGATTGTTTAACTTGTAATAAAAATAGGGTGTAAATTTTTTCTTTTGATTTTTTGTTTTAGAATTCCACATAGAGATTGAGAAGAAAAACCAATTGAAATTCTAAGTTCTCCTTCAGGCCCCTTAAGGATTGATTATCTGTCTCTGCCTCACTGTGTCGCACTCTTTTGTGGGCTGTTGACAGTTTTCTTGTTGCCTTTGAGCTTATTGTTGGAATAGTTCCACTTTGGAAAGTTCTTTTGCAACTTTTGGCTGCTAATAAGCTCCCGGGAATTTTGTATTCATGAATGTGCTTTTAGTTCTTAATTTGACTGAGTCAATTTTCTTGATATATTCATGTTTTGTGTGACGTTTTTGTTTCCAAGTTGATAGGTTTTATTTGCCAGGCTTTACAACTTGCACTTTCTAGCCTGCACATGATGACACAATCTCCTCAGTATAAATTTTTGTTCATAAGATCAATTGAAGGGGAGATATAGGAGCTTGTATTATGTGTGTCTTGCTTTGTCAGTTCGCTTTATCTACTATGTCCATTAAAAAGAAGAAAATGCAATCTACTTATGTAACCTCATGTTGTTTCCTTCCGTGGTTTTGCAGAACTCTGCACTTGAAGGTTTGCTGCTTCCCAGGCTACTTTTGTTATTGATACTCAGAAAGGCATAATGGCTGTTTGTGGTTCAAGGACTCATATTGGCCATTTCGTTGGCAATGTGACTGCTAGGCGCCTGCAGTGTAGTTTGTCAGTAAAGAGTTGTACTGTTTCTTACAACAAAAGAGGCTTTCAAAATGTTACTAAAGCTAACATCAGTTTGGGAAACAAAGGACGGCCCAATAACTTCATGCTTTACCAATATTTCACGACTAATGTTGCAAAGAGGAGGACTAACCTCAATCCACACAAAGGCTTTGGATTGGAAGGTTTTCGCAATTTATCCCACGAATGTTTCTTTTCTGGAATTACCTCTGCTTCTAATGTGTCTTCTGATAATTCTAAGGGCACGGAACAAATTGTAGATGTTGTTAATTCTTCTGAAGCAAAGATCTCCTTGCAGCTAAACTCGGGATCTTTTTACCTACCTCATCCTGCAAAAGCAAAAACTGGTGGAGAGGATGCTCATTTTATTTGTACCCTTACACCAGCAATCGGTGTAGCTGATGGTGTTGGTGGATGGGCTGATCTTGGTATTGATGCTGGACTATATGCCCGTGAATTGATGTCTCACTCTTTATCTGCAATTCAAGATGAACCAAAAGGCTCTGTAGACCTAATCAGGGTGCTGGAGAAAGCTTACGTGAGAACAAAAGCAAAAGGCTCTTCTACAGCGTGTATCGTTGCACTCACTGAAGGAGGTCTTTATGCAGTTAATTTAGGAGATAGCGGATTTATGTTGGTTAGAAATGGATGTGCTGCATTTAAATCCCCTTCACAACAGCATGGGTTTAATTTCCCATATCAACTAGATTGCAATAACGCGGGTGATTCACCTAGCTCTGCCATGGTGTTCAAAATTACTGTTGTACCTGGAGATGTCCTAATTGTCGGTACAGATGGGCTTTTTGATAATTTGTATGACGAAGATATCAGTGGAGTTGTATTTCAGGCCATGGAAGCTGGCTTAGGGCCTCAGATGACTGCTCAGCGGATAGCAGAACTGGCACAACTAAGAGCAATGGATCATACTAAGTCTTCGCCTTTCTCTGATGGAGCTCGTGAGGCTGGATTTGATTACCATGGTGGGAAGCTGGACGACATCACTGTAGTTGTTTCTTACATAACAGAGTAAAATTGAAAATTCATACCATGTCGCAATTTTCAGAGACACTATTGGAACAGAATCAACAGCTGGATGGAGGAGAGTCATACAATACAGCAACCCATAAATCCGAGGCATCGGTTAGAATTTTGGCATTTTGATTTGTGTGTAAAACAAAGACAAGAATGAGAAGGCTTCAGCAGCATCTTGGGTCTAGCTTAGTTCACCTCAGTTTGATACAAGTGTTTTACTTTATGAAATTCAAATAGCATGTTGGAATCATTAACATTATTTGATGAAGGATTTTCTTCTGTATTTTTGTTTACTTAGTAGATGCCTTACTTGGTACATGATATTAGTGTTCATTAAATTAATACCTGTTTGCTGGCATTAAGCTCTCTGGAAAGTGTTAATACTGTTGACAGTTGAGTTCTTCATGAAATCAGGACAACGAGATTATTTTTAAAATCAAGTCCAAACACTGTGTAAAGTGATACAAATTCCATTTCATTTTCAGCTCCCACAGATGCTCCAAATTTCTTCCTACCCTCAAAAAAGGATATGATTGAACATCAACTCTTAAAATTTAAAACCAATCTGGATAAATTGTCCAAATGCAGGAATAACTTCATCACAAATATGGACGCGAAGATGCCCCGCCGCCTAGTTAACAGAGAAAACCAAGGAGAAATGAAAAACTATTTAGGTGAAGTTCAGAATAGACTGGTCTTCACATTTCCACTAAAAAGTAAACTGAAAAATGGATCTTCTTTATCTACACCAGGATTATCACCCTTTTCTGTTCTATGAATGTCAAACCCCAACTCATTGTTTGTTGACACTTTAGGTCTTTTCACTGAAACAAATGCAACACTATTTCTTGATCCGTGTTTGGCTTTTGCAGGATTCTTGTCGGGTGATGAACTTGGAAGTGCTCTGGCTTCGGGAGCATCAGAATTATTTCCAGAAGGTCCTGCAATAGTTGAATCAACTTGAGCTAGAGATTCATCATTACTATCTTGGATGGGATCCTCCAAGGAATCTACTATATCGTTGTCCTTTATAGTTTGACCATCCTCAGCCGAATCATTAGAGGCTGTTTGTCCAGGTTTGTCATCTACACAAGATCCCAGAAAAAGTTACGTACAAAATTAGAGACGAACAACACTGAATTTCAGCAACAAACGAAGAACTTGATTGTAGGGAGTAAGAAGCACTAGATATATGAATATACTAGAAAGATATGCAACAGACACGTCTTCCATGAACATAAAGGACAACAATAAACAATCCCTGATGAGACAGAATTATTGTCAAACTGAATGACTAAAACTGGTGTCAGGTACACTGCCTACACTACATTTCCTGGGTATATGGCCCTACCCCAAATCCCAAGTGAACACCAGATGTTTCGTGCATTGGGCTGCCTTTTTTAATGATAAAAACTGGCAAACAGAAAAACTCTGGATATTACTATCTCAAATGGAATCATCACGTGCAACCTTGAATTCACTTCTATCTCAGACTGATAGAATGACTTGACAAAAGAAAACAAGACAGTAAAAAGAAATTGTGGTTCATGGTTACCTCCTAGGAAAAGCTCAATGCTTTCATACTGAACCTTAGATGCTTCTACAGAAACATCTTCTCCAACCTCCTTTTCCTGGCTTCCGACATCTTTCTGATTTTGTCTCTCAACTAAAATATACTTATCAGATTCCCATATACATTCGAGGAAGATCACCTGCTGCTTTGGCGGAAAGTATTCTCTAAAAACCTGCAATGCGCAAATTATTGAACATTTGCTTCTTTGATTTCATCTTAGAGTTGTTATTAGCGACTATCAAGGAAGCACTATCAATTTTCCTATCTCAACATTGGACTTGTGAGAAGAATGACTCTCATAAATTTTCCAACCATTTCTTCACCTTAACAGAACTAATTAAACCAATCAAAAAAGCAAGTCAACAAAGGGAATATAAGGAAGGAAAATAATTTATTGCATTGCATCAGAAAAACAGAGAACGGTCAGTAGCAAAGAAAAACCTCAAATCCGTCTTGAGTCAATTTTATGGCTTGTTCCCTCTGAGATAAAGAGGAGACATTGTTGAATACACAAACAACATCAAGAAGCATCTGCAAAGAACAAAGAAAATTTGCTTAGAAATTTCCTATTCAATTACCAGAAATCCTGAGGAAATTTGCTCGAAATAAGCTTTTCAATTCCTTAAATATTGCATGCTCTAAAAGAGCAAAATTCTCAGGTCATACATGACCCATTCCCCTCTTGAATTAGATTAGTATATAATAAGCTCCAGAAATTACCATGACTTCAGTGTATTCTACTGGAAACTAGAACTTCAACAAACTCAAATTTCAAAAGAACACAATCCATGTGCAAGACCTTTATTATTATAAGTATGACTAAGGATGAGCTTTAAAATGGTGTCATTCTTCATGAGTTCACATAACATTTCACACTTCATAAAATGATAAAATTATCCTCAGAATGCTTACTTGCTGAACTAGAACTCTAATTCGGGCGAGCAAGGACAATACTGTCAGTGAAAATCCCATAAAAAATGATCGTGCAAGAAGTGTTGATATCTCCCTGTCTACTGTTAAGGGTAACAATCATACATGGCTAACAATCCACATTGGAATTTGCATTAAACAGGCACAATGATTGAGTGTCTACTTTGAAATGAAAAGCAATTAGCACAAGGTGAAAAACAAAGTCAACCTACAAATGAGACGAAGACTATACATATGAAATTATGAAGAAACGGAAAATAAAAAGGAAGAAAGGAGGTACAATAAATATCCAACTACACCAATTTATCAAACCGATATGTTTACAGAGAATTAGCTGTGCAAAAATCTAGTAATTTGAAGAACAGAAAAGGTTTGCTAAATGTACATAAGTAAGCACTCACGGTGTTTACAAACACACCCTGGTTTTACTCCAATCACCTACACACACCCTAAGAATTATGAAAGAAAATGAACAACTCAAGCTCTGCTCTTCCTATTACTTAAAGATTTAAAAAGTCTAAAAGGAAATCACCAATGGCATTAATGGCCATCAATTTCCATAAGTGAATCTTATCCCATAATCAACATATAAAAAGCAGTATTAATATGCAAATAAAAAAAAAAGCAAGAAGGATACGCAGCGGCCCTTAACATTGGCTCAACCATCTGCAAGAAAGAACAAGTGAATTAGGAATTACTACTTCATCAAATGACGACTTCAAGTTTCCTTGTTGTAATATCATTCTTATTAAGCCCCGTATGTTAAGACACTTGATTCAATAGAGAGAGAGAGAGATATCATTATTCATGTAGTTATATGGAATAACAATAACTATGCATCAATCGATTCAATCCTAGGTGAATTAGAGTCAGCTACATGAATCCTATTATTCCATTAAGACTCGTCTCTAATCAATACTTTAGGTACTCTAAATAGAAGTCATCTATATTTTCTACTGGTATACGTTCCTTGGAGCAATGATAAGTTTTCTCCATGTGACAAGGTTCGAGCCCTGGTATCGACCACTAAAGCTTGCATCCGGATAGACTGCCTACATTAAGGGGTGCGACCCTTTCCAAGTCCCAACGTGAATGTATAATGCTTCATGCACCAGACTTCCCTTTTGATAAATGAAAACTAGGGCGTATTGCCAGTACATGCTAGCTGGAGATTTCGCTAACATGGTAAACTGAGACTGGCGATTCAATATCATGAGTTACTTTACAGACTTGGATGAGTGGTTTTAGATGCAGAACAACAAGAAGTAAGAACAAAAGAAACAATGATACCTGTGACAACAGGTGTGCAACCCCTGAAAGACGCTCCAGAAAGTTATATTTGCCACCATTAGATCTTCTCCTCTTTAGGCTGAGGCCAATAGAAAATGAGGGTGAAAGTTCAATATAAATAAAATCATCATAAGTTAGAAAGCGGCAGTGAAAGTTTGTATGTATAGTTTAATGGAAGAGCAAGACATAAATAATGGCAATTCTATTTCCATGACAGTGGGATCAGTAAAATTAATCTCGCTTGTTACTGGTTAGAGTATTACCCTCCAATATGTCGGTTAATGAAAGGATGGATAAAACTTGCAAAATAATTGTTATAGGTCACATAAACAGCAATTTTAACAACAGTATGACGGTAGACTATTTAATTAAACAAATGGTAGAGCCAGGCAACATTCAAACATCATAATCAGCAAACATTTGCACTTGCAAACAATACAAAGAGATGGATGATTATTGATAACAATCATATATGTAGGGAAGACAATTTCAGTAAGCTTCCCTCTAGGGCAGTTCAATTGTTTCACTGACAGAAAGTGGTAGACATCAATATAGGAGTAGAAAAATGCAAGAGTATGAGAAGCGCTCATCTCCAATCAAAATTTACTCATTGATAGATATGAAAAAGGTGGTATACATTTATGATGTAATCAAAATTCCAAAACTTGGCATATGATCACTACAAAAACTATAATAATAAAAACCTTAAAACAAAATGTAGGTACTTTAAAGGGGTCAAAAGTACCTTTCCAAAAGCTGCACTTTTTGCTTGGGCCTTTTTCCATTAAGAACTTGAAAGGAGGCACTCAAAACCTCCTCCAAGGTAGCTGTTTGGAGGAGTCTCACATCTCTTCGCACCTAATATTATCATCAAAACAAACATATAAAGTAAGTATTGCACTTAGGACAAAAAGCAAACCCCATCAATACCCGCTATGCAGATAATATATATACATGAATAAACCTTGGTAACAACCTTTGAGGGGTATTGGAAATAGGAACATGTTCTATGATAGTTCTTTGTGTTTAAACAAAGCAAAGCCCATTACAACAACAACATACCCAGTCTAATGCCATAGGTGAGGTCTGAGGAGGGTAGTATGTACACAGACCTTTACCCCTACGCATAGTATAGACCAAAGCAAAGGTTTTGCTGCTATCGACACCTAACCAATTAACCAAAAGTATAATCGTTCGAGACCGAATTTTTTGCAGTTGTGGAATTCCATTCAAATAGAAAGCTTTTTGGCCAGTTCAAGGACAGCCGTGAGCTGTAGTAAAAGATAGTAGCGAACTAGAAGAAATTCCCATAGTTGCATAAGGGGGACGTTGAAAACATTCCAGCAGATAGTATGCAATACTCTTATCACAACGAGCACTATACTCTTTCTTAGTTTAGGGCAGAAACATACTCAAGGAACACAAAGCTAAGAGGTTGTTTCTAAAAAACCCTTGGTTCAAGTAACGCATACCAAACAGAAGTAAAGACAAGGAACAATAGCAGTAGCCAAATAATGTGATAACCGAAGCACATGAAACAACGGATAATAACAATAATCCTAGGACAAGAAACTACGAGAATAAGCTCATTACACATGCATATATGAAGAAATGTTGGTAAAAATACAACCTTTAAGAGGTACTGAAAATATGAGCATCTTCTATGCTGGTTTTTGTTTTTGTAAACGAGACGATCGAGAATGGCAAACTCTGTCTGGAGCTGACTTACAAAAGTGTTTAGCCTCTGCTCAACTATTTCCATCTCTGACCCCATAATTTCAGCTGTAACAGAGAAAAACTATGATAAGACTTTATAAATTCAGAAACTAAGTAGACAGTAAAAATACTTACGGCGGCGGCGGGCGACGGGCGGCAATCGTCGACCGGCGACCGGCAACTAGTGTGCTCCGAGCGGCGGAGCAATAGGTGTTCGGATTGAATTCGTCTGACAAATGGGCTAAGGAAATTTGATGGGCTAAATGGGCCAAAGCCTAAGACTCATATTCATTGGGCTGATCCATAGTTTCATTTATAGCCATCTACTTTTGGTCTTTTAACTTATGTTTCTCGTTAAATAAGAAAACTTTTTTTACAGGATGTAAGTATATATTTTTCGTATTATGACCTTTCTCAAGTTATATTTTATTTGATTTCAATTTCTAAAGAATGTATGCTTCAGTATAAAAGGCGTAACTTTAGTTATTAAAAGGTAAAAATTAAAAATCAATTCATTTTTGTAGATAAGATTAAAGATCAATATACGTTGAGGTCAATTCATCCAGCTTCAACATAATGCTTGATGGGGTGGCTCAATTTTATTTTATTTTTATTAATCTTTTCTGAGTGTATCTGAAATTTGAATAATTAGGATTTAGAAGGATAAAAGATTGAAATAATTTCAAATTTAAGTAGGCATTTGGCCATGCGATACCATATCACGATATGGTATCGTGAGATGGAATTAGCGTTTGGACATGCGATTTTACGTTGATTCCATCTCATGATTCCATATCATGAGATGTGATTCCATATTCTCCAAAAATCATGATATGGAATTATATGGTAATTTCATATCATGAGATATTTTAATACAAAAATTGATCCACGAGTTTATATTTTGTTAAAACAACCCACATTTATATTTACTAACCATTTATTTCATATGTAAATAAAATTTATAATCACATCATTACTTTTTAAAATTCATTATTCTCACCGACATAAAATTTATTATTCTCACCACCATATAGTCACTTTAACTCACACCAACCGATTGTTAAAGTGATGAAATATTTATGGTCTATGAGCATGAAAATATAGTTGCGGATGATATTGACCAACAAATGGCTCAAAGTAACAATGTTGGTTAGTCTTCTCGGTCACATGATCGAGAAATGCAAGTTCAACGTGAGGAAATTGTCCGTACTATGTGGGAGGATTATATTAAAGACTAGTACACTACGATTTATGTTCAATTTTTTTTATTAAATTAAAGTTAGATGAAACAATTACTTAAGTGGAGAACAAATAGCTTTGTAATAATTTATTATGCGATTTTATAAATTTTTGTTTATTTGATAAGATTGAATAAACAATTGGGGCTATTTTAATAGTTTTACAACTTATGGGATTTTTATGTTTATAAGAAAATATACAACACAAAAATTACATATCGCATGTCCAAACAAAACTTCAATTTCATCTCATGATACCATATCATTATTTCATATCATGATACCATATCGCATGGTCAAACGGGCCCTAAATATTGGGAATAAAATTACTTTTGATATAGAGTGTTTTACTCTCAAAGTGGTGATGTCTTAACGTGAATTTGGATTAATCTATTCGTAACATGAAAAATAAAATAAAAATTGGAACACTAATTGATGTCATAGTTGAAATGTTGCCATCAATGATCATATTAAGACATTATTCTCCTTTTGTCAATGCGTAAATTTCACAACTTTGTATCATACCTCAATTATTATTTGTGAACTAAATAACATAGCTATCAAATGAAAAATATACATGTATATTATGATCTGTTATTAGTATTATTATTAGAAGTTGTCAGTTAAAATGAGAAAGATACTCTATGGTTGTCACATATTTATCTCAAAACAAACTAAAATAAGACATGTAAAAAGTCACCTATGTCATGAGTCTCGTGTTTCTTACGTGTTGCAACAAAAACAAGAGTGTAAATTTGAACACGATAGATTGAGTCGGAATTTAAAATTTTAAATTCCAAATGTTAAAATAGCAATATCAAGTATTAATAATTTGGGTTCTCAATTTAATTTTTATATACGTTTAATGAATTTATTAATGTAAATACTAAAGTTATTGAATTTGATCGAACTCATAACTGACCTTCTAGCAATTATGCGTGGAAAGGTGATGAATTTGAATCAGAGCTATCGAATTTGATCGAACTCGTATTTTGACCTTAATTTTAGCTCCACCATAATTATGCATGGAAAGATGATGAATTTGAATCAAAGTTATTGAATTTGATCGAACTCTGACCTTGATTCTGCCTAAATTATGCATAAAAAGGTGATTTATCAATATACAATATGCAATCCCCATTAATGTAGTTATTGTAATATTCTTCACCAACCACAATTTTTTTTAATAAAAAATCTCCATATTTGGTTCATACGATGTTTGTCTCTTTTTCCAACTTTTTGTTTTTAATTTTAGCTATCACCAACTTAAAATATTGAGCAATCAATTTCTAATCAAACAAGAATGCAACAAATGAATTTAGTAGTTATTATTTTGATTAATTTATCATATAATAGTTGATAAAAGTGAAAAAGCTATTTCACCTAAAGGCAGTTTGTAATTCAGAAATTAATTACTTAATTAATTAATTGTATAACTACCTTAACTCACCCAACGTGGACCAATACCTTATGATGTTTTTTTTATTTAATCATTGTAAATTGAAATATCTTTTGCAAGCAAAGCATAGAATAGTTACATCTGTTGTTTTTTTGCTAGTTGAAATTCATAATATTGTGATTATAAGACCTTTAATTATTTGGTCAATTACTAGATCATGTTTATATCCATAGGAATGATATATACGTATGTTAGTACTTATACATCATAACAAAAGGTGGGACCGCAACGGCCAACATAAAAGGAATTAATGCCTCAATGTAATCAAAAGTTTCCTTCAAACACCTCTTTCTCTCCGTCCTAAGACGTATCAAAGAAGAGTGGGAAACTTCTTTTGGAATTCGACACCAAAAAATGTTTTCACACCATAATATTCGCTATAATTAATTATTTGATTGATTCACTCATTGACGTAAAATGAACTAATAATCTGAAGTAAGTATATGAAAATTCTTTACGAAAGAGACTAAAATTCTTCGTTGCTAAATTATTTGTTGATAACAATATTTCTAGCTGACTAAAATATCTACCAAGGATGAGCTTTGCTTAGCTTATAAATTATAATAAACAGAAATATTTTAGAAGAAAATAAAACAAGATATTTTTGAATTTATCCCTTATTTTTCATAATTAATTTACCAATCTTCCACTTAAATAACAAATTATATGAATGGAGTGACTTGTGAATCACTATTAGACACAAATAAAATATCTAAACTAAGCTATGGTTATTATCAATATATGTATCAACCAATTTTCCAAATTTTACAAAACATTATCTATTGGGGCTATAGCCCCATTGATGAGATTGTGTATGTGACCTTTATTTTTATTTTTTGTTTGTTTTGTATACACGTGTTTATTCTAAATTTCATTTATCTAGTAATTGTTGCCTAATAATTTGACTTTGATTGAAAGACTACAAGAAAAATAGAATAACATATATTGTAATCTAACTTATACTATTATTATATATTAGGAGTACTAGGCCAATGAAATTGTGTTAACCAAAATATCTACCAAGAGTCCAAGATAAACACAAACGATTTGTTTGAATACAAGAATTTGTTCTTACACATTTTAGACATATTTAAGAATGTTTAAGAAATATTGCGAGAAATTTAAAAGAGAATAATTTTAACTATTATTTGAATGAATATCATCAAAATTAGAACAGAATACTTTTTTACGAAGAACATAATTCGCCATTTTATAAAAGTATTTTGAACCGTAATAACTTCTACTTCGATGTATAACGTTCAATGCCATTTGATGGTTTGTCTCAAGCTTCAATAGTTGATGCACAAGCAACTCATACAATGTGAAGTCTTTTTTCTCCTTCAAGAGTTATTTGATGCTCTTGGACATGTAATTTTCGTCTTGTCTTCGGAAGCATCTTCATACTCATTTTATTACTAAATTCAAAAGGAATAACGTATAATCACTCACGTTTCACTAAAATTTTTGAACACACATTAACTATTCTACTGAGTGTTTTATTAATTTCAAATTATCAATATTAAGTATCGAGCTATAACAACTATCTTCTAATAATACATCTATTTATTGTTGATAAATCATCTTCTAGGTTTGGTACCACTATACTTAACTTTTCATTTTTCTTCGAGTTCCAAACATTGCAACCAACACAATGACTTTATTATACTATCTAAGTTAGGTGATTTAATTTATAATAGCTAGCAACCAAAGTCCATTTTGGAAGTTTGAATATACCTACCCTACTATCCTAAATGAATTAATGAAAGTAGCAAACATGAAAAAAAAAATTCTTAACAAATCATTAATTTTTTGTTCTAGGTAAATTAAATAATTAATCATTCAATTAGCTAGAAGGTCATTTTCAGTTATAAATTCATCCACATAATTAATGATATGTGGCATGTTGGATTCTTCATGGTCACGCCTTCTACCTAAATTATATTTATTATATTATAAAATAATACATGCATGAATTATTTTTCTTTAGATAATTAAAATATAAACTAAAGTCAGTTTTATTTTATTTTTATATATTTTTATTTAACGGTTGATTGAAGAATCTCACGTAATTAATTTGTGTCTTATTTTATAGTATTCATTACAAAGTTGATAAAGACATTTGACTTCTAGATTTGTCTGTTTAATCCGCTAATAAATGTTGGCTTCTAGAATTTTATAATTATAATACAACAATTTTAAATTTTAAGAGAAAATAGAAAAATTCATTACAATTTATTTTAAAAGGAAAAGTTTCTTTTATATACTACATTTTAACTATTTTGTTGTTAGGAAAAGGTCAATAACAAAAATAAATACGAGTAGATGATTTGCTAACAACAATAATATAAATTGAAGAAAAATCTTAATTAAAGAGCAAGCTTTAAAAAAGTTTCGATCATATACGAATAACTTCAATATGTCATGTGAGATATAGAAATTAATGAATTATTAAAAAAAAAGAAGATAATTCTTATAAAACAAATTAAAAAGAAAGTAATATAAATAAATTGAAACAATGGGAGTATAATGCATAACCAAAACTTAAATTTGTTGTTAAAGTATAAAACATGATTCACACAAGTGAAAGTACTAAAAAAAAAAAGTTATGGACCTGATTAGCTGGGAAAAAAGTAGAGCACAAATTAACTTTATTAATTCTAACAAAATGCTTTTGTGGAAAAGCACAAAAGTATGAGTCATTCTTATGCTATTTTGCAGCTTTTTTTTGTTAACTTTATTCTTTTATTAGCATGTCAAATTTTAAAATATCCAATGATCTGTATCCACCAATCAAATCTTAGACTCTATTTCATTAATTTATTTCTCTAAGTTAAAATAAGCTTGGATAAAAGACATGATCTAGCCGTAAATAAAATGATAAAAGAAAAATTAAATAGATTAAAATTTAAATTATAAAACAAACATCATATTAATATTATATATAAATAACTTACTTTTATTTCAATACTATCAAATATAATATATTAATAAAATCTCTATATTAATTTATTATAAATTAATCGATGAATAAATTACTTTGCTACATACCAAACGAACCTTAAGTAAGAAGTCAAATTATGTCCAAATTCTTATCTACCTTTCCTCACTAGGTACATGTTTTCTCCCTCTCTATTTCTCCTTTCACTTGTCTTCTTGTGTCTGATTACAAGTTAAAAATATTTGCTAATATGATTTTTTTTTATACTTAAATCTCGAATTGATTCGATAATTTTAATTTTTTTTCTTTTTTGTTCGATTAATTTGAATTCATATTAAAGATAGAAATAAAAAATACTAACTAATACGATATTTTTTATACTCAAACTTCGAATCGAACTCAACAATTCTATAGTCTTCTTTTCACCCCATCCAATCCAATTTATAATCTACATTTCCAAAAATCCAATGGAAGTTCAATAATGTATGATTTCATCTAGGATAGAAATAATTTTGTAAGCCTCGATAAAAGACATGGTCTAGCGATGAATCAAATGATTGAAAAATTTGAACAGATTAGGATTCAATTTCCAACGAAGAATAAATATATATTAATAATCTTATAAATCAAGTAATTTCTAGTAAAACAGTTCATTATTCTTAGAACTCGAAATGTAAAACATACTCTAGGTTGATTTTTACCATGTTTTTAAGATGTCATTTGGCAGCTAGTTGAATGATATATGCATTAATTGAATAAGTATCAATTGAAAAAAACTTACCTGCATCGAATGTTTACACCAAGCCAATTTCCATTATTATGTGATTTAATGAAGTAAAATGAATTATAAATTTAAACACAAGCCAATTTCCATTATTATTTATTTTATATTTAGTATTTTCTTATATATATATATATATATATATATATATATATATATATATATTAGTTACACAAATTTTTAAACTATAAATCAAATATCATATTAATATTATTTATAAATAACTTACCTCTTAACTAAATACTGTCAAATATAATATATTAATTTATCAAAAATTAATACATAAATAAATTATTTCGCTACCTATCAAACAACCATTAAGAAGTAAGAAGTCAAGTTATATCTAAATTCCTAATCCACCTTCCTAATTAGATACTTGTTTTCTCCCACTCTATTTCTCCTTTCACTTTTCTTCTTATCTATATGACTACAACAACAAAAAAAATCCATTAATATGAATTTTTTCATACTCCAATCTCAAGTTGACTCGATAATTCTAAATTCTTTTCTGTCCAATTAAATATGAACTCATACTAAAGACACAAGTAAATAAAACTCTCTAATTTATTAATTTTTTCATACTCAAACCTCGAATCGAAAGTCAACAATTATATATTATTCTTTTCACTCCATCTAATCCAATTTCTAATTTACATTTCCAAAAATACCCTTAACCAAAAATGACCATTTTACCCCTACATATAACCTCTATATATTGAAGCAAGTGCCTAACAATTGACCTATATACCCACGTTTACATCAAAACCAGTACGCCGGCCTGCAAATTGGACCGTCTTTTTTACATTCCTAAAAAAGCACACATACTGGTCAACAATTTGTCGTCGTCGTCTTCACAAAGTCACAAATTGTTCCAAACAGAAAATTCCAACTAGAAAAAGACTGTCAAAATGTGGAACCCAGTATCAGTTCTTATGTATTTTCTACATCACGGCTCAGAAAACCCATGATTTTTCACCGGAAAAAATGACTAATCTTTGCCGGAAAATAGTTCAAGTCAAGATTAGGTGGAAGATATTTGATAAAGCTTCAATCTTTAGGGAGTTTTTTCGTTTTATTTGGGAAAGGATTATTGTTTGTTCAACTGGCTGGAAACCGGTGAGGTACCGGCGTTTGTCTCGAAGAAGTTCATCGTCTCCGGTGGCTATGGAGGAAGTTGAAGGGTATGGGGTAGGTGGTGGAGAAGGTGATCCTTTGACTGCAACTTGTAGTGGGTATGATAGTGATTCAGATTTAGTTACTTTAAAGATCAGTGTTTTGGGTGATTGTCAGATTGGTAAAACAAGTTTTGTGGTAAGTTTAACATAAGTTTTTCTGTTTAGCTTTAGTATGTTACTTTGTTATGTTTACGGAATTAAGATTTTGAGTTTATGAGTTCTGATTTTTAGAAAAAACCGCTTATTGGGTTTTGTGGAACGTGTAGGCGAAGCTCTAGCTCCGCCCAGGTGTACGGACCAATTTAGCAACATATAGACTATTATCGAGTAGCTGATGAGCCTAGGTTGATCAGGCCTTTCAAAAATGTTGACGTACCTATATTGGATCCTCCAAAAAGCATGTTTTTTTAGGTTCTGACACACCGATAATATTTTTAAAGAGTCCAAGCAACAATAGTATTCACCAAGATTTGGATGATTTTTTTTTCTAGTGAAATTTGAGTTCTAGTGTGTTGGTATGAAGGAAAATGTTTTCTATGAGAAAATGTTTTCTTGGCAAACGAGTGCATCTTTTATTTATTTTCTAGTGTTTTGTAAGTAAGCCAAAAAAAATATTACCCCAAGAGCAACTATATGTTATTTAGCAAAATATACAGGGTGGAATGAGGTGGGGAGTGGGGGTGGCAGGGATTTTGATGATCAAGGGGTGGGGTTGGGAGGTGGCGGGGCTTGGATGATCTAGGGGTGGGGTTGGGAGGTGGAGGGGTTTGGATGATCAAGGGATGGGGTGGGGTGTGGGGGAACACACAAGAAATCATTTTCCTCATTTTTAAGTAATTTGTTTAACCAAACATGAGAAAATTGAAAATATTTTCCAACCCACCAAACACGCCCGATTGGCCTTTTTCCACTTTATTGATCACGAGTTCACACCCTTGATTGCCGAGTTAGAATGTTAACTTCTTATGCTTAAACAAAGAAATAGTTTTTTTTACACTGCTGGAGTTGGTAACTTTTTAAATTTTTGTTTTCCAGATTAAGTATGTAGGTGATGAACAAGAAAAAAGGTGCTTGCAGATGAAGGGATTGAACTTAATGGATAAAACATTAGTTGTACGAGGTGCGAGAATTGCATTTAAAATATGGGATGTAGGAGGTATGTTCATTAATTTTCTTCCTTAATCTGGAAAGCTAATTATGTTTAAGCCAATTTTTTCACTTTTAAGGTGGTTAATGTAGCTTAATCAATGCAGTGAATAATTCGGTTTTGAAACTAAACTTTTGGTTTATAGGTGATCATAGCTCATTTGATCAGATTCCAATTGCTTGTAAAGATGCTGTTGCCATTCTCTTCATGTTTGATCTCACTAGCCGGAGTACATTGAACAAGTATGTAACTTTAATCTGATACTGTCAAAAAAAGAAGAAGATTTATTCGTATTTCTTATATTGTTAGTGCATAAAACTTGAACTCCGTTATTAAAAGCTTTCGTTTTTCTTTTTTGTAATTGCAGTGTGATAAGTTGGTATAGTGAAGCAAGAAAATGGAATCAGGTGAGAAACTTTAGCTTCTCTACTTTGATGTTGTTTTCTTGAAAAAAGGAGTAAACTTTAAAACCAAGAATCATCTTGTACTTATTACTAACAAAGAAAAAAGTTGGATGAGACTTTCACTAGCTAGTAGCAATTCATTTCACCAAATAAAAGAAAAAGTAGTATTAACAGCAATATAACTATAGTGGTTGAGACTTTATTGATATACTGAAGTATAGTTTTGAAAGGAATTGAGTAATGACAGTAGGTGGAACTACTTTCACTCTTTTGAATAAAAAGTAGCATATGGCAATAAGTAAAGTAGTACTTTGGTTACTTTTTGTTCTTGAAGATGATAACTTTATCAGTTGGTTCATTTAGATTTGAATGATTGAAGCTTAATGACCTGAATACGTCGATATTAGCAAAACTTGATTAGCTTCAACTTTCAAGAAGAATGAGTTGAACAACGATGTTCAAGGGTGTGGTCTAGAGGTCAATGAAGGGGTCGAGAACCATGAGGTCTCGGGTTCAAACACTAAGTGATTTCCTGTCATATGTCCAAGCTTTGGCAGATAGAATTACCTTGTACCCTTATTGGTGGGAGGTAGTACGTACCTGTGGAATTATTCGTGGTGCCTCCAAGTTGGTCCGTACACCCCGGCTATTAAAAGAAATCAAGTGGATAACAATCATGATGATCATTACCCCTTAAGTTCAGTTTTTCTTTACCAATGAAAACTGATTTAATATGTATTTTGGTAAAGATTACGAAGTCGAATACTGTTCTTGATAATGATGGATGGAAGGAACATTTATAATACATGATTTATAGAATTAAAAACATTGTTAGATAAGCTAATTAAGTCTAATCTTTTTCTTCTATAATTGACAAATACAGACTGCTATTCCAATACTAATTGGGACCAAATTTGATGATTTTGTTCAGCTTCCACCAGACATTCAATGGTCTGTGGTGACACAGGTACAATTCTGATCAACATAATTTACTTAAATGTTTCCTTCATTCCTTCTTCTAAATGGTATTTTAAGCCTTCTAAATGTAGAGGTCGTTACAGAAAAAATTTACTCACACACCAAACTAACAAAACACCTGCCTTTGTATACGCCTTTTATCACTAATCAACAACAACTAACATACACAGTGTAGTCTCAAAGTGGGGTTCGGGAGGGTAGAATGTACACAAACCTTACCTCTACCTCAGAGGTAGAGAAGTTGTTTCCTATAGATCCTTGGCTCAAAGAACCTTTTATCACTAATCGTGATCAATTAATATATGTAATCATCTCAATCGTGGTAAATTCTTCCTCATGTTTGTACACTTTTACTTTGTGCAATTAGGAAAGCGATGTGATCCTAACAAGTTCCTCAAATGTCCATTTCTCCATAATGAAGACGGGTGACCCTTACATATATTGGGATGGTATTTGCATTATCAACCGAATTTTCCTGATTTAGCTACAAACTTCGTTTTCAAAAGAATATGAAAAATATAATTTTGTTTATAAATACTAAGAAGATGAAAGGAACTAGTCTTTTGGGTTAGTTATTGTCATCCTCCAGTCCCCTACCACAGAGTCCACCCAGCCCCAACACACCAAGAAAACAAAAGTATTAGGTAAGATGTAACAAAATTAGAATCTAGAGCAAGTTCTGTCAGTTCAACTGACCCTATCAATTCAGCTCGAACTATATATACTTATAATAAGACAACACTTACTGACTCATTCCATTGCATTCCGTCATCTCGTATTGTACTGATATAATAAATATGTGACACATTGTTTGAAATGATGTTTTGCAGGCAAGGACATATGCAAAGGCAATGAAAGCAACACTTTTCTTCTCAAGTTCAACACATAACATCAATGTGAATAAGATCTTTAAGTTCATAATGGCAAAGCTCTTTAACTTGCCTTGGTCTGTCAAGAGGAATCTTACTATTGGTGAACCAATTATTGACTTCTAGTTCTTTCCTCCTACTACTACTGTTACATTGTGTTGTATATAAAAGGGGGGAGTAGTGAATTCATTAACATGTAATATTTGCATTTCCTTTAGCATAGCGAAATCAAGGTTGATGATAAAGTCAGCAAAGTTTCCACAATATTTTACCTTTCCATATTAAAGGGATCTTGTATTTGGTAATACTTAGTAGAATATATGAAGAAAAGTTTAGTGAGACAATCATACCTCTTTATAACAACAGTTCATTATAACTACTGATTTTTTTCTCAAAATAATTTTTTTATGTTATATATAAAAGAATCAAATCGAAGAATCGAACATCTATTTTTCGACCAATTTTTTTTTTCTTCTAAAAATGGCAAAATCAGACACGTCATTTGAATTGGGTCCCACTGACCTTTTATAGAGCTGTCATAAAAAAACGGAGATTCTAGATTTGTTTTATTTTCATAAATCATCCAAACATGGCCTTCTCCTCACCGAGCCAAATAGCTCCACCGCAACCGAAGCCTCACCGGTTCTCCTCCTTATCTCAATCGCAAATACCCTTCAAATTCATCAAAATTACGTCTTCACCCACCAAACTACCTGCCATAGCTTGTGTCCTCACCGGAAAATCAATGGATGCCGCCGCCGTTCAACGTCCCGATTCGTTTGGCCGGTTTGGAAAGTTCGGTGGTAAGTATGTACCGGAAACTCTAATGCATGCTCTCGATGAGCTCGAAACCGCCTTCAATTCGCTCGCCACAGACCAAGATTTTCAGGTGTTTGATTTACTACATTCTCCGATTGGTGATTTTGTTTCATTTCTTCGATTATTTGAATGAAATGGATATATGAAACATTCATATTGTTTAGCTAAACTACATTGAAGGATCTAGAACATATATTAAGAAATTTATTAAATATTTCATTGTGAATCCAGTTATTATTGTATATCAACAACTTTAGAATTGAGATTAGTTGATATTGTTGTTTCTTGACTTGCATTGAGTATTCTGTAATAAGAGCGGATCCGATTAATTGGACATTACCGCAGGCTCAATTATTTTCTTTTATCCTTCGAAATATGAAGAGTGAAACTAACAAAAAAGAACTTTTCTTTTTGTTACTCAATCATGACATGGTGAAACTAGATGACTAGTATCTTTTGATATTCGAAGTCTGTGTTTGTTATCATGTTAAAATTGTTAGAGTAAGTTAGCTTAAACTGCAAATATCTTTGTGTATATGTTTTAAGTGAATCGTAGTATCTGCCTCAAGCATAATTTCTTTGGAAACTGCAGGACCAACAATTTTGTTGGAAATTTAGCACAATTGAAGTGTTTCTTCTGATATATAGAGCTGTGTTTGATCTCTTATTTTTGGTATATCACATGTAAATAAGGTTTTCTGCAACATCAATAAAATTATGTTGTCTTATCAAGAAGAAATTCTCTTAACGGACTCCTGATCTTAGTAATTTCCTTATACGAGAAATTATGTAGTCTTTGAATGAAATGGGCTTGAATAGATAGAGAGGGATATAGATGATTCAGAAGCTTGACTCCAAACTGTTTCGAATTGAGGCATCGTTGATGGATTGATTGATTTCACTTGTATTGCATTGTGAATACTTGTTGGCCCCTATAGAACTTCTAACTTGTTTGTACATCATTTATGCTGACTGCAGAAGGAACTAGATGGGATATTAAGAGATTATGTTGGCAGAGAGAGCCCTCTTTATTTTGCTGAGCGACTTACTGAGCATTATAAACGTCCAGATGGTGAAGGGCCAATGATCTACCTGAAGAGAGAAGATTTAAACCACACTGGTGCCCACAAAATAAATAATGCTGTTGCGCAAGCTTTGCTTGCCAAGCGCTTGGGGAAGAAACGCATTATTGCCGAGACAGGGGCCGGTCAGCATGGTGTTGCCACTGCAACTGTTTGTGCTCGGTTCGGTTTGGACTGTGTTATTTATATGGGTGCTCAAGATATGGAGAGGCAAGCATTGAATGTCTTCAGAATGCGACTGCTTGGAGCTGAGGTCTGTATCATACATTATAAATTGACGGCTCTGATCATAGCTTACTTGAGGGGAGATTGAAAATTGATTAAAGATTCACTGTAACTTTGTGGTTTCACTGAAATCTCTGCACCTTCTAATAACTGACTTGGTTATCTGCAATGACACTAACTTGTTCAATAAAATCCTGTGGTTTCTTCCCTACGTTCCACAGATGAATTTCACTGTAAATGTACTGTGTTTTTCTCGCATTCATAAATTCTCAATTGCAGGAATGATTAATAAGTGTGGTCCATAGGTACATGATCAAAAGGTTGAGAGCAAAATATTGGTAAATGGGGAGAACAGAATGTGATATGAATAATGATATCCATGAACTTAGGGGTAGGATAAGATGTATACAGACGGGGAGGGGCAATCTTATTAAAATCCATGAATCAGTCAAATATTTGCAAAGTGAGAAGTTGCCGGGAAATTTTCTTGTTTTGCATTACTTACACTACCTCTATATTCATCTCTTTTTTTAAAAAATTACCCTGCCTCTATTTTGATCTGAAGACCATTTAGAATTCTATTAGGGCTTGAGGACCGTGGTTCGCTGAACCATCGCCTTTCTTCTGTTATATGTCCCTGTAAAATGTAAATGGTTAAGCTTCTTCCTTTTTCCCTCTTTATTCTTGGGATAGATTACATAATTTTATCTTATACTTTGTGAGAGATCTTTCCATTGCATTCGAATCACTCTATTTAATTATATCTCCCAAAATTAACATTGCAGGTTAGAGCAGTCCATTCTGGAACTGCTACACTCAAGGATGCTACTTCAGAAGCTATAAGGGATTGGGTTACAAATGTTGAAACAACTCACTACATACTTGGATCTGTTGCAGGACCACACCCTTATCCCATGATGGTTAGGGACTTCCATGCAGTGATTGGTAAAGAAACAAGGAAGCAATCATTGGAAAAGTGGGGCGGGAAACCAGACGTGCTTGTTGCATGTGTTGGTGGAGGTTCAAATGCTATGGGACTCTTTCATGAGTTTGTTGATGACAAAGATGTGAGGTTGATTGGGGTTGAAGCAGCAGGTTTTGGTCTAGATAGTGGTAAACATGCTGCCACTTTAACAAAGGGAGAGGTAGGAGTACTGCATGGAGCTATGAGCTATCTACTGCAAGATGAAGATGGGCAGATAGTTGAACCTCATTCTATCAGTGCCGGGTAATAACTTGAACCTTGCTTGTTACTAATGTGCTCATTTGGCTTGCTATTACAAAATCCTGTGGGTACACTTGACTCTACTGAAATAAAGTGTGTTTGGTCAAATCAAATCATTGTATCTCTTATCTGGTTTTATTCCCCTAACGGATTTGTTAGATTGGATTACCCTGGAGTTGGGCCAGAACACAGCTTTTTGAAAGATCTCGGGAGAGCAGAATATTATAGCATCACAGATGAGGAGGCTTTGGAAGGTGATAAATGATTTCACTTATTCTTTGTTCTAAACTTTACATATTATTTTCTAGTTTGTAACTGGCTTTCACTTTTGCTGCATCTTTATGAGTATCTTACAAACCCGTTTGTGTTTCACTTAATGCCTCATGTTTGCAGCCTTCAAAAGGTTATCTCGCTTAGAGGGTATCATCCCTGCTCTAGAAACATCTCATGCTCTGGCCTACTTAGAGAAGTTGTGTCCAACTTTACTGAATGGAACTAAGGTTGTGCTTAATTGCAGTGGAAGAGGAGATAAAGATGTTCAGACTGCTATTAAATATTTGAAGGTTTGATGGAGAAGTTGGTAATACTTGTCCAAAAGGGTTCTTTGTACTTTAAAGGTAACTTAAAAGAGTATTTTCTGTTTTATTGCAGAACAAATTTTGTAAGTTCAATAAAGATTGTCGTCGAAAATTTTGTTGATAGAGCTGTTGATTCATGAACCCAGAACCCAATTCTCTTGATTGTTAAAAGGTCCATATAGACTTCTCGTGACTTGGTTTCTAACTTTCTGCTAGTGGTGTTTCCACCAGGAAGTATGTGTTTTGTTTCGTTTTGTTCAGATTCTTCGATATGTTCATGAGCCAAATTTCACCTTCATTCTGATCGAGCAATGGCAAACATGGAGTGCTAGTTAAGGCAATCATGCTGTTTATTTGAGCCAAATTCTGGAAGGTTTATGCTTAAATGAACTAATTTATACCACTCTCAACCAAGTATTCAGTTTATTAGTACACTTGTTGATGTCTCTACGAATAATAACAAAACAGGGAAACCAGCCTTAGTAACTCTATAGGATTTGAGTTAATTTTAACCCATTATTGCTATCTACATACTCATAAGTTCCATGCTCAACCCAAAGAAAGGGTAGACTGAGGATCCTGAGAGACGTTATCGCAACACCTCAAGGTTCTCTTCAACGTCTTTTATCCCTAACGCGGTATGTAAACTCCACTCTTCATTGTTTTGCCTGCATAACATTCAAAGAGTTTTAAGTTAGAGAGGACAAACAATGAAAATGATGAAAAAATGAAACCTTGGAACTAGCACAAAAAATACAGGAAAACCAGAACAAGAGCAGCATTATCAAAGAGGGATCGTTTTGAAGGATTGGTGATACAAGAAAATGCAGAACCTTGGTTCATTGCACACCAACAGTGATAACAGAAAAACACCTCAATCCCAACTCCCAAGCTAGTTGGAGTCGGTTATATGAATTATCACCTCCGTATGAACGAATTTCATTCCAATATTTTGATGATATGGTAACTTAAATCTCCTAAATTATCACTCTACTCACAATTATGATCCAACCCAAAAGAAAAAAAAGGGAAGAAAAGACGTGCACACACACATAGAGAGAAACTAAAAGATCTGAGTGAAGATAGTTGTGCGAAGGAAGGGAAAGTAGCTATCTCTCATTCTCGTGTTTATAATGACAACAGTTACGGAGAAAACTAGTTTGCTTGCCGTTCAAGTGGAAAAAGCTATAGACTTCAAAAATTTATATCGAGGAAAGAACAATCAATCACATCTGATACAGAACGGCAAAAAATGAAATTATCACCTGCGAGTACAAGAAAGTTCCAAGAATTGCAATGGCAGCTCCAAGAGCATTGACTGGCTGGACGGGTGTACGGAAGATAATGATGGAAGAGACAATTACTGATATACGTTTCATGGTGTTTCCAATACTAAATGTCAAAGGAGAGATCTCATCCAAAGACATGTATGAAACTTGATTGTAGAGGTGATAAAATACACTCTGGGCCGCCATCCACCTGTTATCAACATTCACCATATTAAATACCAGTCAACACCAAAGCTAAATTTAAAGGTAGAAACTAGAAAGTATAGGTTCTCAAGCCTTGATTGGACTAAACAACATTAAATCTGGAGCAGTTCATGGACATTCTACTTTCCACAGTGCTTGTAAAGTATGTGAGGCACAACTGATTTCACAAAATCTTTCCCCATCACATTCTTAATACCAATTCACTCACTCACATATCAGTTATTCTTTACACTAGTGTTAAATTGTTCTACGAGTAGTAAAATTTAATGAAGTAAAATATATACTGCTCTCACACAACAAATTAATTCCCACTTCTTGGGAGTGAAAGGCTGGTCTTGAAGAGCCTAGGTCAGCTCAGAAAGCTTCGAGTTATCTTTCGTCAAAGGACAGAGCAGACACACTGACTGGGCATGGAGCCGTGGACTCAGAAAAGTAACAGCTAAAGGAAAGCTAAAGGTATTGGCGAAGAAGTAATGGGGGATCTGATTTAGATTGAAAAGAAGGAAAACTAAGGTAGTGTTAAATTGTTCTAGGAGTAGCAAAATTCAGATGTAGTAAAACATATACTGCTCTCACATACAATTCTCACTTCTAGGGAGTGAAAGGCTGGTATTGAAGAGCCTAGGTCAGCTCAGAAAGCTCACATTATCTTTTGTCAAAGAAGGACGGAATAGGCATATTAGGTATTGCGAAGAAGTAATGGGGGATCTGATATAGATTGAGAAGAGGGAAAGCTATGCTAGTGTTAAGTGGTTCTAATTCTCTGAGTAGTAAAATTCAGATGAAGTGAAATATATACTGCTCTTACACACAACAACATACGGGAATCAATAACGAAGACAAATGTCTCAATCTCAAGAAAGACCTTGTCACTCGATTTAAGCATGTTCCATAATATTGATAAACCTAGTTTTCTCTAGCACTAAAAGTTCTCTACATTTTCAATAGACATAAAAATCTCTAAGATGATTAAAACTACTGTAGTCAAATGTAGTACACTCACTGTTTCAATTTAAGTGACAACATTAGTATTTGAGGAATTAAATAGGTTCTTCCATGACCGCACCTTTCTTAAATATTTTGATTTATCACATATTATGACATATAATGGTAATTTTTATGTAGTTTCCAAATATGTAAAATTTTATTTCCAAAAGCTTAAATAATTGAATACTTTAACCCTCGTACGCTGAACCTTGCCACATAAAGTGCAGGAAGGGAGTACTATTTAACCGGAGCCATTTATGGCAAAGTGCTGATGACACAAAATGTAAAAACAAATAGGATAGCAGTCATGTGATTACCAGACGATCTGGGGACCAATTTGAGATACAGCCTTTTCAAATCCTAGAGCCCACATTTGTGGTCCCTCAACAGCAATGGCAAATGGTGTGAGAATCAACAAAGACAGCATAGACAAGCAAGCATAGTAGTTCATCCCACTAACAGACTTCCCCTTCATACCCTTCTTGGAGAATATATTTCTGAAGACAAATGCCACATTCGAGATCATAGCCCCCGAGAAACCTAACGTGGACAAACCAACAAACACAAATAAAATCATCAGCAAACAAATTCATTTAGCAAAGTTGTGTTCAACACTCAAAACCAACTTAATTGTTAAAGACATCACTAAATGTCAAGGCCACTACCCCCTGATTAAACAAAAAAAAAGGTCTGCCTAGTAAAAACTCAAATACAATTTCATCCATAAGGAAGGTTGCTTAGAAATATAAAGTGATTGAATGCATCACATAACAATCCTTCCATTAATTGAAGAATTACCAAACTCGAGAAGTCCAAATTACCCTCAGAAAGGGTCATTTCCTGGAAAATATGTTCCATGAATAAGTCAAATTGTGATACTTGGTTACCAAAAAATGTTATCTTTTCATGGAAATTTTGAAAAAAGAACATATCGAACCAAATACAGTCGAATATTACAGCTGTTACAGCTAGGAGTATTATTCTCTTATGCTACCAAAGATTTGCCATCAAATTTCCATAGAATTCTGTGTATACAAGTATATTGACATTGAAAAATGTTTTACCATGCGGCAGGCAAGAGAATCAACACAAATGATGGGGAAACTTAAGTCTTAACAACTAGTAAAAGTTAACTAATTACCAATCCAGTTGAAGTTCAACTCTGTAAGAGCAGAAAGACCACAACCACCGATGATGGGGATAAGAGATAAGTAAACGGCGGTAGGGAATGACTCTCCCAAGAGGAACCTTGAAACCAAAACACTAAAAGCAGGTTCACCACTCTTGATGATGTGAGTGAATGAAACTGCCACCTTTGACATGCTCACGGTAGCTGCCACATGCCCAATTGTATGTGCAACGGCAACCTAGAATAGAAAACAGGAAGAAAACAAAGAGTGATTAAAGACTATGTTTGGCACTAAAAAACAACACTTTTTTCAGATAATGATAGTTCCAAGCTAGACTGTGTGCACGTCTACGCGCTATCTCACACTAGTACATGTATCAAATAACTTTGACCACCAAAACGAAGAAAAGAAATCACTAAGCATGAAGGTCTCTTATCATTTCCATCCACAAAAATACAAACTTTTTTCAGATAATGATAGTATCCAATCTAGTCTGTGTGCACATCTACATGCTATCTCACACTAATACATGTATCAAATAACTCTTGACCACCGAAACAAAGGAGAAACCAAATCACTTAACATTGAAGGTCTCTTACGGTTTTCATCCACAAAAATACAAAACTTTTCTCAGATAGTGACAGTATCCAAGCTAGTCTGTGTGCATGTCCACAGAAACATAGGAGAAACTAAATCACTTAGGATTAAAGGTCTCTTACGGTTTTCATCCACAAAAAAACAAAACTTTGTTTTCATAAAACAATTGTTGTGTACTTCAAAACCAACACCTTTTGTTGTTTTGTGTTTTCTGTCACCAAACCCAGAAAACATTTCTCTCAACATTAAATCCAAACAAAATCAAAATCAAAATCAAATTTAGGTACTATGTTGGTAAATATATCTCAGAACCCCTAAAAAACTAAACCCAAGATCTATAGCAGGTAAAAATTTCACTATCACAACAACCATAGACTAGATCCCTAGAGAACCAAACACTACAAAACAGATCACAAGAACCACAACCAACCTAATAACAAGGCATAGAACATCAAAATTACGTCCACAAACATCATCAAAACAAGAAAATAAGCAAAAAGTTGTCATCTTTAACCAATTGGGTATCCTAAAAACTCAATTTTCCTTACCGGGAAGAGAGTTTTCCAGAATTCAAGATCAGTTTTAGGAGCTTCTGCAATTCTAAGAGCCCAAGAAATCAACATAATAAGTGAACCAGCAGCAAGTGACAAAGTTGATGTTAACCAAGGGAATGGAAAAGCATTCAACACTTTCTTGTTATAAATATTAAAAATCACATTCAAAAACCACCAAGTAGCAAAATAAACACCGATCTTCAACTTCCTTGCCACCTCCGTTTTCGATTCAGGTCCTTCAATCGGTTCAGCCCGATCCGCTTCATAAGCCTTACACTTAACCAAACCGCTATCAGTTTTCTCATTAGATCTCTTCAAACCCCCAAAACTCTCAACAGAAGAAGCAAAAACAGGCTTAGAAATAGATACACCGGAGCTCCGGCGAGACTTCATCGCCGGTAATGGCGGAAGTACAGAGATACGGCGTGAAGAAGCCAAAGATTGAGACTTTGACCGAATGAAATCACACCCATTGATTGTAAAAGCCGATTGCTTCACTGTAGAGATCATGGTGCAAAATCCTTTGAGCTGGCAAGCGAAAATTCAGATGGGTTTTGACTAAAAATTAAAACTTTTTTTATATTAAAGATCAGAAAATAATATAATACCAGCAAAAACACAAAAACCCCAAAACCCCAGATCAAGATTTTACAGAAAACTTGAAAAAAGGGTTCTCTTCACGGCTCTGTCTACGTAGAAAGAGCCTGAAAAACCATGAGCACCCCGTGTGAGTGAGAAGGAGATCTAATTGTCTGATAAACACAGAAAGAGTATTGAAATCTCAGTATAAAACAAGATCGACCATGTGATGTGATGATCCACAAAAAAAATTTTAAGTATAAAAACAAAAATTTATGGAAGAAAGTGTATGTTGGAATAGTAGAAAACTAGGGTGGCTGGCAAAAAGTATGTAGTATAGAAGAGTTTGATGGAAGGTGGGGTCTTTTTTCTGGTTTCTCTATTATAACGCCTGCCCTATGATGATATTTCAATTACACTATCATGCTTCTTCTTTTTTTTTATTCTAACCTTGCTCTTTTCAAATATTTCACTCCAGACTTAAATAAATATCTTAGTTTTTTATAATCATAATGTTCGGATCAATTTGTGCATTTCGATTACTTTTCGTGAATATAACTTATCTCCCATCAATAACAAATATCAGATAATTTTATCCATCATGAATAGAACAGATGGAAAGCAATCATATATATATATATATATATATATATATATATATATATATAAAAGAGAACCGCAGGCTCGCCTACATGGCGCCACCACAAACTAGGATTTTCTTTTAATTTATTTATTTTCAAAATCAGTCTTCCCTTTCATGAAAAGTTGTGACTTTTATTAAAAGTTGTGAGTTTTACAAAGAGTTGCGACTTTTATGAAAAGTTGCTACTTTTATAAGACACAATAAGCATTTATTAAAACAACGAAAATTTTGAACTTCTTCTTCTGCACAATTAAATATTCGTGTACATTGCTCCTGTTGAGTTGCTCACTTACACCATTGTTTTTGTATCAATACACTAGTGAATACAATCGTTCTATCCTAAGAGGATCTATTCTTTTAAACCTCGAGTACTAGAGGGGAAGAATTTCCTTAAAGGGAAAATGTACATTCAGTGGGCTCATTTTTTTTCTTTCTATTTCATTCTATTGTTACAGATTCTAGTATGTTTTTTACCGTCATTAATTTATGTTTATGTTATTAATTGTTGTTTTTTAGTACATGTTTTAAACTTTGTTGTTTATGTTTATGCTTTTGATCATTATGTTGAAGTAAAAATATGTTAATCAAGAGTTTGATGTAATCATTAGACTATTGGTGTCGTGTTGATTAGAATTCTTAAACTTGTAAAATAAATTACTTTGATCTTTATAGAGTTTTTAGTGGCTAAAAGATCTACGGGATGTCCAAGAAAGGACTTTTAAGTGTTCAGAAGTTATGGTGGTTCCACACTACCTTGGAGTTTTAGTTATTCAACTTTCTATCTTATCGAGGCATTCAATCGATTAATGACATCCAGAAAATAAAGGAATGTAGTGGGATGGTAAGTATTGTACTCAACCTTAATCAAAAGTTTGGGGTTCAAATGTTGGATTGGAGTCAATGAATTACCCCTCAAAGTAGGATGAATCCATATTAATCAAATATTAATGAAAAAATTAAATTATCTCCTTATAAATATTAGATTAAAAGTCGTAAAAAAAAGTTTTAGCCATATTGATTGAAAGATAAAGAACAAAATATGCCTTTTGGCTATCAAAGTAGTCTCATCGACTGCGAATGATTTTGAACAGGGACTTGCCAGGAAATCATTTAATCCAAATTGTTTGAGCGACATACGTTATTTCATTTTACTCCAAGAGATGTGTTTTTAACATTTAATTAACTTATCAAGTACACAACTAATTATATAAGATGTATAATATTTTGATTATGTATGTAAAGACCTTAAATAGGAGAAAAACTCTCGCAATTGATGAATTAAATGTGTGTACCACTTTTTGAAAATACAAATATAGACAATGAAACAATTACATATATTTTCTAAAGACTATGGTAATGAATAACTATAGTAAAATGAAGAATTAATAACAAAATGCACAAACACTTAGAATCAAATCTTTTTGATTTAAGATTAAAAAAATATTTCATTTCATCTTTGGATAAAATATTCTTGACAATTTTTCGTAGGGTTGTACCCACTCGAAAACACTTATGTTATCAAATGTTCAAAAGTAGATTATTGACGTAGTTCACCATCGCGCAAAGCGCGGGCAATTTACCTAGTTACTTAGTAATTTACTTTGTTGAGAATTGAATTTAAGACTTCATGATGTTCGACCCACATTATTGACCACTAAACAACACCTTTAACAAATATGGAAAGTCACCTACTCCATCAGTCTCAATTTTATGTGGGAGTGTTGGACTATAAACACAATTTTAAGAAATAATTGTAGATTTTTAAAATTTGAGCTCTAAAGTTAATTATTTGTGTGCCTACATATTATAATCAATTTTAATTTTTAAAAAATATGACCTGTTTTTACATATATTAGATATATATATAAATTACGAAGGATGAAATAATATCTTTACTTGTATAATTTGATTGTAAAATTGAGCTGAGAAATTATCAAAAATAATCTCTTAATTCCTACTATAAAATAGGAATAAAAGTTGCATATGTTTTACTTTTTCCAAATCTTATTACATGAGATTTGAATGTGAAATAAATGGGAATAGAAATGGGGAAATGGTTGTTGGTACGATGCAAAAAATTCATTTAATAGGTGTTGAGTATTGACAATACCAAATTCTAATATAATATGAGTGACTACATTGGTAGGTAGATTGTGACCCTTTGATTTTAATCAAAGATTTTTTTTCTTGTGGTTGATCAAACTTCTAAATTTGATTTATTTTGAAAAAAGAAGTATGTAGAAAAGTTATTTTCTTTAGCTTTTGAAAAGTAATATTTTATACTCTTCTGAAGTACTACTTTTCTCATCAAAACTTAGATCAAATATCTTGTTTTTTCTAAAATAAAAATATTTTTGGTCTTTCAAAGGCTTGTCTAAACAAGTTATAAGTGATTTATTCGACACAAATTTAAATTAATCAGATTAAATAATTCAAAAACCTAACTAAACTAACAGAAACATGAGTGTATTGTTATATATTCATAGTGAAGTCGCAGTAGTTGACTTTAGAACCTTTATTAAAGATCTAAAATTTAATCATTCTAGAATTTACTTCAGATATATAGATTTAAAGTTTTAAATTTTTTACTGTCTAAACTGAAATTGAATTGTGATAAAGCCAAGAAAATGCAACAGGTTCAGTTTGAAGCTTGTCAAAATTGATTAAATTTTAAAATATGTTTTAAATATGAGTTCTACAAGTATAGCTGCTTGATGTCATTTATACTTTTGCTATTCAACTATGGTGTAACTCATAAAAATAGATTAATTCTCCCAACTATAAAGTTTAAGTAATATTTTTTATTTTTATTTTTATTTTGTGCCATAAATTATATTATACCGAAAGAGAAAAGATAGCATATTTTTGTAATAAATAATTGAGCACCTAACATGCTATTGACTTCTAACATGATATAAATAAATATAAAATCTTCTAGTAATTAATTTTTTAACAATGTTTAATATGTACGGAAAAGTTAATACCTTAAATATCCCCAACAATTATTTGTAAGGTATTTGGGTATTGATTATTTTAATATATGATTGTGATAAGATAATATTCCATCAAACAACTCATTAATTATTTGAAAGGACTTGGGATATTGTCCTTCACTTTGAAATGTTTGTATTTATTGTGCGTCGCTAATTAGATGATGAGACATTTAGCTATTTTAAGACCGTCAAAATTATTCTTTTTCTCTATGATTATTTGATAGAAATATTATTATGTGATTATTGAAAAGAAATATTACAATACTTTGTTTGATTAAATAATTAATTTTTCTTGGTTGTATCAATTTTGAGTTATTGTTTAAGACCGTCAAAATTATTCTTTTTTTCTATGATTATTTGATAGAAATATTATTATGTGATTATTGAAAAGAAATATTACAATACTTTGTTTGATTAAATAATTGATTTTTCTTGGTTGTGTCAATTTTGAGTTATTGTTTAATGCCCAAAGATGACCTCCAAAGAAAAAAATCTTATTTGAGGGAGAGAATGGAACAAAAAAAGATTAAGTTCCACACTCGTTCATCTCCTGATCGATAAACGACGACTCACTTCCACCTCAAAACAACTCGAACAATTGTCCACTAGTCGTTTGCCCTAAGGAAACAACTCGAGCAGTCTATCACTAGCCCTTTGCCCCAATCCTCAGAGCTTTTTTATTTTTTAATCTCGTGAAGATGTTAACGTACCTTTTATCACAAACAAGTAAATATCATTACGTACATCAACACTTAAAAAAAAGTACACTTAGTATTATGAAGTCATCAAGACTAAACATCTGAACTTCAACCACATATAATTTCAGACACATAAATTAAATAACGATGTCCAAATAAGTATCCTTTTTGAATTTATATTTAGTACTGCTCTAAGTGGGCCTTTGATAAAGATGACCCCTCACTGTCAAAACTTACCCACAAGTCTCAATTCTTGAAGAGTAAGGGGCACAACATGTGTTTAGTTGAGTAAATTTAGTAAAGAGATTGCATCATTACACATTATTATTATAATTATTAGTCTAATGTATCAATTAAAATAGTCTTATTCTTTTTATAATGATCATAATAATCAAAAAAGCAGTACTGGATTCAGTGCATTGTAATTGCTGTTTGATAAGGACATAAAGAAACATAAATTTATTACAATATCAAGTGCTAAAGTTTGACCTACATTATTATTTTTTATAAAAAGTTCTCTGAATTGGCATATTCTTGTTAGATTATTTTAAATGCTGTGTCATTTAATAAATAAATATGTGAGAATTTTTTGCAGTTGTTCTCTGCCCCTTGTCTGGTTTTTCTATATGGGGACAGAACCAAGTCTTATAAGTGGCTTTTTATTGGAATAAAAAGACATTTTTATCCAAAGGGTATAATAACAACCCTCCACAACATTTATAAGTCAAAATGGAAAATAAATTCTTTTTGGAGCAATTATTCTTTTTCCATTTCTTTATGCTTTTCCTCCCTTGCTTGATACGAAGAAATCTATCGAAAACAGTCTTTTTACTCTGAAAAATAAGCATAAAATTTCCATACATTCTACGTTCTCCAAACTCCACTTATGAAACTAAGTTGAAAGATGGTTATCAAGAGAGTTTAAACCCTCTGATAGTTCTACTTCTAATTTTTCTGACTGCTACATAAAAGGACTTATCAGCAGAGTATGAAAAAAAAGATAAAACTCAATTTCTCCAATTGTAAAACAAGACATAATGCATAAAACTTTGACATGTAAAGCACACAAAATAACAGACATTGGAACTTGATCAATGCATGTGTAACTTTCTTTACCAAAAAAACCCAAACTTGTTATAAAATATTTTCCCTATCCTTCTTGTTTCATATGACTGAGTCAGCTATATCACATATAGTAGATTTACAATGCTTGATTCCTTTTGAATTAAAACAATCACAAAATCATCTACCAAGCATCTATGCCTATCCCCCACAAAATAAATGACAAAAAAGGGGTAAAAGGTCCATTGCTAAGTTAACTGTTTACCTGTTCCTCTACAGTCAGATTCCACTACTCCAGAAAGACTTGTGACCTAAATGCAAAATGAAGTTCCAACTGATTTACATGAATCTGCAGAATTCATTACCAAAAATAAATGATCCAAGAAGTGTACTGAAGCATGGTGTTGCACTTGTAAACGGAACCAAAAATTGTAGCGCCGGATCCACAGCTAATGCTTGCAAAATATCTGCTTGTTGGAGACTGCATTACATACACATACAATAGGAAGGTAATAAGCATAAAAATGTCAGTATTAGGTTTACACACCATCTTAAATGTTTTTTAACAGTCAATGGCTAGTAAAATGCAATACTGCAGCACTACCTAGTGTCTAAAAGTAGAAGCTATTAGAGATCAAAAATTGTCAACTGATTTCATTTTTAAGCGAACAGAATACTTTTGACACATGAAAGATGAAAAGGAAAATCACACTAATCTTGCAGTGCAAGACATGAGTTTGATATCGATTTAGGTTAAGTTACTTGCTGCATCAAGAAGTGTAAGTGCAACATGAAATTCTTCAAAGTCCAAGTATAATGACATATATATCTTTAGTTAAATTGGCGGCTTCTTGGCTAGCTGAAAGACTGGAAAAAACAAATTTCAACAGGCTCCAAAAAGTAGATTTGCATATTGCAATTACTCGTGCTTTCAACTCCTTGTGATGTTTCCACTCGTAAAGGTCCAAAGAGGTTCTAGTTCAACAATTTCCTCGCTGCACTGTGCTATTTAGAATAAGAAATTCGGTGAATGTACATCCTAACTAGAGAAACCAGATTTCATAAAAGCGATTCCCATTTATCAATTTATAATGGTAATCTAATTTCACAGAGTCTCATGAGCAGAATATCAGTTACGTTGCTGAAATATGGAACAAACGGGTCTGGATATAATTTTCCAGTCAAACCTTAACTCTATTAACATGGTGAGCTTTTGGTGCAACCACATGCAAATCTTTTTCTACCATATAAAGAGACATATTTTCATCTGGTGACCACAGATGCACAAAATATATTTTTTTTGAAACAGGTAACTTCACAGATACACAAAATATTATCAACATCATAAAAGAATGAGACTTTTTTTGATTAATATGTAACGCTAATGATAATAATTAACGATGCATATTGCAATTACTCTTGCCTCAACTCCTTGAGGAAAGAAGAAATTCTTTGATGTTTCCAGTCGTAAAAGTTCAAAGCGGTTTTAGTTCAAGAATTTCTTAGCAACACTCCTTTTTAAAATAAGAAACTCTGTGAATGTGAATCCCAACTCCTAACTAAACAAACAGGATATTCAATAAGAGATTACCCTTATCTATTTATAATGGTTCTCTAGTTTGATATATAGTATCATCACTCATGTGCAGAAGTACAGTTAAGTTGCTGAAAGATGGAACAATCAGGTCTGAATATAATTGTCCAGCCAAACCTTAGCTTTATTAACACGGTGAGCTTTTGGTGCAGGCACATGCAAATCTTTTAATACCATATAAGAGACATATTTTCATTTGGTGGACCATAGATACACAAAAATAGAAATAAATGAGAGATCTTATTTTGACCTGGTTAGTGACTAAAATAAGTAAAATAAATGAACTTTGAAATGTAGATTAATTGGACAGCATATGTGCAATATGTGATTTTCAAGCACTAGCTACTAAGCAAAAATCCATTCCTGGATAGATTTTACTTCTATGTTATTCTGAAACATTCATAACCCTTCCTGTTTTTGTATTCCCAACTTTTAACTAGCTCCTAGCAACTTGAAAGTAACTCATGTATAATCCACGGAACACTGACCTGGAAATGATGAAAAATTAAGCATTCATCATGCTTTCTTAGTAAAACTCAAGTTCATATCTCAAAGGGCAGAATCTAAGTTTTTAAACTCATTACTGTACTGGGCAGTCTGATTCAGATATTTAGCGAGTAAATTGAATTATGAACCAAAGCAGAAGAAAAAAGCAGATGCCACAGTTCTGCATAGAAAGAAAAATGACAAGGAAAACTAAAAGCTTCTTGATGGAAAAGGAACTCACATGTAAAAGCTCTTTTAGGTTTTACATAAACTTGATAGCACAAGACACTGATCCTCTGTGCCGACTCTGCAGTTGATCTTCAACTTCCTTTTGCTTCTTTAGATCCCCAAAAGGTCTCTTTGAACAAACTATGTTCAGCTTCTCCAAAACTAATGCAATTTCCAGCAAATTTCTTAAAAAAGAAATCTCTGTATCATTACCATGAAAATTGCTGTATTTCACTGTCTTGAGACTAGACAAGAAACAGGGTGGTACAGATCTCAAGTTCCAGTCACCTTCACAAAGGTGCATGCAGGGGTCAAGTCCCTGAATGGTATGAAAAATAGAAAAGAACTCATGTGACTTGAAATTTTTTTATAAACAAGTCCACAATGCCAAAGGTATCTACCTCAGAAAAATGAAGCGATTGCAACGTTGGCAAACATTGGAGCAGTTCCTTCAATGGTCCAATGGAATGATTTTCAAGTTCCATACTCAACTCCAAATGCGTCAAGTTATAAAATATTGGAAGTCGATCTTTCTCTATATCTGCGATGAAGAGAGACTTTGCCAAGCAACAAGGTGGGATCACAGAAAAGGAAAAACGAAAAGACATCAGTACTGCATATTTAGACATTCAACATTCTACACTGTGATGTTCTGTAGCTAATTTCCGTCTTGTTAGTAATTACCTCAATAGCCCTGCTAGATATTCTCGCAGCACTAATCTTGTGTAGCCCTCTAAAGAGCTTAATAGCACGAAAAGCAATTTGATTTCTCTTCTCATACAGAATGGGGATGTGAATTGATGCATTGACTAAGGGTGATAGATTATACAAACATATCTCATTTGAGAGGTAACCACTGTACTTAAGGAAAGTAAGATTTGCTGCATCAATCTTGATTTTGCAGCCATTTAGATCATCAGTGGAGCCAAAGAAAGGCAAATCATCGATTATCAAACTCTTTAATGAAGAGATTGAAATTGCAACTTGCTTCAAGTTCATCCATTCACAATCTAATATAGCCAACTCCCGAAGCATAGGGCAGCTAGATAACAGCCTCTGGGTTGAGCTATCATCCCGAAATGTGACAAGACATAGGTGCAAGGTCCTAAGGAAAGGAAAACAAGTACTAGTAGGTAGTTCAAGAACGCAATTCATTTCAAGTTTTAGAGAAGTAAGTGTCTTGCTACTGAAAACACATTGAGGCAACATAAAAGGTTCTTCTACAAAAAGACAGAGATCAAGATCTTGAACATTATGCCTAATAACAGTTGAAAGCCATGAACAAACATGAGAGGCACTGAAGCAAACACGGCAGGAAAGGCGAAACTTTTTTATGTCTGATTCTTCTTGAAGTTGAAGAAATCTGTGAACAAAGTGCATGAAACTAGTGACCTTCATGGTACAACCAAAAACCCTACTTGAGTAGAGAAATGAGTCATCAAAGTTAATGTTTTCAACACAAGTCCAAAGATTCTTCCACCTTGTTGAAAGTATACATGTGCCCACAACATCTCTGGTAGGAAGATATGAAAGAATGTGAAGAAGAATGGAATCATGTAAATTGCTGATCTTATCTTCTCCCCCTTTGGGGTTATGCACTTCCAAAGCAGTATGCCGTTTGAAGCTGTTAACTGTGTGCCACTTGCTCCCTGGGCAGGGAAAAAGACAGTTAGTAGGTGGAACTTAGCAGTAAATGGGCAAACACAAATGCAAGTTGAAGCATAAGATTCTCGTTAGTTAACAGGTGGAAATCAAACTAAAGAAGACTAGGATCTGTAACACCATCAATGAATTACTAAGCGTGACAATCAAAGTATTTAAAACTTCGTAAAACCATCCAAATCCTAGAAATGAGACATATCCATTATCAGCCTAATGCATTAGAAGCCTCACGAATGAATCATGCCCTTCAACTGAAATTGACCCTCTTCCCCAAGACCCCAAACAGAAGAAGGAAACAACATGATTTATATGTGATAATACCGACATTAAATTAAACCCACTTGGTCATTGTTCAACAGAGCTTAGGGGTAGTTTATTCGATCCAAGACTTCAGTTGAGACAAAGGCCAGTGTAGCTGAGCCGAGGGGCAAGTCAGCCCAAACAATGAGACAAAGGCCAGTTCAACTGAGTTGAAAACAACACCTCTACACCTTACGTCAGCCTATCAACTAGATAATGATTTTGAGTCTTCACAACGACAAGTTAAGGTTAAAACGGGTCTGAATCAATTAGATTAGCATGACTGTGATCATACCTTTAGCTAATTAAGCCCAGGTAGCTACGTCGTAGAATCAATCAATGTCCAAGTTACCATGGAAAAAGTTATTGTGTTTGACCAAGTCCAAAGAAACTTATAGGCAAAGGATCTAGTTAGAAACTAACTTACTTATAGGCAAAGGATCTGGTTAGAAACTAACTTCCCCAGGAGTGAGGGACAAGGTGCAAACCAGTTACTTGATACGATAAGTATCAACCATCCCCATAATATGTGGACATGATCCACTTATACAAAACTTAAGGAGCAAGTCTAGAAGAAAATGAAAAAGATAGTCAGGGTAGCTTAATTTCCTTTTCTAAATTTACAATATATATAAAATGATTGACACTTTTACAGTAGGTAACGAGGCATCCAACACAACACATCCACAACTCTTATTATCCTTTTTTTCCAATCCAATTCAATGCAATTTATTTTAGCTCAATTATGCTTTCATGTTATATCCAAGTTTTACATCTTTTAAAGCTTTCCTTAAAGTTCAAGTCCTCACTCCTTGTTTGGATGGTTGTTATCCATTGTAATATTGTACTGTTAGTTTAAATATAAGGTTTGTTTTGATTAAGTTTTATCGTATCGTATTGTTAAATCCATCGTTAGGTAACGGCGAAATGTCGCATTTAGTGCAACGACCGATTTGGTGTGATCACATCATTACCTTATTTTTTCTTTACTTATTATTTAATAATCTTGTTTATCCTTTACCTTAACTTTTTATAGTAGTTCTACCCTGTACCATAGTTTTCTTGTAGGTTTATCCTTCAAATTGTTGATGTGTGACATTATATAACGACGAAAAATGATACAATCCATCCAAACGTTGTACTCATTAAAATAATACAGTACGATATATTATGAAACAATACGTAACATCCAAGCAGAGTGTAAATATCATTAATTCGCTTCTATAAAAGTGGTGCAACTTGTACTTGCTAGTATTTACCATTAAGAGCTCCATTAGAGTACCATGATGATTCAGGAAATGGGTTGTCTACTACTGAACAAAATTATAGGGTAGAGTTAGACCTAAAGTTCATTTTCTTTACATGATACCAGAGCTAGACCCATCACTACTCTTAATTTACCTATTGTTGCGATCCTATGCCATGTTTTTTTGCTCCACACGTTCGGACTTGAGTATGCATTGATGTTAGAGTCAATCCACATTGATTGAGGGAATGATTATTTTTTTCTTGAACAATCCTCGCATTATGAGCAAGATTTTGGAGTTAGGCCAAATGTCCATTTCTAGTCAACGGGTAGAGTCTTTCCCATGTGGATCATCGCAAATTTTGGGAATCATTAATATGTGATTCGACTACACAACACAACTAACTAAGCCCGGTGTCCTAGGAACTTTTTTGAATCAGTAGTCATCTTAGCCAACAAAAGATTAGATGTATACCAACAACAACAACATAGCAAGTGTAATCCCACAGCTAACAGATATGTTGTTTCTGAAAGACCCGCACATTGTTTCTGATAAACCCTTGACTCAAGTAGCGCATAACAAAGCCATTTGGAAAGGAAATAACCAAAGTAAAGAAGACATGACAGATAATATGCAAAACATTAAATAGTAGCTACAGCAAAATAATGCAATAACCTTAGCACTAGAAACAATAGATTATAACAAAAAATTACGAGAACAGTGATAATACTACTGATAACTGGATGTACACAAAGAGAAACCAAAATAAAAAAGTGTCAAATGAAAACTAGGGATAATAATAGCTAAAGAGACACTTCACACCCAAAAAAAATCGAATAAAGTTACAAATACCAAAATATAAATATTAATTACGTTTGATACATCAACAACATGAGAAGCCATAACCACAAAACGGAAACCGCAAGAGGTTACGATACACTAAAAGAGAAGTGAAAAGGAGCTCACTAGAGACGATAGTGGCCATTTGAGGAAAGCGAACTCAGAGACTGAAGCTTTTGGTAGCAAAAGTAGACAATAAGTATGGAACCACGGCGACCGGTAACCTCCGTTACCGGCGAAATTTGGTCATCGGAGAAGTACTGAGCACGACAATCCCGACTCTTTGTGTCACTGGTGTGTGTAAAAAAGTGAATAGTCCTTTCAGTTGCAATGATGGAAGCACGTGCTCATCACTGACCCCCAAATCGTGTATTGGCACGTGGCAAATCCTTCCTCCTACACGTGGATGGACCTTATTTGGTATTTTTTGTTTATTTTTTTAATGACATATAGGGTGTGTTTGGTATTAAAACAAGTAGATTTTTGACTTATTTTCTCATGTTTGACTGGTGAGTAGAAAATATTTTTTGGAAAAAATTTTTAGTGTTTGATTTATGAATGAAAAATGTTAGTGGGAAATATCTTTTATTTTTACTAAAGTAGAAAATAATTTTTGAAATTGAAAATACTTTTTAAAAATAAACTTGATTTTTTTTGTGGGGGGGTGGGTGGGTTGGAGGCGGAGGGGCAGCGGGGGGGCCAGAAACCGTCTAGGTTCTTCCTAGGAAGATTCCTTCTTTCTTTTATGTCCTATTGAGAGGATGATCCCTGGTCATCGCCTGTGGTGTTAGATTAGAAAGGTGACCACATCTAGTTTCGAGGTTGGCCTAACCTAACTTGATGACACACTTATAGAGTTTTCCGACCTGAAATGTTGCGTAATTAGTACCCTTTCGGTATGTGTTGCGAACACTTTCATTTTTAGCCTCTCATCTTCTCTAGAGAAGCAAAACTCGAGGGGGGGTGGTCGAGGATAGGGGTGAAAAAATAAAAATTTGAAATTGAAAATATTTTTTAAAAACAAACTTAAATTTTTTTTTGGGGGCTTGGGGTGGAGGGGTGGGGGTGGGGGTCAAGGGTAGGGGTTAAAAAATGAAATTTTGAAGTTGAAAATATTTTTTAAAAACAAACTTAAAATTTTTTTGGGGGTGGGTGGGTGGAGGGGAGGTCGAGGGTAGGGGTGAAAAAATAAAATTTTGAAGTTGAAAATATTTTTTAAAAACAAACTCAAATTTTTTTTTTTTTTGGGGGGGGGGTGCTGATAGGGGGCTGGCGGTCGAGGATCGGGAGTGAAAAAATAAAAATTTTGAAAGTTAAAAATATTTTTTAAAAACAAACTTAAATTTTTTTTTTGGGGGGTGGGGGCTAGCTGGGGGAGAGTTGAGGGTAGGGGTGAAAAAATAAAAAATTGAAGTAGAAAATATTTTTTAAAAAACAAACTTAAATTATTATTTTTTTGAAGGGGGTGGGGGGCTGATTGGGGAGGAGGGCGAGGGGAGTAAAAAAATAAAAAATTAAAATTAGAAATATCTTTTAAAAATAACTTTTAATATTATTTTTGGGGGCTGGTGGTATGGGCTGGGGTAGGGGTGAAAAAAAATTGAAGTTAAATAACATTTTTTAAAAATAAGCTTTAACTTTTTTTTTTTGGGGGGGCGGGGGTGGTCGGGGGCTGGTATGAAGGTAGGGACAAAAAAAAAATTGTAATTTGAAGTTGGAAGAGAGTTTTGGAAAATGTTTTCCTTAAGTTTTGAAGGGAAGTCATTTTCCTTAAATTTGAGGAAAATGAGTTGATTTGGAAAACATTTTTCAAAACATTTAATCCAACCAAACATGAGAAAATTGGAAAACATTTTCCGGAAAATGTTTTCCTTCATACCAAACACACTCATAGACTGAATGAATTTTGAAGACAGAAAAAAGTAAGTATTCGAAAGTTTGAAATTGTATTTTTACTTAAAAGAAAATTGAAATATTATGAGTAGAAAAAAATTTCACTTGAAAAAATGGTTTTAATTTTGACCAATTTTTAAAATTTTAAATTCTTTGATAACAACAAAATTTGGTGTAGTCTCAAAAATGGAATTTAGAGGGTATGACATATACAGACCTTACATCTCTATTTGTTGTGTAGAGAAGTTGTTTTTCATAAATTTCAACTTAAAAGAAATACTAGTGATGCAAGAAAATACAAAAATAAAAATAAAAAATAGACACAACAAACATGTAATAAACAAATGAAGCAACAAATATTAATACAACATCATAAAGAAAGTAACTATATGATACCTAAACTATACTACTAAGAGTGTGGCAATATTACATACTATTATAATCTTTGATCTCCATACTTTTCATTTTAAAATCATGTCATTTGTCAGCTTGAAGCTATGACATGTCATATATATTCACATCCCCAAGTTTCTTTTCGACCTACCTCTACCTTTCCCAACTCTTGCTATATTTAACCTCTCACGCCTCTTCACTAGTCAATCTCACACCTTCTCTTGACATGTCTGAAACATCTCGATCTGGCTTCACTCGTATAAAAAAACTAATAAAAAATAGGACGACGTATCATGTTTAAGGTCTTTCTCTCTAATCGGTGGTTTTCAAGATATGACTATTCGAAGGGCTCTTGTTACAAGGAGCAAGGAAGAAGATGTTGAAATGCCAATTATGGCTATGTGACTAGATAGGACTTGATATGCTAGATTTAGATGTCATCCTTAGGAAGGATTGGTAGCGTTATTGTTATGCTCCTATGTGATGTTAGAACCCCGTTAAGTCAATTTGTTAGTCCCCGAATGAGCTTATCCGAGAGCGGAAGGGGGGAAGGATCTATGCTTTAAGTTTTAAATTCCACACTTTTTTCCTATGCTTTTATGTTCATGTATGCTATGAGGCCTTACACCTCCAAGTTCCTTTTCGACCTACTTCTACCTTTCCTAACTCTTGTTATATTTAACCTCTCACACATCTTCACTAGTCAATCTCACACCTCCTCTTGACATGTCTAAAACATCTCGATCTGGCTTCACTGGTATACAAAAACTAATAAAAAAATAGGACAACTTTTTGTAATGCAAAATAAAAGCTGCGCATCCGGGGAATCGAACCCCGGTCAGTACCGTGGGAGGGTACTATGATACCACTACACCAGATGCGCCTCTGTTGTCTACTTGAGCCTCTTTACATATACAATATAGTGACACATGCAAAATGAAAGCAACATTTTATTGGTTTCAATAACAATATAAATTAGTGTTTTTTAAGTAACAATTGAGATTAGACTCATAATAAAATAATATCTAAAAGGACGTCACTTTTTGTTGGGTGGAGAAAGAAAAGGGGAGGGGATACAATGAGATCCGAATTCTCACCACTAAAGTGAAGGTGTGAACAACTCTCCAAGTGAGCTATATTTCACATGTGCATCACATGAATCATACTGCATAAGAATTTATACTCAATTATAAAAAGTTATTATTTCAAAACAATAAACATTACTTCTTTTATATCATATAAATCGAAATGTCGTTTATTGTCATATTATGGATCGCATACTAACATCTAATATTCATCATGAACTAAACGTCGGATTTTTTTAAAAATTTATAGGGAAAAATATACTAATCGGTTGGCAATTTTTAGGGGTCATTTGATTGATAAGTCAATGGATTGCATAAAATATGAGATGTTCTATCATATTTGGTACAATTTTTAATTTTTGGGAATTAACAATTATGCACACATCACAATTGTCTTATTAATTTTATATTATGATTTAGAAAATACGTGGTCACTTTGATGTCTTGGTAAGCATATAATTATGCAAGCAACAAAATAGACACTTGTGAAGAACTTTTTAAATAATATTTGAAAAGAATATTAGATTTACATGCTTTTGTTTCATATTCTTTTCTTTATTTCTTTAAGTAATTAGAGTCGTTACCATCATGTAATTCTAGGAAAAAGTAAGGTCAACATCGATATTTATTTGCAAGATTTTTTATTTTATAAAATTTAGTGAAGTAATTTTGAAGTGATATAGGTAAAGATGACTTTCTTGTTACCAGGGAAATAACTGATATTTTTTTAACCAAATAAGCACCAATAGTTGGCATTTGAACAATAGACTCTAGTCTAGGACTTTTGTAGATTAATAAATTCTTCGGTACAAATTTGTTTTGCCAAATAATCTATAATACCATTTATCAAGAAGAGAACCTACAGATTCCTGTTTAATTCAATAGCTTTGAATAAATGTTTGAAAACACCTTTAAATTCAGTTCAAATTATTAGTTTCATTCCGAATTAATGATAACCATAACTAGCTGAGCTTAAATACATTCATAAATTCTCGCAATGTTTAAGAATGTTTTCAATACTTCTCTTGACTTTTTAGTAAGAGCCCTATACTCCTACAAGAGTTTGAGATTATTTGCTATGTCAAGTGATAGATCACAGGTGTATTTAAGTTTAATTACTCAAGTAGAGGAGTGATTTTAAGACTATCAATAGTTCAAGAACAAAACTAACAATTTGCGTCAAGTATGCTTCTCTCTTATTTTTACTACACTAATCAAATACTAAATTAAAAATAAATTCAACACAATAACTACAAGTATTACTAAAATCAACATTAATACATTATATTCAGCATTATTTTTATACGATCTACCAAACAACCCACTTAGTACCATCCCTACTTGAGGCAATGAACATGATAAATATGGCCATTAATTAATTATGATTTGTGGGGACCCAATTTACCCACTGGATTAATAACCCGACCCAACACTACTTTTCGGGTCCCATCTTCTTCAGATTTTTATAATTTCGTTTGGATTCAGCAACTCACAAAATAAATAAATAAAAATTGCAACACATACAGTGCTGGTACCGCTTGAAACGCCTGCGGGAAATACACACATAAGCTCTCCCGCAGATACAGCTGAATCCTCCCAATTCTCGAGACATCGATAAGAAATTCCATTGAAATTCAGCATTTCTATCTGTTTTTCTTCGTCGGTGATTTTGCAGATCTGTTAGTTGATTCATACATTTGCAGTATCAGCTTTACCGTTTTTGTAGAAAGCTCAATAATCATGGTGTCCACTTCTAAGATCAAATCCGTTGACTTTTACAGGTTTCTGCTCGATTTTTCATATAATTTTTGATTTTTTGCTTGCGTTTGTGTGCTTTTGTTGTTCAGATTGTTGTATAGACTTGTTTTAATTTTAATTGCAGGAAAATTCCTCGAGATTTGACAGAGGCATCATTATCTGGTGCTGGATTGTCCATCGTAGCAGCACTTTCCATGATGTTTCTCTTTGGAATGGTTAGAACTCAAAATTCTTCACCTTCATTAGTGAATTAAGTTCAATTGTTGAAGCAAACTCTCTACTAGCTCTAAGATAGATATGTAATCCTAAATTCTGCTGCAGTTATATCGGTATTGTTACATTTGGTTTTGAGTCCTGTAATCAGAAGCAATGGTGATTGGTGGTTGTTTATTTGTCAGCTGTTTTGTAGCTCATTGACTAGCTCCTTATCGGGGAAGTAGTTTTAAGTTAATTGTGTTTATCACTTGTAGGAACTAAATAACTATTTGACAGTGAGCACCACGACATCTGTTGTTGTCGATAAGAGTTCTGATGCGGAATTCTTACGAATTGATTTTAATATGAGGTAAGATTCTGAAACATTTAGGGAAAGGATATTCAGTTTCCTTTTTTTTTTGTCTAATTCCTTCTACTTGATGGATATGCCAAAGATAGATATGATCCATTTCTAAGATGGAGTCACTTTTGTTTAACATTCTTTCATACTTGTTTTTTGTTAATCACAAATGATGAGACTATATGTGAAAAGAAGTAAAACTGAGTGATAGCAAGCAGTTGATTACATATTAATGAAGAACTTTGCTGGATTATTAATGTCAGCATGATATAACTGTTTGGGAGTCTTTCTTGTCTCTGTTCAGATTGTCTCTTGTTTTTTTCATTTTGATTCTCTAGCCATGCATACCCTTCTATGATGTTGTATTAACCATGCAAAGCCATTTCTTTCAGTTTGTCCATAACACTTTGCTAAACTTGTGTTGCAGTTTCCCGGCATTGTCTTGTGAATTTGCATCAGTGGATGTGAGTGATGTCTTAGGAACAGTAAGTTTCAACTCGTTTCCCATTGACTCTATAATGTGGCGGTAAAAAATGCCTAAAGTAATTTTCACTATCTAGAAATTTAGTTAAGAACTTCTTATGAGGCACTTGTTTTAGAATACCTATTCAAGTTTTGAAAAATATGTCCTGTTCAATCAGGCCGTGTGTATCATTTTGTTCTTGATCCCTTTTGTCGCTATCTAGTCTATTGTCCTTGGTGACTCTGAAACAATGTGTTCCTTTCACATTGGCAATTTCTTCTCCCATCCTTCTCATAAAAGAAAAGAGGGGGGGGGGGGGGTACGGGAGCATGATCACCAATTGAACTTCTGTAGGGGAACATGCAGCTGTTCTCCATTTAGTCATGATCCTAGCTAACGAACTGCCTTAGTAGGATATAACTTTTTTTAGATGGCCAATAGGCAATAGGTGTGCAACTAATTCTGTAAAGTGGGTTGTCCCCTCCAGCTGGTGCTTTAAAGTCCATTATTGTATATTAACCTTTTATAACTCAGTTTTTAGGATTGAGGTGGTCTTTGGGACTCGATATCTTCTAGGAGCTATTCTCTTGTATTTGTTGTATAAGGTTCTTTTTTCTCCTTAATGTTTGCCCCTAGGGGGAGGTGTCGGATGAGTAGTGTACTTTTAATTACTCAATACATTTGTTTTCCCGAGATAGTTTTGGAATCAATATAATTCTTGTTTGACAGGCTGTGGATATTCATGAAGAAGAGTTTTTCTTAGGGCCCACAGGGGATATGTATCTTATGTTGATATTCCGCAATTAGTGTTCAAAAATATGTTTTCATTACTGGTCAGTTGTGACATTATTGATTATTCTGCTACAAATTGCCTACTGAACTAACTATTGACAAATGATGCAAAATTGTCCCTATGATTCTAGTTGTGCATGTATGTCATAACATCATGCAGTTTGATGTGCTTAGCCATTAGCTTTTTGTTTCTCCCAAAAGTTGTTAGTGTTTAACAGATTTGTATATGTTAATTAATCTCAGAATAGGTTGAACATAACCAAAACAGTACGCAAGCATTCCATTGACAAAAACTTGAGACCTACTGGCTCTGAGTTCCATTCAGGCTCAACTGCAACAGAACTCAAACATGATGCGGAAGATGATGAGGAATATGGTGAAGGGTCTGTTTCCTTAAATGGACACAGTTTTGATAGAGTTACTCACCAGTGAGTTATTAGCTATACACTAGTCGTCTGTTTTCACTCCATTAATGTTCATCTCTTTATTCTTATACTTATAAACACTCTTTCTTGCAGTTTCCCAATTTTGGTTGTAAATTTCTTTGCTCCTTGGTGCTATTGGAGCAACCGGCTGGTATTTATCTATTCAACCAAACTGCTACTTTCCTCACTTCTTGTTTCTGGTTGTAGGCTAAGTTAAACAGAAAGTTTAAAGATATATATGACTTTCTTTGCTACCAAGAAGTGTGGATTTGCTGTCTGAGGATGGATTAATGATGTCCTATCTTCTCATAGTGATCTGGAAACAGGATAATTGAGGGTTTTGTGTATCAATATGCACTTACCAGTGCCTTTTTGCTTGTTTTGATGTATATATATATATATATGCCTAAAGGATGCAGCGAAAAAACGGATCGGGGTAAAAAGATAGCGTACTATTTGTAATAGCTAATAAGAATGGAAACCAGATTATTTAATTAAATATACAGTAGCTTAACTAGCTATAGTTTAATAAAAGGTCTTAGATTTGGCAGTTATCTATGACAGGAAAGTAGTTAAGCAACGTGTTTATAGCTTATATGAAGAACTCTAATTTTATGACTCTTTAAGTCCTAATTTCTATCCCCAAAAAGTAAGAACAAAGGATTCTTATAGTCCTAAATTAGAAGCAACCGAAAATTCTAAGAGTGACCTCCTCATAAGGGGCAATGACTTTAGGGAACCACCAGCGAAGCAAACAAAGGTACACAGGCTGGATTCTGCTGAGTTAATCTACGACTGAATAAAGAAACGAGAAAGAAAATGGAAGTCTTGGATACTTGCAATTTTTTTTTCTCTGTGTCTGGTGGACATGTACAAAGAATGCACAACAAGAAGTATTTATGCTAATTTAGAAGAGTACTACAACAACAACATACCCGGTGAAAGAACTCCAAGATGCTTTGTAGCTCAGACTCTTCTAAATGTTGCAGCTTCCGTGGCCGATCCTTAAAAAAATTACTACTTTTGGAGGATTAGTCGACATTTTGAAGAGTCTGAGCAACATAGCCAAGATATGAGATATCCTAATAGAATGAACACAGAGCATTTTCTCTCAGCTGAGAGAACTCCAAGACGTGAGATCATCAGAAGAAAAAAGATGAAAAAAGGGAAGCAACTTTTGTTTAGATGGGGTTTCAACTCAAATATGTTCTCTTAAGGCTATTTGTTTGGTTAGCCTCTGTTAACCTTTCCCCTTTAGTTAGCTTAGTCACCTTTCTGGATTTTGTCAACTCCTTAATTCTATAAGTTTTGTGTATTCTGGGCTGAGAAATCCTCTTTTATTGTAATCTTTGCATCCACTGGATGCTTTTAATGACAATTCACTTCATCAAAAAAAAGAAAAAGATATAGTTGACCGATGGATTGATTTTCCATAGAACCCCTGTTCCCTGTAGAATAGCTTATTTTCTTTTTCCTTTTTCTGAAAATAATTTTCCTGTTGTCTCAGAAACCTTCATGGGAGAAAGCAGCCAATATTATAAGAGAGAGGTCCTCTTTGTTGCTTTTATACTTTTTACAGCTTCTATCTGAAACAGTATATGCTGAACTCCATCTCATGTCCGAATGGAGCTTCTAGCATTTCCCTGCTGATATGCTGATTCTGGCTTTCATTTTGCAATCATTTTCAGATATGACCGAGAATCGGATGGGCGTATTCTTGTGGCAAAAGTTGATTGCACTGAAGAAGTTGATTTGTGTAGAAGGTATTACTTGAGTGAAAAATTACTGGTTTAGTGGAGGTTATTGCTGAACCTGTTCGGTAAACCTTTTTGTCACCAAAAAATTACAATTTTGGTTTAATCATCTTTGTTTCTGTGTTCAAAAAAAGACGGTTAATCTAATTGTTTCCTCACAATCTAAAAAATGGAGAAGAGCAAACTGAGCTTCAAATCCTTGATTTCATATGTCCTGTGGATTCTCAAACTATGAGAGGTTCAGTTAGTTTAGGGGATAGTATTAATGTTACCTCAGCTATCACAGACCTAATACTCAACCTACCTCTTCCTTCAATTCAATTTCTCAATTGCTGCAGTATTGATCGGTTGAACCGTGACAGTGAACTTGCAAAAAAATAGATATCACCTGAATAAAGGAGGAGATTAGGTTGGACTTCATACTATATGCTTTAGTAAGGAGTCCTTGTGTGTTCTGCAAGTAGTTTGATGAAAGTGCTTAGAGTTGTCTTGACTAATGTTCTTTTGGTTTATGAGTTTCTTACTATGATTTCATTTTTATCCGTATACCTAATAATCATCTAATAATAAATTTTCAGGAATCACATACAAGGGTATCCCTCCATTCGCATCTTCAGAAAAGGATCCGATGTTAGGTAAGACATTAACTTATCTTTATCACTTATCAACTTGCGCAACTACTAATTAAAATTTAAAATTGTTTATGGATTGTTTAATGTCCTTCATATTTTATTGGTTTGACCAAACCATCTTAAATTCAAAAAGAAAAAGAGAAAATCTCCTGTTAGTTCTTATTACGTTGTTGACTGTAGGCTGTTGTTGTGTGACTACGTCACATCAATGCTAAGGTGTTAGATTTTCCAGCATGATAACAGGTGCACTTGTTATTTTATATTTGACCCCTTTCCGAAAGTTTTGAACCTTATCAGTGCAACTTTTGGCCATGTAAAGTGTACTGAAATTCCTGTTTTTCATCATTCTATCTTTTGCCTTTTCTTTTAATCTCTATCTGCTTCTACTTTTCATGCTGAAAATTTTGAGCAGCATGATAACTTTGTTGAAGTTCATATCTACCCCTTGTGAGTTATAAGTGTAGTAACCCTTGTTAAAGTTGCTACCAGCATTCCAATTTCTGAATAATTAGAGCTGTACATTACCCAGTGTTTGGATGGTGGAGGTAAAAACTAAAAAGGAAAGTAGATAGGTCAATGTTTGTTAACTTTACATCATTTCAACTTTGATATTTAGCCCATGTACTTGGAAGTTTAATGAATTCAGTTTTTTTAAAGCCTAAATCTCATTCACATGGTTCTTATAATGTATTATTGTTTACTATGCTTGCCATGCAGAGACGATCATGGACACCATGATCACGAGTCATACTATGGTGATCGTGATACAGATAGCTTAGTCAAGGTGAGAACAATTGGGCTTGGATAAGGAAAAGAAGAAAACATTGAAAGAGGAAAACTTAAGGATGGTTAAGATTGAGAAAGAAAACAGAGCTGGTCCACTTCATGCTTCCTTTTAGCAATCACAGGGCACAACCGTTTGTACTAATTTTTCACAATGCCATGCGGCAGTTGTGTTGCATTAGATGTTATTGTATCATTTGTATCATGCCATTGAGATGACTGGTATATTTATTCTTCTGCAGATGATGGAAGATTTGGTTGCACCTATCAAGTTGGATTCTCAAACGATTACTTCGGATAATTCGTCTACCAAGCTGGAAACTGGCTTGAAAAGACCTGCTCCTGTAACAGGAGGTTGCAGAATAGAAGGTTTTGTACGTGTTAAGAAGGTACGCAAGTTATTGATGGGAGCCAGTAAGAAATAAATGCCCCTGCAGCCGCAACTCAAACTTAAAAAACACAAGGATGATGCTGGAGACAATGCGAAATATGATATGTTTTAAGTAGTTTGAAATATAAACCTGGGCAGTAAGATTGTTGAAATGCTCATGCATTGTTGTCTTGCTACTCTTAAATATTCGACAAACTAATATATCCATTTATGTTATGTACTGTTCAGGTTCCTGGCAACCTTGTCATATCAGCTCGTTCAGCTGCTCATTCATTTGATGCTTCTCAGATGAACATGTCACATGTAATTTCTAGCTTTTCATTTGGTAAGACAATTACTCCAAAGGTTATGAGTGATATCAAAATACTGCTACCACATTTGGGTCGAAGCCATGATCGGTTGAATGGTAACTCATATGTTACTAATCCAAGAGATTCCACAGAAAATGTTACTGTAAGCTCCTACTCACCTACTATATCCCTCCTCTTTTTTTTTTTTTGGATAAGTAATTGTTGAATTATGTGATCATCTCATCTCAACATTTGGGTTCCCATTTTGGTGGGTTAACGGTGATTGGTTTCTTTGTTTGTTCTTGGGCAATCCTTACCTCTTGGGCTTGCTTTTGAGGTTGAGTTAGGTCCAATATCCATTTTCGTATCAGTGATATTTTATAAATGGTAAAATAACACTAAGACAGTGCATTAAAATTACCAAGTGTTCAAAGCCCCAATCATTTATAAATTTAAATGTTATAATTTTACATTTTGCTGCTTTTACCGACTGCGGTTTATAAAATCTTACGGAAGTATGAAGAAATCTCAATTCTCAGTCATGGTTTCGTCTGCTTCTCCTCGAGTTTTTGGGTGCACTTCTATGATATTTTCAGCTGGTACATTGATAAAGAGTTTCAAGGATGACCAGAGAACCTAGCTCACCTTTTATCTTTATTGCAGATTGAACATTTTCTTCAAGTGGTGAAAACAGAGGTGATGACAAGATCGTACAAATTAGTTGAGGAGTACGAGTACACAGCACATAGTAGTTTGGTTCATAGTATTCATATACCAGTAGCGAAATTTCATTATGAGCCATCACCAATGCAGGTGTTGCATCATCAGTACATTCGTGATTATGTGATAGAGCTTAATACATCTTATTTTGGTTTCTTACTTATTATTTGTCCTTTGCTATCAGGTCTTGATTACAGAAAATCCGAAGTCCTTTTCACATTTTCTTACCAATGTCTGCGCTATTATTGGTGGTGTTTTCACGGTCAGTCTCTTCTACTTGCCTCTCCCGTTGTTTCACACCTTCATTCCCCGCTAACAACTTTCTCTGGGCTTTTATTTGTCGTCTTTATTGAATCCCCCTACATTCGTTCTTTTTGGCTGGTACAGGTTGCCGGCATACTGGACTCGATTCTGCACAACACAATGAGAATGGTGAAAAAAGTTGAGCTAGGAAAGAATTTTTGAGGACCGTAGTCTGATGATAGAAATTTAGTTTGTGCACTATATTTAAGCTGGATATACGCTTTAAAATTATACTATATTAGATATTCTTCGTTTACAGTGATTCGTGAAAACATTTTTCTTGCATCAAGAGTTCTGGTGATCTGCATTATGTGATATCCCCAGTTAAATATGTAGAATGTTGTTTTGGTGTGGGTTCATTCATCAATATGAGCATCAGATTTCTCAAAAAAAAAAAACTAGTCAACTTGGCTCGTGTACGTAGACCTTACCTACCTCGTGAAGGTAAGAGAGTCTGTTTCTGAAAGACCAGCGGTGTTTCTCTTCTATATACACAATAAACAGAAGTATATTTCTCTTTTCATTTTTGTACATTCGCGGTCTATACACAAACATTCAGTTTATTTATTTTTCATCACATAACCAATACAAATCAATACACCCTTTTATTCTCAGCTACATTCACTGAGAACAAAGTAGAAAAATCATGAAACATAAAACCCAAAAAATGAAAACAATCAAAACAAATACAAACAAGTCAATCAACTCTTTATCAGAATCCCAACAGTATAGATGAACCAACAAAAGCTGCAGCAGAGCCAACAAAGCTCATGACGATCGATGAAACATCACTCTTCGGAGGAGAAGGAGGTGATGATTTTTGAGAAGGAGCTGGAGTTGGGTTGGTCTCACCTGAGTCAGATGGTGGTGATGGTGCCTCCTCACCAGACGGGGCCGGAGACGGAGGAACTTCATCTACTGATGGAGAAGGAGGAGGAGAAGCTGCTGTTTGGTTATGGTGGCTTCTATCAGCCATGACTACAAGATGCAACTTTTCATTCTTGACACAGTTGTCATGAACACCACTGATGAAGTAGTATGGACCAGACTGGTTAAACTTAACCACGCTGTGTCCATCACTACTTGTCAATAGGAGAAGCAGTGTAGCAATTGTCAAAATCTGCCTTGTTTACAAGAAGCACCGAGTCTTTATCAGCAGAGTAGTTAAAAGCTGCCAAAAAGAAAAGGTATCAGAAGTCGCAATCAAACTTGTACATGTTCTTGAGGTAAATCCAGGATCTAGAGTTAGTGGGTTCTGAACGAATAAGAGAATATAGCCTTAGTTTAATCGAATCCAGTACTTTTGACATGAAAGATTGATGTATATAAAGGAACAATAATAATGCAAGTAATTTGAACGCGGTTATACACTCGATGAATTCTTATTATGGGGACTGAAATGAATCCTCTGCCAACAGACAAATGAGTCCAAAATCATCTCTTCAAGAATGCTCTTTTCTAGAATTATCTGGAATGGTTACACAAGGAGGAACTGATAAGAGACACCAGAGACCAATTCATGCACTATACTATTAGCAACTCGAAAGGGAGATGGCAACATGCTCAGATTTTTAAAATGCTTCTAGAAGAGTTCACTCACTGTTTGTAAATTAAAAGAAAGAAAAGGGAAAAAAAGAAAAACAGATAACTGAAAATGGTTATGCGCGCCATTTCTAACTGCTTATTGGCCCCAATATCTTTTAACTCTGTTCATCGTACAAATACTCTGTAAACTTCCCTCTTCTTCTTCATAATTCTCCCTTCAAAAGAAAAAAAATAGTCCTCTTCTTCTGCTTCTTGTTCAAGAAATCACCACATCTAGAAATGACCATTTCTAAGCTTCACGATTTGGTAGGGAAAAAACTGCAGTCCATAGCAACGGATATAGTCAAGCAAATGGTTTTCCCATACATCAAAAGCAGGTGTGGCTCAATGTCTTTAAAAATGAGGCATATGCCTTAGGCCCCAAAATCGAACGGCCTAATTTTTTAGTAATAATAAAATTATCTTAAGCTTTTTTTAACAAAAAAAAAATAAAGAATGTTTTAATTTGTTTTGAAACATTAAAGAATGGTTTTTTTTATGGATCAATTTTTAAATTAAACTTCCACATGATATGTTTAAGACCATAAGATTAAAAAATATTTGATATATATATCTTTAGTTTAAGATCATAAAAAAAATAATTTTTTTTTATTAAAACGAAAGAAATAACTTGAATCTCAGATATAAAAAAATAATTAAAATTTAGACCCTCCAACTTATTTTTGACTTTAAGCCACTAATTAGCTTGAGCCGCCAGTGATCAAAAGAGGTTGCTCGAAGTTGAGTGAGGTAATGCACTGTTGTCTTCTTATTGTTTATTAATATCTGTCTAAACGTGAATCTTTTTGCAGCAACCAGAAGTTCGTAATTGTAGACAGTGGCTTATCTCCAATAGTCCCCAAATGATTTCTGGAAAGATCGCCAATATATCTAGTCTGATCACATAGCGAGAGGCTGTCGGCATACTTCGCTAATGGAGTGGTAGTCGGTATCTGTACTGGATCCTGTCTTACTTGGGCTTAAAAAGGTCCGAGAAGAATCATTTGAAAAAAGCAAGGAGTCCTATGAAGCAGCGGTGAAACAGTATGCGGATGGAATGAACCGACCTATTCTAAGAAGAAAAGAGGGATGTAATCCATTGGGAGAAATTGTTCAACCGTCTGAAAGAAAAAGAGGGAGTGAGTGCTGTATTGGGAGTCAATGATGATTCTGAAGTGAGTGGAAATCAGTTTGCTACCAAGTGTCACAATTTGCCTCTTAATTTTTTAAAATTGAAGTCCTAGTATAGAGTAACTGTTTGTGGTGTTGATTTGTTCAGGAAAAATAAGTTTATGCCCATTGCTTAGAGTAAGCAGAATTTTTCTAATGATGAAAAAAGATCCGATTTCTTCTAGGATGATGATGATTTTCAATGGCGGAGACAGGATTTTCGTGCAATACAGGGTTCATTATCTACTTTATTATATTCATAAATAAGAAAGTTGACTTTATACATAGAGTGTAATTTTTCGGTGAAGGGGCTCAGATGAACCCTTTCGCCCCTCTAGCTCTGTCATCGATGATGTAAAATGAGTTTAAATGTTAAAGTGGGGATTTAGATAGCCGGCCCCAAGTTGTTTGAGATTGAGGCGTAGCAATTGTTTTTGTTGGTAAAAGAAGGGGACTGAGTAGTTGGCATTAAAAATTTATTCCTCTTTTATCAAGCTATTTATCTTAAGCTTTTATTCCTTTTAATCTAAGTAGCATTACATATATCTATGATTGTGGTTTGCTTATTCAGTATCTTTGCTTTTGTGAAAATTTTGCCACGTTGTGGGATTGTACTTGATACGTTGTCGTCGTTGTAGTATCACAGCTTATGTGGAAAATTTGCCACTGTGGTGAAGTTTTTTCCAAGTACTATGATGAATTGCCTGATATATACGTGTGTTGTGATACGATTCTTTCGTTCTGCAGGAAAAGGTTGGCTTAAGTTCATCTGATACCGGAGTAAGATGTCGAAGAACATAACCCATGGGTATCACATGGTTGAGGGAAAATCGCATCATACCATGGAAGACTATGTTTTTGCACAGTTTAAACAAGTTGATGAAAATGAACTTGGTCTATTTGCAATATTTGATGGCCATTTAAGCCACGAGATTCCTGAGTACCTCCGCTCTCACCTATTCAACAATATTCTCAACGAGGTCATGCTTTCGCGTTACTATTGAATGCTTGACATGTATTGTGGTGGTTGTGTGTTCAGTTTCGTGACTCTTTGCTTGAATTCCATGAACTTACGTCACATTTTCTGTTTCGTTATGTAGCCTAACTTCTGGGCTGAACCGGAGTCTGCAATCAGGAAAGCCTACCGCATAACAGATACAACTATTTTGGATAAGGCCGCTGATTTGGGGAAAGGAGGATCCACTGCTGTTACAGCCATATTGATTAACGGTCAGAAACTAGTTGAAGCCAATGTCGGAGATTCTCGTGCCGTCATTTACAAAAATGGAGTAGCCAAGCAGCTGTCCATTGATCATGAGCCTGGCAGAGAAAGGGAGATCATCGAGGGCAAAGGTGGTTTCGTGTCCAAATTTTCAGGTGCGTAGCTATAATTTGTAATTTTATTAGAGAGTCCGAAGGTAATCAGTCACTACCAAATGGTATCTTCATTGATACGTTGATGGGAAGGAACCAGCCTCAGTATTGTTCAAATGAATTTCCTTTACTAGATTCTAATTTACATACTTATATGCGAAGGTTTGCATTTATGGATTTCCTTGATCATGTGGAAACTTGCTTTTGAATCCAATTTCTTATAAGTTGGTGATTCAAATGTCAATGTTGCTTCAACCTTATTAATAGTGTCGTTTTAGAGGAGTTAAAGGCGTAGAGGTTTGCAAATACAGAGTCGATACTCCCTTCGCCAAAACCAAGAAGTTTTTGCTAATTATGTCCATTGGAAAATAGTATGTGGAACCTTGTTGAGAAACTCTGGCCGTTTGTGAATATGTCGTTTTGGGCCATGTGTTCATTGATAGACAGAAGTGGGGACGGAAGCAGGGGCATGATTGCCGGTGCTTCTATTCTATTGTGCTTGAGTTTTGTATTTTCTGTTTAAAACAAAATTCCTCTCTTCAGGTGACGTTCCTCGGGTTGATGGACAGTTAGCAGTAGCAAGAGCATTTGGCGACAAGAGCCTGAAGATGCATCTAAGTTCAGAGCCAGATGTAGTGGTAGAGCTCATAGATGATGATACAGAGTTTCTCATTTTGGCTAGTGACGGCGTATGGAAGGTTAGCTACTTACATTTCCAGAGCCTTAAATATTTGGATCATGTTGTGACCGTTTGTCGAATATATGGCAACCTTTATATCCTTATATGCATAACATAGTTGCTAGTGCGACATTTGTGCAACTTTTCGCGTAAAATACTAGGTACTGTCAAATCAGGAAGCTGCAGATTGCATTAAAGATATCAAGGATGCGCGGTCAGCTGCAAAGCATCTCAATGAACACGCTCTTGCAAGAGGAAGTACCGATGATATCTCCAGCGTAGTTGTAAGGTTGCAATAATCTTCTCTCTGTGCACTTGGTAGATGATGAAACGTGTGCGTAGAGTTTTGTTTGAAATGTAAAATCTGAACTAGTTCTTGCTTTTGTCAATCGTCATGGTACTGTATAAACGTTTAAGTTCCAACATCTGGAGCTGTTCTCACACAAACTTCCAATAAATGGAATGTTGTTGCTAGGAAAACCACTACAACATTATTTGAGTTCTTAACAAGCATCCACGATAGGTCTTTAACTATATATTAGCAACATAGAGGGATAACACGATGCCCCGGGGGGGCTGACAGAAGAGAGTAAGCATTTCATCCAGAGATGTCAGCAGTGTGGTTGTGGATGGTATTCCTGCTGGAAAAAGTCATGTCCTTATGTGGGCTGGCTTCCCCATTGATCAACCTGCATTGGTTATCTTCCATCTCAATAGTCAGCGGTGTTTTGCGATGCCGCTGTTGTGTCCGTCTAAATGCAGGCGATAGCTCTTTTTAGTGCCATCAAATTCTGAGAGCTCATGGAACCTGGATGAGAGGCATATGTCACGTATTAAAATGTCGAGGTACGTTTGCTAGGATAGACAAGCATAAATAGTCCTGATATAAGAATTTAGTACTGTTTTATCCATGTCTTGTTTGGTTATTAATCTTCGTAGAAGTTATATCAAAATTAGTAATTAGTACCAGAATAAGTTATCCATATCACAGGATGGAATAATAGTTAACAAGATTAGTTATTTCGGGATAAAACAATGATACCTAAAATATTTGAAAAAGTAAGCACACAAACTAACTAAGGGGGTTTAATATGAATCATATGTACATAATTTTTTTCAAAACTATACACAAATAGTGTAATTTATCATCGAAGGGCGAAGAACCCCCAAGCCCTAAGCTAACTCGCCCTTGCAATGTAGTTAGGTAGATTTTCAAAAGATTGAAGCCGTAAAGAATTGACCCAATCCCACTACTCCAACAGAGATTTAAAGTTTCTTGGGTTTGGTTGATCTCAATAGCTTATACTACCAGACAACTTAAGAATTACAAGTTTCTGTTATATCAAAAGGAATCAACAATTTATTTACCAATTGAAAATCTCCTTCATTTTACACAAATCTCCCCTGACTAGATAGAGTAATTAAGCAATGAGAATGTCATGATGCACATAAAAAAATGCACTCAAAATTGGCTAAAAAAAATGATATAACAAAGAGTTGTTTGGAAGAAGAGTACTTGCTGCATTGTTGACAAAACCTCTGCCTTAAACCAGCAAGCAAAACAATAGGAGCCTTAGCATGAACTTGACAAACTTTGTGCCTTTTATGGTACTTCTTAGCACCATCCTCATCAACCTCACATTTCTCCACTTGACAATAGTGCTTCATCACTTGCACCACCACCCCTCCACCACCATCATTATTTGCCATGTTTTTTTTTTAATTATTGAAAATGAAGATTCCAAGAGGAGAGATGGGAGTTTTGTTGAAGAGTTGTAACATAATGAATGTTGCCTAGGTTAGGCATATGCTAGGACAAAAGGTGAATAAAGCTTGTGAGGACCACAACTACAATCACAACCAAGGAATTCAATTGAATGTCATAGGTACTTTCTTTTTTTTTTTCACTGATGTACCTTACCATTTACAATAATATATAAACGTGTCCTTCAACTTGACCTTAATTCCTCAACTGATACTTATGCCTCCAATATTAGGTGTGCACAAATAGACACATAACATAATACAAATCAGTTTGAGTGTATCTCATGCATGTGTTTACATGTTCAATGTTATACAAGTTTAAGTGTCCACTTGTGCACATTCAAAATTGGAACACATGAATGCAACTAAAGCCATGCTTATATATATATTTTTTTGGTTTTCCATCCAGTGGCCGATACCACATTTGAGTCCGACTAAATCCGGATTTCCACCAAAAAGTCCCAAGCGCTTTCTAACAAAGACGATTCCGTACCAATGAACTCTTAAACTTTATATCTTTTTACAAACATGATATATTTTTTGTTGGTATATATATAATTTTGAATCTCCTTAATACTAGAGAAGGTCTTTATTGTAGTACCAAAAGATGGATCAAAATTGCTTATTTGAATTCTTTCCAGATGTAATAATTTATTTATCCCCAATAGTAATCTTAACAGAGGAGATGATCCCTTTGTGCCAACATCTCTATACTAAATAAATTTGGAAATTCTACCGCAAGTGGTCGAAGAGCTTCAAAAATTGCACCCAAACCGCTCTTCTCGAGCAATTTATAGTTTAAGTTGAGCTCGCACCAAACAAAAAAGGAATAAGTTTCTAATTATATACAAAAGAAAAAATCTCTTATATCCACTTATAATTTAATTGAAAAGATAATACTTATATAAAAGTCTTCTATAATTTAATTGAAAAGATAATACTTGTATAAAAGTCTTCTATGTTTTATTTTATTTACAAATTTTAAATGTTATTTTTCGAAGTCATGTACAATTGAATAAAATAAAGGAAAGGGGAAATAGGCAAAGGATTCCGCACTCCATCAAAAATGATAATTAGCGGCAATTAATTAACGATAATAGCTTAATCGCCGCTAAATATATATTTTTAACTGTAATTAACACTCTTTGTATATGTTCCTAAAGTCTTTAGCGACATTAGTTCTGATGACACTTAACTAATGTTGGTAAAGACTTTAACACTCTTTATTTATGTTTATATTTATTGTCGTTAAAAGTTATTTTTTTATTGTATTGACAATGGGAATCGAGCCCTCACCATATTATATTATTACATTTGTTCTATTCTAGGTAAAATCTTTTGACCAGAATTTAGTCAGAATGGTTAAATAACATATTTCACACTATGTTATTTTATCTTTTTGAACATTTTTATCCTTTTAACTTAATACCTTTTAATTAAAAAATGAAAAAAATCAGTTCATTTTAAAATTAAAAAAATATTATAAACTTTTTAAATTTCTAGTTAAATTTTCTGGCCATTTAACATTACCCATTTATTCTATTTGTGTAAATATAATGCTGATAAATTTTTATCATAAAAGTGGTTGTGTTTTTAGGTGAATTCTAGTAAGCATTAGTTATTAGGTGGGGTAAAGTTACTACAATCCGACACGTAAAGCACATAGAGTTAATGATTGAAGTAGCGAAGAGGGTTCCAATGTTAGAGGAAGATAAAAGAAAAAAAATCATTTAATGGACCATATTATTTTATCAGGTGTTAAATGAACGGATTAGTTTGAAATTAATCGAAACAAGCTAAATTGAGTTAATAAATATATGCTAAATTGAGTTAATAAATATATGAATTATTGAATAATTGTAATTATTTGGTCTAGATTGATTTGAATTTGTTCCAACAAAATAAATTGAGTTGATAAATATACAAGGATTCAATCGAGAATGAAAAATGAGACGGAAATGAATTGTGTTGAAGTGATTTATTTGGGTTGAAATGAATTGTTTGGTTAAGTTTTAATTAATTAATTCATTTTTTAAAATAATTTTTAATATCTAATATTTTTATTAATATATCAAATTAAAAAAAATATGATTTTGATAATATGTGGGGCATTCGCATAAATGTTCCTATTTTAGGATAATGTTTAATTTTTGTCCTTTTTGATATGCCATGAAATAACAAATAACTATTTGCAGGAAATAAATTTACATTTTCATGGTATAACATCCCACCAGTTATGAAAAATAGAAATTATGTCAAGTAAGACAATAAATTCTAAGCTTATATCAAACGAGTTAAGTCATGGTAACATTATACAATTTATGACGGACAAGGCAAAAAGTCTCTAACCTTGTGCCTCGCAAAATTAGCTTATAAATACAAATACTTTGATTCACAAATTTTCATGAAACGAGCAACAAGAGCAAAAATTAGAGTATTATATTCGAAGGCAATATTAAAAACCACCCTGAAAGAGAGAAATTTGTGCAAAAACGTAAAATTTAAATTATATATCAATCCAATTTTTACTGTAGTGTCTAATTGATTACGCTGACTTAGTTAAACTAATAAATGACTCCACAATAACGTAACTAGCCCAAAGTTCAGCATGTTCGATCGATTAATTATGAGCTAATTTTATCATCTCTAATTTCAACTTGACTCTTGCTCATCATACAAGGATATTACTTGTTTTAGCTTTTAAGACAATCTTATTTGATTTTTCACCCAATATTCAAAGTTCGTATTGAAATTCTGATTAAATTCAATTTGCATACTACAAAACTCATTTAAAGGTGACGCTTCCAACCAGATTTAGCATTTTAGATAACTTGTTACACTCATTATTACAGGGGGTTACTTTTGATAGTTACAAAAGAAAAAAAAGTTTCAAACACGTTGTATTATTATGGAAAAAGAAATGAACCAACCAAGTGCCTAATTTACACCACTATTTAAATTATTTTATGACAAAATATATGGACCATACTATATATTAAAGGATCACATCAATAAAAAGGACCAATTAAAGATAGCAAATTAAATAATATGGGTGTTTGCCTTCCTATTCTTTTGTCTATTAATAGTGGTGACCAACCTAACCTCCCTCATATTGTTAGGGAACTATTAATACACGATCTACATAGGAGCATTGTTGTCCAATAAGAAATTACACTTCTATTTTTATTTTTATTATTATTATTATTATTATTATTATTATTATTATTATTATTATTATTATTATTATTAGATATTTGATAACCAATAGTTCAAAATAATTATCTTTCACCTTCCACTTTTAAGTGTAATTCGAAACGCCAAGAAACACATGGACTGAATAATTTTATCCATCATTATTAAAAAAGATCACCTAATAATTTATAAATCCAATAAGCTTTAAACATGAAATCTTTCTTCATTAATCCATATTTTTACTAAAAATTATAAACAGAACAAATATTATGACACATCTATAATAACGAACTTAAGAAGACTAGAACCATGCATCTAATTATTTTTAGCTTATGCTTGATACTCCGAATTAGAATATTAAAAGTTACCTATTACTCCCTTCGTTCACTTTGACTTATCCCACTTTTAAAACATTCAGAAAAAAAACAAAAACAAATTTTCCTATATATCATTATTTTTTAAGAAACGTGTAAAGTACTGATAAAAAGTTCTAATGGCGATCTCTCAAATCATAACCATCAGCACGTTTTTGTGTATGTTTATCTTTATGAGTAGATGGATATTCATATCCCTTTTTCATTTCATCATTAGCATCATCATCAACTAAAGCATCCTTAACGTTCTTTGTTGTTTCTTTAGCTGCATCCCATGCCTCATCCATACTCTCTTTCTCCTTTTCCCCCACATTTAGCCCCGTCTCCACTGCTTTTGCTGCTCCCTCTTTCAAGCTTTGTCCTACTGAATTCGCCCTCTCCTCCCTCCCATCTACCGTTTCGTCCACGTTCTGAGAAAATATTTTCCAAAATATTTTGAAAAACGATACCACAAACTCAAGTCACCATAATCAGGGATGTAGCCATCCAAGGGTCTCTACCTAGGAGACTCTTCGTTAGAAAATTATTCTACCTAGGAGACTCTTCGTCAAAAAATTATGTTCTATATGCATGTCAAATAAGTATATATTTAAAATTGGATAGCGATGACAAAAGCTATACTTTTGGCATAGTGATGGTCTGATAGTGGGTGTCCCATTTGAATGAAGGAGTTCCATGTTTGAACCTCAAATAACACAATATTCATTTTGAATACCACACACCATTATTCTTGAACACCTTCAATAAAATTTCTGAATTTGCTAATGTCATAATATATACTCTATCCATAATATATAAAAAATAAAATATCAACGACATATTTAAGATCACAAGTTAAAAAATACACACAACTGTATTATGAAATATTTTCGTCCACAGGGATACGTACTTTCAACGGAGGCGGAGCCAGGACAAAGAGTTTGAGAGGACAAAGAGTTTGGGGTTCTAAATTTCCTTTAGAACCGTCAATCAATTTTATTAGGGATTCACAAATTAATATACATATATATTTAATTAATTTTCTAGTACAACTACAAGGTCTACAGAAAAGTTTTATTAGGGGTTCACAAATTAATATACATATATATTTAATTAATTTTCTAGTACAAATACAAGATCTACAGAAAAGTTACTGAGTTCGTCCAAACCCATTAACTCCACCTAGCTCTGCTATCTGACTTTCAAAAACAACTTTTTTCATTAAGTTGATGTACGACAAAAAAAGTGGAAGTAATTAAAGAAGTAACTTCTCAAATAGTAAAAGTGTCACATAGTAGAATTATAATATAGAGAGTTAATAGGTAGGAACGAATTAATAATAGCACCGCATGCGATATTCATTGTATCATTAATTAGTAACAAATGTATGTAAAGTTGTTGTACGTATATAAAATAAGATAATTTTAGTTACAATTAAATATATATTTACACAATTAATTCACTTATTATATAGTGATTATTATAACTACCAGAAAACATAAAATTAGCTACAAATTTGTAGGTAATCCTTAGTCAATCAGTACCTAAATAGGTCCTAGCTAATTGAATTTTCTTATAATCTATTGCTAATCCATAGCTAAATAAAAATGAACATGAATTTTTGCTGCTAATTCCTTATTTTCTAGTAGGAGGATCAATTAATTGATAACGAACAATTGAGTAGTTATTGTTAGTCCATATGTTACTATGTTTGGGCTTTTCCTATTTCCTATTAGGTTAGGTTTAGTTAATGGATTCCTATTAGGTTAGGTTTAGTTAATGGATTCCTATTAGGTTAGGTTTAGTTAATTGATGCTTATATATAGCCTTCCTATTCTTTTGTATTTAGACGAATTCTATTATATTGTAATACAACTCTTGCCTCTTGTTCTTCAATTAAAGTAGTTCTATTAACATGGTATCAGAGCCTCTACGATCTTGGTAGAAAATCAAAGAGCTTCCGCTGCCGGCGGGTGGCACCCATATATGCTGCCCGTCTGGCCAATGATTATGTTAGCAAAAGTTGGGTCACCATGCATTTTTTTGGTGATTGATCCATGCTCCTTTGATTTGTTTGGGTTCGATGTTGATTTGTTTGGATTCGATTTTGATTTGTTTGGGTTCGATTTTTTGATTTGTTTGGGTTCGGTTTTTTGATTTGTTTGGGTTCGGTTTTTGATTTGTTTGGGTTGGGTTTTGATTTGTTTGGGTTCGATTTTGATTTGTTTGGGTTCGGTTTTGATTTGTTTGGGTTCGGCTTTTAATTTGATTGGGTTGGGTTCGATTTTGATTTGTTTGGGTTCGCTTTTGATTTGTTTGGGTTCGATTTTGATTTGTTTGGGTTCGATTTTGATTTGTTTGGGTTCGGTTTTGATTTGTTTGGGTTCGGGTTTTGATTTGTTTGGGTTCGGTTTTGATTTGTTCGTTTTGGGTTGGTTCATTTTTTTGATTTGTTCGAACTAGGGTTCGAATTTTTGATTTGTTCGTTTTGGGTTGGTTCGTTTTTTTGATTTGTTCAAACTAGAGAAAAATCCCGTTTTAAATTTTCTCGCAGTCCACTTCAGACAGAGTTTACCACTTCGTTAACCGTTGGATCGTGCTCAAATTTGAACTGGGAGTTCTCAGAATCTGGTTCTTGCAATTCAACGGTGGAGATCGGATTTGGAGGTCTGTAGCTTCTGATTTGTGGACGAAATTTGGGTTTGTGGGATTTGTTGAGATTGTGTTAAGTTGGGGTGATTTGAGAAGTTTTGTGGGGGAAAGTTTGATTCGATGGATGTATGTCGATTGCCTTCTGCTGATTTTCTTGACAGAAAGCTTGTGTGTCGGACGAAGCACATTGAGATTGATTGTCACTTCACCCGTCATCATTTACAGCTCGGAACCATATCGTTTCCTTTTGTTCCGTCAACTTTGCAGATTGCTGATCTTTTTTACGAAGGCGCAGTCGGGGTCTCGTCGATTTTTGTGTGACAAACTCTCAATGCTTATTGCTGTTGCATTGTGAGTTTGAGGGGGAATGTTAGTCCATATGTTACTATGTTTGGGCTTTTCCTATTTCCTATTAGGTTAGGTTTAGTTAATGGATTCCTATTAGGTTAGGTTTAGTTAATGGATTCCTATTAGGTTAGGTTTAGTTAATTGATGCTTATATATAGCCTTCCTATTCTTTTGTATTTAGACGAATTCTATTATATTGTAATACAACTCTTGCCTCTTGTTCTTCAATTAAAGTAGTTCTATTAACAGTTATAATATGTAAAATTAAAGCTAAATCTTTTATTATTAATCATTATATACAAACTTAAATCAAAATAAATTACCTTAAAGTCATTGTTGGATGCAGAAGTAAAAGGCACAAAGGATATTCCTTTATTTGAAGTACTCCGAAGAAAATTCAATATTATGGCAGCACCTCTTTTTCTTGCCAACATTTTTTTCTTCCTATTTTAGAGCTCTACACACTATATAATATAATGCTTGTAAATAATAATTAAAACATGCGGTCCTGTCCTTAAACTTAGATTCCAAATAAAAGAGAAATACAATGGTTGTGACACGTATGTAACGTATAACATGTGTACTATGTACCAAACCTTCTACGTGTCGAAACCATGCAAAGGCCAACAATTGTTTCACTCCGCATTAGAAAATATATATTGAAAATCGACTAAATTCACGTTACACCATGTAAGGCTCATACAGAAATAACACTCCCAATCGGACACGATGATACATCTTTTACATACTAGATAAGGAATTCCGTGCCAGCACGAGTCCAATATATATTACTCCTTCGAGTTTAATTTATGTGATACTGTTGGAATTTGAAGAATCATCTAATTTTTTTATATGATTTTTAAAGATTTTAAGTTGTTATTATAGTGATTTATAGTATTTTTTACATAATTTTCAAATAATTACTTCTTATGTCCCAATTAACGTGGCACAAATAGAATTGAAGAGTTAACCAAATTTTTATGTATCTTTCAAATATTTTAAATTTTAAATTATTGTAATTTATTATATTTTCTACGTCATTTTCAAATACTATATGTTACTTCTTCTGTCCTAATTTACGTAGCATCGATATAATTCGAAAGACATTATCAATTGTTTATGTGTTTTAAATATTTTATTTGGTGTGTGGTCCTATATAGTGTATTTTGATATTATTTTTTTAACTTTTTAATTTCAAATTTTCCCATAATTTTAATATCACAAAATTAAAAAATATCTTGATATATTTTAATTTTTAACTTAAGTCACAAAGTTAAAAATATTATTTATTTTTTAAAATTTTATGAAGTTAATTAACAAATTAAAACTTGGAGATTGCTATGTGGCAGTGGGGACCCACGGTAGAAAAAAGCGGCATGCTTTTGCTGGGCAAATAGGTAATTAAGTGTAAACAAACTGGTTTTATAAACATTGGATCGGTTGCCATGTTTCGATATAAATATGGGATCGGTTGCCACGTTCTGGCATAAACATTGGATCAATTGTCACGTTTCAGCATAAATATGGGATCGATTGCCATGTTCAGGCATAAACATTGGATTGATTGCCACGTTCCGACATAAATATGGGATTGGTTGCCATGTTCCGGCATAAACATTGAATCGTGTACCACATTCCGGTATGCTAACAGTTTGGGTGTGGGTTCCAAGAGAGGACCATTGAATTGAGTTTCGTGAGAGAACCAATACTGCACTTGCTCTTTTTATGTTGAGTACAGGGCATCTTCAAGCGGCTATTGATAGACCTCAGCTAGGTGACTATTGAGTGTGACCAGATTCAAGGGTGAGCCAGTTCTTTCAAGTAGCCATGTATCTCTCTTGTTTAAATCCACTCTTTTCAGACTTAGACAATTGTTAAGGTGTTGTTTAGTTTCGGGTGTGTACCCCTTGTTCTTAGACTTGTCGTTTGTGGAGTTTTGGTACAATGACTTTCAGGTTTTAGGGGTTGAATTTCCGCATTAGTTTGGTTAGTTATTTGTTTAAACTTGCTTCTGTATCTTTAAATATGTAGTATTTTGGTTAACGCTGCTTAGTTGGTTGTAGTAATGGTTGTCCTAGCGGAGGGTTAGCATAGGTACCAATCACGACGGTCTGGGTCGTGACAATTAACTTTTGAGTTGGATTAATAATTAATTAATATATATAATTTATAATATTTTTATATAGTGTAGGGTAAAATGATAATCCAACTTTGCACTTTGCACTTTGCCAAAAGTTGTGTAGAATTCTGTAGAAAGCTCAAAAGTTATATTGGAGAGTGGAGAGACATGCCTTTCAAAACACTTTTTCATTTTTAGTATTTAATATAATATAATTATTATTTAATAGTTAATTGATTAGGTATTTTATTTTGAATTAAGATAGAAATAAAATAGTATTTCAACTTTTACTTTGTGGCTTTTGATCACTTTTAGATGAGAAGTAGAGTGAAAAAAGAGTAGAAAGAATACAAGTTAGAAAACTCTCTCCATACTTCATCCATCCTACTTCCATATTCCTTTATGTACCCAAAATCCTCTTTCGTATATTAAAGTTTGTGAAATAAAAATAAGTGTGCTTGTGTGTTAAAGTTTTTGAAAACGTTTCCAAGGTCCTTCGGGGGTTCCCGAAAGGGAAACCTCTCTCAGTTTATCATGTAAGTTTTACGATGTTTACTTCCCAAAATTCCCCTCAAAAATATGTTATTTAATTTTCTAAGTTGTTAGTTTTTAATGTAATTATTGTATATATGTTTTAAAATTTACCCTTAGTATATGGTTAACTTCTTAACTTCTTAATAACGACTATGGATTAACCTGTAAATTCCTAGGATTTTTGGCTTTATAGTCCGCTTGATGAAAGGATTCATAAGTTATCTACTAAACATTGTTGAGTTTTGTCTATATTACAGTCTAGATTTACTCTAAATGATAAATTACACTTAGGATAGAAAATTTAATAACCTTAGAAACTAGAATGAATGATTTAGAATAAAGACTAATTACAATAGAGAAAGGAAAACAAAAAATAGACCAGGATAATACACAAGGTACAATACATTTAGATCAACTAGAAAGTGAATTAATGAATATAGAAGAAAACAATACTAGTTTCATATGTAATGAAGATAAAAATTTTGGAACTATAAGAATATTAGTAAGAATAAAAATCAAAGATATAGAAATAGAAACTTTAGCATTAATAGATACAGGCTGTACTGGTTGTCTTCTTAACAAGAAAATAATACCTCAACATATACTATCAATACTAAAGACATTAAAAGAACCAATAACAACTATACAAATGGACGGAACATACAACATTTATGATAAATATATAGAAAAAACACAAATAAGCTTTATTAATACATGTAACGAATTCTACAAACCAACGTACAATATATATAAAATTTTAGTAAGAGATTTAAATATTAAAACTGATTTAGTATTAGGCTTACAATTTCTTATACAAAATAATGGAAGTTGTCTAGTTTCTAGAGATGGAATAATGCTGTTTAGAAATACAACATATACTCCTGTACAAACTAGAAAAATTCCAACCAAGGAATTAAATAAAGCCAATAAACTAAATACAATTCCTTGTTGCGACGACTGTGGCAATAATGGTAATTGTTCCTCAAAAAATCTATATGAAGAAGAAAAAGAAGAAAATTATATAGAAAATACATACATAGAAGACATAGAAAAAGATTATACATTAATAAATGTAGAAATATAGACACTTAGATATATTGGGGGTAGAGGTATAGTGTATGTAGTATGTATTATTAATAGTATTAAGTATTAACACTAAAAATAGTAAGTACTGAAATAGTAAACAAAGTAAACACAGAAAATACAGCAAATACAGAAAATACAGTAAATACAGAAAATATAGTAAATACAGAAAATACAGTAAATACAGTAAATACAGTAAATACAATAAAAACAGTAAAAGCAATATATAATATATATAGTAGTATAAGTAGTAGCTATATATATATAGTAGTAGATATATATATATATAGTAGTACGTATGTAGTATATATAAATATAATATATAGTAGTAGTACTTATATAGTACTTAATAATATAATATAATATATATAATATTAGTAGTACGTGTATTCTTATATATAATATAATAATGATATATATAGTATATATATAATATTAGTAGTACGTATATATAATATAATAATGATATATATAGTATATAATATAATATATAGATATATAATATAATATATATTATATATAGTAATAATATATATATATATAGTATAATATATCGTAGTACGTATATATAATATATGGATATATAGTAATACTTTATATAGTATGTAGTATATATATTATATAGTAGTAGATTTATAATGTAATTTAGTAGTGCGGGTAAGTTGTTCTGTGTCCAGTCTTTGTTCCGTGTCAATTGTGTTCAGTCTTTGTTCCGTGTCAAGGCTTTGTTTCAGATATTTTGTACGTCCTACTCAGTACTCCCTCTCTCCTTTAGTTTAATCAAGCTAGTTTATGACTTAAATCCCTATTTTCCCCATGTTTTATTTTTGTTTTTCAATTTTTTATTTTTGTTTTTATTTTTTATATTTGTTTTTGGATTTTGTCTTACCCATTTCATATCTTCTTCTTAACCTTTGTTCTTAACAACTTCGTCTTTAACCACACCCCGGATATAAAACTGGCAACAAATTCGTCCTTTCATCAAGCGGACTATAAAGCCAAGAATCCTAGAAATTTACAGGTTAATCCATAGTCGTTATTAAGAAGTTAAGAAGTTAACCATATACTAAGGGTAACTTTTAAAACATATATACAATAATTACATTAAAAACTAACAACTTAGAAAATTAAATAACATATTTTTGAGGGGAATTTTGGGAAGTAAACATCGTAAAACTTACATGATAAACTGAGAGAGGTTTCCCTTTTGGGAACCCTCGAAGGACCTTGGAAACGCTTTCAAAAACTTTAACACACAAGCACACTTATTTTTATTTCACAAACTTTAATATACAAAAGAGGATTTTGGATACATAAAGGAATATGAAAGTAGGATGGATGAAGTATGGAGAGAGTTTTCTAACTTGTATTCTTTCTACTCTTTTTTCACTTTACTTCTCAACTCTTACTACTCTCCTTATATAGGCAAAATAAGAAACTTAAAAAGGTCAAAATGACACTACTAAGTGGCCTAAATTATTTTATGGCCGACAACTTGATAAGATTCGTTTAATAGTGCAAGTTGGGTACTCATTGGGCCCCATCGTCACATGCATTATTAATTTCATCTTTTGACTCAATTATTTAATAGACGCGTGTTATGTCAACAGTTTTTCCCTCGTTTGGAGGGTAGTGATAAAGTGACAACACACTATTTTTTACAGGACACATAGTGGGCATTCCCACCTACTACTTTGAATAATTTACATATAACATTACCATTTTATCTACTAATTAATTTTTTCTACTACATTAATTATTGTCTTCTTGTTTGCCCATACCTTTGATGACTTTACTTGTTGTCATTCTTGACTTTCTTATCATGTAATTGCCGTATCTTCTTTTGTCTCTTATTTGGTGAAATTGTTTTCATCATCTTTCTTATTGATGAAACAATTTAAGTGTCTAGGTTGTGTAATGCGATAGTATCAAAACTCATGCCTGGGTCATTATCTTCATAAGGGTCTTGAGCGTCTTGAATATTATTTATCTGTTCCTCGTCTGATACTGAAGGACTATTAATATTGTCTTCTGAACCATTACTTGGACTGGGAAAGTCTTTGATAATATGTTTGCCTTGGCTTTTTTCTTGGGAAAATTTTTCTAAAGTTTGTTGAATTATTTTTTCTAATTTTTCATTTTTTTTCTTTTTTAAAACATCATTTTTTCTTAAAAAGTCTTTCTGAAAATATTTCGGTAGTCTTCTTCGTGAGGAAGTCGACCCCTCTTCTTCACTTTTTGGCAAAGTGACAGCCTTTAACGGATTTGATAGGTCTTTACCGGTCACCGTTTGAACCGGACTAGCTGTATCATGCTTCGATACAGTAGAGTTCTTAGCATTCAGAGGGAAATACACACCCGTCTCATCCATTTTTAAAGGAGATGGAGAACTCATTTCTTGCGTCTGAGTACTGTCTGTTCTTGAAACATATTTATTTTGGAAAGTCTCGAGCTGTTTAACAAGTCTCATATTTTTTTGGATAAGGATTTCATTTTTTGTATTGAGTCTTTTGAAACCCTCAGTCATGGAAGAACAATGATCACAAAATATTATTTTGTCTAAGTCTTTTTGGATATTGTATTGAGGTATTTGGTTTGGGCTTTGTCTGAGAGCTGGTGAAATATAATAATTAGGCCCAAATATTCCTCGTGCATAGTCTAAGGCTTCAGTGAAATCATTAAAACCTTAAAAAAGTGGATTTTTTTTATCCCATTTATAGAATCAATTACTTCTATCCAAGTTTGAAAAATACCTTTGGTTTTATCATGTATAACTACATAATATTTAAATTTATTGTCTTTATTTTTGTCTGAAAAATATTGACATAAAGTATTAGAAACTGCTATAAAATACTTAGTATCTTATTTATTGTATGTCATCCATAAGTTATCTACTAAACATTGTTGAGTTTTGTCTATATTACAGTCTAGATTTACTCTAAATGATAAATTACACTTAGGATAGGAAATTAAATTGTACTTACCGAAATGGATTCGCTCCATAAAATTGTCTGTTGTATTTAAAGGTCTGAAATTTTATCTGCCTAATAATGTCTGAGCATAAGTATCTGGCTGGGCGATGCCCTTGCCTTTGTCTACTGTCTGTTGACCTGTTGGTCTCATGTTGAAATAGATATTAATTAGTTTTTAATTGTAATCTACTTAATTTATCAGCTAAGTCGTTTTTTTTTCCTTTAACATATTCAAAAATAATATTATTATATATAGATATTATATCTATGAAGTTTAACCATCTTCTTTTACTGCTAGCTTTACTATTTATTTTTTCATGAAATTTTACTATTGCTTCACAGTCTGTTCTAACTAGTATTTCCTGTTTATTTAATATATATAATTTAAAACTATTTAGTCCATATATTACAGCTAATACTTCTGCGTCTATACTACTCATATTTTCTTTTTCTTTATATTGTCCACTTTGGTAGGCACATATTTTTTCTTCATTTTTTGGACTGTATTTATTTGGTATTGATTTTAATATGGCTCCCCATCCTAATTTACTACCATCTGTTTGAACTATTAAATAATCTGATTCTAGGGGTATTTGTAAGTCTGGTATATTTTTAACTTTTTTTTTAATTTGTTGAACTAATTTAATGTCTTCTATATTAAAGTGTCTTTGTCCTTTACTACCAGTTTTTGCATATAATGGACCTGCTATTTTTCCTAAGTCTTGAATAAAATTTCTAGTATAATTTACTAATCCTAGAAATTTTTGTAATTCTTTTATATTGTCTAACTTATCAGGCATATCTAAAACTTTTTTAGCTATATGTGGTTGTAATTTTACTTTTCTTTCTCCTAAAGTTACTCCTAAAAAATTTATATGTGTCTTACATAATTCCATTTTCTTTTTACTAATTATTATTCCATATTTTACAAATAATCTAAATACTGTCTGTAAGTGTCCTAAATGTTCTTGTATATTTTTACTAAACACTAGAATATCGTCTACATATACTAATACGAAGTTTTTATAGTCTCCGAACATATGATCCATCTTTTTTTGGAAGATAGGAGGAGCTGTCTTTAAACCAAAAGACATAACTAGCCACTCAAAATGTCCTTCAGGACAAGTGAATGTTGTCCATTCTATGCTTTTCGGGTGCATTTTTACCTGTCAGTATCCTGATTTACAGTCAAATTTACTAAATATCTTTTTACCTAGTATTCTATTAATTAACTCATTTTTATCAGGTAATTTATATGCATCTGTTCTAGTATTATCATTTAGTCTTTTATAATTTATTACCATGCGAGCTTTTCCTCTTACTTGTTCGCTATAGTTTCTAACCATAAATGCTGTTGATCTATGTCTAGATGTGGATCTTCTTATTACTTCTAGTTTTAGTAATTCTTTAATCTGTTTAGTAAATTCTTCAGTGTCTTCATTATTTGTTTCTATTGTTGCTGTTTTTATAGTATATTCGGGATTTATTATGTCTAGCTTACACATAAGTTTATTACTTCCCCAATGTATTAAAGGTTTTTCTCCTATTATTTCCATTTCATCTAATATTGCTACTATATTTTCTAAGTCTTTATGATTGTTTATTTTTCCTATAGTATTTATTCCTTTTTGAAAATTGTAAAATTCTGTTTCTACATTTATTAATGTATAATCTTTTTCTATGTCTTCTATGTATGTATTTTCTATATAATTTTCTTCTTTTTCTTCTTCATATAGTTTATTATCTTTATTTAATTTCTTGGTTGAAATTTTTCTAGTTTGTACAGGAGTATATGTTGTATTTCTAAACAGCATTATTCCATCTCTAGAAACTAGACAACTTCCATTATTTTGTATAAGAAATTGTAAGCCTAATACTAAATCAGTTTTAATATTTAAATCTCTTACCAAAATTTTATATATATTGTACGTTGGTTTGTAGAATTCGTTACATGTATTAATAAAGCTTATTTGTGCTTTTTCTATATATTTATCATAAATGTTGTATGTTCCGTCAATTTGTATAGCTGTTATTGGTTCTTTTAATGTCTTTAGTATTGGTAGTATATGTTGAGGTATTATTTTCTTGTTAAGAAGACAACCACTACAGCCTGTATCTATTAATGCTAAAGTTTCTATTTCTATATCTTTGATTTTTATTCTTACTAATATTCTTATAGTTCCAAAATTTTTATCTTCATTACATATGAAACTAGTATTGTTTTCTTCTATATTCATTAATTCACTTTCTAGTTGATCTAAATGTATTGTACCTTGTGTATTATCCTGGTCTATTTTTTGTTTTTCTTTCTCTATTGTAATTAGTCTTTGTTGTAAATCATTCATTCTAGTTTCTAAGGTTATTAGTCTTAGATTAGTAGCATGGTCTTTTGTTTGAACTTGTTCTTGGTTTTTGGCTACTTGTTGTTTTAATTTATTTTCTATACAACTTATACATGCTTCCATATAACAATTTTTGCATTTAGCTCTATTTATTTTACTAGGATATCATTTACATATACTACATTGATTGCTATCTATTCCCTTTTGTCTTTCAAATTCATGATTACAATCTTGATATATGTTCATCATTGTATAGTTTAAATCTTCTTCTTTTAGTTCTAATTTTTCTAATCCTATTTCATTAATTAAATTATCATCCTCTGAATCAGAGGTGTCTAATTGTATATCTTTTTCCTCTGCAGTCTCTATACTTACTACAGAATATATACTTTATGTGTCTGACATATATTTATCTACATTTAATAAGGTTTCTTGAAAGTCTTCTATTAATTGAGAATTTCTAGTTTTCATGTTATTCCTTTTTGGGCATGTATTTGCTAAATGTTCTATACTTCCACAAGTATAACATTCTAATTTATTTTTATAATTCCTATCATTTCTATATTTTCTAACATGTCTATCTCTATTTAAATATGGCTTTCTAGCTGATGATTTTCTTAAGAAGTACTTTTTGTATTTATATGGTCTTCGGATATGGTCTATTCTTTTCTTATATCTTCTTGGTTTACTAGGTTCTTTATCATAACTTTGAGTAGTATATATCATTGCCTTGCAAAAGTTCATTTCATTTTGCTTTAGTTGCTTTTGTATTTGTATATTTGTATATTTTTCTGTTAGTATTTCCATTATGTGATTTATTTTTTGTCCTATAGACCATAACTTTGTAGGGTCTTGTATTACTCCTTCTCTTCTATTCCATCTTTCTTCTATTTCTCTTCCTAATGCTCCTGGCAACTTATTAAATAACTTTTTTCCTAATTCTTCATTAAATGTATTTCCACTAATAGTACAATAGTAAAAATAGTCTTTAAGAAAATTCTTTATATATATCCAATTAGATATACTTAACTGTTCTAATTTTATTAGAGCATTTCTTTGTAATGCCACTAATCCACTATTTGGGTCTTCACCTGTTAATAACACATGTATTTTATTAGTAAAATTATATGGGTTTGGTCCTATTTCAATTAGTGCTTGGAATTCTTGTGGGTAAGTTTGTTTATAAGATTCCCATAATGCTTTACAGGATTCTCCTAAAAATGTCTCTAAGTATTTATACATAGTCTCAACATCAGTTTCTTGATAATTTTTAATAAAGTCTGCTACTACTATTCCTTTCCATAAGTCTATTACCGTATTCCACATTTGTGGATCATGTGCTGCTATGTTTAATATTTTTCCTTTATTTCCTCCTTCTTGTAATCTAATAGGTTCTTCTATAGGCATTCTTTTCCCTGCTGGTCTAATATTATCTTTTATTTCTTGATCATGTCTAACCCATGGTTTTCTAGGTAAATTACCTGTGCTATAGTTAATATTTGGGGCTGTTGTTGTTCTTTGGAACGGACTTGCACTATGAGAGCTAGTCGCTTCTTCCATTAATTCTTTGTAACTAGTTATGGATAAGGTTTCTTGTTCTTCGTTTTCTTTGTTTATGTCTTCTAATTCGCTCGTTCTATATGATAAATTATCCTCTCTTTCCTGACATATTCTAAAATGTTCTATAGTTTCCATTATGTCCATTTTACCTTTTTTACAGCCTCTACATTTAAAAACTGTATTGTTATTATCTTGGTATTGTCTTTTTGCTTCTTCTATAGCTCTTTTGACTTCGTATCCTTCTTGTATTAATTCTATATTCATAAATTCCTATTGTTCTGATTCTATGGTACTTTCAGTTTCATTATTATCTAATTCTTTTTGACTTGTGTAGTTATAGTCTGTAAACCTAATCGAAGTTTCTCCTTTTGAGCTAGTGTACATTAAGTGTTGTTCTGGCACAAATATTTTGGGTTTACTTAGTTTATCTAAATTCCATTCTAATCCTGCATATTCTTCTGGATTTATTTTTATGGGTTTTATTAATTTTATTCCTTTATTACCCATTATTTCTACTACATCATTTACTTGGAGTTTAAATTTTGTATTACTACTTAAAGTCATTTTTCCAATAAATCCTACACACATTAATAAATTATTTCCGTTAGTCATTTCTTCATATCCTTTAGTCTGGATTCCTATTTTAATATGTTTTCCAAATTCCTTTAAATTAATTAAAAAATTTGGACTAATATAAACAATTCGTCCATTATTTGTCATGTCTACTTCGGTTAAGCTAATTATGGATTTCTTTAAGTCTGACCATCTATCATCGTATAATACAATTAGAACTTTGGATCCTAAAGTCTTTCTAGTTAATCCTTTTATTCCTACAATTATTAATCACATATGCATTAACATACTTTTGGGATTTTTAACAGTCTTTATGAAAGCTAGGTTTACTAAATTTAGGTTTGCAAAGTCTTCTCCTATTGCTGATATCTGTTCTTCTCTATAGTGTCTGTACAATTGATTATCTCTAGAGAAATGTTTTACGTTATATAAAGTTTTAGGATTTAATAATTTAAGTTGATTTTGTTGGAAAATCTTCAAATCTCTATCTATGTCTATGATTTCATTTAATTCTTGATTTTCTTCTGTATTTGATTGTCTTTTAGATAATATTCTAGAAAGTATATTATTGCCTATTCTATTTTCTGAGAAGCTGGGTCTACTGTCTTGGACTGTTCGCCTATTTGAAAGAAAATCCATTGTTGAGGTTTTCTAGTTAATTTATGTTTTTCTGGTTTAGGTGTTATTTCTACTTTCTTAAGCTGAGTAATTAATTCATCTATTTCTATATTTTTATGAATTAGTTCAGGTTGTTTTTCTTTTAATATTTTATCTACTTTTGTATTTAATTCTATTAATAAGGCTATTATTGTATTATTTTGTTTGAGAAGTATTTTGTCTGTTTGGCTAGAGGGAAAGTGAGTTGAAAATCCTACTGGTTCTTCATGGAAATTTTTCGTATATTCTAATACTTTTTTATAATTTATGTCTTCTTCACTCATGAGAGTGAGATCTGTTCTACTCTTTTAATTATTTCTTTTAAATTACTAATTTCACTAGTTATTTTTTCTACTTGTTCTATGATTTTTATTGTTACTTGGTTATTTTTGATTTCTAATTCCTTCGGTTTTTCTATTATAGTTTTTACCAACCTTTCTATTTCTAATTTTGTAGGTATTTGTTCTAAATTAAATTTAGTATTTAGATATTGAACTTTTCTATCTATTTCTAGTTCTTGTGCTTTTAAGAAATCGAAATTCTTTTCTAATTTATCTAATATTTTCAATTGCTTATTTTGTACTTCTTCTATAGTTTCTAAAAGTCTTATTATAGTTAGATCTTGTTGCTGAGTTTTTTCACTAAGATTTATTATTAAATCTATTAAAGTATTATACTGTTTATCTGCAGAATGTAATATATGTTCTCCTTCTGAAAAATTACACTTTAAAATACTATTTTTGGGTATTGATCTATATTTCTTTTCTAGGAGTATTCTTAAATCTAAATATTCTAATTGTTTTAGAGAATCTATTTTTCTATCCTATCGAACTTCTAATTGGGCATATTAGTTTATAGTGATATATCCTATTTTTAGTATATTTAATATTTAATTTTATGTGATTAATTTCTTTTATTACTTTATCTTTTTCTTTGTTCAAAAAATCTATTGTATAAGTTTTAGGTATTTCTTCGTCAGCTAATTCTTCTTTTGACCAGATTTAAATTTTTTTACAAAAGTAGTATAAACGTACTTCATGGTAACGTTTTAGGTTATTTTTATTTTAAAAATTCAACGGACAAAAACTGACGGAAATGACGACGTTAAATGAATAAACGTTACTGCGAGTAACGTTTTAGGCATAAAACGTTATTCACAATAACGTTTATTGAGAATCCAATCACATCCAACCCTGCAAATGCAGAATCAAATCCTGCAAATGTAAAACGTTACTTTGAGTAACATTTACTAAGAATCGAATCATGTCAAGAATCCAATCACGTCAACTCCTGCAAATTCAGCCTTAAAAAGCGTGGTATCATACTGCACACAGTAGCGTTAATACAGAGATATTTTCTCAAGCACAAACGTTGACTACTTGATACAATTTTTAAAAGTGAAATTTATTAAGTACTATAAAACATTTTGTTTTCCTATTGGTTTCACCAGGGAAATAAAAAAGTTGAAACACTTGTGTTCAACCAATAGGAAAACAAAATGTTTTAAAGTACTTAATAAATTTCATTTTTAAAAATTGTATCAAGTAGTCAACGTTTGTTCTTGAGAAAATATCTTTGTATTAACGTTTACCAGGTGTTGTATGACAGTCACGTTTTTGAGGTTGAGTTTGCAGGAGTTGACGTGATTGGATTCTTAGTAAACGTTACTCAAAGTAACATTTTACATTTGCAGGATTTGATTCTGCATTTGCAGGGTTGGATGTGATTGATTCTCAATAAATATTATTGTGAATAACGTTTTAAGCCTAAAACGTTACTCGCAGTAACGTTTATTCATTTAATGTCGTCATCTCCGTCAGTTTTTGTCCGTTGAATTTTTAAAATAAAAATAACCTAAAACGTTACCATGAAGTACGTTTATACTACTTTTGTAAAAAATTTTAAAAACGTATTAGTTAGGTGAATTGGTTTTAAAAATAGCTTATTTTGGTCAAAATCTCCCTATTAGGAATTGGATTTGTAAATCATGCTTATTTATATAAATAAAAAGGTAAAAATTGTATCATTACTGTTGTGTTTATTGTGAGTTAATTTATCATGATGATGATGATTGAAGAGTGTACAATCATATCATACTACTTCTGCTTCAATGGCTCAGACACAAAGGCATGACCTCATAACCGGGTGGATTTTTATTCTAGGAAATTTCTGTGTTCTCACAAATTATTTGGATAAAGACCAGCAGACGCTCCGTATCGAGTTGGAAGCGTTAAGAGAGAAAAATCGACAACTTGAAGCGGAGTTAAAAGTGTTAAGAGAGTCAAATCGACAATGTGAAGATCAAACCCTAAATAGTTAAATGAGTCAGGGTAGCTTTTCTTTTTCCTATATTTTATTTTAGTGTATTGTTTGGGTTTGGCTTCTTTTTGTTTTATTGTGTTCAATTCAATAATTGTTTTCCAAATTCTATCTAAACTGGATAGTCCCCAAATTAGCATGAAACTGAAATTGGTAAAACTGAGTGAAAGTGAATGACACAAATATGAAAAGCAAAAGCAAGATTATAGGTTGTAAATCAATATTACCTTATCCCAATCCCAATAGGATTTGGAGAAAGGTTTTATATTTATATGAATTCATATAAAGGGTATTGAAAAAACATGTAAAGCAAATGCTTTTTTAAAAAAAATTATTATAGTAACTTAAAAGTTTCCTAGAAATAAAAAGTGAAGAACAAGATATTTTGTTTTCTTTCTCAATTTCTGTAATATCAGATTAACTCACAAAATTAACTCTCTAACAAGTTGAATAACTTTAGTCAGAAATATATTAAGATAATATGTCAACCATGAATGAATTGTCTGTTGTTGATTACCCCCATAGTTGCTTACACAAGTAAAAAGTTTTTCTAAAAGTTTTTTTTTTATCCGTTCTATTTTGATTTTTTAATATTTGATTATTGGGTAAATCAATAACGACGGTACTAACTTACTATTTTACCTCTACATAAATATTAAATATTCATTTGAGTATGTTACTAGTTACTACGTTCTTCCTTTAGCCTTCAATTCACAATTCACAATGAGTTTGAGTTCACAACTTCACATTATATATACAAAACATCAAAACCTAAAGTAAGAATCTTATTCCTCTTAATTTCTCTTTTGGGTTGCACTTATGTAGTTTTAGTTTCTATTTTATGAGTGTTTTGTAAAGTTACATTCTTGTTGAGTCTCTATTTTACGAGTGTTTTGTAAAGTTACATTCTTGTCTTGTTGAGTCAAATTATTAGAGAAGTCATATATTTGTTTTATTTCCTCACTCGATTTTGGAAAATTCAAGCACAATGGTCAATGGGTTCCAATTTGCATGACATGGGTTGTGTTACTTCTATACCCCTTGATAATATGATCTCGTCAAAGTGAGAAGATCGTCTATAACAAAATTGGTTTCAACTTCTACTGTTATATATTTTTATACACAACTAATTACACTCTCTAATTAAAAATGCAAACAATTATTTAATTCTGTATAGTAGTGGGCTTGTGGCTATTCAAAATGCAAACATTTATTTAATAATTCTTGGTAATTGCCAAAGAATTATGTTTATTTAATTTATATAATCCAATGAATTTGGTCTACGTTAAATTACTTTTTCCAACTTTCTATCTTCTCCACATTCTGGACATAATGATTAATTGGTGATGTGGAGAATTAATGTTAGTTTTGAATGGAAAAAGTGTTTAAAATAATGATTATTATTTATCATTTAATTAATTAGATATTTAATTAAATTGTATTTTATTTTAGGGGCAAAATGGTAATCCAACTTTGAGATTAGGAGCTTCCCACTTTTAGTAATACTAGTTTTCGGAAACATGCATTGCATGTTTATTCCAAACAATAATGTATTCATCTCATATTTTTCACACAATCAACAAATTTTAAAAGTTTAGAAATTAATATTGTGCAACATAAAAAGTTTATTATAAAGATATAAGAGATTCTTACCAGACAAATATAGTTAAACATTGAACTTATCACATATAATTATAATTATACACTATATTTTGTCCTATATTTATGATTTATATGATGTCACCAAAGTTGAGAGAAGGAACAAATGACACATAAACACAACTAAACATGGTAATACACAGGTGAAGATGGAATCAAATAAAAGAAAAGATTTTGAAATCAATAATTAAATACTATCATTTCTTATGATTTATAAGATATTGTCCCATGCTTACTTTATAGTTTGCAAGTCCAATTTTTCCTTCATATATTCAATATGAGAGAATAAAAAGATAAGATTTTTAAAATTTAATTCGTAGAAATGAAGAGTCTTGAAACCATGATCTTTTCATTTTCATCTTTCTTAATGTTTTTCTCATTTTATTGCAGTTAAAAGTTGATTCAATTTTTGACTTTAACACCTTTTCACTTTAAGTATTTAATATAATATATAAGATATTGTTTACTATTTAATTAATTAGATATTTAATTTAGCATAGAAGTAAAATGATAATCCAAGAAGCATAATGAAACTTAACATACCTAGTTTGCACAATTCAAACAAGATGAAATAAAAATTTTAACATGAGAAGCTACAGAGACCTTAAGAGAAGAGTATCAACAACAACTTTCTTCACTCATTGGAATTTTAGTCTTATTTATTAATTATTTGTATCAAGTAAACAACAAAGTCAATGTGAGACTTGTGACTTTACTTCATAGTAGAACTTTCTGAATACAATTTTTGAGTCACGCAACATATCTAAAAGCATATGAAACACTACTACAAAGAATTTCTTTTTCATAATTTAATCTCACATTTTCTCTATTAAAGTGCAGAATTATAAAAAGGAAAACTCTTGACAGATAATTCAACAGATTATCACCAAAAGTCTATCAAAAGACAAAAATAATTGCAACCCAACAAACCTATTCATCATAAAATACAAAGCAAGAAAATAAAGGCTAATTTATACAAAAGGAAAAAGGAAGGGACTTTGTAAAAAATGTATAGAACACAATTATTATTACAACCCATCCTAAAAGAAGTATCATATAAACCCCAAAATTATTAACAATATTAATACATAAATTATGTGATTACAACCGGCATATTTCTAATACCCAAATAAAGTTTCATATAATTATCAAAACCCAAAGAAACATAATATTTTTTGCCCCAACATTCTCATACTTGGAACGACTTGCTGTGGAAAGGAGTTCGACACCAAAACGGACACTTATGAAAAGGTTTCCAAATCTAAAAGGATTACTGAGAAGTGAAGGAGAAGAGCAATTCTCTATGCTTGAAGAAACAAATATATAAAATTGGATTTTGATTGTTTTTCCAACATTGTTTTCTGTCAAGAAATTAGGTGTTTGAGTGATAATTTGATTGATCAATGTAAATATTTTTCTATGCAAAATTAAAGAATATTGTAAAGAATATGAAAAGTTATTACTATCATGGAAGATGAAAGAAACAAAACATTAAGATTGAAATAATTACTAGTGATAACTAAGCATTTCAAACATTTAATGATTGTGGGAAGATGAAAACAATGTTTTAAAAGATTCGGGTGTGTACCCCTTGTTCTTAGACTTGTCGTTAGTGGAGTTTTGGTACAGTGACTTTCAGGTTTTAGGGGTTGAATTTCCGCATTAGTTTGGTTAGTTATTTGTTTAAACCTGCTTCCGTATCTTTAAATGTGTAGTATTTTGGTTAAGGCTGCTTAGTTGGTTGTAGTAATGGTTGTCCTAGCAGAGGGTTAGCATGGGTGTCAATCACGACGGTCTGGGTCGTGACAATTAACTTTTGAGTTGTGTTATGTGCACATAAATGGAAGTATGTGTTTGGGCTGAGAGTAGTAATTGTTGTTATGCATGTGAATTGGTTTGTTCTTTTTGCCATGTCTGATATATATTGTAGAATGTACATTCCATATGTGCTTTGGCTCAAGCAAACTCCTTACAGCTAGGTGTTAGAAATTGTACTTCTTTACAGCCAAAGTAAACAGATAAGAGTCGTAAAGTAAATGTAATGTATATAGAGTATCTGGCTATTTCAGCTCGACACATATATAGCTTGTTCGACAATCATACAAGGTATACTGCTTTAAGGTTCAAATTCTCGTATTACTATCCCTTCCCTTGTAGAGTTCTCTGAGAAAGTACTCACTCGAGCTCCTTGTTTTCCTTTTCATGTTCCTACCTCTCTTGTTTGTCCAGGTAAGGTTTAGACCTGATCATCATTCTGCTATTTTTTCATGTCATATTCGGGCTTTTTAATCACTTTGTAGCCTATATTTTCATGTCACATTCGGGCTTTTTAATCACTTTGTAGCTATCATTGATTACCTTATAATAAGCTTATGCTACTTTGTAGCTATCATTGATTACCTTATAATAAGCTTATGTTACAGGGCTCAAGGAATCAAGGAAGTTTTTCATAATGGTTTAAATCCCAATCGAAACAAAAAAGAGTGCTCGGTGCACTAAGCTCTCTTACTATACACATGATCCAAGGAAAGACCGGACAATGGCTTGAATCTCTGTCTTTCTAGTCATAGGACGAAAACTCTTATCGTTACTCTAAGGCTCCCTTCAATCGATACATAAAACACAACATTAATCATATATTATTATTAGTGGGAAGCTCCAAAATGAAAAGTTGAATTACCATTTTATCCCTACACTAAATATAAATTTAATCAAATATCTTAATAAATAATACTTAATATTTTAATTATATAAAGATAACATTAAAAGTCCAGCAACTATAAGTTTAAAATATAAAATTTATTAATAATCATTTGCATTGAACCGAATAAGTAATAGATGGTTCATCTGCCAGTAATTATTATAGTAGCGCTCTTGTTAGGCCAATACCTACTTGTGTGACCTTGGTATCCATATTGGGTTGGACTTAATTCATAACACCATCAGTTGGAGATCTACTGCAGAGATCATTTTTTCAGTATGCTAAGAACTTAAAATGGTTTCAACGTCCGTGTTGTATGCAAAGAATCGAATGTAAATACATTGCCCATTCATAGCTAAATTCACTGTTACACCCAAAAAAGGGCATATAGTTACATAGAAATATAAATCAATAATATTGATAGAAATCATGTCATATAGTAGTTCATGTTTTAGACACTTTGTTGCTGGAAAGAGAACTACACTTCTTCTTTGGTTCTCTATTATTTCATGGTAAAGATAATTATATTAGAATTGTAGTATCAAAAACTTTTTTTTAAAAAAAATTAGAAACAAACACAGCTTTAAGGAATTCCTCTTCATCCTTCAAAATTATGGAGTTCAAATTATTTCGTAGTTCAAGCCACAAAGTCTTTTTCTTTTCCTTCCTTGCAATGACACTTTCAGGCTATTTCTTCTCCAAAGATCAATAGTTCATCAGGGTAACATTCTTCTCCAAATACCCTTTTGCCTAATAAAACCAACTTTCTTCTGCTGTGAGCAATTGAAGAAAAAGAGTACCAAGTTAACAACAATCCATGGGTAGCGATTTTTTTCCATCAAAAGTTGAAGAAGAAGCTTGCAAAGTTAACAACACTCTATGGTTAGCGACTCGAGAACTAGTGGACATAGGGCTTTTAAGTTATACCCTGCCCCTAAAATCCATTTGGAAAACCCATGGCAAATCAAGAAAAAAATTACCCATCTCGAGATTGTTATAAGAATGATGCTGATTCCATTTTTCAAATCGATGGCAGATCAAGAAAACGTTTGAGTACATTCTCCAATACTGGACTTTGGACATGGCAAAGTTTGGAGAACGGGTGGCAGAAGAAGAACAAGTCATTGCAGAGAAACAGAGCAAAACAGAAAAGAGAAAGCGAGGTTTTGGAGGGGTTTTGAAGACAATCTAATTTATGATTAAATAAAAGTGAACACAATTTTCGAAATCCGATTTAGACTTTTTGGTCAAATGCCAATTAAGACCTTTATCTTCTTATTAAATTTCATACTTAGTCAAAATAGAAACAAATTAAAATAAATAGAATAATTTTAAAAAATTGACCATCAATTTCACACCAAGAATAATCTATTTTTCTGTTTCCCTCTCAAAGTAGGAAAATAATTTAAAACCTAATTTCTTAAGAGTGTACTCTTATAAATTGAAGCGCTCCTGCCTCTTTCTGTGCTAATATTTTTTGGGGGAATTGTATCGTTGTAACAGTTTCTTCAAAATCTTATAAAAAACAATTCCTTAGCCTTAAAGAAGACCTTCTTTTACAATTTCTTTCCATCAAAAGCTGAAAAAGAAGCTTGCAAACTTAACAATACTCCACATGTAGTGACTCGGGAACTAATTGAGATAAGGGATATATATCCTCCTCGAAAATCGATTTGGAAAACCCATGGCAGATCAAGATAAGGATTACCAGTTACGAGGTTGAGGCAGGAGCGCTGTTGATTCCATATATCAAGACGTTTGAGTACATTCTTCAATACTGGACATTGGACATGGCTAAAATTTTGGTGAGCGGGTGCGGGGTGTGTGTTCAAGTGTGGGATGTAACAACAAATAATGCTCCTAAGAAGTATGAAGGTGAGAGTGTTTACTTATGGAAGTTGTACAATGATGCTCTTTCGTGCATTGAATTGTTCAACGATAGCAGATTTGGTGTTGGTGATGAAATTGGGCTATTTTGGGATCCTAGATCTTCAAATGTTACCTAGAATTTAGGACCAAAAACAACATATCTTGTTATTATTACTCTTTCAGATGGTTGTAATAGTTGAAGATTTGATTATGAAATTGGAATATTTGAAATATGATGATTCTTAAAGTTCCCAATTTGGTCTGTGTTGTTGGAATGTATGCTACCACTAACAGTCAATGGACCAGGTCCTCACTCAAGTAAGAACAGTAACTGAAATAAATACAGAAGGTAAATGGCTAAAAGTAAAATTTGCACAAGGATTTTATGTGGAAACCCCCTTGCTCAAGGGCGGTGAAAACCACGATCTGTCCTCACTGACTTTTCAACCCAAACTCCATTTCACTCAAACAGAGCAACGATTCAGACTACAAATTCTTGTAACCTAGGAATTTAACACTAAATCCCTTCCCCCCTCAATGTAGCAACTCTTACTACAAAGAGAACAACTAAGCAATAACACTATTGACCACTAAGCTACCCACCACTAGATAACTTAGAATTTGACTAAGCAACAACCACGTTGCCCACTAAACCATCCCACCTAGATGACTTAGAATTTTGACTAAGCAACAACCACGCTGCCCACTAAACCACCTTCCACTAGATGACTTAGAATTTGACTAAGCAGCACCAATACTGCCCACTAAATCAGTTCTCAAAAAAAAGAACTAGTCAACTTGGCTCGTGTACGCAGACCTTACCTACCTCGTGAAGGTAGAGAATCTGTTTCTGAAAGACTGGTGGTGTTTCTCTTCTATATCCTCACAATAAACAGAAGTATATTTCTCTTTTCATTTTTTTGTACATTCGCAGTCTATACACAAACATTCAGTTTATTTATTTTTCATCACATAACCAATACAAATCAATACACCCTTTTATTCTCAGCTACATTCACTGAGAACAAAGTAGGAAAATCATGAAACATAAAACCCAAAAAATGAAAACAATCAAAACAAATACAAACAAGTCAATCAACTCTTTATCAGAATCCCAACAGTATAGATGAACCAACAAAAGCTGCAGCAGAGCCAACAAAGCTCATGACGATCGATGAAGCACCATTCTTCGGAGGAGAAGGAGGTGATGATTCTTGAGAAGGAGCTGGAGTTGGGTTGGTCTCACCTGAGTCAGATGGTGGTGATGGTGCCTCCTCACCAGATGGGGCCGGAGACGGAGGAACTTCATCTACTGATGGAGAAGGAGGAGGAGAAGCTGCTGTTTGGTTATGGTGGCTTCTATCAGCCATGACTACAAGATGCAACTTTTCATTCTTGACACAGTTGTCATGAACACCACTGATGAAGTAGTATGGACCAGAGTGGTCAAACGTAACCACACTGTGTCCATCACTATACTTCTCAATAGGAGAAGCTGTGTTGCAATTGTCAAAATCTGCCTTGTTTACAATAAGCACTGAGTCTTTATCAGCAGAGTAGTTAAAAGCTGCCAAAGAAAAAGGTATCAGAAGTCAGAATCAAATTAAACTTATACATTGTCTAGAGTGAGGTGAATCCATGATCTAGAGTTAGTGAATTCTGAACAAATAAGAGAATATATCCTTAGTACTATAGGTTTAATCGAATCCTATATTTTTTACATGAAAGATTGAACCGTCATGAATCATGAACTTGAAGTATAGTGAGTATAGTGGAGCTTTAAGATTGAACCATCATGAATCATGGATTTGCCTCTTATGTAGTTTGTGCCAAAACTAATGTATTAAAATGAATTCGTAGGACCATGTTAGATTCGCCTTTGGCTCAGAGAGATCAATTTTGAAAATAGGACGATAATAAGAGGCACTCCCTAAACAAATATGTGATCTTTTCACAAATAGTTGATCTATTTATTTTTTCGAGTCAGTATACATAGATAGACTAGTATAAAGGACAAAATTGAAATGAATATATTAACTTACATAAAGTGTCACCGATTTGGAATCTACTGCTCTCAGCCCATTGATTGTAATTATTAGCATTGGCATCCATAGGGACACTCCAATCTCCAGAGCCTCCAACTTTAAACTCACAACAATTGACATTTTGTAACAACATCAAAATATTGACTTGTATTTGATCTTGAACTTGTTATTTGAGCCATTGGAAAAATAAAATAAAGAACACAAAAAATAAAATAAAATAAATGTTGGATGAGATAGAGAATTATTTGGTTGATGAGAATGGAGAATGAAAATGTGGGATATTTGTAGGTGCAAATTTGGATGAACTTTACAAGCTGTGGCAGTGAAGCTTTTGTTTCTTTTAGTTATTCTTATTCACCTTTAGATTTCTTAACTACTATGACAAAGCATAAAGCCAAAGAGAGGAACTTGTTGTTTTTTAGTACTTTTTAGTAAACTTATTTTTGGGATTATTCTTTTCTTCAACATTATCAAGAATTTTCAAGTCTTGTGTGTTGAGTTGAGGAATCCTTTTCCGTTTTTCTTTGCTTTTTCTGTCTGGTATTCGTATTGAGGTCCTGATTAATCTGAATTCATGCAATGTAAAATCTATATAAAGGAGAAATACAAGTTTTTTCATATTCAGGATTCAAATTCGAGACTTTCTGATTAAGAGTGAATGTTTTTTTTTTCTTTTTTTCTAGTATTCATCTTGAGGTTTCGATTAATCTGAATTAATGTTGTGTAAAATCCATTTAAAAGAAAAACACTCATTAGTGGGTTGTTCAATTCAAATTTGAGATTTCTGATTAGAAGTGAAGGAGTTTTTTTTACCTTTTGGTTTTTCTGTCTATTTGTATTGAGGTTTTGATTAATCTGAATTCACGCCGTGTAAAATCCATCTAAAGGAAAAGCACTTGTTAGCGAGATTTTTCATATTCATGATTTAAATTCAAGATTTCTGATTAAAAATAAAGAAATCTTATTCATTTCAACACAATTTTTAACAATGAATCTGCAAAAATCACAAATCTCTTTTATCATACATGGTAAAATTTTACATAAAAGTGGAAAAAGAAGGTGGAGTATATAGGTAAATGGAGTATTTTTGTGATAAAAGGTTGTGTTTGGTGCTAAGAGTAACATGAAGGTGAAATAGAGAAACTAATATTTTCAACAACGAAAAGGAAAATATTAACTTAAGCTTGTATATCTAATGACCCCAATCACAAAAATAACATTTATTAATCACTTTTTATCGTACTTATAAGGAACAATCACTATTATGAAGTTCGATTACAAGAGTTGAAAGTAATTATAATTTTTTTCCTTTCAAACATTGCCTCGAAGCATTAGTATAAAACTGAGTCGACTTGAAACTCGACTCTTAACTCATTTGGATTGGCTGGATTTTGATTTGATCCATGTTGATGTGAGTGAAATTTGGTTAAAATTCAATAGAATGAAGATTATACTTAAAGTCATGCTTTATCCGTAATGTAACAACTTGTTTTTGTAGTGTCGAGATTACTTTATACAAGTACAAGAGTTAAATAACAAAACATATAATCCTATTTGTTCGAATCAACAAATTGAAAATTTCATCAAAATTTTATATAATTGAGCTCGATTAAAAAAAACGAACACACTGAAGTTAAGTCGTGTAATAATTACTTTAAAATTAGTAAATTACATCTATTAAGCTCAACTATTAATGTGTCAATTTAATAATTGACCCAAAATCTTAATGATTTATGACCAAAAATATCGTTGACCATTTCTAAACTTACCAAGTCAAATGAACAAATCCACGACACTATTATTTTCTGCAAAAAACATCAATATTTCCAACACACGCGCCGCCGTCAGCGCGTCAAAAAATGTCTTAATAAACAAATGGCCTTCTGATTTTCCACTTTTTCCTCGCTGGATCCCACGACTTCCTCGCTAGCTCTGAGTGTGAAAATGTCACCGCCAATACTCAAACTGTAAAACACCGTACTTTCCAAAAAAAGAAAAAAAAAGTTTAGTCAAGCATATGTAAATTAGGAAAAAGATCACTTTTTTATGTTGATTTTTGTCTGTTTCTTGAATTTCTGTCAAATGGGTAGCTAGGAAAACAAGTTTTGTGATCTGGGGTTGTCCCATTTTTGTTTTTCTTGTTGAAAATCTGATCTGGGTTCTTGAGCTGCAGCTGTTGGGTTTCAAAGATTGTTTTTTTTTTTTTTGTCTGGTTTGAGGAGTTTTCAAGAATGTGGAGGGACCCTGGAGCTCCTGCTGATTCTTTCTACCAGGTTCGCCCTGAATGTACAAATGTTCCCAAAACAAGATTCAGAATCAAGGTTAGTTTTTTCAATTTTGTATGGCAAGGGGTATTGTATTACATTGTGTTTTTTGAATAGATTTTTGGTATGAGCTTATATGAAGAAGTTGGGATTCTAACTTGTTTGGGATTGAGGTGTAGTTGTTGTTGTTGTATGTTTAGAAGCTTTTCTAGGAAAACTAGCGATGCGAATGAATGAGGTAGTCTATTGTCTTATGTTATGGGATGTATTGAGATGATTGAAAAGATCAAGTGTTATATTGAGATGGAAGATGTTTATCTGTCAGACCTTATACTTGGGTTCTAAATGGGGATCATCAACTGCAATTAGCATCAGCCAAATCAAATGATCGGCAGCTGCCAATGTCTCTTGTAGTAACAAAAATGTAGAACCAAATATCTATTGGAAGTAATAAAGATTTCATAGTAGAACATAAATGTTTTGCTTGCGGTTTGCTCCTCAGAATTTGATAGTGGCATAATGCCTTGTTGTTTGAAACATTTTTCGGTTTGCATTCCGATTTTAGTAGTTTGGACTGGAACTTGGTCCAAGATTACCTGGTTTTAAGTTGGGGGAAAGGGGGATGTTCACCTGAATTTTCCTTTTACATGTTTCATAAGCTGTACTTGCAGATTAAACTACACTTCCTGTCCCAATTTAAGTGTCTTAGTTTGATTAGGCACAGAGTTTAAGAAAAAAGAGAGACTTTTGAATTTTGTGGTCTTAAATTAAAGATTTGTATAGTCCTTTAAATCTTGTGGTTTTAAACTTGTCGTGTAGAATATTGGAATTGGAAAACTTGCTAAATATAGAAAGAGACACTTTTTTTGGGACAAACCAAAATGGGAAGTAAGACACTTAAATTGGGATGGAGGGAGTATATGTTTTCCTGTTCCTTCAATCTGTACAAACAATCTTTTACTCTTAGACTTTTCTCACTCTTTAACCTGGCGAATCAGTAAATTCAATTGGATGACATTTCCGGGTTTTAAAATCACGAGGCTGGTGTGCAACATTTAATGAGTAACTCTGAATGAAGATTAGCACAGAACATATCTCCCTATTTGTTCCATACCGCGCGTGACACATGTGGTGTGAACTAGTTTGAACTGTATCTCAAGTCTGAACTATGGGAATCTAGTGTAGAGTATATACAAGTCCCAAGTCACATCTGATGCGTGCAGACCTTGGCTGATGCCGCCTTTTTATCGTGAAAAGAATTGAATTTTTCATTTATCTGTTTACCATCACAAATAAGAATTCAAAAACACTATCTACGTTATCAATCTTATAATAACGTTCAGAAGTAGTTCTTACATTTCCCTTGAATAAGTTGAACTCCTTACTAAAAATCCCCTATCTCCTGTATCTGTGTTGCCGGATATATATTATCTATTGATCTACTTATTCAGGCTGGGAAAACCTTAAGTGCAAGGAAATGGCGTGCTGCATTTACATCAGAAGGTTATCTTGATATTGGCAAAACACTGAGTCGAGTTTATCGTGGGGTAAGTTTGACTTATTGATGTCAAAGTTTTTGAAGGATTACGATACTCTTTTCAGTTTTTGTGGTACTGATTCAATGAATATCCATTACACATAAATTCCTGAAATGATGATTAGCATAGAAGTATGTTAACCATCAAATTTCTATGACATAATAGGGGATTCATCCATCAATGAGAGGTGAAGTTTGGGAATTTTTATTGGGTTGTTATGATCCAAAGAGCACATTTGAAGAACGAGAGCACATACGACAACGGAGGAGGTAATTTACTTTCTTTATTGCCTAAGTTTGGAAAACATATATAGCACTTGAATTTTTCCATTTTACAACACTTGATAATTGCAAGTTCATCACTTGACTTCAATAGGGTAGCATGGTATTTTATTTTATTTATACTGTTGGAGGTGACCTGAAAATTGTTTTCAGCTGAAAACGGCTCCATATAGGATCATCGGTGACAGAATTAAAAAACCAGTAGCTCATCAAAATGGTTTAAACTCTGTACGTAGACGTTACCAAATTTGACAAGTTCTTTACAGTTAGGAGATTGTTATTCATCATAAGAATACACATTGCTACCTCATCTCTACTAATGACAATAGAAATGTTTGGGAATGAGGCTTAGTTGATCCTGGTTCATTGATATAATTTGGCTCAAATTATTTTCACTTGTAAAAGGAGGATAATTTGCCATTCCCGAGTATAAATTAACACTGATCCACATGCAATTTCCATACCCTATTGTTGACCTGGATTTCTACTGTGTACGCTCAGGGTCCAGTATGCTGTACTGAAAGAAGAATGCCGCACGATGTTTCCCATGATTGGAAGTGGTAGTTTTATTACTGCACCTGTAATTACTGAAAACGGTGACCCTATTGTAGATCCTATTACTCTCCATGAGGCACAAGCAGCAAAAGAATTAAGTTCAGGTGGTCAACAAAATGGTAATCCTGGATGTGAAATGGTAAAGGAGCATGACAAAAGAATAATCCAGTGGAAACTCTCATTACACCAGATAGGTTGGTTATCTATATAGATTGCATGTACTAGTACCTACCGACATTTTTCTGTTAGCAATCAAGTACTCCCTCCATCCCGATTTATGTGACACTCTTTCCTTTTTAGTCATTCCCGAAAAGAATGGCATGTTTCCATTTTAGTAACAACCATTTCAATCTTCCTATTTTACCCTTAATGAAATGATTTATAGCCACAAATTTTCTATGACTTATTTCAAATGACAAGTTTCAAAAGTCTACCCTTTTCTCTTAAACTCCATGCCTAGTCAAACACCTTCACATAAATTGGGATGGAGGGAGTAGTAATTTAACTTTGGATGCACCACATGTTTATCCGACACTCTTCAAAATCACTTCTTGGTACTCTTTCTCTTCAGGTTGTTTATATAGTAACCATTCAGTCTGGTTTATGTGTTTATGCTAGGACTCGATGTTGTTCGGACCGACAGGACACTTGTCTTTTATGAGAAACAGGAGAATCTATCCAAACTTTGGGATATTCTGTCTGTTTATGCTTGGTTTGACAAAGATATCAATTATTGTCAAGGTGGGTTGTCATATTATCTTCTTGATATGAAATTGTGTACATTATAGCTTCTCTTTGATCCGATAACTGACCATTATGGTCCGGCCCTTCTTTGGAAATCATGCATAGCGGGAGCTTTGTTCACCATGCTGCCTTATTTATTTTTTTTTTAGCTGGTCTTTGATCCGGTCGAATGCATACATCAAATTGATAAAATTGTTTTAAAAAGGTGATGCCATTTTCCATAGCACTTGTATGTGATATCATTAGCATTATCTATATCGAGTTATCAGTGCATAGAATCAAAAGACTTACCAACTAATCAAAAGAGAAAGGGAAAAACGAAGGAACAAAAGAAACAACATTCCTTCCATTTTCTTTGACAATGCATTAGAGTCTCCTTATGTTATCTTGTTTCTGCATTTGTTTATCCTTTTTCTCTATTGAATATTAAGCTCTTGACAATACTGAGCAGGAATGAGCGATCTCTGTTCTCCCATGATTATTCTTCTTGATGATGAAGCCGATGCATTTTGGTGCTTTGAACGCTTAATGAGGAGACTGGTATATATTAACATTTCTTTACTCTTATACAAACTGTTTCATCATTCGAATGCTGTAAATCATATTTTTGAAATGCCTTAGCTTCTCATAATTCGATCAGCAATAGATATTGTCTGCATTGTATTGTACTGTACGATTAGGACAATTCCGTCCCCCTTTCCAGTTGAAGGGAAGTATATTATGAGATTAGGAAATTAGTCATGATAGGGAGGGAAATACTCATGAATCAAATAGAAGAAGAATTTTCCTTTCCTTATCAAGGAAGAATGTTGTACTTCAATAGCTATATTTTCGATTTGCAGCTTCTATTATTGGTGTTACTGTATGGATCATGCTTTTTGCAGTTCTCGTGACTAATATCAAGTGTTGTGTGAAATTTTAAAGAGAGGAAATTTCAGATGCACCGAGAGGTCTGTTGGAGTAGAAGCTCAGCTGAGTAATCTAGCTTCAGTAACACAAGTTATTGATCCTAAACTTCATCACCACTTAGGTATTTTATGATCTTTCCCCTTTAATACATACATACCAAGTCCAGTAAACAAACAATTGATCGTCTTATTTCTTTGTGAAATGAATATCATTCTATCATGTCTCACAGAGACATTAGGTGGAGGTGATTACCTATTTGCTATCCGTATGCTCATGGTTTTGTTCCGTCGAGAATTCTCTTTTGCTGATTCATTATATCTTTGGGAGGTAGGATTTCTCTCCTGAATACTCACTTTTCTTAGTCTCTAAATTTTGAACTTCTCGGTCATCGCCTTCTTGCAACAGATGATGTGGGCCTTGGAATATGATCCCGACTTGTTTCTTATGTATGAAGACCCTGACTTAGCTGCTGCAAAATCTGAAGGATCTAAAGGAAGAACAAAATCGATACGCCAGTGTGGGAAATTTGAGAGAGAAAATCTGAAAAATCGAAGCAAAGTTGCTGAAGCTCCCCTCCCAATTTCCGTTTTCCTAGTAGCCAGTGTCCTTCAAGACAAGAGCACAAAGTTGCTTACAGAAGCTAAAGGACTAGACGACGTTGTTCAGGTTGGTTTCGAAAGTACATAAATTTAAACATTATTTTGATCTCCAAGTTCCAACTCAAATAGTCTTTTCGATGAAGAAAAATCTCTTTCGAATCTTATTGTAATAATATATTTGAACTATAACAGATACTGAGTGACATGACCGGGAACCTGGACGCCAAGAAGGCTTGCACTAGTGCAATGAAACTTCACAAGAAATATCTTAAAAAGGTAATGTACATCTAACTCAGATGCAACACTACAAGTACTACTCTCTCAGGTCCTAATAACTCGTCACTTCTGCTAAAATTCGTTCCAATCATACTTGTCGTTTTAGAAAATCAAAATGATATGGCTGTGAATTTTCATTTTCTAATGATGATGGCATAAAACAGGCAGCCAATGCCAACAGGTAACAAAACACAAAATCCAAAGCAAGCGCGATACGCAATTCAATAAGCCATGGAGCTAATGTAAAATGAAGTTTGTGATGGTATTTCCCCAGTTCAATGTTGCAACAGTATTGCTACAGGGTAAGAATGCTATCGCGATTTTCGATATTAATGCAGATATTTTTGGCTATGTTGAGGAAGAGTGACTGTTTTCTAATACATTACTATGGCTTGATTTATTGAAGCCAATGTAAATTTCCATTTGTCATCCACCAGCTCCAATTTGGGAGTCTTTTTGTATACTAAGACACTCTTCAATAGGTTGTAACATAACACATTTTCTTTTGTAGTTTACTAGTTAAAAAAAAAATCATATTGGAAAACATTTCCTTAGTACCAAACACAACTTTAAGAGCGACCATTTATTCAACATAAAGCTTACACTGGCTATAGCTAGACGGATAAAACGCGATTAAAGGGGTTGCTCAGATGGAAAACAAGTTTTACACACGATGGTATGTTTATTATTATACTAAACGCGCTAGTTTTAGTACTGGTGAACTTATATACGTACTGATTAGAAGTAGCATTCAGTAGGCTCAATGTTGCAGGCGCGGGGGAGGGACCGAGCTCTCTGTGACATGAGCTCGGGCTCCCGCGTCACCATCGTTTTAAGTGCCGGGCAGCGGCATTTAGTGTCAATGTTCCTCAATTCTTGGTAGCATTGTTGGAGATGTTCCTGTTGGTTGCGCATTTCATCGTCGTCTTCCGTCACCATGCTTAGCTCCTTTCTTGAAGGAGCATCCTGCAATATTCCAGTGACGTACGCAGAATTTTTTTTAAGTTATATCGTGTAATTAGTGACGTCTTATTCGTCACTCTATATGTTACACTAAAATTCAGAGTACTATGATGGTTAAAATATTTAAATGTCATTATGTCAATGTCAATTAGAATATAGAACCTACATAAAACAAATTTAGTAGAAGGTACAATAATGAGGATTTAAAGTATTTAAAAGACATGAAAAAAACAGGTTCAAAGAGAAATCTTTGACTTCCTAAAAAAGTGGAACATAATAACTTTTTGACCACATGTCCTAGAAGGGATGGGGATTATTTTAAGACGTTATTTTCTGTCTCAAATTTAAATTTATAGTCACATTGTATTATTTTCAATGTGTATTCAGACTGATTATATAGTAGTGTATAATATATATATATATATATATATATATATATATATATATATATATATATATATATATATATATATATATATATATATATATATTAGTAATTTGACAAAAATTTTTTAAACCTTCAGTGGTTGAGCCTATGCGTCTGGATCTGCTCTTGGCAACTTTGTGACCGTTGATTTTCGATATCATCCTCCGTGACGGTGAATTGGCAGTTGTAACTGCCAACAAGAACAATAAAAGAACAGCAGGAAGTGAAATTTTCCCCATGGCAACAATGAGACGTGTTTATTTATTTGAATTTGATTGTGATGTGATGATGGTGATCAAGTAGTAAATTTTATGTGTGTTTTTATAGTAGATTTGGATGGTTTGCATGACAAGTACGTGTTGAATGAAAGCTAAAATGCAAATGTAAACTATTTTCATGCTTCGACACGTTTTCAAATACATTCAAATAATAGTAATACTGATGGAAAAAAGCACTTTGATTTAATTTGTTTGGATGCGAAACGCAAAATTTACCTTCGGAGCCACATGTATTGACAATAATTTCGTCACAAAATTATGTGATATATTTGGTTAAAAATATATATATATGTGTGTAAATTTGATTTTCCTTTTAACTGCTTTGTGAATTTTTTCTTTTATATTTAGATGTCTTTTATAAAAAATAATAATATTGAAAACACTCTTAAATTTGATGCGAATTGTTAGTGTCGTGTCTGAACTAATTAAAAACAATCATCTATTTGACTAATTAAACATAGATACACTTCTGATCTGCTACATGACATAACAAGTAGTCTAGAAACATGAGACTCTTAATAAAATAGTAATTTGGCGAGATTATAAGTGTATTTCACTCATGTTGCAAAATCGAAAGAGTATTTAAATTTTGTTAGTCAAGTTCAGGGTTTTTCAACACTTTTTCATATTTTCTTTATATAAGAGCTCATTTCACTCATATTGAAATATTGAGTATGTAATTAAGTTCAGTTAATCAAGTAAAGAGATATTTCGTTTTAACATAGTCAATAATTCAATGCCAAATCTTCAATACTTCTCTCATAAAAAAAAAAAAAAATTAATTCCGTGCAAATGAGCACATGTATAAATTGATTCCCCTTAAACATAAGAATTTCACGTTATAGTTTTTTTGTGGCGTGTTTGACAGTTGTGCTTACTCTGATATGATGTTTATCATCTTTAAAAATATTATATTCTTATTTACTTAATTATTAGTATTAATTAAAATGTTCACATGCATCAAGACAAACAAATTTTGTTCATACAAAACAACTCCAACACTTAAAAAACTTTCCATACAATAAAACCAAAGACGAAGTTCACAAATTAACTCTGGCTTACCATACATACACACGATGGTGTGTTTTTATTATAGTACTTTAAATGTAATTTTTTAGAAGCTACATCGAGTAGGCTGAAGGTTACACATATGGGGAATGTAACGAGCTTTTCCGAACAAGCGTGTCGACTCTTGGCATTGGCCGCTACCGCAATCCTGGATCACCATTTTCTTAAGTGCTGGGCATCGGCATTGAGTGTCCATGTTCCTCAATTCCTGGCAACATTGTTGGAGATGCTCTTGAGTTTGGTTGATCTCATGATCGTCGTCTGTCACCATGCTTAGGTTGTCGTTATAGTATTGGTGACTTCTTGAAACGTACATCCTGTGTAATCAGTAGCGTATGCAGAATTTTATGTTGGTGTCAGATTTATCGGTGATGTTTATGTCAAGGCGTTACGTTATGACTTATGAGTTATTGCACTTTTTTTCCTCGATTTCATTTTACGTGACCTTGTTTGAAGTATGAGAGTTAAAAAGGTAATTTAAGTCTCAACAATTAATATAATATTATTCTAAAATATTTAAAAATTAGTGCTAAGTTGAAAAAACCATGGTCAAACAAGTATCCTTGACTTCTCAAATAACAACTGAAAGCCTGTTTTAGTAAATTACTCCCATAGTCCTAACTCCTACGTTAGTTATTATTATATTAATATGATTCTTTTTTCTTAAACTCCGTGTCAAGTTAAGCTAACTTAAAATCGCGAAAATATTTTTTTTTTTTAATGATAACAACTTGTGCCAAATGAAAGTGCTTTTTTTTTCTTTTACCTGCAGTGGTTGAGCCTATGACTCTGCATTTGCTCTTGGCAACTTTGTGGATTTTCGATATCGTCCTCCGTCACCGTGACGGAGAATCTGTTGGCATTTGCAAATGCCAACAAGCACAACAAAAGAGCAGCAACAAGTGAAATCTTCCCCATGACAACAATAATTAGATGTGTTTAAATTATTATTTTTTGTAAGTGCTTGTGATGGTGAAGTAGTCGATTTTAAAGGTCTATTTATAGCTGATTGAATGGTTTGCATGTTAAATACGTGTTGCATCACTGCAAATTATGTAGATGGAAAAATACAAGTTATCATCACAAGAGAGTAATTAAACGTGGCTGGCTTTTACCTTCCGTGTGTCAATTTTAACATGCAAATGCTGCCGAAAAAGCTCTTTGTTTGTGTTAAGAATTTGTGCGTCGGAAAAGGGATGAGAATTTGGTTTTTTTATATGGACTCGGACAATTCTTCTCTCATAAGTTAGTTTTTAGAGTTGAGATAGACTCAAGATCCATCTATACATGGTATCAAAGTCAGGTCTATCCCAATTATTTGTTTATTATTGGATCCCCATATTATAGTGTCCACGCTCTAGTTAATAATGATTTACTGATGTTGGGCCTCCATATTACGGTGTCCACGCTTCAGTTAACGAGAAGTTAGCGATTTTCCGATGTTAGCCCTCATATTATAATGTTCACGCTTCAGTTAACGAGGTTTGAGTGTGTGGGGGATTGTTAAGAAGTTACAGTGTTCACGCTTCAGTTAACGAGGTCTGGGTGCGCGGAGAAGTGTTAAGAAATTATAGTGTTCACACTTCAGTTAACGAGGTCTGAATGTACGATGAAATGTTAAGAATTCCCACATCAGAAATGGGATGATAATTTGATCTTCTTATATAAACTTGAATAATCCTCCCCTCACAAACTAGTTTTTGAATTGAGTTAGGCTCAAAATCTATCTTTAGCGCCGAATTCACAATTATTTAAAATGCACATGAGCATTGAGACTAAAATTAATTAACAAGCATATAAAACAAGTCTCTTTCATTTCCCATAAAGGTAAAACCAAATCAACTCTGGCTTAATTACCATACATACACACGATGGTGTGTTCTTTATTATACTACTTTTAACTTAATTTTTGTGCTGATCGAGCTTTTATATTAATTAGAAGCTACATTGAGTGGGTTGAATGTTACACATACGCGGAATGTAACGAGCTTTCCCTAACATGCGTTGCGCCTCTTCGCCTTGTCTACCGCAATCCTGCATCACCATTTTCTTAAGCGCCGGGCATCGGCATTGGGTGTCCATGTTCCTCAATTCTTGGCAACATTGTTGGAGATGTTCTTGTGCTTGGTTGATCTCATGATCGTCATCTGTTACCATGCTCAACTCGTCGTTAAAGTGTTGGTGGCTTCTTGAAATGTACATCCTGAAATCAGTAACGTACGCAGAATTTTATATTAGAGTGTGGAAATTTGACTTATTGTTATGAATGGACTTTTAAGAAAATTTGAATCGATATTATAACTAAGTTATATGTTTGTGTGAAGGAGTTATTATGTGTCATTGGTCTATTTTGTAAAACGTGGTATAAATTTTAAAATGAAATTTATATATTTGTAAACTACGTAAAAAGTAGTATAAGTCTTAATAATTGATAATTCAAAATATTTAATAGATATATGAAAATTTACAGTAAAAAATAGACTTATTTAAATCTCAAAATTCAAAATGTGTCACATAAATTGGGACAAAGAAGTAGCTTGCTTGATCGATTAGCAACACTAATAGCAGTACTTATGGAAAAAAGTACTTTTCAAAAGAAACCATGTATATTTATCTATCAATTTGACAACATTTATGAGCAACAATGATATATGAACCAAATTTCTAAAAACTTATTTTTCAAAGATATTTTTCAAAAGAGCACTTTAACTTCTTTAAAAACTATTTTTTTTTTAAACTTTTGAAAACAATGTTTACGTATAGTTAAGTAATTTTTACCTGCAGTGGTTAAGTTTCTGACTCTGAATTTGCTCTTGACAACTTTGTGGGTTGTCAAGATCGTCCTCCGTCACGGCCACCGTGACGGAGAACGTGTTAGCATTTGTGAATGCTAACAAGCACAATAGGAGAACAGCAACAAGTGAAATCTTCCCCATGGCAAATTATTTTTGGTAATTAATTGCAATTTGCAAATACTTGTGATGGTGAAATTAGTGGATTTTAAGGGTGTATTTATAGCTGATTGGATGGTTTGCATGTTAAGTACGTGTTGAGTGAAAGGCTAATTAGGTGGATGAAAAAATTAATTGATGTTAATCATCAGAAGAGAAAGTAATTAAACGTGGCAATTTTAACATGCAAATGCTGCCGAAAAGGCACTTTGTTCGGATTCGCAATTAATAGGGTGGAGTTATAGTATTAGGTACGCGTTCAGATAAATTTAATAATAATTTATATCTATTATAGTGAATATGTATAAATATTTAATTACAAATGTGTAATAACTATAACGAGCTATATGTTTAATGATAAGTTTAGAAATTCATAATGTAAATTTGGAATCGCGCTGAAAAGTTTCATATTGGAGGATAAGCTCTTCGTAACAAAGGCAAGTTCATACATGTTCTTATACAAATTCAATAAATACGTAGAAATATTTGTTTCGCTTTTGTTTAGCAATGCTTTTGCAAATTGATTTTATTTTTATTTTTCTAAAATTAATGTTCTAACATAATATAAATGGAGACTCGGCTTAAAACAAGTTGAAATATTTTACTTGGGCTATATATTACTATATACTGCATGTACTATTGTTTATTATTAATACTGAAATTAGTTTCATAGCTAAATATCAAAAATCTTATGCTAATCCTATTTAATTACGGATTAGTGATAAATTATAAGAAAATTCAATTAGCTAATTAAGAGCTATTTAGCTACTAATTAGCTGTGATTATCGATAAATTTCATAGCTAATTCCGTGTTTTCGAGTAATGATTGTTAGTATGACCAAAATAAAGCCTATCATCCACCTTTTGAACTTTTAAAAATTGAGTCAACACAAATTAACCAGCTATATCTCATCACCCAAAGTTAATTAATAAACATGAAAAAAGATGGACTTTTCATTTGAATATAAATTTAAGAGATATAAACAAAGCTATGATCATACAACATTTTTTTTTTCTTTCTTTCTTCTTTTTGCTGTCACAACTTGATTACATTACTCTTCAACTTCAAAGCTCAATGTAATGATACCTTGTAATAATATATATAGAAATGTGACCATTTTAAAAATGTGCCACGTAAAATGAGACAGTGGAGAGTAGTATAAGCTAGTGCACCACAAAGTATATTAAAGAAAGAGTTTAAGTTATACATACCGTCAGGTTAAGTGATGATCAGTGTAACCAATCCGTCAAAAGAAGGAAAGTTAAGACAACAAGCAAAACTGCTGGAAACACACCAAATTTGGATTTGAATGCTGCAGTGCTTTTAGGAAACTCTGGTGGAAGCGCGCATTCTTCACCATTGAAGAACACCTTAGAAGGGAATCCATCGCCACCATCGACGTTAATGTGTGGTGTATTCTTCTTCAAAAATGAAATAATTGATTGTTGTTTTCCAGGTACTCTTGGATCCTTATTAGGATTAGTCCCATTAACCTCTCCAACCAAGAATTTCAAACCAGGTAAACCTTGCATAAATATAGTGTTGCTCTTTTCTTTAGGTAACTTTGTACCGTTAAACGAGTACACGTTTTCATAGCCATTAGCTACATCTTTCTTCATTTGGATCGCGGAAAACCAGTTTTCAAACACGTTGTTTCCCCAGTTAAAGAGCGTTATACGCGCAGTCCATCCTGTCTTGTAGTTACTATCAACATGCCAATTGATGCTCACTCCACAATTATCAGGACAAGGTGGTTTCTTAGGCATAGGGCCAAGATGTTTGATATTGCTCCAAGCTTTCGCCATTAAGTCCCTATTTTCAAAAGGGACGAGTAGCGCTTCTGGAGGGAGAAGTAGAGGCTTTTTGTTCGCGTCACATTTAGACGTCTGTTCACAGCCACAAGCGCAAGTGTTGCAGGGGATAACAGATTCAGCATAATAAGCTGAGAAAGAAACACAACATTTGGCTGCTTTGGCCTTCGGACGAGTAATGTTACAAGTAATTTGCCAGCTAGCAACAGCAGTAGCAATTCCGATTCCTTTAGGATCCGGGAATGCTGATGGATCAATTCTGACTGGCGGTCCACATGTATAAGATGGGTTAATTGTACCCACGATTTTCCAGTTTTGAGGTGGATTTAACGCGGTTCTGTTTAAATCAGGTGGAAGTTTGAAAACTTCCATCTGGAAAATGGACCTTGCTTCTGTTTCATTCATGATAGGTGACAAAAGAGTTCCGTTTCTGCAACAATAAGGCAACTTCCCAATTTTGTCATCGTTTTCTTTCTCCTTAGGTAAATCGGAAATGATTGGTTTCTTTTGGCAATTTATCACAGGAGTGAAATCGAAATCCTTGTAATATTGTCCTTGTGGTCCGTAAATGCATTCAGAAGGATCTATTTTGTGAGTATGCGCACCTTTAATGGTGTTAATGAACTCGTTCCTCATCCACTCCCACGTTAAGTTCCAATGATCAAGACGACCCAAAGGATTGAGATTGTCAATTGTGACTTGAGCTTGATACCTATTCGCGAATGCTGATAGAACATCGTATGTTATGGAGAGGTCTCCATAACGACGAGGCATGAACTTGGTGATCACCTTCTTGGGCTTGAATTTAGGATCCCTCTTGCAGCAAACATGCATGTAAGTTTCTGCAAAAGAGTTAACTATCAATATAATCTATACATAAACATCAAAATCACTAGTTATGCTCGAACACCAAATTGAACACAAGTATACATTTGTTAATTTGATGTAAACACATGATGCAGATAAGTGTTAGACATACGTACTATAGCGCTTAGGAGCAGGGCATTTGTATCCTTCATTGACGAGCTTGATTGTTGAAGGCATTGGATTTGTTTTCTCTTTAAGACCAAATTGCGTCCCCTTAATATTGATTTGAGCTGACATCTGAGTAAAATCACCGGCGGTATCAATCGCCGTTTTCAAATCGGATTGTGGATACCCAGCCAATGTTGTACCATTTTTACCCACTCGTACCGGAAATCCATCGCCGTCAATTGCAACCGCACCGTCCGCCGATACTAAAAGCTCTTTATGCTGAAATCCGACGAAAACTTGCCATGATTTCAGCTCAAAAATTCCTGTATTCAACACCGTTAACATGGACTTAAATGACCATCCCTGTGCAGATACATTCTTCACTAATGGATATATCTTTTCTCGTCCATCGAAATTGTAGGTGATGAAGATTCCATCGCAAGTCTCTTGCTCCGGTGGCGGTGCTGCCGGTTTTTCCTCTCCGCCGTAATCCTGCCCGTTACATGTTTGACAATTGTACGCAAACAAAACTAATACGACCCAAGAGATATTCCTCCATGGAATTTGCATTCCTTTAATTATGGAGGAATATATCTGGGCTTTTTTAAAATGATTTTGTTTGCGTATTTCGGATCACATTCACGGGAATGATGAAAGCAAAGACCGGTGATCAATGACCTCCAGCTAATGCCGTTGTGTGAAATGACACAACGGCTTGGGTGGTAAGGGGAAAAAATGGACGAAAATGGAGTGAAGAAAAACAGAGATAATAATAAAGAGAAGATTGTAAGACCTTTTCAACTTTGCTCTCTTCCTCTAATTTTAGCGATTATTGCGGAGAACACATAAAAATGTAATAAAAACTTTCTATGGATGCTAAGTTTTATTGGCTATGTTAATCATATATAGTGAGAGAAATTGACATGGCAATATATATCTTTGGTGCAGTGCAGTCAACAGAAAATACCAGCGACTCCGGTCTCTATCTATTTCAGTTTATTTGTCTTAGTTAATTTGTACTAGTTGAACGAGCAAATAAAATTTTCTTGGACCATTTTAAATCTACCCTCGGAATCATTTTTATCATTTATTCAATCAAATTATATACATGGAAAAACTAGCCAACCCATCAACCTACTAACAATGGGACAGGGGAGAAAGCATAGCATGTCGCAATAAAAGCTTGATTCGAGGCATCAGCAAAACACTATAATCTGTTCTAGCCCCAAGGAGAATACAAGAAACAACAGGTAGTTAAACACTCCAAATGAAGTAGCTCGTCAGCATCAACTATATTTCTGTGAATCTACTATAACACCATATGTACCTGAATAAATTGGGAAAAATGAGAAGATCAAGAATTTTAGCACTTGTTTTGTATAGAATTTTGATGAATTCATAATCGTGAGAAGGGACGTACTCGCACTAAATCAGGCAGCAGCTATTTCCTCAAGGCTGACTCTATCTTCAACCACCTGTGTTTTTGGTTCCAAGTCTATGAATTGATTCGACTTTCCAGCTAGGTGTGTGATACTAACCCTACCTACACGCTTGATATATTCAGCCACGGCATTCATTTCTTCCAGTGAGATGTATATGTATTTCCCTCTGTCATCCATGACACCAGATAGTCTCCCTGATGAAAAACATTCACATTGTCATTTTCAGTAACACTTTAGGAAGCAACTAACTTGAATGAAACTGAGAAACAAACATTTACCTACTATATATAAGTTCCACTCTGAATGTTTTCAATCAAGCGAGGAAACCACTAAACTCTCTAGTATTAAACTAAATAACTTACATTTCAGACATTATGCGTTGAGGAGCAACAGGATAATGAAAAGACGTGGGAACTAAAGTTTGAAGTAAATTTGACATGGTAACTATAGCTCCCCAATGGATAAAGAAATTAAAATTCACTAGAGTAAAGTAAAACATGCACTGCCTCATGATTAGTGTGGCCAAAACTGTGGAAACAAGGAGCCTTGAAAGGTAAACTATATCGAAAAAGTTGTCGGAGCAAAAAGTAGAAAATTTACCCATTTCTTCTAGTGAATTGATCCGATTGATGCACTCCTGTCAAATAAAAGATACAGGCTGTAATCAACAATGACAAGAGAGAAGAAAGAATTCTACATTGGTAAAAAACACACAGCTTATGTTCCTATTCATATAAAATGAGCAATTTATACTGTAATCTGTTAAAAAGAGCAATTCAAAACAAACAATCTTCCTGGTAAGAACTATACAGAGAAGCAATATTCTACCAAAGACCTGGATGGAGAACCAACTCAGAAATGGTAAAAACGGGAAAAGGTGCTTACTTGAGTTCTTAACTTGAATTCTGCGGCAAGATCCTCTAACGGCACACATTTATGTGTCTGCAACAGTATAGGAATATATTAGACCGACATGTGTCAATGAGTAGAACTTAACTATAACTCATGTATTCTGAAGTATGATACAGTTATACGGAACATCCTCAAGCCATGTATCAAGATTATTTATGTCAAACTAGGTTTCACTGAACTGTAAATCAAGTGCCATAACATCTATTTCAAACTTTCAATAAATATGCTCAATCATATATTAAACCTAAGTTGCTCGGACTCTTCACTTTCAGTGCCGCACCCGTATCGACCCGACATGGGTGTGGTTGTGGTGGGATCCATACCCAATCTGGTCAACCAATTTTTGGTACTTTGACCAAATTCGAGGGAAAAATTCTGGACAAATTCAATAATTTTTGTAACCAAAACAAAAACTAATATGAAATTAAAGAAAATGGGATACGTTTTATATATAAATTTCTATTGTCACTTCCTTTCCTTTTATCTCCTTCCAGGATTTTCCTCTTGATCAATATTTTCTCCTCAAGTTATCCATATAATATCTCATAATTTAGGTTTTATAACTCTATTTTTAGTTATTTGAATTATTTTTAGCTGAATTCCCGCACCTGTATCCATACAATGGATCCGTATCCCCAAATCTTAAAATTTAGATCATGGAGGATCTGACCTCTAGATTCGCACCCGAGTCCGAGCAACTTAGTATTAAACTACGTCACAGAAGCTATGCTGATTCCAACTAACATTTGTTACCAGAATGTGCACTGCTAGACAAGACACGAGCATATGAAAAAGAGATGAAGACCACCAAGTCCCAAGGCAATATGAAAAGAAGAGGCCACAACCACATAACAAAGAAATTACCTTAATATATTCAACAAAATCAAAAAGGAGTCCCTGGCCTCCATCTTGCACTTCATTTTCAGTTGTACCTACAGCATCCACAGAAAATTCGTCTTTCCATTTTTCAAATCTAATGATGCAGCTTCTTCCTCTTTGACTTGTCGAGCTTTGGCTTCTTCTTCCTACATAAATTGTATCAGTTTTCAGACTAGGAAATGCTGCAGAGCATTAACCGATTCATCAAAGATGCATATATATTCACCAGTGCTCGCTCTTTAGCTTCACAGTCTTCCTCCTTCCTCCTCCTCATATCATCATAGTGGCTTTGTTTTGTCTGCTTCGACTCACGAGCAGCTTCCTCAGCCTACAAGTCAATCTGAAGACATCATACACCGAATTCCAAATTCTCACTTTCTGAAAATTGCAAGAAGCAACAGCTGTTCGTCAATAGGTGATCGGTAGACTTCCTGTTTTAGAAGATCAATATTATACTTCCCTTTCTTAACAGCCACTGGTTTCTGCAGAAAGAGTTGAAACTTCTCCATGCATGGTAACAATTGAGATTCTTGAAATATCAGTCATACCCCCTATTCTATTTCCTTTTTTTTCTTTAACCTCTGTGTGTGTATGTGGGGGGTGGGGGAGTATATCTGTCCTGGGGATGTCAATCTGTCCTACGGGTTCCATGAGACGTGAGATAACATAACTGCATCATGAATAAAGAAAGGACTAAAGGCCAGGTGAAGACTACAAATATCACCAACAAAGAAGTTAAACGGGATAAAAAAATCAGTTTCAACAATCTCTACTCTGAAGTAACAATGTTGTTGCCCCTGCAGCTAACTGGGGCTTCTCGAACCATGTATCATTCTAATGGCTCACCACAGTTTCTTCAAGCTACTATTCTACATAAGTTCGTAGGTTGCTTTGTCTTATGTTGAAAGAGTCTTGCAGTCTTTATAGTTCAACCCATAATTTGCTTCTTGTGATAAAAGTAAGGCAGCATGATGAGACCTCCATCGGTCAAGAAATTCATTGAGTTAACTGTTCATTAAAAGAAAAACTTTCCCTGCTTTGTGACTCACTCATCTTATCTCTTGATAAGATAAGAGCTTCCATAATTAGTGTTTGGCTGGAAAGTTGCTTGAAATTATTTTTGCAACAATTTTTTTTTCAAAGTTTGGACAAAAGTTCCTTTTATTCAAAAGATTCGCAAACAAAGAGAGTTTGATGAAACACTTCAAGGAAAAAAAAAACACGAAAACCTTTTCAAGCATTTTCCGGCCAAACTCTATTGAACTTCGCAAGGAAAAAGCAAGTACGAAAGTATGAGGCACCTGTCTTTGTGCTTCCTGTTCCTGACGTTTCTTTTCCTTTTTATTTGATGATTTGGCAGTATAATATCCATCACCAGCAGTTTCATCGTCACTCCCATCAACTGTTTCTACTACACATTTAAAATACATAGATACATCTAAAGCAGGAGCAGCATCCTATGGCATCTAAGATCACTCGGAAAATAGAAAAGGTGGGGAAGAAAGCGCATCCATTTTTTACCAAAAAGAAAACAACAAGAACGTTTTTTGGTTGAAAAAGCAAAACTTTTACTTCTCAGTTGATGCAACAAGTTAAGCCTGAAGTTGACACAACAAGGAAGGCAAGAAGAAAGTAGTCTATCCAATGAACTATAGCAATTAAGCTCCATGTTATGATGCAGGTGCTCAGAGGTGAATATGGTAAGAGCTATCTCTTTTTCCACCTGCAACTCAATGTCATAACGAACAAACTAAACTGATGTACAACTACACGCAAAAGATGTTGATCAACAGTAAAGAACTGGAGCTGGAGAGAAGTATGTTGATCAACAGTAAAGAACTGGAGCTGGAGAGAAGTATGTTGATCAACAGTAAAGAACTGGAGCTGGAGAGAAGTATACCATCTACTGCAGCAGCAGCTGAGGAAGCTGGTCTTCTACGCATTTGACGAGCTCCAGTAGCTCTTACTACAGTTTCCCTCCGCTCAACCTAATATTCAAACAATAAAGCAGTATCTACATCAGCTTCTTACTAATTATGCATTGTATCATTCCTTTAGTGTCATCACAATAGTATGTGCAGCTTAATACTCATAGTACATGTGTGATGTCAAATTTTTATAGCCTTCACCTTTTAGCTCAGAAAGCACAAAATAATCACCACAATACAAAAAAAATAGCAATCAGACCTGGGCCTCATCTTCATGTTCTCCAGGAGACAGAGAATTCTGGCGGCGCCTCCACAGATATAGTGGAACTAGAGCTACAATGAGAAGCATTGACAGAACAGCTACAAGTATATCCTCCATATTCTACTTATAAATGCTTGCAGTATGTTATTTGTTAATGCAATATACAATGGCAGATCAGTAATCTAAACTCATAAAAGCATACGAAAAAAATAGAAATTATACTCTTCTGGAGTTTGTTTGTCGTTTCATTTGCAACTAATTTCATAACTCGTTTAAGAAGGTTAAAATTCATTCGACAATAATGAATTAGGGATTACATATCGTGATCGGAGAAGAAGAGGGATTGGGAGGAGTATGGAGGAAGAGCGAGAGAGAAATAGGCAAATGTACAGTTCAACTTCAACGGAGTAGTTCGCCGGAGAAAGAGATGCAGAGAAGCAAGCCGGCCGATGAAGCAATTGGCGGGCCAAAAAAGGTAATACGGATTCGGGTCACTATATTTGGGCTTTGTGAATCCCATTTGAGATCCATCTAGCCCAGTCCAGCATTTCACCAGTAGAAATAGCATTCACTAGCCATTTCCCACTATATATTTGAAAAATAGCCACTATTGTAGAATTTTAAATTTCATAGTCCTATTTTCACGAGTAGAAATAGCGTTCACAGGCTATTTCTTCGTCATGTCTATGAAAAAAAGTTACTATCTTAATTAAAATTTCAAATTTTATATAAGGTGAAACTCCATTACATTTATTTGGTCCAGTCCTGCCTTCACAAGTAGAAATAGCATTCACTCGCCATATTTTCACCATGTCTTTAAAGAATAGCCACTCTCATAGAATTTCAAATTTCATAGATGAAACTCCGTGACGACAATGTCTTGGAATCTTACATGTGCAATTTAAAACATCATGACAAACTAATGTTTGGTTTATGCTTGCTGCAGCCTCAATGTAGCTCAACCAAATAGCCATCCAATATAGGTTATGGCACATTGTATTAATAATACTTATTTTGAGCTTTTTAGGAATAGTGGAACACAAAAATACATAGTTAAAGAGATGTCTTGTTACATAAACAAAGAAAAGAGTAATTTTATAATACTCTAATCATTCAATCCATCCACATACGCCACGCCAGTAGAACTCAACCATGATCCGCCCTGAATCAGCTCAGCCACAGTGAACGGCATAGCTTCAGCGGGATCAGTAATGACATGATAACCAGGCCACTTGACACGCTTACTAGTACCAGCACCAGGTCCATTGTTCATATACTCACCATAATACAATGTCTTCAACGCAAATTCTCCATTCCACTCAGCCCAACCCGCTGGATCAATGAGACCACCTAAGTATGATTGCATCACTACAGTTCTTGAATATTCTTTCCATGGCCTACCAAGATACGTTTTGAATTCATTCACAACTGGTTCAAGGTCCGGACTTGCTATTATGTCACAGAACTGAATTGATGTCCCCGTGGCCTGATTTGGGTCCGTCCTGCCTTGTGCAGTAACCATGTTTTTCTGGCTTTTATTTGGTTTTCTAGCTACGAGTTGGCATTTCTGGAATACAACTGCTGCATTACCAAATATGAAATCAATAGTCCCTGCAGAGACGGATTCAAGATTTAAACTTAGATGATTCAACCTTCATAATTTGTAGTGTTTAAAAATACTGAATTCAGTTGAACAGTACCTGTCACGTAGGAGTCTCGATAGAATTGCCTTTGAGAATGTGCATATAGGGTGTCTTGATAAGCATCAATACGACAACGATTTATGACAGACATATCAGCTCCAACTCGAAGTGCCACTGCTTGGTGTTTCTCTGGTCCTGCTGTGTTCTGTATACATATGTCCTGTAGTATAAATCCTTGGCCAACTGCAGCTGCAATATGATGAAAATGCACTAGTATTAAAGCTAGCTGACACGAACACCACAGTTATAAGAAATATAGACTGATAAATTGAAAACTTACCAAGAGTGGCAGAGCGGAAGGTTGTTGTTCCATCGACAAAATTAAGGCTACCAGTAATGATGGTAGCATTCATGCCATCACCAACAATCATCAAGTTCATTTTCTTCTTAGTCACCTCAACATTCTCTTTATAAATTCCCATCTTTACATAAATTACATAACGCGTCTTACTCTTATCTGGTGCTGCAGCAACTGCTTCAGCAAGTGTTTGATAATCCCCTGTTCCATCTTGTGCCACCACTGCATTCGCTATAATGTCCTTACCCGAACTCTCCATCAGCTTCCTATCCCTCGAACTCACCCAAGATGGCATTTTTCCTAAAACCGTCCTGAAAACATCCTCATTCTGAGTTGTTACAGACGCGAGCATCGCCAATGCTACCTTAGCTCTAGTGATCAACTCATCAAGAACTGTTCCATTCTTAGTACTTAACGAATCAAGGCACGTAACGTGGTTAGTAAGCACACCACTTAGCCAACTTTGCGCATTGGCATGCTCCAAACGACTTCTTTTATCAATTGCTGCAATTGAATCAGATACTAAATCAACTGACAGATCAAGAAGCTCAAGACAATCAGTTAAAGCCCCTTGTTGACGAATGTCATTGATCTGATTCTTTATTTTGCGAACCACTGGAATTGCACTGTTCATTTGATGAACATATTTAACTAAGAATTTCTTCAGAATACTTAGTCCATCTGAATTTGATGTGACAATTTCATTGGACATTAAATCAGAGACATAACTGAGGCAGAGTTGGGAATCTTGTGCAGCCTTACATAGATTAGAATGTTTAATCTCAACTTGATGTGGAGCAACAAGAAACACAACTAAGAAGAGAGCAACAAAGAAAGTTATGACAAAAGTAAGGATCTTCAAGCTGATTATGGGTTTTTGTTTGTGTGTTTTTGTTAACAAAGGTTGGTGAGGAGTAGCCATTTTAGAAGTTTGCAACTGTATGTGTTGGATGTTTTGATACACTTTCACTTACTATAATACTTTGTTTATATAATAGATTTAATTTCTCTGGAGTGAGATATTTTAGGTGGTTAACATATCTAAATAATGGATGGCTGAAAACATTCGCAAAAGTTTTCTCAAAATTTTGAGTCGAAAGTGTCTAATAGGACATTTTATCATGTGTTCAGATTCAAAAGTGTAACATATCATAGTTTGATTGTCTAAATGAAATTTTCTGATAAATTTAAGGGATTGTCAATGTATTTTACCTATGTTAAAAGAAGGCATGATACATAAATGTATCCTTCAACTTGGCTTCAGCGGACATCTATGCCCTCAAACTTTAGGTGTGCACAAATAGACACTTAAACTTGTATAAAACTGAACAAATAGACATATTCGTCTTACATGGCGTCCTACATGTATTAAGCCACGTAGGACGTGAATGTCTACTTGTTCAATTATAATTGAAGCGCATAAATATCAGTTGAAGCCAAATTAAATGACATATTTATGTATTATGCTCTTTTAAGGGGTAATTGTTTGGTAGTGATGTTGTTGTCTATATGTGTGTGGATGCATATGTGAGGGAATAATAGAATACAAGTTGGTCCTTGTGCAAATTTTTCTTCTTACTTCAAATCAATTGATATTCGTAATTTACTGGCCCGATAAATTTTGAATCGCGTAAGGCTTGTTAAGAGGAAAGCATTCTTTATCAGACATTATTTTCATTTCTAAAATTTGTACTCAAAATTTTTGATCAAAGTAAAGTGTTTCAATTTATCTCATCATAATCCTTGATAAATTACCGCTCTCTATAAATGGTGGAAGAAAATTGGGTATTGGACTAGGGCAGAGCATAAAATACCGAAACCGAATTACTGAATCGAACTGAATTGAAATTTTGGTAATTTGTTATTCAGTAATTCGGTATTTGGTATGGTATTCGAGAGTAAAATTTTAGAATTATGGTATTCGAATTTGGGTTGGTATGAGACATTAGTACCATTTGATATTCGGTATTTCTCGAATACCAAATTATTTACTAAATGAAGGTCATATATCAACCTATCAATTACTCATTAGTACAAGTCCAAACAGAAAGTTAAAGAATAATCATGAACAATCTAAATACATATGTCTTTTAGTTGTATCAATTTGCTTTCTTGATGTCTTTTTACTTGTTGATCTTCTATCATATTATGCCTCCATATAAAAAATAGAAATGATTGGAGAAATAGTATTAACTTTGTAATGCAATCGGCTATAACTTCAATACGGTATTACCGATCGAATATTGTTCCAAATCAAAGTTTAGTTTACCATTTACCGAATTACCAAATTGAAATATAAACATTTGATATTTGATATCTACTTTTAACTACCAATTACCGAATCAAAATTTTGAAAAATCCAAACCGAATACCAAACGCCCACCAGGGGACCAAGTACCTAATACTCACAAATATCTCCAATGTGATAAAATTGACAAAAGAGGGAGAATTGATATGACTCAACTACTTTGTCCAAAGTAGAAAGGACCATTTTGAAATTGTGATAGTGAGACTTTTTTAAGGTAAGAATTAAGATTATCATGAGCAGGGCGATTCTGGGCAAAAAAATGGGTCAGCAAGCCGTTAGTCGTAAAAAAATAAAAATAAATATAATATAATAATTTAAAAAAATAATATATAAATAGAATGAATGACCTCGTCTAAATAATAAATAATGGATGGGCTCGGTTTTTTTGTTTTTGTTTCACTTCGCTCTTGTCTCTTTCTTCTTGAATCACAGATTCGGTTGATTCCTTCCTTTTTAATTGGGAAAATAACCGTTTTAATTCATGTATTATTGCATTCTAATTTTAAACCTTGTGTTATTTAATTATGTCCATTTAATTTTTAATTATTTAAAGTGTGCAGTTTTGATCCTTAAAGTTAACAATAGTTAACTATTTTAACAAAATGATTATTTGAAAATATATAAAATAAAATAAAAGTTTGGTGATTCTAAATGCTTGAAAAATTGTATATATATATAAGGGCTTTGTTGTATCTTGAAGGAAATTGTTTGTATTTTCTCCAATATGTATATGAACAATATCTCTTTAAGAAAAGTGGTTCTTCACGCCTCAAAGCATCTTCTTCTTTAATTTATACTTCCTATTTTTCTAATAACATTATCTTTAGGGATGATCAATGAAAATGGATGTTGAAATATTCAAGTAAGATGAAATCTGCTTCAAATTTCATTACAAAACTATAAAGCATCAAACAAATTTTCAAACTAGCAAAAATAAGGGGTTAAAAAGAATTCGAAATAGAGACAGATTGACTACTTGTCATCTAACTTATCAAAGAGGACATAAGACGAAAGATATTTATTAAAATTGAACAAATTTACTAACATACTTGAAGGGAGGCAAATCAATATGAGATTTTTGATGACAGAAGACCATAAACATGAAAAAGAAATTGCTAATTTTAAAAGAAGCGCTCAAGAAAATGAAATTATTTTTCTCCCAAGTTACTATTTTATTAATAAGCACTCAAGAAAATGGAATTATTTTTCTCCTAAAACTTTAAGTCATGTTGCTTACCAAAGAAAAATAGCAAAAAATTATTTAGTTTTTTTCAATGTACCAAAGAAAATGTGATTGGTTGCAAAAAATTATCACCTAGAGAAGATATCTTTTTTTTTTTTGGGAAAATGAAAGAGTAGATATGGCACTAAAAAATTCAGTGGAGCACCATAACTCATAGGTCAATATTTTTTCAAAATCAGACCACTCAATTTATAATATTTATAGTGGGGTGAGGGTCCTAAGGCTATACAATAATATTGATCATATGTCCATTTCATACAGTAACATCACTATTTATGAAAGCTAAATGATTTTCAATTACAAATTCTTAAAATATATTTTCCTATTCTTCAATGTGGAAAATTCTACATATTTAACTTTTTTACTATTTCTAAAATAATTTAAAAATTAAAAATTTTGATTGAAATTTAGGTAATTTAATTGACATTCCTAAAACTCTTTTATGACGAATATGATATTTTATTGACGACAAATGAATTAAAGTACAAACAAAGAACAACAATATAGTCAATGTAATTCCACAAGTGGATTTGAAAAAGATAAGATGTACACAGACTTTATTCATATCTTTGTGGAATAAAAAGATTGTTTTCGTTTAACTCTCGATTCAAAAAGGAGATATAGATTCTCATCCTGAACAATTTGTCAAAAATTCAAAAACAACCATTCCTAAGGGCGTTGAGAGTAAATTTCACGTTTGTTTTATCGTTCTACTTCTATTGTGTTAATTTTGCCTTTAGATGTGAATTATTTACAACATATGACCTCTTTTAGGTCACACTTTACATTTTTTTCATGTTAATCAAATGGAGAAACTTTGGCTTTTGAAAGTAATAATTAAATGTATTACTGCCTCTATTTCAAAAAGAATATCCTACTTTTCTTTTTAGATTGTTTTAAAAAGAATTATCCTTTTATTTTTTTGACAACACTTTAATTTCAACTTTCCACGTGATATGTTAAACCACAGGATTAAATGACATTTTGATACATTTGTCATAACTTTGATTAGGAACCACAAAATTGAAAAAAAAAAATTATTTTCTTAAACTACGTGTCAAGTCAAATTATTTTTTCCCGATAATAAATACCCACTAGAATAACAGATATAGAATCTTAAATAAGTGACCTCAAAAAGGTCATTAGTGCAAAGACATCCTTTTACCATTTGAACAAATACTCAATAGATACTAGAAAGAAAGATATTGGCCCAATCACAATTTTCCCATGTTCATTCACATGACTTCTCCAAGAGGCCCAAACTACATCCAGTACCAAAACTAAGCCCAAAAGGCCCATAGGATTATTCAAAGATCAAAACTACAATCTGCCACTTCTTTCACAAAAATATATATGTGTGTATATTAACTTGTGAACCCCTAACAAAACTGATTGGCAATTCAGTGTCAGGGAATGGGCCATGGAAATGCTTGTCACACTAGAGTTGTGTGTTCTTTCTTTTCATGTTTTAAACTCTTAATTCTGGCTTTGCATTTGCTTATGTTGCACATTATATATATTACTAATACTTATTTTGAGCTTTTTAGTAATGTCTTCTACATAAACGAAGAGTAATTTTATAATACTCTAATCATTCAATCCATCCACATACGCCACGCCAGTAGAACTCAACCATGATCCGCCCTGAATCAGCTCAGCCACAGTGAACGGCATAGCTTCAGCGGGATCAGTAATGACATGATAACCAGGCCACTTGACACGCTTACTAGTACCAGCACCAGGTCCATTGTTCATATACTCACCATAATACAATGTCTTCAACGCAAATTCTCCGTTCCACTCAGCCCAACCCGCTGGATCAATGAGACCACCTAAGTATGATTGCATCACTACAGTTCTTGAATATTCTTTCCATGGCCTACCAAGATACGTTTTGAATTCATTCACAACTGGTTCAAGGTCCGGACTTGCTATTATGTCACAGAACTGAATTGATGTCCCCGTGGCCTGATTTGGGTCCGTCCTGCCTTGTGCAGTCACCATGTTTTTCTGGTTTTTATTTGGTTTTCTAGCTACGAGCTGGCATTTCTGGAATACAACTGCTGCATTACCAAATATGAAATCAACAGTACCTGCAAAGACGGATTTAAGATTTAAACTTTTTAATACTGAGTTCAATAGAAAGCATAGTTTGGGGTAATCTACTTCACAGGTACCTGTCACGTAGGAGTCTCGATAGAATTGCCTTAGAGAATGTGCATATAGGGTGTCTTGATAAGCATCTATACGACAACGATTTATGACAGACATATCAGCTCCAACTCGAAGTGCCACTGCTTGGTGTTTCTCTGGTCCTGCTGTGTTCTGTATACATATGTCCTGTAGTATAAATCCTTGGCCAACTGCAGCTGCAATAGGATGAAAATGCACTAGTATTAAAGCTAGCTGACACGAACACCACAGTTATAAGAAATATAGACTGATAAATTGAAAACTTACCAAGAGTGGCAGAGCGGAAGGTTGTTGTTCCATCGACAACATTAAGGCTACCAGTAATGATGGTAGCATTCATGCCATCACCAACAATCATCAAGTTCATTTTCTTCTTAGTCACCTCAACATTCTCTTTATAAATTCCCATCTTTACATAAATTACATAACGCGTCTTACTCTTATCTGGTGCTGCAGCAACTGCTTCAGCAAGTGTTTGATAATCCCCCCTTCCATCTTGTGCTACCACTGCATTCGCTATAATGTCCTTACCCGAACTCTCCATCAGCTTCCTATCCCTCGAACTCACCCAAGATGGCATTTTTCCTAAAACAGTCCTGAAAACATCCTCATTCTGAGTTGTTACAGACGCGAGCATCGCCAATGCTACCTTAGCTCTAGTGATCAACTCATCAAGAACTGTTCCATTCTTAGTACTTAACGAATCAAGGCACGTAACGTGGTTAGTAAGCACACCACTTAACCAACTTTGCGCATTGGCATGCTCCAAACGACTTCTTTTATCAATTGCTGCAATTGAATCAGATACTAAATCAACTGACAGATCAAGAAGCTCAAGACAATCAGTTAAAGCCCCTTGTTGACGAATGTCATTGATCTGATTCTTTATTTTGCGAACCACTGGCATTGCACTGTTCATTTGATGAACATATTTAACTAAGAATTTCTTCAGAATAATTAGTCCATCTGAATTTGATGCGACAATTTCATTGGACATTAAATCAGACACATAACTGAGGCAGAGTTGGGAATCTTGTGCAGCCTTACATAGATTAGAATGTTTAATCTCAACTTGATGTGGAGCGACTAGAAACACAACTAAGAAGAGAGCAACAAAGAAAGTTATGACAAAATTAAGGATCTTCAAGCTGATTATGGGATTTTGTTTGTGTGTTTTTGTTAACAAAGGTTGGTGAGGAGTAGCCATTTTTTTAGAAGTTTGTAACTCTGTTATGTGTTGGATGTTTTGGAACACTTTCACTTACTATAATACTTTGTTTATATAATATGTGTCATTCATATATGCTGACGTATTTTATGTGGTTAAACTTTAACATATGTAATAATAGACGCTTGAAAATACTCGTAAAATTTTTCTCAAAATTTGAGTTGAAAGTGTATAATTGGGACACTTTATCATGTGGCCACATTCAAATTTGTAACATATCATAATTCGAGTGTCTGATAAATTGAAGGGATGTCAATATATTTTGCCTATGTTAAAGAGGGATAATTGTTTGGTAATGACCATGTGTGAGGGAATAATAGAGTACATATTAGTCCTTAGGCAAATTTTTCTCTTTACTTGAATCAATTGATATTCGTAATTTATTGGTTCGATAAATTTTGAATCGCACAAACAAGGTGTATTAAGAGGAAAGCATTCTATGTTAGAAACTTTTTCATTACTAAAATTCAACTTCGAAATCTTTAATTAAAATTAAAGTGATTTAATTCATCTTATCATATTCCTCGGTGATTTACCGCTCCCCATAAATGGTGGAAGAAATTTGGGTGCTTGGTGTGACTAATGACCACTCACCAAGTACTCAATACTCACAAATATCTCCATTATTATTCTATCTTTAATTTTCATGTATGGAGTGGAAGCAATAATAATGTACTCCCTCCGTCCTATTTTATATGACATTTTTCGAGTTTTGAGATTCAAACAAATCTATTTTTTAACGAAAATTTTTCATAGACTTTTTAAACATTTTGAATTATCAATTATTGTGAGTTATAGTACTTTTTATGTAGTTTACAAATATATAAATTTCATTTCAAAAAAATTGAAGATTCCATGCGTAAATTTTCGATCAAACTTAAATTATTTGACTCTCAAAAAATGAAAAATGTCATATAAATTGGGACAGAGGAAGTAATATACTGGTCTAGACTCTAGCCAGTTATGTGATAAATTTGACAAAAGAGGGACAATTGATGTGACTTAACTACTTTGTCCAAAGTAGGTAGGAGTTAGGACCATCTTGAAATTGTGTTAGTAGAACTTTCTTGAGGTGAGATTATTAGAATAGTTAGATTCTTTCGTTCTTAATTGCAGGTCTCAAATTTAAATTCAGAAATAAAAAAAATTAATATCAAAACAAGAAATATTTCTTTCTTTACTAGATTTGAACTCGAACTAATCAGACTAATAAGTATCAAATATCTAAAATCTACGAATTATCTCTTTTAAAAATACCTTAGTTTGACAATGTAAGAAAGTGGCTATTAAGATATTCAAGTAAGATGAAGTCTGCTTCAAGTCTCATCATGGAACTATGAAGTATCAAAATAGTAAAAGTAAGGTGTTAAAAATAATTTAAAGTAGAGACATTGTCTATCGGTTATCTAGCTTATCAAAGAGGACATACAGTGTCATCTCCTTAGAATTACTCTATAATTTAAGACGATAAATATTTACTGAAACATACAGGCGAATCATTATGAAATTCTAGTGTTAATTAATTTGAGAAGATGCGTGAAATTTATTTTCCTCCTAAACTTAAGTCAGGTAGCTTATCAAAGATGAGGACATATAGTGTCATCTTCTTAGAATTATTATTTAAGACGATAAATATTTCTGAAACATACAGGCAATTCATTACGAAATTTTAGGTATGTTAATTTGAAAAGACGTGCGAAATTTATTTTCCTCCTAAACTTAAGTCAGGTAGCTTATCAAAGAGGACATATAGTGTCATTTTCTTAAAATTATTATTTAAGATGATAAATATTTACTGAAACATGCACATCTAAGAGAGTTAGATCATCATGAAATTTTAGATATGTTAATTTGAGATGACGTGTGAAATTTATTTTCCTCCTAAACTTCAGGTAACTTATTAAAGAGGACATATAGTGTCATTTTCTTAAAATTATTATTTAAGATGATAAATATTTACTGAAACATGCACATCTAAGAGAGTCAAATCATCATGAAATTTTAGACATGTTAATTTGCGATGACGCGTGAAATTTATTTTCCTCCTAAACTTAAGTCAGGTAGCTTATCAAAGAGGACATATAGTGTCATTTTCTTAAAATTATTATTTAAGATGATAAATATTTACTGAAACATGCACATCTAAGAGAGTCAAATCATCATGAAATTTTAGATATGTTAATTTGAGATGACGTGTGAAATTTATTTTCCTCCTAAACTTAAGTCCGGTAGCTTATCAAAGAAAAAAATTATAAATTTTATTTATTTTCAATGTACCAAAAAATATTGAGATTGGTTGCAGAAAAAGATCATGAGTAATTATCACCTAGACAAGGTGATAATTTTTTCAAAGAAGAAATGGCACTAAGGGGTCGTTTGGTTTGAATACAAGTTATGCTGGTATTAGTTATACTGCGATTAGTTATCCTGGCATTATTTCTAATTGATTGTTTGGTTTGTTGTACTAAAAATAATAACCATTGCATACATCCTAAAAATAAGTGGTTTGATTACAAAAATACCCTCTTATTTAGCTTTTTGTATATTTTTTTGGTAGAATTTTAGTTAAAACCAAATTTAACTACTCAATCCATCCATCCAACAAAGAAAATCCACTAGTTACCCATTATAAAACTAAATCCAACTTATCCACATAATATTTTTGCACACATTATGGAAGGCAATGAATCATATTAAGAGACAATGTCATTAGTTTGACTTAATAGGCATTTGTGTTAACTCATAACCAAATGAGATTATATGAAAGTTACATTCTTAAAATTTTATGCGTCAAAGTACTTGTAGTAAGAAGGTGACTCCCTTGTAATTGTTAACTTGCTTTTAAGGACAAGTACGAACACCATGACATATTTTAGAGCTTGTTTAGGAAGCATTAAATCAAGTGCACCATAAAGTCTTATCTCAACTTTGGAAAACAAAGGAGACACAAAAAACAGAATTTCCATAGCCAAAATTGTTAAACCAGGAAGCATTGGAAAAACGCAAGAACTAGAACTATGTCTAGGACGCAGACGATTATAGACATATTTAATAAAAATAATTGAAACCAAAGAGTACAAAATCAGATAAGCAAAATTTGCCTTATGATGATCCAAAAGCTCGTCGAATCGGACCTAAAATAGAATAACATAAATAGATGATAACTCTTAACGGGTTAACGATTAAATCAATAAGAGGTCTTGTAATAGACAAAGAGAAAGGTAAGCTGGTTAAAGCAGATAGATTTGGATATATCAAGAGGGCAATGCATGGAACAAGAATGCTTTCAACTCGAGAAGTGAGGTATGGCTTGGGCTTTTGTGTCTACTTGTCAGCTCAAAATATTGATCCATATAACCGTACTTCTAGCAAAGATCGTCCATAAAACGTTGCTTTGCAAATTGGGAAATAGAAGCTTAAAATCTATTTGCTTCATGTAAATCTTTGGTTGATTGGTGCAGACTGCACTACACAGCCAAAAGTTTTATTTGCTCCATGAAAATTTGAATGAATGTTCTACATTTTTATGTGCCCTGGAAAATTGGGTAATGTTTTGGTTAGTGTCTCATATTTTCTATTTTTGGCACCAGCAAGATATACTTCTGTTTGGAGAACCCTGTAATTGTGCAAGTTCTCTAAACAACTATGTTTAATAAGTAGAAATACTCTAAAAATGTTCAACTCGTGAAGTAAGAGAACTACTACATGTTGCCCGACTAAATTGGATTTGTGCTCGGAAAGTTTTACTTTTGAAAATAAAGTGCTTCCTATCAAAAATGATTCCATAACAAAGCTTGTATAAATTCACGTATGAGGGAAGACATGATAAGTTCAAAAAGCTAGGCTAAGGGATATAAGTTACATATCTACCCCGAATGGGTATGTGCATCACAATCTCTTCACAGACTCGTACAATATTGAAATTTCCTCTTCAAAACCTCAAGGAGTACTTTTTTCACCAATTACAGTAAGCCTTGCATCAAGGCAACAGAAAAAACTTGTATCTTCATAGTAACCGAGAAATTTGACCAAAATTGCAGCAATCCCTACAGCAAACCAATCAAAACTACAACTAAAACAACAGCTAAAGCGAGAGTAAAATTTCAGAAATTATTCACCAAAATATTTGTTAAAACTGAAATAGAAGTCCTGCATCAAAGCAACATAAAAAACTAGCTCATCTGGCAAAGAAACAATAGGCCTAGACTAATAGAAACTTGTATCTTCATACTAACCAAGAAACTTGACCAAAATTACAGCAATCCCTACAGCAAACCAATTAAAACTACAACTAAAACAACAGCTAAAGCGAAAGTAAAATTTTAGAAAATATCCATCAAAACATTTGTCAAAACAAAAACAAAAGTCATGCATCAAAGCAACAGAAAAAACTAGCTCATCTGGCAAATGACCAACAGGCCTAGACTAACAGAAACTCGTATTCATACTAACCGAGAAACTTAACCAAAATTGAAGCATACAGCAAACCAACCAACATTATAACTAAAACAACAGCTAAAACGAGAGTAAAATTTCAGTAAATATTCAGCAAAACACCTGTCAAAACTTTAAACAAAAGCTCTGCATCAAAGCAACAGAAAAAACAAGACCAAAAACTGGTCTACCATAGTAGAAAAAATGAGACCAAAACTGTAGGGAAGCAACATAAGCAACTGCACAAAAATTAATAACTAGTAACAAACTTACAATAAAATTAACTTTTACATGAGAGTTAATCTATTTAATAGATTTTACATATACAAAAGATTCTAACATCCTCATGACCTACATTAGTCATACATAAAAGAGTGTGAACATAACTAGAAGATCCAAAAATGGTACTCCAATCAAAGTTTTGATTTGAAATTGTTAGTTGAGCACAAACTATCACACTAATGCTTATATATACAAGCTTATCATACTTCAAAGTTTATCATTGACGACCATGAACGTCATTGTCTGGCGCTCAAGGTCACCCATACGTAAAAAGATTTTCATATTTTTGACATCTTCACAAATAACCTTTTTAGCTTTGATACGTTGCTCTATGGTGTACAAATCAAATGTAGGAGATTCAATGATGGAATAAATTTGACCACGCATATCAGAGTGGTCACGATTTCCAATCTTGTCGATCAAGGAACCAATTCTTTTATCTTGGCTTTCAGTAAAGTTTTTCGTAACTTCCAACATACTCTTGAGAAATGTTTCATTAACATCTTCCACAACCCTCTTTCTTTTCTTGCCTTTTTATTTTTCATTGACACTAGAAGAAAATGTTTTAGCATATTCGCCTTGCTTTTTAGATGGTCCAGTATGTTCACGAGGAGATCCTCCAACATATTCATTTTCAGTTGTTTGAGTAAAATTATGTCCTATATCAGTATTTTCAACTTCTTCAGTAGGTGTATTAGGTCCATGACTAGATTCATCTTCATATTCATCGTCATGAACATTGATAAGAAATCCTAAACTCATACCAGTAGAAAGTTCTAATGTTGGACTCTTTAAGATATCCTCAACAACATCCAGTGGCCCTTCTGCATGTTCTCCAGTTGCCCTATCTTTTCCAAAAATTTCCTCCTAATCCGCATACAGTGACCATTTTTTAGTATTCATGTTGCTTGCACTAGGTTCATCCTAGACAAACAATAAAAAAAAGACGACAATTTTATATGTATTAATTATAAATTATGAAGACTGAAGAAATATCTATATGAAGTAATAATATTCTAATAGCAAAATATTAATTACCTTTAAAACTTTATCCCATTCTTTTGGATCATCAATAATTATAATTCTATCACTATATTGAAATTCCAAACCACTCCTACCTTTTAGTAAACTTAAGCTTGCATAACTTCTCTTCCAAAATTTTAATTTAGAATTGACATGTGGTTCGCCTTTCAAGCCACTTTCAGGATGACGTTCACGCAAATAGTGCTCCAACTCCATCAGATATCCTGGCCTAAAAGCTCCATTATCAGCTCTGCAACCATTAACACATAACTCTTTCAAACCATTTATAAGAATACTTTCTTCTGTAGAAGTCCATGTCCTTCGAGTTGACGGTGTTGATCGTCTTCGTCTTGATCTTTTTGGTGGTTGCATTGAAGATTTTTGAATTTCTATTTGTCTGAATAATTTTGTGAAACAATCATTGTTAGTATTAGTTACCATCATAAAAAGCGAAAGTATCTCCAAATCATTACTTAACATCATAAAAAAAATTTCATACACTTCAATGTACAAAAACAATAAATTAAAAACATACAAACACATCACAAAAAAGAAATAAATTAAACACATTATAAATTAATGTAAATAATTGTTTCTTATATCATAAAAAGCTAAAAGTTGATGCATCTTACAAGAATATCAAAAACTAAAGGGAATAATAATTCAAATGCAGCATAAAACATATAACAAGCACAAAATAATGGAAAGATCAATTGGTTAAGTTAGTATTCCAGATTGATTGAGTCAACTCATCCCTCCATGTGGTCCACTCCTGAGATGATTCAACAACATCAATGTTATCTTGTTGATATTCTACTTGTTCTTCCACATCGATCTCAAGGGATCCACTTCCATCTCTCTACGAATAAAGTTGTGTATCAAACAACAAGCACTAATAATCCTGTTATGTATCTTAACCGAGTACCAAGAAGGGCTTCTAAGAATTCCCCAACGTCCTTTCAAGAGACCAAATGTCCTTTCAATAACATTACGAGCTCTAGCATGCTTCATATTGAAAAGCTCTTCTCGACATTCGGGTGGTGGATTTTCACCTTGCCAACCCCTTAACCAATATCTATATCCTCGGTAAGGTGAAAGAAAACCATTTCCATTTGTATATCCTTCGTCGCACAAATAATAATTACCTATAATATAAATAAGAAATTAGTTGCTTTTATATAGCATTATTTTTGTGATATAATTTTAATGTGAGCATATGTATAGAATTACCCTCGGGAATTTTCAAACCATTCGTTCGAGTTATAGCATTTCCTAATACACGATCATCAGCCGTTGATCCTTCCCAACCAGGTAATACATAAGTAAAATTAAGATTTTTATCACAAACTCCTAGTATATTAGTTGTTATTTCTCCCTTTCTTGTCCTGTATCTTGGTTTGTCCTTAGATGGAACTCTAATCTGAATGTAAGTACCATCCAATGCACCTAGACATCCCTATACAAAAATTATAACATTATCTCAAACAACAAAAATTTCTTCGTAAAATTATATTTATTTTACTTTTACATAAATTAATAGATACCCAATTGAAAGTGCATATACCTTAAACCATCTCCATCGATCATCAAGCTCATCTTCAAGCACCGGTTTGAGGTTAACAAGTAACAGTGGAGCTAGTTTTAGAATAACTTTCAAGCATTCATTGAAAGCTTGACTTACGCTCCAGCCCGATCTAATATAATCAACCTTAATGGATCTATTCTTCTCATGATGAGCCAAAATATTTAAAAACATTGCTACCTTTTCACTACTTGACATATATTTGCTATCAGTCAGACCTCCAACTTCCTTAGTTAAGAGAACTAAAGTGTGAAAAGAATTTCTATCCATCCTTAACTTATCAATACATGTTATGTCACTATCTTGTACAATACAATTTAAATGAGATATAATTTTAGGAACTCGACTACTCATAAGGTACCTAATCACATGCCTATTTCTTTTTATAGAAATACCATGAATAACCATGAAAAGAAAAATAAACATAACAAGAAATTGTTGGCACAATATCTCCTCAAGTATGATAAACTATTCAATATCGGACTGTAGTTGATGATCCATAAGGAACCCTATTTTTTCATTAAAAAATGAAAAGAGTTAATACACAAAAAAAAAAACAATTAAAAAGAATCAACGAGGGCAACTTTATAATGAGGACAACTTGAAATTGTTTACAAATATTTCAAGCACATAAAAAGAACAAACTTTTCTCAAAATTTACAAAAAAAACCTAAAACATAACATTCCATAATTTTTTTTTTATTTCTTCCATTAAGTAGAAAAGATGAGTGTATCCAAAGTATTATGCAACAGATCAGAGAATTATTAATGATGACAAAGAAAGAAAAGAGAAACAAATTCTGGAAAAAAAAAAATTAACCTTGTTAGAAACTTGAAAGTTGAAGGTTATTGGTAAAGACGTTCTTCAATCACCCATCTATGGCTTCAATCGAAAATGAAAAGTTGAGTGTACCCAAATGAAAGAGTGATTCTTACTGCAATGAAGAAGAGAAGAAACCTGGAAGCTAAGATAAGTGGCGCTATCATCATAACTCATAACTCATAAGGTCAATTTGATTACATAAAAAGATGAGTGTACCCATAACTCATAAGGTCAATTTGATTACACAAAAATAGCCAATTTTTTCTCTATCTCCGTTATCGTTGTGTCAGTTTCTTCTTAATTAATTATTTACTCCATTCAGATTCATCATCTTCCCCAACAAAAGAGTTGTAGGTACATTCTGATGAACTGATGAAATCAACTCAATAAGGTAGGAATTCGTTTTAATTTCCAATCGAAAAACCTAATTTAAAGTTGTTCAAGGTTTCATTTCATCTTAATTTCATTTAGTTTTGAGAACCCAAAAATAAAACCAAACTCTCAAATCAGTTGGTTTTTTCGGGAGGATCAACATCGACCTGAGACTTGCCAGCTTCTGAACTTTGATCGGCGGCATCATCGTTGGGGTCGCAAGATGTTTCAGAGACTTGTCCATTGAAGCTCGGGTTTTATCAAGCCATAGTTTGAAAACAAGCTCAATCGCCAGCCACTCAAAAGACATGGCTCCGAATACCACTGCTGTCGATTTCAACGAATTATTCTTCGCCATTGAGACCACAAGCAGCTTTTCCGATTTACATGCTGATGAGGTTTTTAGTTTGCAGCTGAAACGATTTGCTATTGTTACTATTCAAACATGTTAATCTTCAATTCAATGTTTACTCAGTCAGTCCTCCAAGAAATTTGACCAACAAACGTCGAAATTGTAGGAGATGATCTTCAACAATGCCTATGATTGAAGAAAATGATGAGAGACACTAAGAAATGAAAAATGGAGAACAAGAGTTCTCTTTTTTGAAACGATTTGGGTCTGGGTCGGGGTCGGGGTTGAGTTTGAAGAAATTAATTTAAATTAAATTAATAAAAAAAGTGAGCACCACGCTCATGTTCACAGTAGAGAAAATGGATCAAAATGGTTCTGGGGAAATATGACGCCCTCGAAGTTAAGGTGTCGTAATGAATATTCGGAACAATTTTAGTGTGGCTTTATATCTTTTCATTAAACTAATTACTTTATCGTATATATTTGTAACTTAAAAGGTACTAAGGCTATACAATAATATCCTAATAACAATTCTACTAGCATTTGTTCCATTTCATATAACATCATTATTTATGAAGATAAATGATCTTCGATTACAATTTCATTATTATCTTTTCCTATTATTCAATGTGCAAGTTCTACATATAATTGTCTTTAAAAGTGAACTATTTACAACGTATGACCTCTTTTAGATTACTCTATGAAATATTTCCTGTAAATCAATTGGACTATTTCGTTGTTGTGCGTATTCGGCGGTACACCGCTTCTCTTATTAGTTATTATATTTTCGTCATTGTTTTCTCTTTCTTCATATCTGAAAATCTCTATGAAATAGTGGTGGTAAAATCTGCATAAACTCTACCCTACCCAGATCCCGAGGTCCCACTTGTAAAATTCACTATGTTGTGGAAAACAAATGGACTAAATTTTGCATTTGAAAGTAATTGGATGTAAATGACCTCAAAAGGCCATTAGTGCAAAACATCTTTAAAAGTAATTGGCCCAATCACAATGTTCATTCATATGGCTTCTCCAATGAGGCCCAAACCATATCAAGTACCAAAACAAAGCCCAAAAGGCCCATAAGATTATTCAACGACCAAAACTAAAATCTACCACTTTTTTCACATAAAAAGTTTCGAAATCGAAATAAATCAAAAGAAAATAGCCAAAGTTAACACAGTGACTTTCATCTTAAAGACTCTTATTCATCATCCCTTGTCCATTTATCATTCACCACCACAACCATACTCACTTATCTAGGAAAAACTAATATTTCTCATAATCCTTAGAAAACAATAATTACATTCAAGCATCAGCAATTTCAGCTTCATCAGCTGCAGCCAACATAAGCTCCGGGAGGATGCTTGTTTCTGCAGTTCCATCCAGGGCGTTGGGCAACCCCAACGCTCGTAGGGCGAGGTGAGCTGCCTTCTGTCCTGATATCATCATAGCTCCAAAAGTTGGACCCTGAACAATATAAAACATCTCCAATTAGTTATACTATTGGATTGGCTATATGAGCTTTTTTCAACTAAGGCGCAAGCAAATTATGAGTTTATACAATATAGGCGTTCAAGTACTTTATACTTACCATTCGTGGTGCTCCATCAATTTCAGCAACTTCCATTCCTGTAACAATCATTCCAGGTACAACTTCTCTGGTAAGTCTAACAATCGCGTCCTCAGCAGCGTTCATGTCCAAAGCTTTCATTCCAGGAACACTGTTAATCATGCCAATGCTCCTAAGCCTCTTAACACCGGTGGCGCCCATGGGGCCGTCGTGGCCGCAGGAGCTGACCACAACCTTAGCCTCCATAACATTAGGGTCCATGCAGGATTGTGTGTCATGGTTCTGGGAAACCAAAGACCAGTTAGTGACAACACCACCGACTCTACCGTTCTTCACGATAAGGTCCTCTGTTGCTACAGCATTGAAGAGCTTCACATTTGGCCTGGCCAAAAGCTTGCTCATGATGGTTGAGGTGAACAAGGCAGCGTGTTTGATGACCACGTAGTGGTCTTGCTCATCGTAGTCAATGCCTAGCTGGTTCAGGAAAAGATGTGCTGGCTTACGCACAACCATAGCAGAGAAGAGTTGTCCGCCTAGCCAAGCACCTCCACCAGGGCTCACAGATTGCTCAAGAATGGCCACCTATACATATAAAGTCAATTCACATGAACAACTTACAAGTACAAATTGAAGAACATAGATATTGTAATCGACCACAATTATAGCAATTAGAACCTCAAATCACTTCATTGTGATCGCGAATGGCGTGTTACGTTGTACCAGTCGGATCTAAGACGGGTTCTGTGTATTCAATTACACTCATTGTTATCAGCTCAAATTCAGCTTAAGACTATCACAAAAGCAATTTCACTGGTACACAAGCATATAAAAACAACTTCCCCAATAAATATATGATTTGTGTCTTGAATGGTCCCACTCAAATAATAACTAGCAAATAAGGCTAAGGACAAAAGTATCACATGATTTATGGGTACGAGTAAAGTTGTAAAATACTTTTAACAGGAAATCTGTGCCTTCTTTTGAGTCTGATAATTTATCAAGAACAATTTCTCTATCAGGTCTCTTTATGTATCAATTTATGTGGCACATATTCTTTTTAGTCCAGTCCAAAAAAGGTCACATTTTATAGCAAATTTCAAAAATTGTCTCACAAGTCATGTCAAACAGTAACACATGAATTTGCAGCGGAAGGAGTACAATCGAGGCCATAACAAGTCTACTGAGCCTTGATTTATGATGTATCAAATCAAGATCGAATTCGAGTTGCAGATAAAATTCTGATATCTATAATGAATCCAATTTTATTGTATATTAATTCAAAATCGTGATAGAACTCGTAAACTTCAAATCCTAAATCCGTCGACTCAAGATTTCGATATCTTTGTATTAAAAAAAAAAAAGTTATACCTGAACATCAGGGTTCTTGCTGAGTTCATAAGCACAAGATAAACCAGCAGATCCAGCACCAACAATAACAACATCAGTATCAGCATAAGTGATCATATCCGTCATATACCTCCGTGTCATTTCCCGAGCAACAATCGATTCCTTAATCGGATTAAAACTGAAACTTCCGAGATCGTAAGGAGGAGGAGCATCAGCAGACATGGAAACAGCCATGTTTTGTGGAGTCGATTTAACGATTTTCAATCGAACTTGTGATGAAATTGGAACGCCATAGAAGGATGATTTGTGTGTGTCAATGAATTTAGTCTTGGAAATAACAGAGGAAGCCAAGGTGGAAGCCATTGATAGAGAAGAATTGAGATTTTTGGGATTTAGGGCGGAGGAGTTTGAGTTTGAGTGTGGAAATGGAAGGGGAAGAGGAAGGATTTATATAGGGGACTGACAAGTGTAGAGCTGAGTGATGAGAAAAATATCTGGCATTATTACAGTGTACGCCTATCTGGCTAACTACCACTTGTAAAGCATGCACTGCTCTGTGCTTAAAATTTATCGTGACATTTTATTTAGATATTAAATTATATTATATTTTAATAAAATATTTCAAAATTTGATGAAATATTAGTCACAATTTTTCGAATTTTTTTATAAAAACATATGAAATATCAGTCACAAGTAGACATTTAAATTTATATAAAATTGAACAAATTGACACATTCTTCCTACGTGTATTATGTCATGTAGAACATGTGTGTCTACTTGTTTAATTTTATATAAGCTTAAGTGTTTATTTGTACACATTCAAAATTAGAGGGCATGATTGTTCGTCGAAATCAAGTTAAAGATCATGTTTATGTATTATGTTTTTTATGTCCGTGTTCTCATGTACATATTACCTAAATGAATTAACTAGTATATATATCATCTACTTTGATTATATCATTAATCATAGTAAGCTATAAAATTAATAACTATAAATTTAAAGTTATATATTTCACCTAATTTTTAAAAAATATATGATTTTGAGCCTGTAGTAATATATATGTGATTATAAGAATTTCTTTTCAATGATAATTTAATGTTTTAAACTAATATTTTTAGAAAGAAAACTAGTGTCACACAAAATGTAACAAAAGAATAATTATTGTGTTCGGAGTTTTAAAATGTAGATTAAGTTATTTTAATAACCACAGTAAGAAAAATGATTAACATTCCTCCAATAAAAGTTTTTAACCTTTTTTAATGTTCTAAAGTTCAGAAATAATTTAAATCTCCAATTTTGTTAAGAAAACAGTTGAACTTCCTGCAAAATAAATTAAAATCTCATCCAAATATAAAAGGCAATATTCTTTTATAAATTAATTTTTTTTAGTAAGTACCTAAACTAAGATAAGAGGAAATATACACCATCCATGTATACGTGGTTAAGATTGATAATTTTCATACCAAAGTTATTTTATTTTATTTTCAAAATCTATTTCCTTTAGTTAGAATAAATAGATTTAATTTGGATCCTTAAAATTTAAATAAAACAAGAGTCACTCATTCAGATATATAAATGGAGGGAAGTAATAATTGATAGAAACCCAATTAGTGGACACGTAGATAGGCATACAATTTTTTCTTTATTTCGAAAGGGATATTACGATATAATTATGCATTTGATTTATATCTTATCATTTTACTGTCTCTTTTTTAGAATTTTGCATCGAATGCTCTATCTTTTAGCCGAGAGATCTCTGGAATCAACCTCTACATCTCAAACATAAGAGTGAAGTCTGCATACATCCAAAATTAAGAAGTGGTGCATAATTAAATATACGCTCATAATATATAACATTTCACCTCTATATACCACATAGTTTTCCAACAAAAGATGTGCACCAAACCACCCTTCGTCTAAGGTTTCTCCGCCCATGCATACATCTTACCCTTGTAGACCTCAATAGTAGAATTACACTAGATATGTTTCTTTTTCTTTTTTAAAAAACTTTAATTTTGAGAAGGATAGGATTTGAAGGGCCTTAATCGATAATACAGTAAGGTTGGCCCACTTGTTCCGCAAGTGGTTTTGCAATATTGGGCCTTTTGATTATTAAAGTGGAGGGCCCAGTTTTAATTGGACTATTTATCTTGATTTTTAACGATTTCTTGTCCTAGTAATACCAAATATATATGGAAAAGGGTCTGGTATATCCCTCAATTTTGTTATTTAGAGTTGATATACTCATCAATATAAAAGTGGCTCGTATATATCCCTACTGTTGTACAAATGGCTCACATATACCCTTTTCATCTAACGGAAGTGAAAAAATTAATTTTAGTTTAATTTTTTTAATTATTTTTAAAAATATAATCCCATATGGGTACATTTAATCCCCCTCAAACATATATTATTTTTTTTTAACTTTTTTTTTTTATTTTCAATGACTAATTTAGATTTATTATTTTGATGATCAAATTTATTTAAGTTTTGCTAATATTCTTGTAAAATTTATTATAGATAACCCAATTTTTTTCTTCAAATACAAAAACTAAATTACAATATATCCGAAAAAATAGTTTTAAATTATAATATAGCCACAAAAAAAAAATAGTTTTAATTTTTTTTTCTTTACACTAAGGAATGAAAGAAAAAATAAAATAAGAAAAAGAACCTCAAATAATGATAATCAAAAAGTCAAAAAATAATTTATGTCCGAAAAAAATTAAAATATACCTTGAAATTTTCTAGAAAAATCATATATACCCCTAAATATTTTTTTAAAGAAATCAAAAGTTAAAAATATAAATTTAAAACTAATTTTTTCACTTCCGTTAAATGAAGGGTATATGTGAGCCGTTTGTATAACGGTAAGGGTATATATGAGCCACTTTCGTAACGAGGGGCATATTAGCTCCAAATGGCAAAGTTAAGGGTATATTAGGCCCTTTTCCCAATATACATTATATATAATTCCATCTATTATAAATAAATAAATAAATAAAATTACTAGTCCTAGAATATAAATGTTATTATATTTTATTTTGAAAAAAATAAAACCAACAATTTATTTTTGATAGGTTTAAAAGTAGTTTATAATATTGAAGACTGTATAAGAGCAAAGAGGAGTATAACAATTAATTTAAACTATCTTTGATCTTATTATATATGTCCACAATGATCTTATTATGCGATGCTCGCCATCGACCATCCACGATTTTCTTGAGGTATTCAAAGGTTGTTTCGATTAGTAAGAGTTCCAAAACGAACTTCACCTTAACATGCAAATTGATGCAGTAGTATATGTTTCCTATTATAAGTGGCTGAGGCAGAGTTAGAGGGATCGAAGAGTTCATTCGAATTCCATTTTTGAAAAATCACATCATTATATAATAAATATTAAACTTCAGCTTGGTAAAAAATCTGTCTCTTGTCATTGATAATTAATGATGAAAACAAATATTATAATCTATTTAATTTGGCTGTTATATTTTTATGGTTTAACTATTATAATAAGTAGGTTATTTCAATTTCCATTCAACATTGCTGAATATCCTCTCATGCAAGGACAAGGTGCTTATCATGTCAAAAAGATTATGCTAGAATATCAACTACGAGTTCAATTAAATTCTTGTTCAAATATCGTACTTATTTTAAATTCTTGAAAGATGTACATGTTATTAGCTTATAACTCGACATTAAAATTTATAAATTTCAAATTTTAATTCCGATTTTGAAAATGATATCATGGATTTGATTTATAGACATGTTGAATGGTCCAAAATTAGCTTCATTATTTTTTAGGTGTCATGGTGTTGTCCTTTCTAGTTTTTTCATGCTTTTTGGGTTGGCCCTTCTTTGATCATCATTTTGTGAGGTTGTTATGAGTGAAAAAGACACTTGCTATTTTAGAAATAAAATATCTCCCTCCACCACATTAACAAGATCTATTGGGGGCAAATACTATTTGTTTTTTTGTCATAATCAGACACAAATTTAAAATGTTGCAATTTCAAGAAAGTTCATGATTTATCAAAAAAAAAAAAATTGACTTCAGAAGGTAGAGATAAGATTTACGTACACATCAAGACCTTACTTAATAATCATATTGAATTTATGTTGTGTTGTGGCAATTTCAAGATTATGTTATCGCTACAAGGATCGTTTGATCGCTAGTTAGAGCTATACATGCATTAATAATACAATGATTAGTTATGAGTAAATCAATGTATCAGTTCATGTTATTCATATATTAATTATGTAAATTTCTAAATTGCAAACCATAATACATCCTTTATACATGAATAATTCACCTCCTAACCATCTACTAAACGAGTACTACTTATATATGTAATTTATACCTATATAACTCATCTTCATATTAGCTACCAAACGATTCCTCACAGTAATCAAATTCACCATCAAATATTTATTAAGATAATTTTTGCAAATATATTAAAATTCTATGAACCCGTATACAAACCTCTAAATCCGTCCCGGATAATAAGTGCCCCTTCAAGATCTCTAAACGAAATATTTTAATCGTATTGATGAAAGGGTTGCTTTCTAAAGTATTTGACTACACAACAATTTTTGAGTGTCTATTTTTTAATCCTGACGCAAGCGTTAAACTTCACTTATCACTTTCTCTCTCATATAAAGATAGTGGTTAGCACTATTATTATTTTTAGAATTAAGAGCCTCACTATTTTTGTTCTAGCAATAATCGAAACATTTTAAAGTTATGAACAAATTGGTGGTCGACAAAAAAATTGGAGAGGATCTTTAGGAGATATTTCCCATTTAATCAATCTATTTATATGATGTTGATAGGGAGGGAAAGGAAAATCCACTTGACGAAAGGAACACGTAAATAGGAGTGTACACCAAAAAAATCCAAAGTTGAAAAATTAAATTTTTATTTAATTTATAACTTTAAAAATTTGACACAAATGATTTAATTTAATATTTGAAAATTCTGAACCAACCCAACCATGCAACTTTTCATCGCGTTGAAAATAAATTTTGCGGTATAAAGATTGTACTGTAATGGCAAAAAATGGCAAGCACATGTACTTGTGGCAAGATAGAAGATTTCATGATGGAACTTCAAATCTAGAGATCCAAGAGTCGCAGTGCATCTCTCAAAATCCTGTTCTTATGCGACTACTAATAGTTAAAAAGTGAAATATATCTCAATCGGTGGTTGTCCAGCCCTCGACTCGTCTCCACTCAAATATTGGGCTTACGTAGTATGTGAACGACGATGTGCCTAATCTGCACTAGACCATAGAAACGGATCTAACCAAGTTAGAAGATCGAATTATCCCTACTCTTTAATACTGGAGTCCAAGAACCAGTAAATCGAGAATGATTCCAACAATATGGATTGGTATTTGAGCACACTGCAGCATATGCGGCAAATTCTAAGCAGCACTAAAATTATCAGCAACAAGGATCGCGTCTTTTGAGCACTCAGTCATATCATCATTGGTTTGTGAAGTACTTGAAAATATAACATGACTCATATTCAGATGAAACATAGAGAAGCGAATACAGTGCTTATATCAAACCAGCAGAAATTAAACACTAGCAAGTTTAGTAGAACTGAGTTTGGATAGCATATCTCTGGCACTGACACAACAAGTATGATAACTGTGCAGCTGAGGTTGATAAGAGCAATCAGAAACCATGAATTTTGATGTGCTCTTTCTTCACAATTCCAGCCTGCTTCGACGAATCCAAAAAGGAGAATTAGCAACAAAGTACATAGTAGATAACAACTGAACAGAGAAAGTTCCGCAACATATCATTTATCAATTAAGTCGAGCTACAGAATTAGTAGAGTTGATAATTTTGTCAATGTCTGTTCTATAACCCCCACCCTTGCCAGTAAATCTTCAACAAGGAACTCCAGTACATAAAGAGCCACCATCAAAAGGAACACTGAACCAAAAGAGTATTTTTGTTAACGAGCACAGCTCAGCCTATTACTAACCCATTTCATTTCAAAAGACACAATTCAGGATTGACAGAAGAAGTTGACGCAAAACGTGAAATTCACAAATGATTTTTAATGCATGACATAAACATCAGCTTTTTTAAGCATCTAACTATTGTAGCAAGATAACTTAATATTGAACGAGCAAAAAGACATGCTAAATCTGCACCACACTCACCTGGACAAGAAATGTAGAAACGTTCTTCCGCTGGTCACCCTGAAGTTGAATAACCTTCATAAACAACAAATACATAGATTAGTCATAGAACTTGCAATTACAGAGAGAGACACTAGAATGCAAAGTTACAAACCTGGCCTAGTTCAGGATCCTGAACGACAGTACCATTGCAGCAGAACTCTTTCTTGAGATCCTTCAGTATCTTGTTATAGCTGAATTCTTTCTTCAACCCCTGCACAGTTGTCAGGCTTTTCCTACCATTCCTTTGTTGTATACGGATGTGCACGTAATCTTTTGACCCAGCACCAGAGTTATCAGCATTTGCCTCAGCAAAGGGATCTACATAGCATTATAAAGCACCAAGACTGGTCACGTATGGAAGATAAGAACATATAATTCATATCCTCTAAACTAGCATGCTTTCTTCACAATCCTTTTCTTTCTTTGCATCTAAAGTATCACATCTATAAAACATGAACCCAAACTATTTAACATTTAACTGAAACTGATTTAATGATCTGATAAGACAGGAAATATACGATATTGCACTAGAAAGAGAATATGATTCAAGGAGGCTCATACCAAAAGCGGTAGGAATTTGGACGTCGAGATCAGACATGAAACTTGGCTGAGTGTAGAAGACAACAGGAGCACACAGATCTCGAAACTTGGATGCTCAGACCTAGGCAGATGAAAAAGAGTTCAGCAGCTATTACAAAAAAAATAAAAATAAAAAATAAACAAGAAATCAAAATTCCACGTCTCAAGTAGTGACAACCATCAACATAGACTGTTATCATTTTGCATTCATACAACAACAAGGAATGAACTAAATATCCTATATAGTAGACAAGCAGTTATACCAGATTATCAATACAAACCAGCACACCCTATCTAAAAAACAGGAAAATCAAAAGCAAAATAGGACATAAACTTGAACAGATGAAAGAAGCCTTTATTAGCAAACAGAGTTGGAAAAGAAAAAACCACAACAAAAGATTGGCTACGCATCAGATACTGACAGCTTTAACAGTAAAGTACCAATATAGTAGCAGTCTTGCAGAGAATTCCGATATTTATCACCAAAACAATACACAAGAGACAGATTCAGACAGATTCCAGTATCATCTCGCATGTCGTATGTACAATAGAAAGAGGCAATCCATTATCATCTTGCATGCCGTATGTACAATAGAAAGAGGTGACCCGCATATGTTTTACTATAAAGAGCAACAGGAGGCAAAAGAACTGGTAAAAGCTCATCCAATTTCCAACCAAAAACAGAAAGAAAGAAAAAAGCTAGGGAATCAAATACAGAAGCTTATTCATCAGAAAAAGAAATCCTTCAACCACAAACAGGGTTGGAAAAGGTAGTCTTAGACACATCTTTGTTCCCCCAACAACCATACTAGGCCACTCAACAGATAAACTATAATAAGCATAAAAAAAAGCATAAAATTCCAACGTGACATCAAAATCCTTTGAAAACACAACTAGAATTCAGCAAGAGAACACATACCCAAATTAAAAAAAACTGGACAAATCTACTAAAAAAACTCCTAAATAATTCCTATTCTTGCAGAAATACAACCAAACTATCACAACAGGAAACAACCCAAAAGAAAAAGGCCCTAAACTTGCATCAGAAAAAGTTCATAGCTCTAGAGAAACTTCTTCAAAAACAATACCAATCTTTAAACAACAATACAACCACAATCAGGCAAAAAAGATAAAACAAACCAATACAAAAGCTTCATAAGACACCAAAAACTCACAACTTTGATGTAAAATTTCCTAAAACATGAATATATAACCAGATCATTCAACAAGCATAACAACACCAAGCATAGAACAACCAGATCACAGAGACCAAACACTAGATGATTCTTCCCATCTATAAAGTAACAAGTATCCCCTGAAATCAATCAAGCTATGCAAAACCAACACAAGAAACCCACAAACCATCATAAATCAACATCTCTATCCCAAATTCCCCCAATTCTTGAAATAAAAATCCAATCTTTATCACGAAAACAGCTTCTAGACAAACAAAACAAACCTAATTCACCGGATCTGAAGCTTATCAACCAAAAGAAACAAGTGGGTATTGAAGATATACCTGATCCGAAGGTTAGGGTTTGTAAAGATTGAAGACGATAGCAATACAGCAGACCCCAAAATCCGGATAAGTCTTTGAGCAAAACACAGAAAAGTTGGTACACAGAAGAAAAAAGCAAATTGTAATGTGAAATCAGCTAATAAAGATATGCTTTTGCCCCTTTTTGATAGGTCGGTCTAAAAAAGTAAGGAGGAGACACGATACCCTGTGTGATGGACCAGCGTAGGCCCGTGGGACTGTTAAATTACTGTCTAATCCTTGAACTTTTGAGTTAGTCGAGTTTTGCCCATTAAGATAGATTCGTCTCGAAATTAGTCCTCATGTTTTGCCTTTTTCTCTATAATGAAGTCGAACTCAATCGACTCTTAAAACATGAAAAAGTGTAATTGAGTTCAACTTCATTAGTAGGATGGTTTAAAATCGAATTGAAATTAATAACTTGAATTAAAAAAAGTTATTGATTTATTGGTAATGAATTATTAGTTTAGCTATTTTGATAACGGTTTTGATTTTTTTTTTATATTGTATAATTGGTTCTTAACAGTTTGAGATTTTTTTAAACGGATTGATTGAAAATCCAACAGTAAATTAGTAGTAAATTATATTCATATTATTTGATAAAATTATGAGTCCATGACTTGAGATTTCATTTTTCACTTTCTTTTCTCACTTTCAAACTCTCGATTATTCTACAAAATACTAGTAATTGCTTTTGAGCAAAATACAATATGTCATCTGTCAACTAATTTGGTTAATTTATATTGTTTCTAGGTGATTTATCAAAAAACACTAGTTGACTTGTGTAGGAATTGAGCAAAAACACCACAATTATGAGTTAAATCATCGTTTTGCAAGCTTCATATACAAATAGTTCACAAATAAATGATACTTCCTCCGTTTCGAAAAGAATGATCTCCTTTCCTTTTTAATCTGTTTCAAAAAGAATGACCTCTTTCTTTGTTTGGTAACATTTTAATTTTAGTTTTCCACGTAACATGTTTAAGGCCACAAGATTAAAGGAAAATTTTATACATTTGACATAACTTTAATTTAGAACCACAAAATTTAAAAGTCTTTTTTATTTTCTTAAACTCTGTGTCAAGTCAAACTAGATCATTCTTTGTGAAACGGAGGGAGTAACTCTTTTTATATTAAAAACACATATTTAAGTATGTGATAAAATGCTGGATAGTTCGTTAGCAAGGTTATCATATATATTAACGAGAGCGGAGCTAGAAGTTCGAGTGTGGATTCAGTCATACCCATTAGCTTTAGCTCAATAATGCATTTATGTTAAGAAATTCATTAAATATATATAAATTCTAAATTTAGAACTCAGTTATTAACACTTGAAGTAGTCAGTTCAAAAATTAAGAATTAAGAACCCATAAGATTAAAATCTTGGTTCCGCCCCTCTATATTTATTGAAAAGTATCACAACATCCAGCAGGGATTGAAGTTACAATTCATCAACAATGAGCTAATAATAAAACCCAATATAGAACATGTAATAGAAGAGGTTGAGATCACAACTTATCGAAAATGCTGAACGTTTACTGAAAGGTTTCACAATATTCAACATGAATTGGACTTGGGATTCATCAATCATGAATTCAGCACTTTTAACTGAGACAAAAGATGTCTGATCAATAGTATAACTCTTTCTTTCTCCGGTCTCATTCTGAACAAGCCTTCACATTCCTAATCCGATAGTTGGACGACTTGTATCACCATTGCAGGTGTAAAACAAACTAGGATGTCTGCAAGAGACATACAATTATAGATGAGAATCAACATAGAAAAAAATGTGTTGAGAGCAATGTCAGACAGAAAACTAGTCTTGAAAGAAAAGGAAGACAGGAAGAGAATGATAAACTATTGATTTCGCGCAGCAATGTATATCTCATTATACTGCTGTATGTGGTTCTTGAAACTAGTTTTTCAAGGATAAGAGAAAAAGACCAATCCAAAGTCATGCCTTTGACAACCAGTAATGTTAGCAGTGAACCAGTTCTCTAAATTGTTAACAGAGAGATATTATATACATAGAGCTTAAGTTCATGCGATCCAATGTGCCTCTTTTTGAACGAAAAGAGATAGGGAAAGACTCGAGTGGTGTACATACCATGAATAGTTGCTAAATAGTATCTCTTCCCCTAGCTGGATCAAGGGCATCAGCTTCATACTGGGATAAGTACCATCAGAGCTTCATTCTGCTAAAATACCTCGTCAAGATCCAGAAATTTTGATTTACACTCCCATTCTGATCAAGGTTGTCTGAAATGCAAGCAGTTCTCGTTATCAAATAACCTTCAAACTGTCACTGGAAGACTAGTTCTTGTGCTTTTCTCTTGTCAGGCTTTCAGTCAGTAGAGTCTGCCTCAACACAATTGATTATAGATTCATGTAAAACTACATACTGCCGAGATTACAAAATATCCTAAACGGGAAAATAGATCAAAGATTTGAATAGTTGAAGTCTTGAAGATACAACATTGGAGCTCCACAACATTACTGAATAAAATCTGAAGATGGCCCTCTCTCGTTACTCTGAGAGTCTTTCTCCATTGTCAACAGTTCTCTGCTCTCCTGATTGAAGGCCAACTAAAAAAAAGGAGGGCCAATCATACAACATGATTTGACTGAGTCGAAGGATGCACCATTGCCTTGTTTGAATAACTGTAACAGGAGTAAAACAGTCCAGATGAGGTCTTCAGCAAGAAATACACTTTCTGAGAAATTAAAATTAGAGGAAAATATATAAAATTGCAGCATAAGACAGAGAGCAAGTTCTGAAAGGAAAAGATATGGGAAGAGAATATGTTGGTTCCACTCCAGGCAGCCATGTATATCTATCCCATCATACTCCTGTATGTCGTTCTTGAAACTGTAGTGTAGAAATATAAGAGAAAAATGAACAACCCAAAGTCCTACATTGAAAAATAGCACTGCATAAGCAGTTTAACCAGTCATCTCCAAATGTTGAGACATTACGTAGCTCAAGTTCCAGCCAAAAAGATACCCACATCCATAAATAGTCCAACCTCAATCTGAAGGAAGAGAGATGGGGAACACTCGATGGCACCTCAATAGACTGAAAAGCACCTTATGGGAGTTGCTACGTAGTGCTTCACCTAGTTGGATCCAACAGTACTAGCAGGCTCCAATCCCTGGTTAACTGTCAGCATGGCATCATCTTCTTATTAAGTTAGCTATCAGCCTCGTTCTCATCAAATTCCTCGTCATGATTCCGATATTTTGCTTTGTTATTCCCATGCAGATCAAAGTTCTCTGAAATGTATGCACCATCAACTATCTCAAAAGAAAATTGCAAGCAGTGCTGATTACAGTATAAAATGGTCTTGTACTTCTCATCAGAAGACCAGTAAGTTAATAATGCTTCTCTTATTGCACTTCCAGTCCCTAAAGTCCATCTTGCGGCAATTGATCACAAATTCATGCAAACTCCACATACTTGTGAAGTGTGAAACATCCTAAGTGAGATAATAGATCAACGATTTGAACAGTTGACGACTTGAATACAAGCTTTGAGTCCCACAACATTATTGAATCAATAACAAAGCCAGGAATGTACTAAGCACGATTACCGGAAGCCCAATAGAGTTTATACCAAAGAAGAAAATAGACGTACATAGTGTTGCTCTCCGAATGAGGAAAAAAGAGGCATCCATACAGGAATGGTTTGAGTGAGTTCTCGGGATGGTCAATGTGTTGTTTGAGTAGCCATAACAAGTGAAAACAATCTAGACAATGTCTTCTGCAAATGCAACTTAAAATGAGATTTTAGCATACAGAAACAAATAGACTGTCAAGATATTATATAGCTGCAAAGTCGTGCCAATAAAATACTGATATTCATGAAGTACGTGAACCTCTACTTGAAGGTAGACAGACAGGGAAGACCATAGGGACAACCTCAATAGACTATATAAGCAATTAAGCACTCCATGAATAGATGCTAATTAGCATGCTCCAATGGGGGGCCAATGGTCCGTCATCTGCATACTGGGATAGCTACCTCTGCCTCGCTCTGCTCAAATTCCTCGTTGATATTCAGAATTTATTTATTTGGTAATTCCCATTCCATCAATTGCCTGAAATGTATGCCATCTCGACTCTCAGCCAAAAGAAAATTGCATAAGGTATTTCATTATTAAGTTTGTTATGCTCTCTTGTTGCACTTCATGTATTGCTGAGTTCACGAGATATCTTAAGCTCAGGAGTTAAGCTCAGGAGTTGATACCAAAGAAGAGAACAGAAGTACATAGTGATGTCCTTGTTATTCCAATTGTCTCATCATTGTCAATATAGTCTTCTTCTCTCCTAAATGAAGAAAAAAAACATAAGAGTAATCGTTGAGTGAGTATTAGGAGACTCATTGCCTCGTTTGAATAACCCTAACAAGTGTGAAACAATCTAGCAATGCCTGCAACTAAAAGATGAGAGATCAGCATAGAGATAACTATACTGAATATTGATGTCAAACAGAAAACAAGACTTCAAAGGAAAAATACGGAAAGAGCGTGGTAGTCTGGAGTTGGTTTCAATTCACACAGCCATTGTTTCATGGAACTTAATTTAGAAGGATAAGGAAAAAAAGGGTCCAAAGTTCTACCTCAAAAGGTAGCACTCTGTTAACAGTTCAACCGTACGTCTACGACTGTTAGGGAAGACCCTGGTATGCTGCACCTCAACAGATTGATAAACACAACATGAATAATCGCAAAGAACTGTGCTTCCTAGCAAGATCCAAAAGTATCAGCAGGGTCCAATCCAATCATGGATAACAGTGTGGCATCAACTTCATACTGAGATAACTACCATCAGCCATCCTCTGCTAAAAATTTCTCGTCACGATTCAGAAATTTTGATTTGGTAGTTCTCATTGATCAAGGTTGTCCGAAATGTAACTGGCGTTAACCCCTATATCCCAAGAAAAAATTGCATCTGGTAATCATCTTCTGCTTCCCTGATTGAAACCCCACACACACACCAAAAAAAAAAAAAGAGCAATCATGCAAACAAAAATACCAGGGGTGACTTACAACTGCTTTCTGACATTAACAGAACTGACCAGATATGCATCTGTCTTCTAGGTGGCACCATAGGTTATGTAGATTTGCCGCAACAGTAGGGAAAGGAGGGAGCAAGATAAATTCACCATCACCAGACGAACACAGAGATTTGACATTCAAGATATGCATCCTCTTGCTTGTGCATAACACAGAATCACACAAGTCGTAATGAACAGAACCGTAAGAAAATACATTCTAGGTTCCCGTTGGACAGAGCACATCATGAAAAGCAACATACAACCAGATGGACAGAAACGACTGACACAAGAAGACAGCGTCATCCAGTAACAGTTTAAAAAACCACCATGGAGACGGCAGCCAAGATACAGAGTTGATATCTCCTGGATGGTATGCCGGCAAAGGTCTTCTTCCATGTTAGAGATCCTTCCACTCTCAGCTGCTTCACTGCAAAGACAAACTTCCCCTGATTTGGTGGAATTTAGAAGGAAGGTCTCAGATGTACCTTCTGGCATGTATGAGATGTATATCCTCAAGAAAATCACATTCCATCATGGAGACATGGGTGAAGGGTGGGCTCCTTCTGGGTATTCTACTCCACACGGATGCTGTCATCCTCAGCTGCTTGCCAACAAAGATCATGGTCTGGGAGGTTCTCACCTTGTGCTGAATCTCGTTGTTGCCATCGATAGTGTTGGAACTTTCAACCAGCTTCAACCTTCAGTGTTATGGACTACTCAGTTAGGGACTCAACACAAATCAAAACGTCACCACAGAGATGGAGCACCAGGTGCTGGGTTGACTCCTTCCAAATGCTGCAGGCTAAAGAGTGGAGCCCTTCAACTGTAATCACAAAGTACTCTGATCCACGCCACGATGCTATAACTAGAGCAGACTACCTATCATTGCGGTTTAATTGTAGCAGTATGAGCCACATAAATTAGTGGTTACAGGAGGTGACTGCCCACTGTTCTCATCGACTACCCACCTACAAAACAAATCGTGTACAAATATGATCAATATGAACTGCAAACCATAGATAAAATTAGAACATCCCAAGATCCAATACTACACAATTCACATCATAATTGTCCACAAAGTACAGTGGGCACATAATGGATCAATCAGAACAAGAAGTCAGTCAAGCAAATACTAGAACTCTCTAAAGCATAAACTGTAGATATCCAACAGCCACAATACTCCAGAACATGTTGGCAATCTTACCTCTAAAAAGCTTCTGTACATAACCTTTCCTTATTTGATGCAAAGGGGGAGCATGTGATAAATTTTGAGTTCACATAAGCAAAATCCTACGACAATAAGCTGAACAGATCAAACAAAACTCTACTAGCAAGATAAATACTCTTTAAAGAACAATGGACTGACGGCACACAGCGCAACAACTCGAGTGCCCCTCAGACAAAGTTGAAACCGTGACCAATGACATGTTCTGCAACAAAAATGCAACTACTATTTGAGTAAATGAGCATTCAATCATGTAGAACAGCAAAAATCAGACAAGGGAAAACTGCTTCAAGGGAACACATTAGAATGAACCGTCATCTGAACTTCAGGGTCCCTTCTCACATGCCACGTATATCTATCTAGAACACCTGCATTTGGTTGGTTCTTGAAAGTTACATAAAAGGATAGAGCGAAGAACAATCCAAAAGCCACCTATAAAAGACATCATAACAGTTAAACCAGTAAAGATCCGTTGTTAAGACAATAGTATTTGCAGCTCTCCGTTCTTGGTTGTCACCGAGTTACCTTCTGTGATTAATGTCATAAGGTCAATCTGTTGGATCAGTGTGTCTTCCATTTAGTTCTCAGTTCCAGATTCATATATTGTTATTCATGGTCTCTCCATCCAAAGTACGATCACCTCAAGACTCTAGGTCCAAATTCAGATGTTTTGATTCACAAGCTCCTTCCTTAATCCAAGATCATTTGACATGTACCATTGCTAATCTACAAAAAAAAGTGATTATAGTCATTGTTGGAGGACTTCCCGTACATGTTTATTATGTTTCCTCTTGTTATCTCTTGTTACTTATGAGTCCGTCTGTCATCAAAGTCTATCAGCTACACAGATCGCATCATGGTTTTTCTTATGTTTATTAACATGAGTTGCTCATGAAACAAACAGGCCATGAACATGAACTCTCCTCTAACTTTATGCTTCACTTGGGTATGAGTTAAATAAAATACCATTTGAATTATCAAACAGAAGATGGATCGAAGGCTTTAGTATATCAACACTGCATAAGTGATATAGTAATTGCAAAGTGGTGTAGTAGACGGAAGCAAAAGCAAAAACAAATACTCAAACTGCAATCAGAAAAGAAACCAGAAACTGGATGTTCATAAAGACACCATTATTGTTCACAAATGAGAAACAGAAAGGAACAGAAAGCGAAAACACGTTGATGATCCTTTAAGACCATGATGCAAACACATAACCACCACAATGGGCAACAGACACAGCCAGACAACACGACAACCAACAATAGGCAACTTAAAAACCACCACGGAGACGGAGGACAAGGTGCAGAGTAGACTCCTTCTGGATATTGTAGTCAGCAAGGGTGCGTCCATCTTCAAGCTGCTTACCAGCAAAGATCAGCCTCTGCTGGTCTGGTGGGATCCCCTCCTTGTCCTGAATTTTAGCTTTCACATTGTCGATGGTGTCAGAACTCTCCACCTCCAAGGTGATGGTCTTCCCGGTTAAGGTCTTCACAAAGATCTGCATTCCTCCCCTCAGCCTCAGCACCAAGTGAAGGGTGGACTCCTTCTGAATGTTGTAGTCCGCAAGAGTGCGGCCATCCTCAAGCTGTTTACCAGCGAAGATCAACCTCTGTTGGTCTGGGGGAATACCCTCCTTATCTTGGATCTTGGCCTTGACATTGTCAATGGTGTCGGAGCTCTCAACCTCCAGGGTGATGGTCTTCCCGGTTAGGGTCTTAACAAAAATCTGCATACCACCCCGGAGACGGAGGACAAGGTGAAGGGTGGACTCCTTCTGGATGTTGTAGTCAGCTAGGGTGCGGCCATCCTCCAATTGCTTTCCAGCGAAGATCAACCTTTGTTGGTCTGGGGGAATTCCCTCCTTGTCCTGGATCTTAGCCTTGACATTATCAATGGTGTCGGAGCTTTCAACCTCCAAAGTGATGGTCTTTCCGGTGAGGGTCTTAACAAAAATCTGCATACCACCACGGAGACGGAGGACAAGATGGAGGGTAGACTCCTTCTGGATGTTGTAGTCAGCTAGGGTGCGGCCGTCCTCCAATTGCTTACCAGCGAAGATCAACCTCTGCTGGTCTGGGGGAATTCCTTCCTTATCCTGGATCTTAGCCTTCACGTTGTCAATGGTGTCGGAGCTTTCCACCTCCAAAGTGATGGTCTTTCCGGTAAGAGTCTTAACGAAGATCTGCATACCACCACGGAGACGGAGCACCAAATGTAGGGTAGACTCCTTCTGGATGTTGTAGTCAGCTAGGGTGCGGCCATCTTCCAACTGCTTTCCTGCAAAGATCAACCTCTGCTGGTCTGGTGGAATGCCTTCCTTATCCTGGATCTTAGCCTTAACGTTGTCAATGGTGTCTGAGCTTTCGACCTCAAGGGTAATCGTCTTACCCGTAAGAGTCTTAACGAAGATCTGCATACCACCACGTAGACGGAGAACCAAATGGAGGGTAGACTCCTTCTGGATGTTGTAATCAGCTAGAGTACGTCCGTCCTCCAACTGCTTTCCGGCGAAGATAAGCCTTTGCTGATCCGGGGGAATTCCTTCCTTATCCTGAATCTTAGCCTTAACGTTGTCGATTGTATCAGAACTTTCCACCTCTAGGGTGATGGTCTTTCCGGTGAGAGTTTTCACAAAGATCTGCATCTGCAAATTCATAAAAACAACAATCAGAACAACGAAAAAAACTCAAATTTTAGGGCTTTTCACACCCTGATTAGCTGATTCGAGAATTAAAATCAAACAATCTAAAACACGGGGAAAAAACTCAAATTTTGGGGCTTTTTCATCAAAACAACCGGAAAAACTCAAATTTTAGGCCTTTAGAATCAAACCGACGAAAAAACACAAATTCTAGGGCTTTTTCATCAAATCAACCGGAAAAAAATCAAATTTAAGGCCTTTTTCTTCAAACCGACAAAAAAAACTCAAATTCTAGGGGCTTTATCATCAAATCACACGGAAAAACCCAAATTTTAGGCCAAACCGACGAAAAAACTCTATTTTTAAACGTTTAGCATCAAATCGACGGAACAAAAACTCAAATTAGGGGCTTTTTCATTAAAACAACGGAAAAAAACTCAAATTTTAGGACTTTAACAGCACCTGAATAGCTAATTCGAGAATCTAAACAGACAAAAGCCAAAAAATAAAGAAGATTTCCAACCTTGAAAGAGAAATTTGAAGGCAATTGAGAGAAATTATAATAGAAATCAGACAGAAGATGAAATAATGAGGTGCAGAAAGCTTCTTTTTATAGATGGCATGGCCGACTCTAGACGAAACCGCCTCATGGGGTTAACCAATTATATGATGACACGTGTAATAATGAGGTGTAGTGTACCAAAACAACACGCAAAAGCTACCTTTCCTTTTTATTTATGTGGTGGGGAAAATTAGGAGAATGAGGTTGACACTTACACGCTCCTTTAGAAAAAACTAGAAAACTGTAGGTCATGTAAAAAAATATACTAAAAATAACTTAATTTTATTTTAGGTATTGACCAGAATCTGGTCAGAAAATTTGGTCACAATTTGATTAGAATAATATTTTATTTATGTTATTTTATTTTTTTAAAATATTTTTACCCTTTTAATTAAAAGATAAAAAAAAATATCAATTTATTTTAAAATAAAAAAATATTATAATCTTTTTAATTTTCTGACTATTTAGCACTTTCCTTTTTATTATTTAATATATGCTCTAATATAGCGCATTTTAAGTATATTGTGAACGTGACCTTAAATATAAGAGTTTAAATATTAGCAAATGAGGGTATAATACTCGTTGATAATCGCACTTAAATCTTTTTTCTTATATTATGTATTGCTCTTTTTTTTACATTATTTTGTTATTGTTATTGACCTCATATTGATAAGTATTTGTTATCTAAATTTCATTGAAAATATTTTATTTAAATTGAGTATATTTTAGAAACACTTTTTCTTTTTTTATATAAGAGGTAAGTACTAAATTTCATTCATGAAATTATATTAGTGTTTTATTAGGTTAAAGTTAATAATTTATTTTCTTATGATAAAAAAAAAGTCACTCGACTTCACTTTTTTTATTTCAAATTTATTTAAGTATTACAAAATTTATTTTATGTCTTCTTAATAACTTTTTTCTTATTGGATAAATTTAGTAATTTGGTTATAGAAATAGTTTATTTCATGATATTTAAGTAAGATTGAATTGTTTTACATTATCAAATAAAATTTAGTGACGTTGGTATGATAAAAAAATTAAATTGACCTCTTGCTTTATAAGAAATATTATTATTATTATTATTATTATTATTATTATTATTATTATTATTATTATTATTATTATTATATTGCATATAAGAATCAATCAATGTGAATAATGAATGGTTTTTTTTTTTTGTGTCTGTCATTATCATTATGAAAAACATTAAGTTGCTTACTATTCAATTTGGGTATATGTAATTGATGACCAAAATCTTGTCATCCTCATCAACAAAACTAATGTAAATATTAATAAAACTTTTTAAGCTGAAATTGTCTTGGATATAAAGTAAATTTAAAAATCATAAAATTGAGATTTCAAATATTAGTTTATTTAGAGTTGAAACATTACATAATTTTTATTTATATGTTCAAATCTTGTTAATAAATTACCCGACATCTATATTTTAATAAAATCTTTGTAAATTTTGATATCCATGAAAAATTAAAGTGGGGTACTTGATTCTGTATAAAGTTGATCAATGATTACTCCCTCTTTTTTTCTCTTTTGACATATTTATTCGAAATTTTCTTTCCTTCTTTTTCATTATTTAATTATTAATCATCACTCTCCTCTTTTTAAAAAGCAAAAAAAAAAAGGATTAGTTGAACAAAAATTGTATTATTTTTGCCCCTTTTTTATATCCATGGTATGTAGTTCCTCAAAATGACGTTTAGAAAAATAGAATATATAAAAAAAAAATTTCGATAAATGAGACTCAACAAAGAGAGTCTAAATATTTTCTTTTTAATTCTTTTATTTGATATCTGATATTTATATTAAAGCTTGATTATTTTAAATTTATGTTAATAGTTATTTAGAAAGAAATACTTCTTATTCAAAAATCGTATTTACTACACCACGTACTAAAGATGGTATATACTACACCACTTCTTTGACGATTACTACTCATATTAGGGTAAAACTTATCCGCACCGGATGTATACGCCAATCCAATACATGCACGCCATATGTTTAAATTTACAGTTCATTTTACTTAATTTAATTAATTAACATGTGTTTTATTTTGTTAAATCATGTAATAATAAAAGTTATATTAATTTAATATAACATCCGATGCGGATAAATTTTTCCACTTTATTGGGCAGTAGATGTTTTAGGTGCAAACCGCTTCTTCGTGGAGCGTTACGTTAAAAGCGGCCTAATTGACCTCTTCTTCAAAACTAGGGGCACTTATTATGCATCCACTTGACACTTGCTTTTGTTTGCAATTTTTTTTTTCTTTTTTGTCAACTACCCCATTTTGAATTTACTTGATTAAGATTTTTTTTATGGACCTACTTTATATTATATTGTATTTAATAATTTTTAAAACAAATGAAAGATTCTCTTTTTGTTGTAAGTGGTGTCTTTTTAAAAGTTAGAAAAATGCATATCCATTCAAGGTGGGCACGGATTTTAAGTAAAGTAGTTGTGAATTGCGATGATAAAGCAACGACGTCGATAACTTTGAGATATACAAATTTGTTGGAATGTATGCGTGCTTTAGTGACCACGGGACCAGGTCCCTCAGAATAATAGTGCAGAAAGTAAATATCACAATATAAAACAGGCACAAGATTTTTACATGGAAATCTCCTTGTTTAAGGGAGTAAAACCACGACCTGTCTCACGGAATTTTTCAAACTGTTTTTACTAATCTTCTCAAGCAAAAGTAAAACATTGTTTACACCACAACAATGAGATTAACCTCCTAATCTCACAACTAAGTAATACCTCTATTACTTAACGAGCCTAAGCAGATACAACACTGTCCACTAAGCTATCACCCCTAGATAACTTAGACTTTGCTAAGCGGATACCACACCGCCCACTAAATCAACTAGTTCCTAGAGGACTTAGAATTTGACTAAGTAGCAAAACAATGCTGCCCACTAAACCAGTTAAACTCAACTGATTTAGGCTTTTAGAAATCGAAACAAATATCTGAATCCTTTATAAACTAGGAACAGATTTACAATATACGCACGGAAGTATAACTCCTAAGACACAGTCTGATGCTTGCAGCTTGATCAGGTCCTTGTTGTGCTTGCCGGAGAATACTTCTTGAAAGTGAGTCTTTGCAAGTGCTCTTGAGAATTTTCAAATTGCAAAAACTGACAAAACTCAAACTCAACAAAGACGCTTCAGCACTCTATTAGGTCCCTTTGTTGAGCATGAGTATTGTTCTTCCTTAAAGATGGCCTTCTTTTAAAGCTTATGAATTTTCAGATAAAATCCAAGTTTTTGTTTGCGAAGTCTTGAGTTTGTGTTTTGGAGAAGAGACTATATAAAATCAACACAAACTCGTTGGGACCGCTCATTGGCTGAGAGCCTGCTGCTTAGAAAAGTTATGCACCTACCACATCAGAGGTGGCAACTTTTCTGACAGCTGTCTTGTCGCCTTTTCATGTAAGCAATCTTGCAGGAACCACGTGTCTTGCAATGTTCTTTATGAGTTCTTGAAAGGCTTGCTGGCTGACTTCCTCCTTTGAATGAATGAATTTAATATGGTGTTTTTCATGTTGAAAATATCAACCATATAGAGTTATTACCCGTTGGACAAATACCCTCGTCTATTCTGATTGGTTCAGTACGCTAGCGCCTCACCAACCACTAACAGGACAGCTTTACAGTTGTACCCCATTATGCATCTGAGAGAGAACTCTACCTGGGACTAGGTCCCTTCATTTGTGAGCAACTGAACAGAAAATCTCATCCACTCTTTCTATTGGTGCAGTACACTGCACTTTTCACCTACCACTTAACGTGACAGCTTTACAGTTGTACCCCATTTGAATCTGGACGAAAGCACTCTGCCAGGGACCAGGTCCCTGCATTTATGAGGATCATCAAAACACCTAGAATATAATATTTTTCCCATTTTTGATGACGACACACAAATATTCCTCACACTAAGTTTATTCATTCATTTCATTGTCAGCAGTCCCTATAACAAGGATATGATTCCTTGTTAGATCTCTAAGTTTGTTAAATCATCAAAACTTAACATTAGCTCTAAAATAACATTTCCCCCTTTTTGATGATAACAAACTTATTCACCAGTTCCCCCAATCAACAAAAACTCTTCGCGTAACTGGAGTTTCATCATCCTCGAAGTTTGTCAAATCATCAAAACATCAAAATAGCATTTTCTCCCTTTTTGATGATGACAAACAACTTCTTCCCCCTATCGGCATGACCATGTCCTCTTCAAGTAGCTAGCATTGATTTCCCCTCTCGCCATGACATGTCCTCTTCAAATAGCTAGTATTTATTCCCCCTATCGACATGACCATGTCTTCTTCAAAGTAGCTAACATCATTGATCTCATACCTTAATAATTTTTCCCCTTTTGACATCATAAAAAAGGGTTAAAACAGTAAACCAAGTTGACAGTTCAAGCAAATTCATGGTCATTTGGGCAACACTGAGCATGAGTAAAAATGCATAAAGTAATGAGACAAGTCAGTAGAAATAAGGCATTTTTCATTTATAAACAAAAGATCAGCAATCAAATTATTGCACATATTATTATGAATAAGAACTAGAACAATGCCCAAAAAAGAGGAATGAGGACTGACATAGAAAGTTAGGAAGAGAAAGGATGACTTAGAGGCAACGGATTGAAAAAATAGAATTAGTAGAACAAATCCTTTAGCATGGTATTTTCAGAAGCCTCTTTTGAAGCTCACATTCTTTGCTGCCCTGCCTTAATGTTGAACCTTCAGGGCTGCCAATTTTTTTTTTTAACCTGGTCCCTCTGATATAGTGCTGTTTCAGAAGCTGAGCCTTTAGGCAAACCATTTTAGTATCTCTGTTAGCAAGAGCAACTGGCATGAGTTTCTCATAACAGAAAGATTGGTAAAACAAACCTACTCAAGGCCTCCGAGATGAATAGATCAATAATTGAGGAACCAAAAAGAAAATTTCATTTCAATTTTTTTTCTCTTTTTTTTTTATAAATCAGACCACCCTCGTATTCAGAATACTTTGAGTTTCCAGAATATTAACTTCTTCATTTTGCTTGGTGGACCTGGTCCCTCTTCACATTTAAAAGCATCTTCATCAGAAAATTCTCCAGTAAAAATAAAGGGTTTAACAATTTAAAGTGTTTTTGCGAGAGGAGAACAAAGGGTTTCGAAAAACTTTGATATTTGGAAGGGAAGTTGATTTTTCTGGGGAGATGGAAAGATAATATGAAATATGAAAGAAGTGAAAAGGGTGTATCAAGTGAAAGGAAGTGTCATTTTGGTATTTAAAAGATGGGACAGTGGTCAGATACCTGAATGATATACATGTGGCAATGCAACGGTTCTCATGCATAATTCAAAATGTAATGTTAAGACTGCTAACCATCGAGAACGGACTGGGTCCCTCTCTGTAGTTTGAATGTGGTTGCCTTGATCTGTCTTGACCTCCTTTTTCCTTCAGCGTTTTTTCCATGTGTGTATACCTACAAAAGGTATAAGACTAAACTTGCTAAAACATACATAACTGAAAAGCAAGGATACTTGCTCCCTTTGCATAGTCATAAGAGAGTAGATTGCTTCAGGCAAGATCCATTCAAGAAGGTTTCAGCTTTCCCAACATTAGTTTGATTATCTCAGCCAGGTCTACTAAGAGCTTCAAAATGTTGCTTGGTCCACAAAAGTTGAGCACATCAAGCTGCACTTGCTACATTCTCTGCCTAGTTGTTGTAAGAGCAACTGAATCTTGCTTTTTAGTCCCCATGAGTGAGAGATCAACCTATAACATAAGCCACTCTTGAGGTACTCTTTCCATCAACTTGATACTCAACATAATCAGCATCACATGTTCCTCTAAATAAAAAAGTCTCATAATGGATAGAATTGAACTAGGTCCCTGTTTTCTTTAAGTGTCTTTAGATTTTCTTAGCAGCCCTCAATATGATTCCTTTGTATAAGAATGAAGTCTCTGAACTAGGTTCATCAGCATCCAGCTTCAAGTTAGTGCCCATGATAGTATGAATTGTCTAGGCATCCATAACATGAAACTTTTTCAACAGCTTCTCTAAACTGGTACCAGGTCCCTGTCTTTGTTCAGACATCAATTGCCTTGATCACGATGTGCTATCTTCTTCCTTTTAGCTAAGTTTCTATGAGAGTATACAACTGGTCCTTACTTAGGGCTTCAGTGAAGATGTAAATCACTTTCGATCTTCCATTTTACAAAACTTCATGATGATATTACCCCTCTTTATCATTTTCTTAACTTCAAGTATGTTAAGCCATTTGAGCAGCTCATTGATGTACTTTTCTGGACAACCGAGGGTACCTTTAAAGGGTTGCTGAATCTGTAGCTTTAAGAAGAAATTTCCCATCGTGCTCATTTAGAACTCACTACCCATGAATGCGGTAAACTCTTCACACAACAATTCAAAAGGTTGCTCCAAAGATGACATTATCGATATACGCTTAAATGATCAACAATCCATTTTCCTGTGATTTCAAAAATAGGGTTTTTGACAGCCATTATTGAAGAGGAACTTGGGCAACCTTTCTGCCTGTTTGGGAACCGAGTGTCATACTTTGCTTCTTTCAAACTGAGCTTGATCAGCTTCTTCATTCTCACCTCCAGAATTCACATTATCAGTTTGAACTGCATTATCTTTGTTCAACACTGTCTACAGGATCGGGTCCCTCATCAGGTTCATAATCTGCATCAGCTTTCTTTAGATTGCTGGATTCATGAAGAAGATGTTCTTCAGCAAGCTCATTGTTTAGATTATCTCTCTGAATCTGAAACATCTCTTCCATCTCAGAATCTTCTTTGTTTGCAACTTACTTCTCAATTCTTCGAGACTCATCAAAAATCACATGAACTTTTTCAATACACACATTTTTTATACACCAGATAAGCCTTGCTAGAGGAAGAGCATCCCACAAATACTCTGTCAACATCATTGAGATTACACTTCTCAATATCATCATTTTAGTCACAAAATAAATACTATTCACCATTTCAGCCCGAAAATCCTTTGGAAGATTAACAACCTGCATATTCCACTTGAAGGATGGTCTGATCTTCTTCTCTTTAACACCATCGTCCCAACCTTTGTTATCTACAAATTTTATTTGAGCAGACCGAGGACCAAGTCCTTTGACAAAAGTTTGTGCAATAAAGAAACACTCACATGAGTATGCCTCTTGTGTCATACCTCAGCATTTTCACCTTGAGCACTAAGACAAGTGAGACTGTCATTACGAGCAGTATTCAGATCAGCAATATACATGTTCTTGTATCTCTTTTCTATCAAGATCATAACCTGAGAGAGCAAGTTTGTGACCACATATTTATATGATAAGAACTTGACTTCATTTTTGTTCATCACAAATCTGTGAAACACTTGAAAGATTGTACTTAAACCATTGATATAGTACACAACTTCAATGGAGTGTTCCACAAATTTTCAAGTCCTGCCTACACCAAGAATGCACCATTTCTTTCCATTGCCAAAAGAGACACCTCCATATTAAAGTGTCTTGAGAGAAATGAAGTTTTTAGTTTTCTCAATCATGTGCTTTGAGCATCCGCTATTCATGAACTACCACTGACTGTTACTACTTCCTCTCACTTGCATAGCAAATCACTTGTTAGCCTTGGGAACCTATTTGAGACGAAGTTCCCAGTAGGCAGATAACAGAGTGATAAGAAAGTCTTTTGTCCAGTGAGGCAGACTGGTTTTCTTCAACTTAGAACCATAAGCTGGACCAGGTCCCTTCTTCAGTCCATTCCTATGTTGATGATAGTTTGACGAACTTTCTCCATATTTTTTCAGAATAGGACAATCTTTTTTAAGATGTCCATCTCGACCACAATGCACATACAACAAATTATCAGCATCAGAAACAGATTTGATGTGAGGATTGTACGAGGGATCTATCTTCTTATAGCCCAACCCTCTTTTACTGTTGTTTCCTTGACCGATTAGATTTGTAAGGATCTTAGGGGAATTGGTCCATTTGAGGGATTTTTCAAGTTCCTCTTTTACACGGACCAGGTCCCTCTCCAACTCAAGATTTCTTTCCAAAGCCAATTTAATCTTTATTTCAGCAGTATGCAGCTTATTTTCAAGCTCCAGCTACAAGCTGCTTGCCTCGTTTTTTTTCTTTAAAAACTATAGTAGTTACCCCCTTTATCTTTTCCTTCAATTCTAGATTTTCAACTTCTAGAACAACCATTTGATTTTCAATATCAGATATTTGGGCAACTAAAGCAATTTTTCCATCTTGAGAGATGTCTAGGCTATTTTTCGCGAGATCATCCTCAATTGTTATCTTATTTATCACATCAAGTAATACAACAACTAACTTTCTCAATTTACTGGTAGAAAAGGTATTCAAGTTTTGCTTGAAATATGATAGGGTTACCTTTTCATCAGCATCCTTCTCATCTGAATTTCCCATGAAGGCATTATTAGAGTGCTCAAAATCATCTGAATGACTTGAGGAATTTTCCCATGAAGCCACATCCTCTTCACTGCCTGGAAAAAAGCTTCTCTTTTGCTTAGCTTGTCACGGACCTGGTCCCCCCCTTTGTCTTTACCTTTTTCAGTCTTGACAAATTTCATGTGGTCAGCTTTGTGCATAGGATAGTTTCCAATGGAGTGACCTGGTAGATTGCACTTGCCACATACTTCACTTGAGCTGGTAGCTTTGTCATGATTTTCTTTCTTCTAATCGGCCTCATCAATCAGATCTATCCTCTTGTCTTTGCCCTTGAGAAAGAGACCCTCCCCCTTTTTTGTGCATCTCATGAACTTGAAGATGCTCAAATAGTGTATACATCGTCATTACATCAGGTTCTCTTGTCTCATTTCCAGTCACAAAATCATTTGTCCAAGATCTAGGAAGAATTTTCAGTATCTTAGAGACTTGCTTGACAATCAGGACTGGTTCTTCAAGAAACATGAGCTCATCTGTAATGGTGGAGAATCTAGTGAGCATTTCATGAATGGGTTCACCTTCTTTCATGGTGAAACCTTCAAACTGAGTAGTAAAGAGATCTAGCTTAGATTTCCTTATTTTCTTAGTGCCCTCATAAGTTGTTCTCAACAGATCCCATATTTCCTTGGCTGATTCACAAGATGAGATTAGATCGTATTCATTTACACTAAGGCCACACATCAGTAGCTTCCTTGCTTTGTGATTTTTCTAGACTAATGGTCTGTCAGAGTCATTATACTATTGTCGAGTTTTGGGAATGACTCTTGTGACCTCTCCATCTTTAACCTCCATAGTTAGCACATAAAGACCTTTACATATGACGTCCTATACTTCAATATCCTCAGCCATGAGATAGTCTCTCATCCGAATCTTCCAATGTCTATAGAACTGACCATCAAGAAGAGTAGGTCTTGTGGGAGACTGACTTCTTTGCATGCTCACTGGTGTCGTCATTTCCTTTAGGAATCTTTCTCTTAGTGTTAACCAGATAGAGAGCACAAGCTCTGATATCAATTGTTGGAATGTATGCGTCCACCAGTGACCACGGGACCAGGTCCCTCAGCAGAATAACAGTACAGAAAGTAAATATCACAATAAAACAGGCATAAGACTTTTACGTGGAAACCTTCTTGCTCAATGGAGTAAAACCACAACCTGTCTCATAGGATTTTCCAAACTGTTTTTATTAATCTTCTCAAGAAAAAGTAAAACACAGTTTACACCACAATAATGAGATTAACCTCCTAATCTCACAACTAAATAATACCTCTATTACTTAACGAGCCTAAGCAGATACAATACTGTCTACTAAGCTATCACCCCTAAATAACTTAGACTTTGCTAAGCGGATACCACCGCCCACTAAATCAACTACCTCCTAGATGACTTAGAATTTGACTAAGAAGCAAAATAATGCTGCCGACTAAACTAGTTAAACTCAACTGATTTAGGCTTTTAGAAACCGAAACAAATATCTAAATCCTTTATAAACTAGGAACAAATTTACAATATACGCACGGAAGTATAACACCTAAGACACACTCTGATGCTTGCAGCTTGATCAGGTCCTTGTTGTGCTTGCCGGAGAATATTTATTGAAAGTGAGTCTTTACAAGTGTTCTTGAGAATTTTCAAGTTGCAAAAACTGATAAAACTCAAACTCAACAAAGACGCTTCAACACTCTATTAGGTCCCTTTGTTGAGCATGAGTATTGTTTTTCCTTGAAGATGGCATTCTTTTAAAGCTTATGAATTTTCAGAGAAGATCCAAGTTTTTATATGCCAAGTCTTGAGTTTGTGTTTTGGAGAAAAGACTATATAAAATCAACACAAACTCGTTGGGACCGCTCATTGGCTGAGAGCCTGCTGTTTAGAAAAGTTGTGCACCTACCACATCGGATGTGGCGACTTTTCTGATAGCTGTCTTGTCGCCTTTTCATGTAAGCAATCTTGTAGGGACCAGGTCCCTTGCAATGTTCTTTATGAGTTCTTGAAAGGCTTGCTGGCTAACTTCCTCCTTTGAATGAATGAATTTAATATGGTGTTTGTCATGTTGAAAATATCAACCATAAAGAGTTATTACCCGTTGGACAAATACCCTCGTCCATTCTGATTGGTTCAGTACCCTGGCGCCTCACCAACCACTGATAGGATAGCTTTACAGCTATACCCCATTATGCATATGATGGAGAGAACTTTGCCTGGGACCAGGTCCCTTCATTTGTGAGCAATTGAACAGGCAATCTCTTCCGCTCTTCCTATTGGTGCAGTACATTGCACTTTTCACCTACCACTTGATGTGACAGCTTTATAGTTGTACCCCATTTGAATCTAGATGAGAGTACTCTGCCAGGAACCAGGTCCCTGCATTTGTGAGGATCATCAAAACACCTAGAATATAACAAAATTAATATGACTTAGTTATTATATTAAATTACTCATAAATCACTTTGGCTTGTTATAATTTCAACGACATAAACAAGAAAATGAGGAGGGGATATCAAAATTATTTTTTGAGTTTTTATTATATTATATTCAATTAAGTTGATGAATTATTCATAAATTATGTCATGATACAAAGTTACAAATAAAAATATATGTCTACAAGAGTTATGTTAATCAATTTATTTTATGTTATATTTAAATATATTTGTCACAATGAATTACTTACTTATCATAAAAGATCGTCTTGAGTTTGAAACTACACGCAAAGAAGAGGAGTAAATATATGAAAAAGTCACTCAAGTATATGAATTTATCTGAAAAAGTTACTCAACTTTGTTTTGTATCAATAAAGTCACTCAATTTATGAATTTTCTTTTATAAAGTCATTCAAGTAATTAATTTTTCTACAATTATTATAACCAAGAGGTAAAAGAGATAATTACACAAACTACCCTTCAAGTTTAGTTTCCTAATACTTACTTCCATGATAGTTTATAATATATTATGTTTACCTCTCTTATTTTAGTTTTTTAATAATAATTGCCTTAACTTAAATATTAACTCAACTGTCCAAGCATTAAGCATTAATGCAACTTGGTGTATATTGTAAAAGTTGCTTTTTTGTAAGATGAAAAATGTCTTTTTTATATAACAAAGATTTGGTGTGATTTTCATTACCTTTATTTTTTTTGCATTGTTGCCTTATTCATTATTTAATAATTTTATTTTATCGATTTTCCTACCCTTTTTATTAGAATTCTACCTTGTATTTGACTTTTTGTTTGTAATCTTATAAGCTTATTTTTTCGTATCGTTGATACGTAACATTATGAAACGAACTAAAACTATATACCATCTATTCAAATGCTATATACATCCGAAATTTTCTTGTTTAATTTTTCTGTTCTTCATTGAAGAACTTTTCCTACTACAGAATAGGTCTCCAGTCAAAAGTAAATATACTAAGTAGCATTTACAACGATAATATATTCAGTGTAATTTCAAGAGTGGCCGTTTAAAGAGAGTTATGATATACGTATATCTTATCCCTAACTTTGTGGCGACTAAAGAGGTGGTTTCTGATAGACTCTCGGATCAAGAAAATTTACTACTCGCATTTATGAAAAAAATACATGAAATGTGATCAGAATATTCAATAGAAAGTACTATACCATATCTCAATTTACAAAAATGATGGCAAATGTAGCACAAGACAAGTAATTTTTCCAAGTTTACCTGTGAGGAGAGTTTCCCCCTTGTAACTTTACCAAAGAATAATATGAACCATATTTTCCTATAGAAAGTAGATCAGAATGTGAGCCTTGTTCTGCAACTATTCCATCTTTTATAACAGCAATGGAACTAGCTTTCTGTATTGTAGAAAGGCGATGAGCCACGACAATGCATGTTCGTCCAACCATCATTTTCTCTAGTGCTTCTTGGACCGCGCTTTCAGATACAGTGTCAAGAGCACTAGTTGCTTCGTCTAACAACAGGATTTTCGGGCTCTTGAGTATTGCTCGGGCAATGGCTATTCGTTGTTTCTGACCTCCCGATAGTTGCACTCCTCTCTGTCCACATTGAGTTTCATATCCATCATTCATCCCACTGCATTACAAAGTAAGTGAGTTATTGGTTGTTACAGAATGTATTTAGACTTTATTCTTAGTAATGTACATAGACATAGTTAGGTAGCAGACTCGTAATGATCCTTCTTTATTTCTTTCCTAAGTTACCACTAACGTACTGTATTTATACATTGCTTACCTATTGGAATAAGACAACAGCTAACTCCATTCGATTACATGGTATCAGAGCTAGGTCAGGTCCATCCTCATCACGCTCTAGTTGGGCTTGGGTGTGAAGAGGGTGTTAGAGTGTCACATTGGTGGGGAATGGACTGGTGATCTGTTTATATGAACTTGGGCAATTCTCGCTCATGAACTAACTTTTGGGGTTGAATTAGACTCAGGTGTCATACTATTGTAAATTTAAAGTTCGTGCAACAGTTTACTTTAGCAAATGACATTTATTATGGAAGAACTTCAAATAAATTGATGATGAATGTGTATCTGACCTTATAAATTCATGAGCATTAGCAAGCACAGCAGCCTTTATTATCTCAGATTCGCTGGCGTTCTCTTTTCCATATGCAATGTTCTCATAGATAGTTCCTGCAAAGAGAGTTGGTTCCTGGCTAACTAATGCAATACTTTGCCTCAGGGATCTCAAGTTGTAGTCTTTTACATCCCTTTCATCGATATAGACTGATCCTTTATCTGGATCATAAAATCTTTCAATAAGCCCTATGATCGTTGATTTTCCACAACCACTTTGTCCAACTAATGCTACTGTAGTTCCTTCACTTATCTTGAGGCTTAATCCTCTGAAAATCAGCTGATCTGGTCTTGATGGATAAGCAAAGAATAGTCTTTTCAGCTCCACACGTCCCCTTATTTGTGTTCTCATTGCATCTATTGCTGATGAATTATCTGGATTGATCTCGGTGTTTCTATCGAGGATTGCAAAGACTGAACCCACAGCATTATTTCCTCTAGATATATCTTTAGTCATGCTTCCTGCCTCAGCAATAGTATAAGCAGTGAAAAGCAATGCTAGAAATGCTTGAAAAAGTTTCTCAGGAGATATGTCCCCTTGTGACAATAGCTTTCCGCCGTACCAGTAAGCTAAAGCTGTAGAAGCTGCAGCTAGGAATTGAGAGCTACATAGACCTACACCGGCATACCAAGATTGTCGTATGCTTTCCTTTCTAGGACCTTCTAATGAGTCTCTAAAGAGTCCTACTATCCTTTTCTGAGATGAGAAAGCAGTTATTGTTCTATGATTAATAACAGCTTCACTTGCTAATTGGCTTCCCTCTCTTTGAGCTTTCTGTGCTTTTACAGACATACTCTTCATCAGTACAGTCCTCGCGTAAAAACTTCCAATGAGCAAAGGCTGAGCTGCCATCATCACTAAGGACAGCTTCCATGTTAGGAAAAGTCCTAATGTATAAGCAAATGTAGCAGCAAAGAATGCTTGAGCTAGCAATGACATACGGTCTCCCACAAGGGAACGAACCATGTTTGCTTCAGTTGATAGCCGAGCACATATGGCTGCACTCGTGTTCTCATCTTGATCAAACCATTTGATCTCAAACGTCATGAGTTTGGCAAGCAGCATCTCCCTTATCCTTCTGGTTAGCCTTTCTCCCATGACAGCAAAATTGTAGTGTTGGATAACATTCGTGAAGAAGTTGAAAACAGCAAGACCTATGAATATGAAAGAATAGATCCTCGCTTGGGATTGGATGGAGGATTTATCAGGCCGGAAGTAAACAGATATAACTGCCCCAACGCAGTAGGCGTTTATTGGCTGAACAGCTCCCGAGCCTATCGCTCCTATGCATCCGAGCAAAGCTCTACCCCATTCAGGAGCATTCATTTGGAGTAAACGCAATTGTGAAGGTGCTGGATGAGCCACTTCTGTGAAATGGTTATCATAACTTTCATATGATTCTTCATACTGGACGGAGTAAGGAACTGACAATTGTGTACTTCTGGAAAATGCTGGACTGAACGGGTACATAACCGGTGTGGCTGCTGCACTAGATATCATGTTGAATGGACTTTGAGGGGTATTACTACCTTTTCGATAGCTACTTCTTCCACCAGTCTTTTGATTAGGGGTATTGGCAACATCATTTAATGTGGCAAGTTGCTGTAGCTGCACCATTTTGTAATACTCTCCACCTTCACCATCAGTCATTTGCATAAGCTCTTCGTGTGTTCCAGACTCGATTACTCTCCCTTGCTGAAGAACTACTATCCTATTCGCCATTCTAATGGTGGACAGACGGTGAGCTATGACGATTGCAGTTCTTCCCATAGATGCATGATCCAGGGCCTCTTGTACAACTCTTTCAGATTGTGAATCCAATGCACTTGTAGCTTCATCAAGCAGCAGGACTTTTGGATCTCTTATCAAAGCCCTCGCTATGGCTATTCGCTGCTTTTGTCCTCCAGATAACTGCAGACCAAATTGCCCAACCTGCAACATTTGAAGGTACAATTATAACAAGGACTTAGAACACAGTAAGACTTGTAGTGATGTGGTTTTCTTTTTACTCCCTCCGTTTCAATTTGTTTGTCTTACTTTCCTTTTTAGTCCATTTAAAAAAGAATGCCTCTTCCCTTTTTTGGCAACTCGTTAGTTCTAACTTTCCAGATGGAATGTTTAAGACCACGCGATTAAATGATATTTTAATATATTCTACATATCTTTAATTTAAGATCATAAGATTCCAAAAGTATTCTTTACTTTCTTAAACTAGTGCCAAGTCAAAACCAGACAAACAAATTAAAACTGAGGGAGTATTATGAAACTGAGACTATGTACCTGAGTTTCATATGCATCTGGTAACTTTACAATGAAATCATGAGCATTTGCAGCTTTTGTTGCCTTTTCCACTTCTTCCATAGTTGCTCCCTCTTTGCCAAATAGTATGTTCTCTTTTATGGTTGTTGCGAAGAGAATTGGTTCTTGATTAACCAGACCTATTTGGGACCTCAGCCACTTTATATGGAGTTTCTTTATCTTGTGACCATCCAACGAAATATCGCCTTCAATGGGATCGTAGAATCTCTGAAGCAATGAAATGATTGTGGACTTTCCTGAACCACTACCCCCAACAAGTCCTGTAGTTTTCCCAGGTGAAATTCTAAGATTCAGGCCTTGCAAGATAGGTGTATCGGGCCTTGAGGGGTAACTGAAGTATACACCATTGAATTCGATTTCTCCTCTTACATATGACAATGCTTTCCCCTTCTTATCATCAGTGTCAATTGCAGGTTGTCGATCAATCATCTCTGTGATCCGAATTGCAGCAGACTTTGCCTCCGTGATTGCTGTAAGATTTGGAAGAGCCGACAGAATGTTTCTGCAAGAACATGAACAGCTTAATCAAATCATTTCTAGCAACATATAGAGAGAGACTAAAAACATGAGTATTAAGGTAAGAACTATATTGCTCAGATCCTCCAAAATGCACTACTTTTGGAGGATTCGACACCCATCTAGTGACATTTTTTGAAGAGTCCGAGCAACATAGGGTGTAAGAAAACTTACAATCCTCCCATAAGAACATTGAAACCTGATACAAATACATCACCTCCTTTTTCTCCGTGTTTGCTAACTAGAATCGATCCAAGCCATGCTTGAAAAGCCCAACTAATATAAACCATTCCCAAGCTACCTAGCAACAACCCTCTAGCAAATCCTTGTTTAATTCCTAGTTCCATAACTCTCTGCAACGATTGGCTGAACTTCTCGAGAGTTTGGTTCTCAGCCACATAAGAGTACAGTGTTCTTATAGAAGAGATAGCTTGTTCTGCTATTCCACCTGCAACTCCATATGACTCTATCATCTGCATTCCCACATTCATCATCATTGTACCAAATCCAAGTCCAGGAATGATGAACATTAAGGTGAATGGTATCGCTGCCAACGTGATCTTCCATGAGAGTAGAAAGGCAAAGATATGACAGAACAGGAAGGATGACATGTAAGCCAGGCAATCAGGTATCTGAATCAAAGCACAAAATAAAGATTAGAGGCTATAAAATGTAAAACTTGAGAATAAAGATTGGCTATTACATTTTTTTCTATCAACTGAAATAATTCTATAGTTATACTACATTATTTGAGAAGCAAAAGTATTACTACTACTATAAATCTTCTGGTTAAGTATTGCAACATATAAATACATCATGTTTGCTGTTCTTCACAGATCACCTTGCAGTGGCAGAACTCCATTGACACAAGGGTCGTCACTTGAACATCTCTCGCTAGAAAATTATACTATGTATATAAGTTAAATATTACTCTAGTACCTTTTATACATGTATACCAAATCTTGGCTCCCTTGACGAGTATATTGTTGTTGTTATAACTATTTACAAAAAAAAAAAAATTTATTCACAGCACAAATGGAAGAGAATATATACATACCTTCTCACCTATGGTGATTTGGATGGTAGTTGAATCAGCTGATATAGTCGAAATTACTTGATAAGTAGTGGAAGATTCAGCGTCCTGTGTATCGAAAAATCCAACTTCTTGCCTCAGAACAGATTTTAGGTACTCTAATCTCATTCTAGATGTTTGTCTTTCTGCAGTTCTTGCCCAACACAATCCTTCTGCACTCACAAATGTTTCAATATGTCATCTTTTGTTACAATCACACGAAGAAAAAAAAAAAAGACGATCCAGGATTTGAAGTTTGCAGGTTTTTATAATAATCTCAAGTTAATATATAATACTAATGATCAAGTTCACAGTCAAATAATCCAAGGATTAATACTGTTACTATTTACCCTCCAGCGTGAGGTGCTCAACCACTTGAACTAGCCTCACTTGTCGTTGATCCGCCTTTTTGTGTTAAATTAAGAGAGAAATCCTACATAATGAACCTTAGCTTCACTTACCAACAAAAGCAGCCAGTCCAACTCCAAATGCAACATAGAGTAACCTGAGAGAATACTGCAATAAAATGAAAACAAAACACACTCTTAACTAATGTTTACCACTAATTAATATGCAAATTAAAGCTAATATATCATTGTGTCACCTTGTTGACAGTCTTCATAGAAACAGAATTACTTAAGTTTCCATAATCATTAATTACATCACTAAGCACAAACATCATTAGAGGAATCTGAAGACCATCTCCCATACTTCCTAATGTTCCAAAGAACATTAACAACTTATCTTTTTTATCAGCAAATCTAAACATGCCTTGTTTATTATTACCTCCCATTATAGAAACAATACACAAGAACTCTATAATTATTCTTGTTTTTATAACATGCTTGTTGCAGGCCACAGGGCAGATTATTAGCTAATGGGAATATGCAATAAGTTTATATTTGCCGGCTTTGTTTGTTGGTAGCCTTAAAACTTTACAAATTTGTTGGTTTTGTCAATTCCGGCAGGACAATGATAGCTTGCATGGTCTCCTTGTTTTTAATAATTTCTTAGTTCCTATCGTGAGTCGATACAGAATTTAAAGTTATTAGGTTAGTTTGATATCTGTATTAAATCTCAATTAATTAATTTGGATTTATGCTGGGTAGGCCCATTTCAGGATAGCACTTCCTGCTTAAGGAATTAGTAGTCATAATCCAATGCATCACATTCCTTGATGATGTTGACGGATTTGAGTACATAATATTATATAATGTATATCAATGTCTATCTACATATTATAACTTGATGATGTTGACGGATTTGAGTACATAATATTATATAATGTATATCAATGTCTATCTACATATTATAATAAGTAATATGCTTTGTTTTCTAGGTTATTTATTATACTTTTTACCAAAGTTGTAGTTTTTATCTATTAAAAATGACATAATAGTGTATACTTTTTTTTTAAAATTTGAAGCGTCTTTTTTAGATTCTTGAGACTTTGCCGGACTAGTTTAAGGTAACTTTAGAATCATTCTCCACAAGTTATTTTTAATAAAATCTTGTCTAGGCGATAAATTAATTGTCCATCATTGTTAATGTATCGTATTGTGTGTTGTATTGTATTGTTTTAACTAATATAATGTTTGGGTAAATTGTAGTGTACTCCGTCATTACATAATGTCACATATCCAATGATAAACCTAAAAAATTGTAGTCTTTGGGGTAGAGATACTATGAAATGACATAGTAAATGATAAAATATAACTATTGAATATAAGTAGAGATAAAACAACAATAAAATATTAAGGTAATGATGCGATCGCACCAAATCGTTCGTTACATAAAATTAGTCTTTTTGTCGTTACCTTACGATGGATTTAAACGATACGATACAATAAAATTTAAATAACAGTCAAAACAAATATTATATTTAGACTAATAATATAATACAATACAACAAATAACAACCCTCCAAACAATGTGTCAGTGGTAAGGATATTTAAAATGAGTAAAACTGACTCATTTAAAATAATTCAAAGATATATGTAACCCCTAAGGAAAGGAACTCACATGTGTTTCCTAAAGAGAACAAACTTTTTCTCCCTTTCCTTGGTAGAATTCTTCCATTGATATTTTCAGTAACAAGGAATACAAGAATAAGTATTAATTATGCATCTTACTTTTTATATTTAATAAAATATTTTTTTTAATTTCAATATCTCATGGCATATTTAAAATCATATCATATTAAGACAACAAGATTCAAAAATATTTATTTTCACCAATCAAATTAAACACATACTTAAAAAGTAACAAAGAATATAGTAAAAAAAAAAGAGAGGAGTAACTAAAAAAACAAAAAATATAGAGTAGAAAAAATCTTGTGAGCAATAAAATGCATCATCTACAAAGTACAACCTTGAGGCTTGTTTGGTACCAGGAATAATAAATAACTAATTTTAAAATAAATTTTTTTCATACGTGATTAAGATAAAATAGAAAATAACTTTTCTCGAGATTAATTATCACGGGATTATATATATATATATTTTTTTTTAATCCTATGTTGAGGATCTAACAGTACTTGTGCAAATTTCATAATTAGTATTGTAAAAAAACATTGTTGGCTCCTTTCATAATCAGTTCCTTAATTTCTTCATTTCACCAAATTCCTTTCTTGGATTAGACAGTTTTAATTTAACTAATCCAATCTTTTGATCAATTTATCAAAATTAAACACTAATTTAACTCTACATAACCAAACCTAACTGTTGTAATTGAGTGTCTCTGTTTGTTTAATCTGTGCTGTGTTGGTACCTTTGAGTTGACAGAGAAGCAAGAATCCAATCGGGTCATTGCTCATGCCCGGTTCCAAATCCAAAACCCTAACATCTTTGTTCCGTGCCGCTACTAAATTATCAAAGCAATGGAAATCTGTTTCCCCTTCAACTTCAGCTAAAGATGTTGCCCTAAAACAATATGTATCTCCATCTTGTAAACCCTCTAACGATTCTTCTAAGTCTCTCAGTGAAATAGCCGCTGAAAGTTTCAACTTTAAGTCTGCTGCTGACTATGGTAAGCACATTTTCCCAATTCTTATTTGCTCTAACTTTATTGATTTCTTAGTTAGTGGTAAGGTATGCGTATACACTACATTGCCAAACCCCACTTGTGGAATTATGCTTCATATGTTGTTGTAATAGTTATTATTTCAGAAAGTTTATTTATTTTTGTTAGATTTCAATTTTCTTTGATAAAAAAGTAAAGTTTTTATGAGATATAATAACGGTTAGTTGAGTGACTATCTGAGAAATCTAACTCATTGTTATAAAGGCAAAAGGAGGAACATTTAAAGGTGTTTAATTAGTGTATGTTTTTTGGGTTTGTTTGTTTGTGTAGGAGAATCATCAAAACTGCTGTCAAGTGAGCTATCGTCGATACTCTGTGGTATGTTTTTTCTTTTCTTTTTTGGGTTGTGTTAATTTGATTAATTAGGTGTATTCTTTATAGTTTGTATTGTAGGGGTTGTTTGGTTCAAAGCAAGGTTAAATCCTGAGATTGATTATAACCAGGATAGATAGTCCCACTTATTCTCATGATTTTGGTATAAATTTTATCCTAGTTTTAGCTTATACCGACAAGGCCACAACTGAACATCAAATGCATTTATAAGTGAAGAGTTGATGACCTTAAACCCCCTAATACCAGTAACCAAATGGACCCTAAGTCTTAGATAAGTTAAAATCTGATGAGGACAGTAACTTTCGTTTTTTTTTTTAAAAATATTTCCTTCTCTTTGTTTATTCTTTTGTTGACTCTTCGTATTATTTTGTTTTACTTTGGTATATTGCGTGGACTCAGTTGTTCAAATTAAAGACGGGTTGTCAAATATGAATGCACCTTATGATAGATACCATCATATTGGTACAACAACATGTTTTGTTTATTGTACTTGGGACAATATTAGTGTGTCAGAGTAATAGTGAAGAAGCTCTCCAGCTTTCCTGTGAGTTGTACTTTTCCTGTACTGACTAAATTTAATTCTTCCTTTGGCTCGGATTTGGGGAACTTTTGCTATGTACGCAGCTTTCCTAACTCCTACCATGAGCTAGAAGGTGTTGTTACCTTTCTCTGCTAAATGTACATTGAAATGATAAATATATCTGTCAGCTGTCAGTGTCTTGTTTCCTTCCTTCACGAGTTAAGATTTTTGGAGTGTGGGGTATCTAGGAGCTTCAATAATTCATGCTGTGACCTTTGAAGTCTTAAATAATAGTTTGAGAACTCCTAAATGAGTCACCACAAATTTTCAATTGCCAAATTGGAAAGTTCTGCCACAAATGTCTAAAATGTCATTCCCCAGTTTAGGATTTGAATCTATCTGAATCTGTTGTGGTTCTCTGTCTTGGGAATTATTGTAATTATAATGATATTTGATAGCCAGAGGTTGAACAAACATGTAAACTATGATGTTTGTCCAGCTACTCTTATCCTTGTATTGATATTCATGCATTATCCTGGGGGCTTAAGAGATATTAAGAAAGTAATATGTGTGGTTGTATTATTATCTTTTAATTTTTTGATGAAGTAAGTAGTTAATTTTAATCAAGGAATAAAGAAGATGCATAGTTACAGAATGTCCAAAAGGTTGCCTCCGGTACAATGCTAAGATCAAGGAGCTAAGAAAATCCAAAAATATATCAATGCTATTTACAGCGGTATGAAATTCCAACTGAACAAACTAGCTAAGCATTTTGAGGTAGTACCTTTTTTTTAAAAAAAATTATTGTTATTTCTAGAGCATTCCAAGATGGTGCTTTGAGATCTTTTCTCATGTCTGCTTAGTGGCTTGGAAACTGCATATTCTTTTTACTAGATTTCTTGTGATGTAACTAGATGTGGACAAAGAATGCACAACTTAGAATATTTATTTATCTTTTCATATGTTGTCTGCATGCTATTGTCTTACATCCCATTTTACCTACATATTCTTCTGATTATCTTTATAGGTGATTTAGATTCTTATTTGAGCGATCCAGAAGAGAGTAGTAATGGAAGTTGCTTGGAAAATGTATTGGATGTACCATGGTTATCAAATGTAGAAAAATGCAACATGTCATTGCGGCGGAAAGAAATAGCACGAGAAAGGAAGGAAAAGTGGACCTTCAAGAGTACTCAGATAGGTCGTTTCCACCAGTTGGTTAAACAATGTGCCTGTAAATTGGGGACTGATACTACCATTAAAGTGTTTGGTAAATTGGGACGAGAAACTGGCCTAAAAGAATATAATGCGCTAATAAGACTCTGTATAGAGAAGGCCAGAGAAAGTAATGATGAAGAGGTGTCGTTGAAGCAGCTTTCAAAGGCTTATCAACTTCTTAAATCAATGAAGGAACAGGGTTTCCAAGTAGAAGAGGAGAGCTATGGTTCAATTCTTATGTATTTTATTGATTTTGGCATGGTTCAAGAGTTTGATTTTTACTGTGAGCTCATTATGGATGGAAATGCTGATTCACTTGCAAGATTAGCTTACTATGAGATGTTGCTTTGGACTAAAGTGGAAAATGAAGATAAAATAGAAGAACTCCTCTACCATCTTTCTCTTTATGATGGTGCTGATAAATCTGCCTTTCAAGGTTTTCAATTTACTGTACATATACCCCTATTACTATTTTAGTTTTTTATACTCTGGTTGTTTGATCCTGCTGATTAGAAATTACTTGTGGTGCCTTGCACTTAATGATTAGTGATAAAAATGATTGAGTTGTATGTCTCTTTTATCATGTTTGCTGTACATGTTGTTTGTAATGCATTTGCAAATTGTTGATGAATTTAGAGTCTGTCTTTGCAATGTGGTTAAATCTTAGAATCTGACGAATCATTCTTAAATGCATCTCATGATGAGTTTTGGCAGATGCTTTCCTGTATTATTGCCATATTTTAGACTTTCACAATGTTAACATGTTGCAGAAAACTATCTCTTAGCACTGTGCGAAAGTGACCGAGTTAAGGATTTTGTGAGGCTTCTACGAACTATTGACATAACAAAAGTTTCATCTACTGATTTTGTCACAAATATCTTCAAGTTCTTGGGGAAGTTGCTATTGGAGTCCTTCGCTAAGATGTTTCTTCAGGAGTTGGTAACAATAGGTAAACTCGTCACCTTATTTTTCTTTAGAGGCACCTATATAGCTGATTCAACAATCAAGGGCCTCATGTTTAGCCAAATTGTTTCTAATTGCATTGGGTACTTTAAAGTGAAGGTTACCATGATTGTTTAACTCATAGTGTGACCTCTATGCCGGTATCTTGTCCCAATACATCTTAGAAAGGATTATTATCTGATTCTGCGAACTGATATTGCTATACGGTTAAAAAATAAATAAAAATTACTGTATAGGGAAAATGTTGTGAGTATTGACATCAGTTTTAAGGAAACTGAAGATTTTCCTTTTTCTGTTGCTGTTAGAAGATCTTTTACTTCTATGGTAATCTCGTTGATTAACAAAGTGTCCTTATCTCTTCAACTTATATTCCATTCAGGCATCCTAATGTAGTCTCTCTCAAAGCAGGTATTGGAGCACAAGACATCTCAAAATTCATTTGTAATTATACAAGTAGCATGCCAAGTGCGGTGAGGAACTTCTCATTAATTCCACTTGTAATCTCCCTTGGTATACATTCACATGATGCTTACATAAGTTAGAGAATTTTAAATGCTGAATCAAAAGATTATTGGATAAAATATCTAAGGGGCTGTTTGTTTGCGCAAATCACAAGTTAAATTAGCACCTTAAGTTCTGTGTTCAGTCAAACAGTGTCAACTGATGTCACATGTACTGGAATAATGGAAGTTAAAGGGAGTGTAGCGTGTTGTATTTTGCGCTTCTAATTATTTTTTTCTCCTGGATTGTGATAAGCATTTCTTTTCTCTGCTAACAGAATTGGTTGGAAATTTGTAAGTAAACTATTGCAGTTACCAAGCTGATCTGTAGTTATGCTAGTACTCAACATCTGTCCATCAGTGAAATATTACTCTGATTGCTCTGTTATTGATGGCAGGTTGAAGATGTCATCCTTGAATTCAAAAATTTACATGCGGAGTTGGAGATTAGGCCAACATTGTCCCAGTATCAGAAGCTTATTATGTACTGTTGTGAGTTATTTAAGGTATGAACTGATTATCTAGAGATATTCGATTCAGTGCTTGGAGACTTCCTTGTGCAAAATTAGAGTCATTACATTCTGGTTAATATGTGAAGTTCTCTAATGTACTGATAGTTGCAACTTTGTAAATAGGTACATGCTGCATTAGATATGGTTGATCAAATGTTTGAAGCAGGTTTGCCATTATCGTTGGAGACATTTAATTCCGTACTAGAAGCCTGCGATAAAAGCTGTGAATATAATTTGGTAGGTTAGTTTGAATCCCTTATCTTTTTGATGTTTTAGTTCATTAGCTTAATCTACTTTAATTGTATAGTTTGGGCTAGGACACATAAATTATATGAGATTTAACTGTCACAAATGTTCCTTGGTTCTCATAAATTTGCTATCATGTATAGCACTCAAGGGTGTGGCCTAGTGGTCAATGAAGGGGTTGAGAATCCTGAGGTCTCAGATTTAAAACTCAGGGGAGACAAAAAACACTAGGTGATTCTTCCCATCTAGACTAGCCTTGGTGGATAGAGTTACTTGGTACTTGTTTCTGGTGGGAGGTGGCAGGTATCCCGTGGAATTCGAGGTGCGTGAAAGCTGGCCTGGACACCACGGTCATAAAAAACATAAAAAATAAAAAATTGCTAACATGTATATGTAGTTAGAATACAGTTTTGATGCTCATTACCGAATGTTACCGAATGTACATTAGTCTTAGACCATCCTGGGCAGCATGTTTTATTCGAAAAACTAATGTACGAAGTAGTTAGTGATGGTCTTAAGACCCTTGGGGTCTTTGCACTTTAGCATTGGCCATGACATTTGAAAATTATAGGAATCAACGACCAGATGGTTGCTAAAGTGCATAGACAAGGATATTTTTTCACTCAAGGAATGGCCTCATATCCATTATTTCTCTTTACTAGATTAGGTGTCGTTCATATGTATATGGGTGGTTTTTGCTCTGCATTAATTAGTTTTTTTGTGATTGCCTAGTGTGCGCTAAGAAGTTATTTTATGCGGTTAATGTTGATCTTTAGATCAACTTTGTGGGATTACACTATGTATGTTGTTGTTGTAATGTGAATGTCAATCTTTAGAGGCAAAAGTAAAGAAATAGTTCTTCTTCTCAAAAGAGAAATGACTTATTTCCCACGATCTGCTCAGTTGGAGCTTTTAACCCTTATGAGCAACAAAGTTGGAGTCTCCAAATAGGTTATGTATTAAATAGCTAATGGACTTCACATTATTAATCCATGTCTTATCAGTGCATGAATAAGTACCAAGTTCATGATGTCAAATCAAGTAAAAGGTAAAATCATGGCAATGTTAGATTTTTCAGTTGAATTTAACCTGTGGATGTTCTCTTCTTCCTTCATTGTCAACTGGATTACTGGTTGGCTAATTCTTTGAATTGAAAATTACGTTAGGAGTTTTTCCCATGGCGGCTAGTACCCGAGTGATTATATTTCAAATTGTCCATTGTGTATCTCTTGTATCTTTGATTCATATATTGTTGGCATAAATCATGTTTTAATGTTTATCCTCATGAATCTTAGGTTCATCGAATGTATCCAATGATACTTCGTCATGATATCAAGCCAAATAGTGAGACCTTCAGGATTATGATAAATATGACTGTGAGAATAAAGGATGTAAGTTTCCTCTTCTTATCAGGGGATAATATTTGTATATATATATTGAATGAGTCGCTTAACTAGCCAAGCTCTATGTTCTCTATGTTGTCCTAACTGCAGTTTGAAGGCGCATATGGCATGCTCAAGGATTTGGAGAAGTTTAACATGATGCCTACCACAAACATGTACAATGCCATAATGGGAGGATATTTCCGAGAGGTGTGTTCCCCTTTTATCGTGTTATCTTCTATGCTTGAGTTGTCATACACTATCTATGTGCAGAACAACTAAATTTGCTCTCAAACCCATTTGTTGCATCTTGTGGTCTTCATTCGACTGGGCCTCTTTCAGAGTACCTATAGAACATCTTTTTGAGTGAAAGGAACAACACATTGAAGGATATTGCATAATTTTAAGTTGTATCATTTGAGCAGTAAGGTTTAACTTTTTTAGTGGATCTATAAGAATTCTAGTAAGTTTATGTTAATAATTCACTAAATTATGTGGCAGAAGTTGATTGTATCTCTACAAGAGTTGTACAACTAGAGCTAAGGGTTATCTGGTTCGTGTTTTTGAAAATAATTCCGGTTTCATATTCTGCATCAAATGTTATCTTCTTGGTTACCATATTTGTTTCCGTATTAAAACCCACTTGGGTTATGTGCATATCGAATGTGAAATGCACATATTAGTAGTATGTGCCTACACATCTAAATGCACAAAAATGCTATTTATATTACTATGTGTTTAATTGATTATACTTCTTGTATTGATTTAATTTTAAGTAATGCTTTTCTATTTAAAAATTGGAAAAAGATGTTTAAAAATGTTTTTTTCATGATTCTAAGAGTAATTCAATGTAAAAAATTCATCATCTCATACTTTAGGATACACGATCTTTAGATTTCCTCTTAAAATTGTTCATTATTTTGAGAGAATTTAAAATTTATTATTAAGAATTAATTATTATAATCCTTTGTCAAAAAAAAAAAGTATTAATTATTATAATCTTTAGCTTTTTTATACTAACATAAATCATGTAGTCGATAAATATATATATGATGGCAAGCACCCAAGGGTGTGTGACCTAGTGGTCAATAAAGTGGGAGGAGAATCATGAGGTCTCAGGTTCAAATCCCAACAGAGATAAAAACACTAGGTGATATCTTTCAATTTGTCTAATCTTTGGTGAACAGAGTACATGGTGTCTATTTTTGGTGGTAGGTAACAAATATTTCATAGAATTAGTCGAGGTGCGCACAAGTTGGCACATACACCACAATTATTTTAAAAAAACATTTACGTGATGGCAATTAATTGGGATCAAAGTAGTTATCCAGGTCAGGGCTTACGAGATTTAGAGAGCTCCTACTTTCCTTGAATTATCTAGCATTGCAATAAAACAAACCTGAATGGACCGGACTAGATATAGATAATTCATATGTTCAAACCCAACTGATTAGTGTGAACTGGAGCACGCCAGAACACACCGCAGACTTCCTTAGCTGCTGGATGAGGAGAGGTGGAACATGGAAGTAAAAATCAGAAGAGACGGTGGAGAATAGTTCCAACTTGCATTTGGTGGATTATATGTTAGGAGAGAAATCAGAGGATTTTTGAAGGGAAAGAATGTTCATTACAGAAGATCCAAAGAAAAGTTATTACTATTTTAGGCTTTTGGTGTAACGAAAAAAATATAGAAGAAGAAATCCAACTAGTGGATTTTATAGGATCCTTGTAAGTATCTGTGTCTTTTCTTGTAAATTTTTGGAGGTGGACAGCATAGCCCTAAATGCTGATGAATACAAATTTACTGCTTTTTTTAAAAAGTAATATCTTGTGCATGCATTTTGGATACAGAAAACTGCCTTTTTGTGTGTGCGAAAGGCTGTCCAATCCATGCGAACCATAGTGGTTGCTTGATGGTTTTTATTACTTCTATTTTGGAATTTTGTTGCTTGTATTTCCCTTCCTATCTATGGATGTGGTGGTGGTTGGGTGGTGCTTATTACTTTTTTTTTGTTAGACTTTTGACTTTTTTTTGCTGAACATTCTGGCAGAAAGACACTCGTGCTGCATTAGAGGTTCTCAAACGAATGGAAGATGCTAATGTGAAGTCAGACTCTCAGACTTTCAGCTATCTGATAAGCAATTGCACGACTGAGGATAACATATCTAAGGTCCTTGGTTTTACATATCTGTTTTGTGATCTTGATAAAGAACATTTGTTCTGACTTGGCAAAACTATTTTTTGGGAATATGACTGTAGATCATTCTTGCTTTTCTCATTTCTCTGGTGTAACTAAGTTTTATAATTTAAGTGGATGCATTATTTTCATTTACTAGCTTGTTCTAGATTATTTTTTCTTTCATATTTCTCGTTCTTATGAAATGGTGGTTCAGTAATTGTTTAGTAAAAGTTAAAATGGAGATATAATGTGCTTGATTATAGAAGGAAACCTAGCTTATATTGAGCGTATTAAGATTATAAGAACGAAAGCTAGCTTATATTGAGCTTATTAAGGTTACAAGACTAGTTCAGCTCATACACTATCAAAAGTCAGGCAAGAATCTAGCAAATCCCCCATTCCTATGGAGACAAGTGTGGAAGGGAAACTTTTGAACTCCTGGGTAGGATGGAGAGTTTGGGGGTTGGAGTTAAACCATATAAAAGAAGTTGTAAACCTTCATATTTTATGTAGATACTGCTTTGGAAGAAAATTGTGGCTAAAATAAGAAGTTGATAACTGGTTCATAGAGTGGGATAGAAACCGTGTATTGCAAATTAACTAGTGAAGGCATAAGAAATTCTACTTTGAACCCTCATATCAAAAGAGAGGAAATCTATTGAATGATGTATAATTAGCATACAAATTTTAATTGTGTTTCATCAATACATCCATCAACATGGTGCTAGTCTTTCCATTTAATGTAAAAATTGTCCTTTATGTGAATGCAATTCTCTTAAAACTATCTACACAAAATTTTCATAAAATATTTTTCAGTGGTAACTGGTTCCGTGAATCTGCTTCCTTTATCTGATTCATTTGGGCATAGACTCTTTTGCTCTTTGTTTTCCTTCTATCTGCCTTTTCTTTTCATATTAGTAGATAGATGCTTATCTTGTTGACATTGGCTACAAATGTGGAACTATAATAGTTGGTAATTTGAAAATTTGTAGTTTCTCGATGAGATGAAAGATTCTGGAGTTCAACTCACAAAGCATGTATATATGGCCCTAATAAATGGATATGCAGCTTCTGGACAGTTTGAAAAGGCTAAACAGGTACACAATGAGTATATTCGGTTCTATAAATCTTTAATGGCCATATTTTTACCTTTTGTTTCATGCTAAATCCTTTGTAAGATCCATAGATTCTTAATAGCTGGTTTCCCCCTGATTTCAATTGTCTACTTCACTAAATTTATTTAATTTTCTTGAAGTTTCTTCTGCCACATGTTTGGTGGGTGCATACGTGAATATTAAGAGATAAATTTATAAGCTTCTTTGTGCTTTTTATCTTCTCAAATCGGAAGCTTTCATGTGAAATATACTCCTTGGAGAAAAAAATTGAACTGCTCTAAAACTGATAACCGCAGCGTAGAACATCTGTGTGAAAGTATATTCTTTTTACTTTCTCTCCTTGTAAGAGGCATGATCTTGCCAAAAGAAAATATGAGTTCTCCTGATGATTTAGAAGCATCAACGGATGTGCAGGTAATCTGTGATCGAGGAGTACCTGCAAAGGGTCTCAATGAAATTAGAAGTGTGCTTGTTTCTGCTCTTGCTTCACATGGGCAAATATCAGATGCCCTTGATATATATAAGGAAATGGAAGAAGCCCAATGCAAGTTGGAGCCAAAAGCGGTTATCTGTCTCATTGTAAGTGCTTTTTTGCATATGTGCTCTTTCCCAGGGTCTTTTCCTTGACACCTTTACCCTTTTAAATTATAATCTTGCAGGAAAACCTTCAAATTGAAGGAGATTTGCATAGATTGCTCCACCTACTTGAGCAATTAAATGGCCTCGATCAATGGGTGGATGCCTCCTATAGGGTCATAACATACTGTATTCGGAAAAATCATTTCAGGTCTAATTTCATTATTGTTTCTTGAGAATATTGCTGAAATTTGGAGTTGCTTTAATTTTGCCCTCTTTTGTAATAGATCTATTGTCGACTTGCTTAAAAGGCTGGTAGATGCATACAAGTCTGATGAAGTGGCTAAGGAAGTTCTATTCGATGAGGTTTTGCACTTCTTCATTTTCTCTGCTTTATATTGGAAAATATAATTATATTTCGTAGAAACTCAGTTCTTTTTGGCTTCCTGTGATTCATATACTCTCTCATCAGTTCTTGTGTGCAAGATGAAGCTCCCCAATGCATATGATACGTTTACTTGACAAAATTATTCTCATTAATAATGAGGCCTTTATTTAGCTCTGATGTGTTTTATTGCTTGGTATTCATATTTGGTAATCATGGAGCAGGTTTTCTGCCAGATTGCTGAACAAGACCCAATAAATTTACAGTTAGGCTTGGATCTCCTTCAGGCTATTAAGAACGAGATTGGTCTCCTCCCTTCACGACAAAGTCTTGATTTCCTCCTCAGTGCTTGTGTCAATGCCAAAGATTTACAAGCTTGTTATCTGATTTGGAAGGAGTACAAAATAGCTGGTCTTCCTTACAATATTTTAAGTTATGTGAGGTAATTTCGAATAACTAGTGCTTTTTAGTCTTGTTTGCTTGCTTGAAAATTCTGTTCCTAGGAAATTCATGATAGTTACTCATATCATTTTATTTTGATTTCTCTACAAGCGCATCTGTTGAGAAATCACTTAATTAATCATTCAACACTGAGATTTGTTTAAGCTAGACCAATGCATTTGGTGCATCTGTTGAGAAACCACTTAATTAATCATTCAACACTAAGATATAATTAAGCTAGACCAATGCATTTTCATATATTTGTTGGTTTGTATCCTTCTTGGTTTGGGTGAAATGAAAAAGAAAACATTTGTCATTTAAAACTAGGTCAACGATATCTACAATCTAACATAAAGTTGAAGTTGAAAAAAAGTAAGAAAGAATAAAGTCATCGAACTAACAATGCTTCTCGACTGCTTGGTGTCCTCTCTCTTCTGTGTTCCATCGTCTAAGGTTCTAGACCCATTAGAGACATTGAGAGCTTTATGGAGTTTTTACTTGTGTGATGGTAGGTAGGTCTTCTTGTTGCATGCTAAAACATTCTTGTTGAGATATCTTGTTTTCCTTTGACATGTGTGCCAACAGTCAAATCATCCGTTTCCTTTTCTTTTCAAATTATATATCAGTTTTCTTTTCTCCAATCTTATTCAAGCAGAACGCCCTTGGAGTTTCCGGTCTCCTTTTAATTAAAGGAAAAAGCACTGCCAAAAATCTGCAATCTTTTCGCTCAATTGCAAAATAACATGGTGTTATGTGACTATTGGGATCAACATGCTATTGAGAACACAACAAATATGAAGCAACTACACTTCAAACTAGTCGTATTTTAACCTTATTAGGTTTGGGATACTTGTTATATCACGAATGTGATTTGTCCTTTTATGTTTTCCTTCTTTGCTCTAATTCATTGTTTGATGCAGGATGTATCGAGCCTTGTTGGCATTAGGGGACTACGAATCTGCAGCAATTATTCTCAAGAATATACCAAGGGATGATATTCATGTTTGCAGTGTAGTCGAAGCTTGTCAAACAGCTCATGGAATGTCTGCCCCCGCAAAAGGGAAAAAAGAAAAAAGGAAGACTCGGAAGAATGTGAGCTACAAGATGTGAAAAGTGGAGTTCGTAGGGGATTTAGAAAATTCTTCGGTATGTGTTAGTTCTGAACATGCCGGTCTCTGTTCCTGCTACTTTTTTTCCCTTCCTCTTTGTGCTCACTCTTCTTCGTCCTTTTTCTTTTGGGTGCAGCAGTTGTTTGAGATCAACATTTTGCAGTTCATGTAGATGTACAACTTTTAGTGTTGAGAACTTGTTCGTTTTCATGTACCTTGTAAGAGCTCTATATAAGTCCTGCTTTAAAGTTTCCCTGAGATTAACAGCACGTTGGAAGTTGATCAAGAGAAGACACTTCTTCTTTTGACTTCTGGTATCATGGAATCATACCTAAAAAGGTTGGTGTTCCTTCTGACCTTGAAAGAGAAACATATATTCTCTATGCAATAGAAAGAGACGGACTGCAGCGTAGAGATGTTTAACAAGCTTTACGCATACATGCTTCAAAAAATGCTTCTTGGTGGAGAACAACAAGGAAGAAATTGATAATCCTTCTCTATTGCTCAAAGATGTTGCCTCTTTGAATAAATTTTACTATATTTAGAAAGTACATTTCAATTGTACTCCTTGATAGTAAAGATGATCTGAACCAATATGTAATGACTATTGATGATTTTTTGTAATACAATAGGAAAAATTTCAGCTTTTGGCCAAAATAAAATCTACAATCCTTCGGGGTGGCTCAGTGATTTGGGCTTTGGGCTTGAGACTTTCATGTTGGAGGTCTTAAGTTTGAAACCCCTTGCCAGCGAAAGCAAGGGGTTTGCCTTCTGGGTTGAGCTCATCGCATTGGGCTTATTTAGTGCAGATTACCTCTCCTATGTGATTTGCGAGCTATTGCATAGGAGTGAGTTTTACCTCGTGCGCACCCAAAGTGTAGCAACTAAAAAGGTCAGATATAGAAATGAAGTGGGGTAGCACTCACATTTGAGTTTGCTACTAAGAGGAGGTAAAGGCTATTTATGAAAAGTTAGATTCGACTAATTTGAATTCGCATTTAGAACTCCTAATAAGAGGGATAACTAAGGCCTTTGTTTTCATTATCACCACCAATGGCAAATGAAAGATACACTTTTATTTCCACCAAGTGTTTAGTACTTGTATCGGAACTCAAACTCGAGAGCTTCGAATAAAGATGGAAGGATCAACAATCATTCTACCACAATTCAAGTCGATAACGAATACACACTTAAATACAGTACAAGTGTAAAAAAGGAAAAATTTCTCAAAAAGAATTGGCAACAAGAATGGCTTGCCTACAACGTGCTTTAGCTTGTTCAAGTCTTTCATTCAATGTCTCTTCTTTCACAGCAGCACTCACCATAGCTAAATCCATTTCCATAAGCTTCAAAACTCTGTACAATTCCGTCACCATTCTCTCCTCCACTTTCCCTTCTTCCTTCAACACTTCCGCTTCTTCCCTAGCTCTTTCTGCAACTATTTCTCCCACTTTCGCTAACAATGCCGTTGACCCAAAATCCCTAGCCATTAACTCTTCCAATTTCTCCAAAAAATCCATTATTACATACCCAATTGGCTTATCTAATGGAATTGGCTTTGTTCTCTTCCACCCAATTTCGAAATTTGGTGGGTCTTGCTTTATGAGCTCAGTTCTTGATTTTCTCTCACGGATTATCTCGGATTTTCGACGTTTTTCTATTGGGAATTTTTCTGGGCTAATTGTTGTTTCTGAATTTGGGGTTAGGAATTCTGGGTCTGAAGAAGATTCAGGTAATGAATTGGAAGTGCATTTGATAGTGAATTGCTTTATGGAAGAAATTGGATGAATTGAAGGAAGAAGATGGACATGGTGGAGTTGAAGAATATTTGAAGAAGAAGCCATTGTTTTAAATTCTCCAACAAAGTTGATAAGGTCTATATTGTAGTACTATTTACTTTTTGTTGTCAATAATAATATTTGATATTTTATATAAGTGAATATCTAGATTGAGCTAAATATCTTGACAAGGCTACTTGAACTGGGATCCTGTCTTAAAATAATTGTCACGTTTAGTTTCGATATTGAAAATAGGTACGACCAATACTATTTCTTGTGTAATTTTGGCAAATAGTAAACAATAACAACAATATATGTAGTGAATTATGCACATATTTTGTCAATATCTTATGGAGGTAAATACATTGTTACCGAAAGACTCTCATCTCAGCAAATTCAAATATAAAGAAGAAGAAAACAGTGTAGAAGTAACTAACAAAGAAAACAGTGCGAAGTCGATAAGAAAGGAATGTCGATACATATTAAACAACAAACGATGATAGATGATATAAGCAAGAATAATACAACTAGTACAACAACAAGCCTACACCCTCGAAAAGTAAAAATAACTCTCTAGTACCTCCTAACCAACTATTCTTGGTACGCGATCTTCAACCCCTTCTATCTAAGGTCATGTCTTCGATAAGCTGAAGATGCGTCATGTCCTGCCTAATGAGCTCTCCCCTATACTTGTTTGAACTACCTTTAATTAAAACTAATATTTTATTAAATTAACTCTTGAAAAAATGAAATATGACAAGTATTTTAATACAGACAGAATACAACATATGTTTTGTCTCATTTTATGTGATACTATTTTCTTTTTAGTTCATTATAGAAGAATATCACCTACTCTAATTAAAAATAATTTAACTTTAAAAATCTCTTTATTCTCCTACTGAAATAGTGTCACATAAAATAAATAAAGGGAGTATTATATTTCATCTATTCTAGTTTACGTGAGACGCTTTCTTTTTTAGGGCCCGTTTGATCATGTGATATGAAATCATGAGATGAAGTAGAAGTTTTGTTTTGACATGCAATTTGGACTTTTTTATATTATGTGTTTTCTCATAAACACAAAATCTCATAAATTGTAAAACTATTAAAATTATCCTAATTTCTTATACAATCTTACCAAATAAACAAAAATTTATAAAATCGCATATACACTATCACAAAGTCATTCTTAAAAAATATAATATTTATTGATTAAACATTAATAGCTTTCAAGTTGTTAGTAAAGAAAATTGTTTTTTCAATTAATGTCACAATGATTTGTTAATGATGGTAAATTATTTTTTATCAAACATTGATTTGAATGAAATAGTTAAAACTTGATAAAAATAATGAATTTGGTAATATAAATTGTAAAGTAAGAATTAATTTAAAATAATTTTTTTTTATATTGGTGAAAATAATCATATGAGATATAAATGGTTTAAACAATACTGATATAAATTATAAATTCTTTTTTACATATAAAATAAAGTGGTTTTTTTTAGCAAAATATAAAATCATGAGTCAATTTTGTATTTAAAAAATCCAAATCATAATTTAAAATTCTCAAATCATGCTTTTTGTGAAATTTGGATCAGGTTACAAACGTTAATTTTATCTCATAATATGAAATCATGTTTTAGTCTTCCAAAAAAAGAAAAATGTCACGTACGTTTTTTTTTTTTAACAAATATTTTAGGGACACTGTAAATATGTAGAGTTTTTCGTTACTCTCTAAGCTCTGGCAGAGTGATAGCAATGGCGGCGAGAGTACCTCTAGGATGTGAACCTGTTGTTGGATCATTAACGCCGTCAAGAAAAAAGGAGTATAGAGTGACGAACAGACTCCAAGAAGGCAAACGCCCATTATATGGCGTCGTCTTCAACTTCATTGATTCGCGCTACTTCAATGTCTTTGCTACTGTGGGCGGAAATCGAGTGAGTTTTTTGATTTGGGGTTCGTCAAAATTGTATTTAGTTTGTTGTGCTGATTCGAATTTGTGGAATATAACACTTCTCTTTTACTAATTTGAGCTCTGCAATAAAACGGGTAAACGGGTACGGGTATGAACGACCCAATTGTTTGAGGTTGCTGGGTCGCTCTCGTTGTTGTTATTGTGGTTGTTGGCTTCATGTATTAGTATGAAAGTTCGAAATTTTCTTTCTTTTAGGATTTGTGTTGAGTTCTAGAATGAAACGGGTTGACGGGTATGGGTGTAGCTGTCCCAATTGTTTGAGGCTGACGGGTTGCTCTTTTTTTTGTTGTTGTTGTTCTTGTGATTATTGGCTTCATGTATTGGTATGGAAGTTCAATTTTTTCATTCATTTGTCTTGAGTTCTGAAATGAAACGGGTTAATGGGTACGGGTATAAACGACCCAAGTTTTTGAGGTTGAAGGGTTGTTCTTGTTGTTGTTGTGATTGTTGGGTTCATGTATTAGTATGGAAGTTCAAAATTTGTACAATCTAGGTAGGAAGTATCAATCTTTTTTTTTTTTTTCATCTTGGTCTGTCATATTTTTTTTTTTAATGCCTCGGGGTCAATATTAGCTGAGCTGTTGTTTCAGATGAAATGTGCTAAAATTGAACTTGCAAGTTGCTTTAATGTTGATTGATCGTTCAAGGACCCTTTTTGTTTCCTACAATTGCTCTTATGCTTATCTTGGTAGATTCATTGATGCATCACAAACTAAAATGTCTTTATGTAGTTAGGACTTAGGATGGGTGAGCCAACTTTGTACAAACTTATGTTATATGGTGTAATGATCGACAGTTTTGGTATGTTTCTCTACACTTGCGGAGTGCCACATATTTAACAGATTGATAATAATTACCTAATGGTTTACCTTACTATTATAAATTGTTCATGTCAAAGGTTATGATTCTCGGAATTGGGTATGGATTATAATCTTGTATAATCTCTTAGCAGTGTGGAGTTATGCTATTATATATCTTGTTGTATTTCTTATCTAAGTTGAGAGTTATGGATGATGTAAAAATAAATTTAGAATTTGGAAAAGTGCATGCTCTTGTAAATGATGCGTCTTTTATTGGCCTAGATATGTCATCTGAGAGTTGTTTCAGAATACCGAACTGAAAGAAGATAACTACAGAAGAATAGTGCTAGCCTCAGGAAGTTAGGATATGTTTTTATGGTATGCCAATTGTCGATACCCTGACTAGTGTCTTTATTTTCTGGTTGTTTGTCAGGTGACTGTATATCAGTGTCTCGAAGGTGGTGTTATTGCTGTGCTGCAGTCTTATATTGATGAAGATGTAAGAAGTTGCAAGCACACAGTTCCATCTGTTCCGTACATATGTTATCTCATATACTTAAAAAGCTTTTGTTTTTTCCATGTGCTGTGTAAATCAGAAAGATGAATCCTTTTACACTGTAAGTTGGGCCTGCAATATTGATGGGAGTCCATTCTTAGTGGCTGGTGGAATAAATGGAGTTATTCGTGTTATTGATTCTGGGAAAGAGAAGATACACAAGGTGTTGACATGAAATCTTTGATTCACATTTTGCATGGTCAAACAAAAGTAGTTGCTCTTTTAGTTATAAAAAATGAATATCTGCATATGAGTTTTTGACAGCCATCTAATTAATCTTTCTCTGAAAACTAAAGTATTTCCTTTTTCCATGATTCAATCCATCTTATTCATCATGATATTAACAAGTTAAGTATTCCTTCATGATTCGTTCCATGTTAAGTTGTATTAACAATACAAACTTGAAAGAGAAAGTTTCTCTTAAAAGTTGAAGCTAGTTACATGTTAACTTAATATCATATGTCTATTAATCTATTTTAATCTACTTGCTTATGATTGAACAGAGCTTTGTGGGGCATGGAGACTCAGTAAATGAAATTAGGACTCAACCCTTGAAACCATCTCTTGTATTATCTGCCAGCAAAGTATGTACCTTATGTATTGCTCTATTTCCTTCCCGTGCAAGGAAAATTATATTTGATCCTCTTTATTGGAAAAAAAACATTTGCACAGTTGCAAGATGTATGTGGAGTATCAATCAATTTTGCAACTATTTCACATGGCATATTTTAATTATCACGAGTGTTACAGGATGAATCTGTTCGCTTGTGGAATGTTCATACTGGAATATGCATTTTGGTATTTGCTGGTGCTGGAGGTCATCGGAATGAAGTACTTAGTGTGGTAAGTTTCTCTGTTAATTGCAGTTCCACTCCAAGGATGGAGTTGGTGGCAAAGTAATGTCTTTCACATCTGTTACTGATACTGGGAACCAGTATTTAAGCATATCAGCTGGTTTGTGATGTTTGTAGGACTTCCATCCTACTGATATATATCGGATTGCTAGCTGTGGAATGGATAACACTGTTAAGATCTGGTCAATGAAAGGTAAAACCTGTAACCCTTTTCAGTTTCACATATATTATTGAAAAATGACATGATATACAACTAAATATCATCACAGATTATAACTTTGAAAAAGAGAAAAACCGAGGGTGATCTTAGAGGAGCAACTTGTTATTGGGTGTATTCACAAGGCTTTTCCAGAACCTTTAGGATGATGATGTTGTGCTATGCCTGTACTTTTCTGGATTTGGTGATTTTGTCACCTATATATCTTGAATCTCACACGACTACCTGGACGTGTTGAACTAATGACTTGCACACAATCTTCATTGTGGAATACATTAATTTATTAGCACATATTTCTACAAGGATATCTTTGTCTTCAGTTACAAGTGTAAAAATGATGTCAATATTTTCAAAGATCCAACCGTAGTTATCAATGTACCAACTACCTAGAAGGAATATTAGGCAGCATGCAGTTATCCTAGACATTTATGTATTCTGGTGTTCACAATGCATTTTATCTAAACTACTTTACTTCCCTAGTTATAGTCACACCTATCAGCAATTACCTTACTGTTGTCCCTGGAAAGGATGTAGCGTTGGCTATGAGTCAGATTTAAGTGTTGTGTCATCTGTTCCATTGGTGCTCTGTTGTTACACAAGTTTGAAAAATAAAATGAAGTAACATCAATTTGAGTAATGTTACCAGTATATATAAAAAAAGTAACATCAGCATGAGCTGATATTTCTTTTCTGATGAACTGCTTGTGCTACAGAATTCTGGACATATGTGGAGAAATCGTTTACTTGGACGGATCTTCCTTCCAAGTTTCCCACTAAATATGTACAGTTTCCAGTGAGTAACTCTTGTTAATTCTCTCCTTCCCTGCCTTCTTTCTTCTGAAAGTTTGATTGGAGAATTTTTTCTTGCTGTAACCTTCTTTTTATCCTTTCAGTTGTTAATAGCTTCTGTCCATAACAACTACGTTGACTGTAACAGATGGCTTGGTGATTTTATCTTGTCCAAGGTGAATAGAGTGACCTGCTTTCTACCTGAGTTCTTTCTTTTCTGACTGTTCTTCTATATGAGCTTATTAGAACAGAACTGTTCTGTTGTATAAATTATTGGTTGGCTTTATCTTCCTTACCGGGAGATATTTACTCTTCTGATTTCATCGAGGGGAAATCAGAGCAAATCTGGGAACCTCTGGAAAAGCAAAGAATAGCTTTCTTTCTTAACCATGAGTTGTCTACCTCAAGTTGAAAATTACATGTTAATGGATTGAGGATATCTTCTTGTCTTTTACATGGTCTTCTCATATTTTACTTGTACTGATCCATAAATTTTGTTGGAAATACTCAAGAGTGTTGACAATGAAATTCTATTATGGGAACCAAAGATGAAAGAACAATCTGCTGGAGAGGTTAGTTTGGTCATGTTTGAACCATTTTTTTGATAATTATTTTCTAAAATTGGAAAATTTCCTAATGTATATTGCTCTACGTTTAGGGCACCGGTGACGTCCTCCAAAAGTATCCTGTGCCGGAGTGTGATATATGGTTCATCAAGCTTTCATTTGATTATCACTACAAAACAGCAGCTATAGGTAATTCTAAGTGTTAAATCAAAATCTTGTATGTGCTTACTGAGTTTTCTCAACAGTTTTTCTGTTAGTGGACTGTTCACTGGATAATGCTCAAATGTGGAATCAAATGTTACCCCCCAATCTGGTGTTGCTGAGTGTGGCATGGAAGTCATTTGTAACCCAGAGGCTGTTGAGATTATCTAATATTATCCCATAAACGAAAAGTTTTTAGGTCCATTCGTTGCATGCATGCTAGGTTTCTCATAGTATATTTCGACCCAAGCTTGTACTGGAATTCACCCGTTGACCTTATGTCTAACAGGAAATAGAGAAGGCAAGATCTTTGTCTGGGAAGTACAAACAAGCCCGCCAACTTTGATTGCAAAGTTAATCTCTATCCATCCCCCCTCCCTATTTTCTGATCCTCCTCATTAATGTTTTGGATTTAAAGTGCTTGTGCTTAATTTTTGCAGGCTATCTCATGTTCAATCTAAACAACCAATTAGACAGACTGCCATGTCTTTTGATGGAAGGTTAAGATTCAAAATCACTTTTTTAACTGCTTCTTGTGCATGTTTTTGCAATCTTTGCATTAACCGATTGTCTTTATTCTTCAGCACCATACTTAGCTGCTGTGAAGATGGGACTATATGGCGCTGGGATGTGGTAGCAACAACTTCTTGAGTTTGAATGTACTGTTATGAAGGATCCAAAGTATATCTAAACATGCAAGCACACCTGTAAATTCTGCTCAACTTTATCTCTGACCTCTTTCTTGTGAGACTATCTCGATGTGCCAGTGAATTAAACTTGTACTATTAGTGCTGGACATATGGAGGTCCATGATCAGGGAAGATGGGAAGATTAATAGGATGTCAAACTTGTCTACTTTTCTTTATGAGTATTATAATTATTATTATTATTATGACTCCCCTTTTATCTTATTCTTCATATTATTTCGATTGACTAAAATACCTTGTAAAAGAAAGGAGGAAAAACAATCACTCTGTATTTGGGAATTTTCTTTTGCAAAAGTTATTTTGAGAATTAGAAAAACCATTGATGATTTTGGCGTGTACG